>CM073476.1:23547619-24750119 GCA_037074535.1 Gleditsia sinensis
CCCAAAATGATTCAAGGTACATGCTATATCTATGGATTTGCTCTTATGGTGTTGTTTGACTCTGGTGCTAGTCATTCATTTATATCGGAAGAATGTATTAGGGAGTTTTAGTATACTATTCCTGAAACCCCCTATGAGCTATCTGTAGTAACTCCCACGGGGGAAAAGATCTTAACTTCCTCTTTATGTAAAGACTGTCAAGTCACCATTCAGGAGAAAAAATTTTCTGTAAACCTCATCTGTCTACCTTTAAAAGATATTGATGTCATTCTAAGGTTATACTAGATGTCTAAAAATCGGGTCTTGTTGAATTTTTGCAACAAGACCTTCTAATTTTTACCTCTTACTTCAGAAAAGGAGATGCTGTTATTGATGCTTAATGCCAATCAAGTCAATAGGGAGTTGAAGAATGGAGTACTTAGATACATTCTCTTGTATTTATCAAACCTAGAAGTCAAACTGATGTTAGATGAAATCCCAATGGCCAACGAGTTTCTTAAAGTATTTCCATCAGATATTCCAAGCTTACCTCCCAAGAAAGAGATGGAGTTCTCTATTGATCTCCTACTTGGGACAAGACCTATCTCTATTACACCTTATAGAATGGTCTCGAAGGAACTACAGGAACTCAAGAAATAGTTGGAGAAACTGTTAGACAAGAAATTCATTAGACCAAGTGTATCACCTTGGGGAGCTCCTGTGTTATTTGTTAAGAAGAAAGACGGGAGCTTGAGACTATGAATAAACTACAAATAGATGAATAAGGTGACTGTAAAAAATAAGTACCATCTCCCTAAAATTGATGATTTATTAGATCAATTGAAAGGAGTATCCATCTTTTCTAAAATTGACTTAAGATCAGGGTACCATCATATTAGGATTAAAAAGGAGGATGTACTAAAAATAGATTTCAAGACTAGGTATAGGCATTATGAGTTTCTCGTAATACCCTTCAGGTTGACAAATGCACCTGTAATTTTTATGGATTACATGAATTACATTTTTTGACCCTACCTAGATCAATTTGTGGTAGTGTTCATTGATGACATCTTGTTATTTTCTAATAGTGAAGAAGAACATGAACAACATCTCTGAATCATGCTGCAAGTGCTGAAAGAGAAAAAGTTGTATGCCAAATTGGAGAAGTGTGAATTTTGGCTATCAGAGGTAAAATTTCTCGGACATGTCATTTCCAATAAAGTGGTAGCCGTAGACCCTAACACGATAGAAGTAATAATTCAATGGGAAATACCAAAGATGGTTACAGAAGTCAGAAGTTTCTTGGATTTGGCAAGATACTACAGGAGGTTTATACAAAACTTCTCTCGTATAGCCTTGCCATTGACTCAATTGACTAGGAAAGAAAGTCCTTTCAAATAGATTGATCAATGTGAAGCTAGTTTCCAGGAGCTTAAGACAAGATTGACCACTTCTCATATTTTAATTATTCCAGACCCCACAAGACATTTTAAAGTGTATAGTGACACTTCAAAGAAAGAGCTAGGGTGTGTGCTGTTCCAAGACAAGAGAGTAGTTGCTTATGCCTCTAAGTAACTAAGACCCCACGAAGGAAACTATCCAACCCATGATCTTGAATTGGCGGCTGTGGTGTTTGCCTTAAAGATTTGATGACACTATTTATATAGAACGACATTTGAAGTATACTGTGATCATAAGAGTCTTAAGTACCTTTTTGACCAAAAGAAGTTAAATATGAGGCAACGAAGAAGGGTAGAATTCCTCAATAACTACAAGTTTGAGATAAAGTATCATCCAGGAAAGGCGAATGTTGTAGCAGATGCCTTAAGTTAAAAATCTCTGCACATAGGTCGGATGATGGTGTATGAGATGCAGATGCTAGAAGAGTTTCAAAATTTAACACTGAACACTACTTTTACCCCAAAGAAGCTAATGATCAATGGATTGAGTATAGTGTAACCTTAGAGCTCAAATTAAAGAGGCTCAAGTTCACGACCAATACTTATGGGATCATAAAGATCAAGATAATTTTTCTGTCTTGGAAGAAGTAGCAATCATGTATCAGGTTAGGATTTGTGTCCCTCAAGAAGAAGAGTTGAGGACTAAGATTCTATAGGAAGCACATCAAAGTAACTACACAATCCATCCTGGATCCACTAAAATGTATCAAGACTTAAAGAAGATGTACTGGTGGCCAGGGATGAAAAAGGACATTACTGAGTTTGTGGCGAAATGTTTAATTTGTTAGAAGGTGAAGTAGAGCATCAAAAGCCAGCAGGATTTCTACAACCTCTTGAGATCCCTAAATAGAAATGGGACAGTATTTCGATGGACTTTGTGGTGGGCTTACCTAAGACTTTAGTTGAACATGACTCTACTTAGGTAATAGTTGACTGATTAACCAAATCTGCTCAAATTTTGCCCATAAAAATTAACTTTTCACTAGACAAATTGGCCCAGTTGTATGTCTAAAAAATATTTAGACTACATGGAATTCCCTTAAATATCGTTTTTGACAAAGATCCAAGGTTCACGCCGAGGTTTTGGAAGGCGTTGCAGGAAGCTTTTGGAACCTAGTTGCGGTTCAATACTGCTTACCATCTTCAGACTGACGGACAAACAGAACGGACCATTCAAACCTTAAAAATATGGTAAGGGCCTGTGTGATAGAGCAAGGTAAAGGATGAGATAAGTACTTACCTTTAGTGGAGTTTGCTTATAATAATAGTTATCACTCCAGTATTAAGATGGCCCCCTACGAAGCTTTATACAGTAGGAAGTGCCGATCTCTATTATGTTGGTTTGAGGCTGGAGAAAAGAACTTGTTGGGTCCTGATCTGGTTCAACAAACCACTGAACAAATTAGGATGATACGAGACAAAATACTTATAGCTTAGAGTCGGTAAAAGAGTTATTATGATAAAAGACATAGACTTCTGGAGTTTAAGGAAGGAGATCATGTATTTTTGAAACTTTCTCCGACCACTGGAGTTGGTAGGTCTCTCAAGACCAGAAAGCTAAGTTTGCGATTTTTTGGACCCTACCAAATTCTGAAGAAAGTGGGAACATCAGCATGTCAAGTTGTCCTTCTACCTAATTTTTCCAACCTACATAATATTTTCTATGTATCACAGTTACGGAAGTATCTTCCAGATTCATCACATGTAATACAGGATGAACCAATCTAAATAAAGGAGAACATGACATACCAGCTAGTACTAGCATCCATATTGGACACCGACGTGAAGCAATTGAGGAATAAGACCATTCCCTTGGTTAAGGTGTTATAGGAAGGTTTGACACTGGAAGAAGCAACTTAGGAGCAGGAAGAAGCCATGAGGAAGAAATATCCGCAATTGTTCTCATTAGGTAATTTTTGAAATTTTGAGGGCAAAATTTCCTTTAGGGGGAGAGAAATGTAACATCCCTAATTTTGTTTCTTTTATTAATAAAGGTACATAAATATTTAATGTAACATCACTAATTTTGTTTATTTTATTAATAATGGTACATAAATATTTAATTAAGAAAATAAAATTTATTAGACAATTTTTAGATATTTAAGGAAATATAATCCTTACAAATTCTTCACCTTATGTGTATGCATAGAAAATGTTTCTAACATTAAGGGAATAGGTAAAGAGAGAAAACCTAATAGAAAAAATTAGAAATAACATACTAAAGAGATGTGAAATTCTTGGGTAAGGAAGATAAATTTTTGGGAAGTAAGTAAAGGTTTTAAAATTTCAAGAAGATTGGATTAGGATAATTTTTTTAATTCAAGAGCTAGAATTTCTAAGTTTAACATCTCCACCCATACATTGGGCTTTCACCTATGGACATTTCATAATGATTCTTTTTCTACTTTACATGAGTTTCTAGCAAACCAATATGATAGCCCAAGAAAGAAATAAAACATAGACTTGGATTAGAATATAGAAATTGGACCGATAGCCCACAAACCATGAAAATGTGACCAAGTCCTCCATGAACGGTAGAATTTTAGCCAAAGTAAAGAAAATGGGTAAGAATGAGCTCAAATCCAAGAAGGAAAAATAAAAATTGTGTGAGGAAATATTAGTATAATAATAATCAACATTAGGTCACATAGTATTAAGATAAAACATCTATATCCTACATTCATAATTTCAACAAGTAGGTAATAATACATGGCACAAAACATCTATATCATATATACATAATTTCAACAAGTAGGTAATAATACATGGCATTATGAAAAAAAATCTTTATCCTACACAAATAATTTCAGCCAAGCAAGGGAGATTCAAGGGTTAGAAAATTTCCACCTCAAAAGGAAAACCTATCATACTTGATTAAGACAAAAGAAAAAGAAAATGAATCCCTAAATCAAAGGGACCTTGTCCCTTGTCTTAAGAACATTTTAACATGATTTTCAAAATACAAATCTCCTTTTGCTATGCATATCTTGACTAAGGGAGAGGAAGACAAGAACATGAGTTGTTTTTTCCCAAAAAAACAACCAAGTGCATCCTAATTTTGATAAGGTAGACCCATGGTTATGAAAGGTGAACCGCTTGATAGTTTATTTAAGCAAAATCCACTCTTATAACATTATAATTTCGTCCAAGTGAGTGAGAGAAAAAACATAAGCAAGGTAGAGTGAGGAAAGGAGAGAAAGAGAGGAAGAAAGAGGAAAGAGAAGTCTAGAGGACTAAGTACTAAAGGTAAATTAGCTTAATCTCCACTTGAATCTATCTTTCTTTTTCATCCTTGAGCTTCAAAATTTCACCCTCCTTCTCTTATTTAAGCTGCTAAAAAAGCTAAGGGAATGGAGGATCTTGCTACTTCCTTCAAGGGGAAACAAGACAAAGAATTCACCAAGTGAGTTAGGGAGATCTTTAGGTAGGTTTAACAATATTTTTTTTAGAAAAGCTTTGAAATTAGAAACATTAATATGAGATTTTGATCCTAGAACTTTGATAAAATTTACTATATTTGTTACCTGGATGATTAGCCATGGATGTTGCTATATCATATTACATGTTAATCTTGCAAGTGATGTATGCTTGAATACTTAGTTTGGTGTGGAAAGTTTTTCATAAGTATGGCTATGGATGGTAAAATTTTAATATTTTTATGCTGCTATTTTGTATATTTAAATGTGGTGAAAAAATGATAGAATATTATTAGATGTAAACAAGGAAGAAAATGGAAGAGGACATAATAAAAGGATAAACTAAAATCTTAGAAAGTGTTTGGTTAAGAAACTGGATTTCGGAATAACTAGGGAAGCTTCTGTTTTTCAAATTCTGGGAAGAATTGGTTAGGAATTAAAAGAAATGGTTAACATGAAAAATATAGATATATGTCTCACAAATTTTTAGCCACTACAATCATTTAATTTGGAGTCCATATAAGGTAGATATGATCAGATTAGTATGTAAGGGTCAGAAAATGGTTAACCAGGGAAGAATTTGTTAAGAAACTTCTGTGTTTAAATTTCTTGGAAGATTCAGTAAGGAATTAAAATAACTGCTTAACATAATATATATATATATATATATATATATATATATATATATATGTCTCACGGACATTTAGCCACTGGAACCACTCAATTTGAAGTTAAAATGAGGGAGTTATGCTTTTATTAGTGAGAGAAGGTCAGGCAGGAGGAAAAACTACATCAAGGAATAGCACAACATAGAGCATAGTTGTGTTCCAAGTGTAACGCCCCCAATTTACATTACGTAAAATAAACATTTTTTTCTTACAATTATTATTATTTCAGCAATCAGATATTTTCCATAAAGATACATAATTCAATTATTTATCATGGGAACAGATACATATATGATCTCTCATGTATACACAATATACAGTCCAAGTCTATAAACATCAAAGTACAACAAAACGGGGATCCTACCTGTAGCGTTCAGAGCACTCTAGAATACAAACACAGTATAATTCAAAGACCGTGAGTCTTAGAAGCAACGTAGACTCACCCAGAGAATATATCACCTATCTGCCGAATCAGACTCTGATATTCTTATCTAAAAAATGTGGAAATATCGTGTAGTGAGTTTGACAACTCAGTGAGTAAATAATTTCTCCTATGACCTCTTAGGTTAGCATATGGATGTACTTATATTTTAAAATGTGTCACATAATAAATACAGTTCAGAAGTACATTCATATGGGACCCGTATTTTAAATGTTCTCAAATCAAAGGATATTCAAATATTCAAAACCTTATGCTGCACGGTATGATCATTAAACAAATATTGATATGTTCAGTTGTATAAGCTATAGTAAAATATTAAGATTTGGAGATAAAATCATCACTTTTAATGCACCTGCCTCACTCGGCAATCTGGTCAATGCAATGAAAATATAACTCATTTGCTATACGCATAGTGATCTTGACCCTAGTCACAATAAGTGATCAGGGAATGTGAGTACATCACCCTATTGCCTCCTCACATTACCACTGTCACTCGGCAATCTGGTCAATGCAATGAAAATATAACTCATTTGCTATACGCATAGTGACCTCGACCCTAGTCACAATACGTGATCAGGGAATGTGAGTACATCACCCTACTGCCTCCTCACATTACCACTGTCACCCGGTAGGAGCGGCCTCCCCCGGCTCACTCAAGCTAATAGGGCGTCCCCTATTTGGTACCATCACAAGCCATACAACCAGCCGATATTCATCAATACATATAAATACATGTAAAATTATCAAGCAACTCGCCATGAGCTTTATGCTTGCCATTCAATCTCATTTATAATGACATGCATCATTTTCACAAGTATATAGCTTTACAAATCAATGCATCGTGCACATAATATTCACTTTATTAAATAATGATAAATACATTTAGAACCACATATTCAATGAGTTCTCAAAATTTATTTCTCAAACCATACTCTTCTTGAACTATATGCAAATTCGTAAGTATAATAGATATTTTAACACATTTCAAAAACTTATAATAGTATAAATAATTTATAAACAGAAACAATAATACATTTATAGTTCAAGAAGAGCATAGGGCAAGTCACAGAAAGAGTTATCTACTCACAGGGTAGAGCTCCTGGTTGGACAGCCCTAAAATGTACTTTTCCAAGCTGAATTTGACCAATTAGACCTCAAAAACATATCCGGAGGGTCCAAAGACTTAGAAAATAACTCCGAAGAGCTTAGTCACTATTCACCGCTGGAAACACTATTCACTCGCCGGAAAAATACTATTCACTCACCGGAAATCATTATTCACGACGAACAAAAAGTTGTTAGATAGCTAAAAAATTTCATATCCTAAAGTTTATCTAACTCCTGAATATATCTACAGTGTCAGAATTTCAATTGGAGATCTCTAAGTAAGAGTTTCAGAATTTACCTTTTTCTGAGATTTTCTACTTTAGATCTTCGGCGATTCAACGACTGATTTGAAAATTTGATCGGTCAAAACCGTAGTATCCTTCGTCCTAAATTCAGTAACACCCTTAGTTTTGAGATCAGAAGCCAATAGGCACTCCAGATCTAGAGAAAAAGTTAAAGATTACTATTCACTCATTATTCATCTTCTCCATTTTTTCTCGAATTTCTGCCTTCGTCCCTTTTCCCGATTACGCTCCTTTTCCTTTTCATTTTTTTTAATAATAATAATTATTATTTAATAATTAATAATAGGATTTTCTTTTAAATAAATTCATATAAATTACGTTTTTCACCCTAAAATATTTCAAAATTTTTTAAAAATGTACATTCTCATAAATCTTTAGTTAAACTCTTAAATCATGATTTTTCTTGATAAAAATCATAATAAAACAAATCTCAAAATAAATATCTTTATACATATTAAAAGAAAGAATATTTCTAAAAATGCAACAAAAATTCATTAAAGACCAATATAATTATTTCAAGTAAAACAATAATTATTTTAATTAAAAATAGACTTACTTTTAGCAGAACATAATCATTTTTAAACAAATAAAAATATATTTTTTTATACCAAAATATTATTATTGAAAAACAAAAATTATGGGATGTTACATTCTTCCCCCCTTAAAAAATTCGGTCCCCGAATTTCAGCCCATCCTACCAAATGTAGAGAATAAAATCAAAGCATAATTCAGAGTTCCCAACCTGATTACTCGAATAATTGGGGATATGTTTTTTGTAAAACATCTTTACTTTTTAAAATATCTTTTCACTTGAGTGATTTTGCCATATAATTTAACCATATGGATTTCTTTTATCTATAAGTTCTTCACTTGTCGATCAATAATAAACATCAATTGTACCCATTGTTAAGCCAAATTTTTGTCCAATTGAATTTCTTGGAATTAGGTAACACAAGAAGAATCTAATATGTACTTCTTACCAAACCTCATTACCTCTTTCAGTGGTGATTCGTTCAAAAATATGTGGTCACCAACTGATAATTTCTAGTGCTCAACAAGAATGATTCCTTTAGACTTTTGGCCTATATTGAATTATTTGTATTCCTTTTCTAATCAATTTCACTTTATATCCTCAAGCTCACATGGATATATCTATGGATCGATATTAGAAAACACACTCATAAAAGAACATATTCACATCCATATTGGGGTAACTATCTTTTCTTATTTCAGACTTTTATCAAGTCATCTTTGATTCTCACATGTCAACTTCATCCCATGAATATCATCATCTTAATCTATCATCTATTTTTATCTTAAAATCCATTAATCAATAATAAATCCACAAATCTTTTTTAACGTTTATGTACTATTGGCACATGTCTAACAATTCTAACTTACCTCATAATAGTAACTATATACCCTTTTATTAACACCAATAAATTCATTATCAAAAATTTCAAGCCTTTCTCTATCATATCCAAAAGTACCTCATTCTAACTTTTGTCAATCCCATTTAATTCATCCAATCATTTTAAGAAGATTTTTCTCAACAATTACTCATACATGAATTCTCAATTTCAACATAATTCACTTCTTAGATACTAGACTCAATGTAGCATAATATAAACCTTTAACACAAATATCTTAATCACTTACATTATTTTTGGACATGATTCTCATAGTATTCTCCATATTTCCAAATTAAAAGTT
Source organism: Gleditsia sinensis (assembly GCA_037074535.1). Classification (NCBI taxonomy): domain Eukaryota; kingdom Viridiplantae; phylum Streptophyta; class Magnoliopsida; order Fabales; family Fabaceae; genus Gleditsia; species Gleditsia sinensis. The sequence goes on from CM073476.1 coordinate 23,556,710, forward strand.
CAAAGATTAATTTAAATCCTACTTCCCATATTTTATTACTCAAGAATTTCAACACCACTAATTCTCTTGATTACATACGTCAAAATACCATAAGGTCATCATCCGTCCACTCCTTTCAAAATCTCTATTACTTTAACCTACTAACCAATTGGACACCATAATAACTGAGTTTCAAAGAAAAGAAATTAACCTTCCTTATAATATGGAAAAAGAATCTTACATTTAATACCAAATATTAATGTAGGACAATGCATCAGAAAATGTAGAATATTTAATAGAGCATGATGCCAAAATAGGAAGTTAGAAATTTGGACAAAGTATTGAAATAAAATTAAAATGGTCGTAATTCTTGAAAATCTGTAAACAAATCTAGCTGCTATATCGACAAAAATCGATGGCCGTAATTCTTGAAAATCTGTAAATAAAAATCTAACTATTATATCAGCAAAAATCGGTGGCCACAAGGTTTGAATATTTATGTGCCAATATCTACTTTAAATCTGTTGGTATTCGGTGGAAAGATAGCACATGAAAAAAAAAATATTTCTGAGCTAATAAAAGCCAGTGAAAATCAAAGAATATGTAGTTAACTAGTAGGATGCAGTTGATTGCTTCAAAATAGATGTAATCAATCAACTATAAAATAAACAGTCCAAATTAAAATTTTCAAAATAATTAGTCGACTTAATAATACCAATAGTCGACTGGCAAGAACATTGGAAAAACAAAATAAATCGTTTAATTGTTCCTCTTCAACAACTAACTTATTTGCATTTTAACTATTTTTTTTTTTACAATTACGCCTATCACTTACAACTTCCCTACAAGAATCAAGACATCAATACTTCATCAAGGACAACAAGGAAAAGACAAATTTCTGGTGATATCTTGACCTTATTCTCTTTATATGCCTAATATGAGCGACTATCACAACTACTGTACATATACATGCTTGCCATCATTTTTGAAAATTTCACCTTCAATTTAACTTATATCCACTAATCACTCACATAGTTGTTCTAATTATACTTATCTATTTGTATATCTATCATAAGTATGCCCTTCTCTGAGTTCTGTAAATACACACATTAGTATCTTTATCTTCTCATACTTAAAGTTAGGGTGTGTGCAGCTATGGAGGGAATTGTATTTCGTCAATTTTGAAATATTTGTGTCTTTTATGGTTCCAGTCCTGAAAAAGATGGAGTATGTGAAAGCAACACAAAACCTGGGTATGGTACTGGCCAGGAGAAAAATTCATTTAGTCTATGGTGGAGGTAACCGTGGATTAATGGAGTGTGTGTCTACAACTGCCCAAGTAGGAGGATGCCAAGTTCTAGGTATTATTCCTACAGCTCTAGCTGCATCTAACATCGTAGGAAAAACAATTGGGGAAGAATTTAGAGTAGCTTCCATGCATGAACGCATGGCTAGAATGATGAGCAATGCTGATGCCTTCATTGCCTTACCAGGGGGTTTTGGTACTTTAGAAGAAATTTTCCAAATAGTCTCTTGGGCACAACTAAATATGCATCACAAACCGATAGGTTTGTTAAATGTTAACCACTTCTTTAATGGTTTGTTGTCTTTCCTTGATCATGCTGTGGAACAAAGGTTCATCAATAAATATAATAACAAGTTGATCCAAGGATGACCTAATTACTATTCATTAAATCTATGAATGCAGTTAGGATATTTGTCAAACTAAATAACATAACTAAGGACTCATAATGCCCATAATGAGTCCTAAAAGAAAATGCCCATAATGAGTCCTAAAAGAAAAAATTTGTACATCCTCTTCTCTTATCCTCAATTAATATTACTCATATATCAAATCAGAGCACCTTGTAAGTGATCAAACAGATCATCTATACAAGGTAATGGGTATTTATTCCACACTGTCACCTTACTCAACTGTCTATAATTTATGCATAGTCATAGTGATTCATCTTTCTTTTTTACAGATAGAACTGGAGCACTCCAAATAAAAGTACTAGGGCATTTAAATCCCTTATCTAACAAGTCATATAGGAATATAGATACTAGTTGGGTTCCAAGAAGTAAATCAATATCAAATTCTATTTTTCGTTTCAGGAGTAATCTAGGCAATTTTTCTAAAAACATATTAGAAAATTTTCTAACTACTGGAACCTGATCTACATTAGTATACTTTATATCAACATCTCTCACCACTGCCAAATATCCTTAGCGTCGTTAAAGGTGAAATTAAATTACTGGGTACTTGCTTCCATGATTGCTCACTACTTGCAACTCTTTTACTAACATTTTCTGCTATTGATGACATCTTCATACTGTATCAGCTAGGTTGCACTTCAAAACACTTAAACAAATTCAACCTATAGTGACTTTATTCTTTAACACGCTTATGCAATATCTTAACAATCAATCATGGAAAACTTATGTCTATCCAAGAGCCCTTCACATGAATTACCCATTTTGCATACCTTACATTTTAAATTTTCATGGGTAAACCTTCCTTTATCATAATGCTTATACATAGTATTATTGACAATCAAACTATCTTCGAATTCCTTATATCAACAAAATATATCATTCAAAATATTATCTTCATAGATTCTCTGCTCTCAAATTTAATCTAACCCACAACTTACCAAATCCATTTATATATATAGATTCCAACTCTTCCATCCAAAAAGAGATTTAAATCTATTTTTAAAACACTCACTTTATTTCAAATCATTATCTTGGAGTTAACAATCTCGATCACATCATAATCCACAATCAATATTATATTAGCCATTCGCTTTGTGTTCGGATAAAATTTTCCTTATTTTTAACTAATTTTCCAAGAGGATTCTCTTTATCACTTTTCGTCAAAACAAGTTCAAAAGCTGAACTAGCAGTCCACACACAAAAAGTACCATCTAGGACATACGCATAGATGTTTAAACATTGCTTACCTAAGGATAAGAGTCAGAAAAAGAAGAGCATAACACTCTATAGAATTCCACAACAGCACCGTGAGTATAAATATGTCTGCAGTTACATACCCATACTCAAAGTCATACTACAGAATTCTTTGCTCTGTTAGCCACAGGGAAACCTAACGCTCTGATACCAACTTGTAACGCCCTCAATTTACGTTACGTAAAATAAACATTTTTTTCCTATAATTATTATTATTTTCGCAATCAGATATTTTCCATAAAGATACATAATTCAATTCTTTATCATGGGAACAGATACATATATGATCTCTCATGTATACACAATATACAGTCCAAGTCTATAAACATCAAAGTACAACAGAAACGGGGATCCTACCTGTAGAGTTTAGAGCACTCTAGAAAACAAACACAGTATAATTCAAAGACTGTGAGTCTTGGAAGCAACGTAGACTCACCCAGAGAATATATCACCTATCTGCCGAATCAGACTCTGATATTCTTATCTGAAAAATGCGGAAATATCGTGTAGTGAGTTTGACAACTCAGTGAGTAAATAATTCCTCCTATGACCTCTTAGGTCAGCATATGGATGTACTTATATTTTAAAATGTGTCACATAATAAATACAGTTCAGAAGTACATTCATATGGGACCCGTATTTCAAATGTTTTCAAATCAAAGGATATTCAAATTTCCAAAACCATATGCTGCACAGTATGATCATTAAACAAATGTTGATATGCTCAGTTGTATAAGCTATAGTAAAATATTAAGATTTGGAGATAAAATCATCACTTTTAATGCACCTGCCTCACTCGGCAATCTGGTCAATGCAATGAAAATATAACTCATTTGTTATACGCATAGTGACCTCGACCCAAGTCACAATAAGTGATCAGAGAATGTGAGTACATCACCCTACTGCCTCCTCACATTACCACTATCACTCGGCAATCTGGTCAATGCAATGAAAATATAACTCATTTGCTATACGCATAGTGACCTCGACCCTAGTCACAGTAAGTGATTAGGGAATGTGAGTACATCACCCTACTGCCTCCTCACATTACCACTGTCACCCGATTGGAGCGGCCCTCCCCCGGCTCACTCAGGCTAATAGGGTGTCCCCTATTTGGTACCGTCACAAGCCATACAACCAGCCGATATTCATCAATACATATAAATACATGTAAAATTATCAAGCAACTCGCCATGAGCTTTACGCTTGTCATATTTATCAAGCAACTCGTCATGAGCTTTACGCTTGCCATTCAATCTCATTTATAATATGACATGCATCATTTTCACAAGTATATAGCTTTACAAATCAATGCATCATGCACATAATATTCACTTTATCAAATAATGATAATTACATTTAGAACCACATATTCAATTAGTTCTAAAATTCATTTCTAAAACCATACTCTTCTTGAACTATGTGCCAGTTCGTAAGTATAACAGATATTTTAACACATTTCAAAAACTTATAATAGTATAAATAATTTATAAACAGAAACAATAATACATTTATAGTTCAAGAAGAGCATGGGACAAGTCATAGAAAGAGTTATCTACTCACAGGGTAGGGCTCCTGGTTGGACAGCCCTAAAATGTACTTTTTCAAACTGAATTTGACCAATTAGACCTCAAAAACATGTTTGGAGGCTCCAAAGACTTAGAAAATGACTCTGGGGAGCTTGATCACTATTCACTACCGGAACACTATTCACTTGCCGGAAAATATTATTCACTCGCCGAAAACCACTATTTACGGCGAGTAAAAAATTGTTAGATAGCTAAAAAAATTTCATATCCTAAGGTTTATCTAACTCCTGAATCTATCTATAGTGTCAGAATTTCAATTGGAGGTCTCTAAGTAAGAGTTTCAGAATTTACCTTTTTCTGAGATTTTCTACTTCAGATCTTCGGCGATTCAACGGTTGATTTGAAAATTTGATCAGTCAAAACCGTAGTATCCTTCATCTTGAATTCAGTAACACCCTTAGTTTTGAGATCAAAAGCCAATAGGCACTCAAGATCTAGAGAAAAAGTTGAAGGTTACTATTTACTCACTATTCACTCACTATTCATCTTCTCCATTTTTTCTCAAATTTCTGCCTTCGTCCCTTTTCCCGATTACGCTCCTTTCCCTTTTCATTTTTTAAAAATAATAATTATTATTATTTAATACTTAATAATAGGATTTTCTTTTAAATAAATTCATATAAAATCCATTTTTTACCCTAAAATATTTCAAAATTTTCTAAAAATTTACATTCTCATAAATCTTTAGTTAAACTCTTAAATCATGATTTTTCTTTATAAAAATCATAATAAAACAAATCTCAAAATAAATATCTTTATACATATTAAAAGAAAGAATATTTCTAAAAATGCAACAAAAATTCATTAAAGACCAATATAATTATTTCAAGTAAAACAATAATTATTTTAATTAAAAATAGACTTACTTTTAGCAGAACATAATCATTTTTAAACAAATAAAAATATATTTGTTTATACCAAAACATTATTATTGAAAAAAAAAATTATGGAATGTTACACCAAGCTACAGCCACACCGTGTTCTGTGCTAGAAAGGGCAATTTAAAGCCTAAAGCATGGTTGTTTTACAAGAAATGGACAACCCATTTTATAGGATACATTTAGGCTGTGTTGAAAGTTGGTAAAGCTTATTTTCAATATTTTTCTACCATAAATGAACCTCATTAACTATAGGATATTAATAGAAACCAAATTAAAGAAGAATGCCATATTAAATTTATGAAAACATGTGTTGGAAATGATATAAGTAGTGAGAAAGTGACTAGAGGCCAAGCATAAAGAAAATGAAAAGATAAAAATAATTTTAAAAAATAGAATCTTATAAATGAAAATAATAAATGACTAGTGTATGCCATAGCCATTGCCATATGAACTCCTTACCATCTTAAGTGTGTAATTTTGACATGAAAATATTTTATAAAGTGATATTTGAAACGATTATTTTCATGTCATGATTACCAATGTTTTGAAAATGATTATATTTTGATGAAAAATTATGGCATGTGAGTATAATGAACATGCTTATTATTGAAATCATATTTTTAGCTATTATTGTGTAAAGAAAAAAAATGAGTACGGTCACATGACGGTCCATGTGGTGCACCAGTAGGGGACGCCCTCCCAATGGCTATGGTTATGTTAATGAGAAAAGAAAGAGAAAGTGTGCCATGTCAGACGAAGCGAGAAAAGCCTGTACCGGAGAGTAGAATGTACTCACCCTGACCGAGGTAACTTGATATGAAAATAAGTTAATAGCCATCATATAGTAATCTCAAAATAGTTATTCATGCCATACATGTCATTATTGTATAATTTTCATGTGCATAGATAAAGTGCATTCATGTGACCTAAGATATTTGTTGTAGCTTATACATATGAACATGACATGATGATCAATATTGATGATAATTGTGATTTATTGTTGAATCTACTGGGATTTAATTCTCACTATATTTTCATATCATGTTCAAAAAACTAGTTTTACATATTTTTCTTTGGCTTTGGCTCTTAGTGTATGTTGGATCGAGTTACTCTATGTTGGGCAGATCCCATAACTTAATAAGGTGTTTGTGGTCGAGTTGGCTAAGATCCTGGTGAAGGTGCAACCACCCGCACCCGTATCCCCGGAACCAGTCAATATGGATGAATAAGATGTAGACATATATATGTTTAATATGTGTACGGATGTTGTTAATTAATGATGTGTAAATCTTAGTTATGCTTGGTTAAATTAATTGAATGTTATTATGAGTTAAATAAAGGTAATGACTTCATGGGATTTAAAATATATATATATATATATATATATATATATATATATATATATATATATATATATCTGTGTGTGTGTGTGTGTGTGTGTGTAAAAACAAATGGAGTTGTTACACCTATACTCTACTTTAGTACTTAAGCGTGAGATAACCTGCTGCTTTCTAGATGTCCATGATATCAAATTGCTTCCAAGATAAATGTAATTTCTAGTTGCTGACCTTTGATCTATTGGATCAGTAGCCCAATCCGTATCACAAAAACCAAGTAGATCCATGCTTTTAGATCTCTGAAATATTAATCCAAAATCAATTGTCCCTTTGAGATATCTCACCACACGTTTAACTACCTTCCAGTGTGTAGTTGAAGGATTGTGCATTTGCTGACATATTTTTCCAACACTATGATAACTCCAGTCTAGTTACTGTTAGGTACTGTAAGGCTCTAGCAATTATGCGATATAATGAGGGATCTTCAAAAGGATCAGCAACATTGTTAAGTAACTTTTCTCCGGGCTGCATTGGTGTAGCCATTAGTTTTGCATCCTGCATCTTTGCTCTAGCTAACAAATCCTTTATATACTTTGCTTGAGAAAGATAAATGTTGTCTGCAGACTTAACCACTTCAATCCCAAGAAAGTAATTCAATGAACCAAGATCTTTGAGGGAAAATATAGTATTGAGTCATGTGATGAGTTGAGGAACAACTTTAGCATAGCTACTGATGACAAGTATGTCATCCACATATACAGGTAAATAGGTGACTTCATTTGCATTAGATCTTATGAACAATGACTGATCACATCTGGTGGAGAGAAACTTAAACCAGTCAATGTTGAGGCTAGTTTTTCAAACCAAGCACGAGGTGCTTGTTTCAATCCATAGAGGGACTTATGTAATTTGTACACTAGAGTCATATTTGCAGCTTGAAACCCCAGGGGCTGTTACATGTATACTTTTTCTTGAATTGTACCATTAAGAAAGGCATTGTTTATGTCAATTTGATAGATTGACCAATTATGGGTTAAAGCCAAAGTGAGAAGAATCTAAATTGTAGTAGGTTTAATGACAGTGCTGAAAACTTCAGTATAATCAAATCCTTCTTTTTTTTTAAATTCCTTTGCCACTAATCTATCTTTAAACTTGTTTAGGATGCCATCTGAATTTTGTCTGATTTTGAAAACCCACTGATGTGTTTATAATTAAGCATGATTCTACTACCTTTAAGCATACTTTTTGTTCGATTTAAGTAGAATATAAATGAAAATTAATTGAGTTTTGTATTTTGTGTTTTAGGAAGAAGAAAAAAGAAAAGAAGAGGAAAATAGAGAAGAAATATGGAAAAATGTTAATTTTTGACCCTTTGTCACTAATTGAGGCATATCTCTCTCATTTAAACTCTGATTAAGATGATTTCAATAGCTATGGAAAGAAGAGACATAGAGCTACAACTTTCATCTTTGAAACTTTGGCAAATTCTGGAAGTTTTTGGGCACCACAGTGCCCCGTACCCAGATTTGCAAAGCATCACAATGCTCCATTAGACAAATTTTGTACCACCGTGGCACCCGAGTAGCTTGCTACGATGCTCATCGCTGCACTAGAATATTGAAGTCATGATTTTAAGTCTTTTGGCTCTAATTAAAGCTCGACGGGTCGAGTTTTGATCTAGAAATAGTTCTACTTCAATAAGGAGAAACCAATCTATAAAACGGGGGAAGAAAGGAAGCATCAAACATCATTCAAGCTCTTATTTTCCTTCTTCAATTCTTCTTTAGATTTTTATGGAACTGCGCGGCTGATTTACTTTTAGTTGGTAAAAGAAAATTGAAGCCTCAAGAGATCTTTATGCATTATGAGATTTGGAATTGATTTTATTAGTTCAATCTTAATCGGGCATTGATTATTTATCTACTCTTCTCTTTTTAATGATTATTCGTATGATTGCTAGGAGGCCTACTAGTATATTGTCTATCTTAATCTACTGCTGAATTAGGTTTTGAACAAAGTTTTCATTACTGTATTCATAAGGCAAATAGGATTAAGGATTGTGGATTATAAATTATTAACCCTATGATGAATTATTAACTAAATTAGATATAGCTGATGTGGTTATATTTATTTAACTCTACCAATTTCTCTTATTCTTCATGCAATTAATAGGTTAGACTTTACCGATGTGTTAAAGGACATCTTATTAATTAGGTTTTATGTAAGAACTCCATTTTTTTCATATATACATATATATTTGTAAAATCCCACGAAACCATTACCTCTTTACTTCTAGTTATTTAACTTACAATAACATTCAATTAAATTAACCAAGTATAATTAAGATTTATGATATACCATTAACACTGATATAATTTTAAATTCACATACACATCATTAATTTAAAAAAACGTCTATACAAAAGTCAAACACATATATATTTACATCTTATTCATCCATGTTGACTAGTTCTGGGAGTACGGGTACGGGTGGTTGTACCTTCACCAGGATCTTAGCCAACTTGACTTAAAGTACGCTAAAAATCGGTCATAGAGAAAATCTGCATATTTAATCTTCTGAACATGATATGGAAATATTGTGAAAATTAAATTCCAGTAAGTTCAACAATAAATCATAATTATCATCAATATAGCTCATTATGTCATGTTCATCTGTATAATCTACAGCAAATGTCTTATGTCACATGAATGCACTTTATCTATGCACATGAAAATTGTACAACAATAACATGTATGGTATGAATAACTATTTTCAAAATATCATCTGATGGCTATCAACTTATTTTTATATCAAACTACCCTGGTTAAGGTGAGTACTTTCTACTCTCTGGTACGGGCTTTTCTCGCTCCATTCGACATGGCACACTTTCTCTTTCTTTTCTCATTATCATAGTCATAGTCGTGAGTAAAGCATCCCTACTGGTGCACCACATGAACTGCCATATGACTGTACTCGTCTCTTTTCTTTTCTTTTCATTTCACATTAATAGTCAAAAATATGATTTCAATCACAAGTATGTTTATTATACTCACATGCCATAATTTATCATCAAAGCATAATCATTACCAAAAATCATTGGGAAAATGGAATCATGTCATGATCATAATCATTTTTGAATATCACTTTATAAAATATTTTCATGTCAAAATTACACACTTAAGATGGTAAGGAGTTCATGCAATGGCAATGGCTAGGACATACACTAGTCATTTATTATTTTCATTTATAAGATTATTCTTCTTTCTTAAATATTATTTTCATCTTTTTATTTTCTTTATGCTTGGCCTCTAGTTACTTTCCTCCTACTTATATCATTTCTAACTCATGTTCTAACAAATTTTATAGGGCATTCTTCTCCAATTTGGTTTCTATTATTACCCTATAATTAATGATGTTCATTTAGGGTAGAAAAATGTTGAAAATAAGTTGTATCAACTCCAAACACGGCTTAACCGTGTCCTGTAACACGGCTTGGCCGTGTTCTGTCACACAGCCATTCCCTAGGATTCAAAATATCCTTACCTGCACCAAACACGGCCATGCTTTGTGTTGCGTGTTATCCCCTGATTCAAGTTTACATTCGGCCTAACCTTATCTCACTAATCAAAAAATAAATCTCTCATTTTAACTCCGATTAAGGTGATCTTGGTGTTCATTTAAATCTAAGACAATCCTCTAAAACTATTATGTTGAACATTGTAGTGAAATCCTAAGGAATCTTAGTGTTCATACTCCCTTAAATTCAATGTTATTTCTTCCTAGGTAGGTTCTAACCTCTACTTACCAATATGAACATATCTTCCTCCTATGGACTCCAAATTAAGTGATTCCAGTGGGTAAATATTTGTGAGACATATATCTATATTTATTATGTTAATAATTTCCTTTAATTCCCTATTATTTTTCCAAGAAATTCAAAACAGAAACTTACCTAACAAATTCTTCCCTGGTTAGCTAGTTTTTTACCACTACTTACTAATCTGACCATATCTCTCTCATATCGAATCCAAATTAAGTGATGGTATGGTGCGCACTGTCGTAGGTGCACCCAAATTAATACCCACAGAGACTGGAATTACCTTATGTGATTAAAAAGGGGGGAATTGATAATCGCAAGTTAAGTAAAGTAAACAATAATGAAAATAAATAAGCGAAAGTGATTAATGATAAAGAAGTTGGTTTTGGTTGGTATCCACCATCAAGGGATTACATTGATCATCGACAACATAATCAATCTGTAAATGAACATTTATCATTGGGGTTTTAACCCTGTTTCTCCTTAAGCCTAGCAAATTAATGATAATCACACTAATAAAACCCTAATCAACAAGCCATCTTTTAGCACATCGGTAAAATATAACTTGTTAACTGCATGAAGAACTAGAGAAACTGACAGAGCTAAACAAATATAAACACATCGGCTATATATAATTTAGTCAATCATTCATCATAGGTTCAATAATTTATAATCCAAAACCCTCAAACCTATTTGCCTCACGAATCGCAGAATTAAAGACTTTGTTCAAAACACAATTCAGCGGTAGATTAAAATAGACGAAATACTAGTAGGCCTCCTAGCAAACATATGCATAATCATTAAGAATAAGAACATATGAACAATCAATATTCAAAACAAATTGAAATAATAACATCAGATCCTCATCTCACAATGTATAAAAATCCCTTGAGGTTTCAACTCACCTCAACCAACTAAAGAGAATTAGCCACGCAGGGCCATAAGATAAACAAAAGAAGAATTAAAGAATGTAGATGAAGAATTTGGTGAAAGATCGGATGCCTTCTCTGGTTGCTTTCCTCTCTTTTTATAGACTTTCCCCTCCTAATCGAAGTCAGAACGTATTTTAGGTCTGATTCCCGTCCATTCCCTTCAATTTTGAGCAAAAACGACCTAAAATCGCGAAATCAGCAAGTCCCCTACGGCTCACGGGCGCCGCGGCGCTACAAAGATTCTGCCACGGGGCGTCGCGGTGGGCTATGTCGAACATGATCGGGCGCCGCGGCGCTCCCTCCTGGGTAGCACAGCGCGGCGGCGCGCTGTGTAGCGCCGCGGCGCTCTGAATTTCCTTATTGTGGCGCCGCGGCGTCCAGAATCTTCTGGATTTTTCCAAAGTACCGAACATGAAAGTTGTAGCTCTATGGCGCTTCTTTCCAAAGCCGCTGAAATCACCTTAATCGGATTCCGAATAAGTGAGATATGCCTCAATTAGTGACAAAAGGTCAGGAATCAACATTTTTCTATGATTTTCTCTTTATTTTTCTCTTCTTTTCTTCTTTATTATTCCTAAAACACAAAACACAACACTCAATCAATTCATATCTATTTTCTACTAAAATTAAATAAAAATCAACTTAAAACATGTCAAAAACATGCTTATTTTATAGCATGTCAAATACCCCCACACTTTCTCTTTTGCTTGTCCTCAAGCAAACATTGATTCATGTAAACAGAATTCAAAATATGAAATGAGTGAATGGCTTACCAATATGCTGCCTCATAGTGAAAATTGTATGCTCTTGAAGAAATTTCAGAAAATTTCATGACCATGTGCAACATTTAATTCAAATGCAATTTATAATTTTATTCCCTAAAATCCATAGTGTGTGTGTGTCTTTGGATAATTTAATTTTCTTTTACCTAAATGAGCTTATATATCTAAGGAATTATAGCATGGCTCTCTATTTAAAATTTCCATAGGCTTATTTTTTATGCTACTCTCCACTAATGTAGGCTAAAACTACTTCTTAGGATCAAAAGGACTTAACTCAGCTTGTAATGTGGCTAGGCTATGGGGTGAGATAAAAGATATAATTTTAAAGCTCAATCTCCCAACATCACATGATTAACTCTGATCTATTTGAGCTAATTCTCAAGATTGGGGAAGTTTTTCCCCCACACTTATTTCCTTGCTTCTCTGCATTCTACTTTTCTTTGATTCTCTATTTCTTCCTTTTTCAATCACTAGATAGACTTTCATTAGTCTTTTGAGAATATATATATATATATATATATATTTCTTTCTTTCTTTCTTTCTTTTGTCCTTGCTCCACCCTTCCACCCTTTCATTAATGTAGATCTATAAAACAAATATTCAGAAATTAATCATGGAGTGAGTGAATCAGGTAGAAAAATAAATAAATGTATCAATCACAAAATTTGGTCTTGGCTGTTTTGTGGGTATAGAATAAAATGTTAATTAAGCTCAAAATAGAGGTTCTAAGGATATTCATTTGTTTGGGTTAAGCTTGAAAGGCTCAATCTCATAAAAAAAATGCCTAAATCATCTCCTAATTGTTAGAATTAGCCTAGGATTTCGCCTCAAGTAGCATTTAAATAAGTTCTAAAATTTTAAAAGAGATTATAAAATATTTTTGAGTTATATAATCTTTTTCTAAGTAAAAGACAAATTAAATATCCAAAATTACTGTGCAAAAGAATTTCAAGATTTTTAGAAAATAGATAATCATAAATTGAAAAGAATTTAAAATTACACATAATTATGACTTTCCTACATCTCCCAAGAGCTATAAGCAATTTAAACAGTTATATCATTGGCTATTGGTTCAGCTATCACAAACTCATAAATTGAAACTTTGTTCACATGCTCACCTCATGACAGGATTAAGAGTGCACATATTATAAAATTATAGTTATGCATCAAAGTAGGAAAGTGCACAAGTGTATGATTTATTATACAGTCATCCAGCTGAATCATAAAGTGACCCCCCCCCCCCACACTTAAAAACATACATTGTCCCCAATGTAAGAAAATAGAAGAGAATATAAAAGGGACAAATAATAACATAAGGAGGGGTTCAGTGAAACTTCCCTGATTTTGTTTTGGGTGGCATGAGCGTGTTGCATTATTAGACCTTGAATTTCTCCAATTTTCAGCTTTTTTAAAAAAAAAATTTTGGGTTGCCTCCCAATAAGCGCCTTTGTTTAATGTCGTTGGCTCGACCCAGCTCCCTATCTTTGTTCATGGAGGCTCTTTGATGTTAATTTTAAATTTCTGGGACTGATTCAATCCTTGAAATTCAACTGTATAACCAGAAGCCACATTAGTAATAACAAGTGGTCCTAACCAAGGGAGAGATTTCTTACCTTTAAGGGGTCTAACCCCTTTGATTTCTAGAACTTGATGCAACTCTACAGTCGGGTCTATGCCTTTAAGGTTTGCAATTGTTTTTATAATGGCATTTCTTTCTTTCTGAAGAATATGCATCAATTCTTCTTCTTTTTTAACACCCAAATTCTTGGCAACTAAAATAGGTGATGCATCTCCTACTTCCAAGTATTTCAAGTGATTGGGAAGAGGTGATAGATTTGACCCAGGATCCTGCAAAATAGAAGGTGCATTTGCATTAGAATTTGGTGCTGAGGTAAAGGGATCCTTACCTGTTTGCTGCACTTTTGGAGTTTCTACATTATTCTCCTGCAAGTAAACACTCAAGGTTGATTTCTCAACCTTTGTATCTAAAGGCTCAACATCTTGTGCTATAGAATTTACCATATTAATAGCATAGGCAGTGAGATCTTTCATGGCACTGCAGTTACTGAATTTCATAATTTTTCCTTCAAAATCCATTGTCAGTGTGCCACTATGAACATCTATTATGGCCTTGGATGTTTTTAAGAATGGTCTCCCTAACAAAATTGGAGTTGTTTGATCACCACTCTCCATGTTAAGTACATAAAAATCAGCTGGAAAAATCAGATCACCAACTTGTACTAAAACATCTTCAACTACACCCTCAGGGAAGGTGTTAGATTTGTCAGCCAATTGTATTATAACACTAGTTTCTTTCAGAGGTCCTAGTGCTAAAGATGCATAGATAGAGTATGGCATGACATTAATAGATGCTCCTAGATCTACCATTGCCTTATCAAATGTATTCTAACCTATAGAGCAGGGAATAGAAAACATACCTGGGTCCTTGCATTTTGTAGGGAGTTTTCTCTAAATAATTGCAGAAACATGCTCACCTACTTTTACTTTCTCAGCTCCTTTCAACTTCTGATTCCTCTGTTGGGTGTGTAATTCCCTTAAGAAATAGGCATAGTGAGGTTCCTGACTGATTGCATCCAAAAGAGGAAGATTTACCTCACGCTTTCTAAAGATATCATATAGTTCAGAAGTTCTTTCATTCATCCTATTTTCCTTCAAAGCTTCAGGAAAGGGAGGTTTAGATTTATATTCAGAGAA
Organism: Gleditsia sinensis; assembly: GCA_037074535.1. Classification (NCBI taxonomy): domain Eukaryota; kingdom Viridiplantae; phylum Streptophyta; class Magnoliopsida; order Fabales; family Fabaceae; genus Gleditsia; species Gleditsia sinensis. Next base: position 23,571,712 of record CM073476.1, read on the forward strand.
AGGTTCAGACTTACCTTTTGGATGCTTACCTACCATGGTTGCATCATTCTTGTCTTCCTCTTGCTCAGTTGGTGCATGTAACTCTTGCATTGGGGTCTCAACTTCTTCATCACCTTGTAGCATGATTGCACTCACATTTTCCCTTGGGTTTACCACAGTTTGTGAAGGTAACTTACCTGAGGTTTGAGCATCCAAACGACTCGCTGTGGTTGCTAACTGACCTACTTGCGTTGTCAGGTTCTGAATGCTAGCTCTTGTCTCTTACTGAAATTGATAAGAGTTATGTACAAGAGTTTTCACAATGTCTTCCAATGGATTACTTACCTGATGATCCTGGGATGCATTCTGTCTAGGATAATAAGCCTGTTGGTTTTGTTGAAAATTTTGTCCTGCAGGCCTATTTTGTGCATTCCCATACTTGAAATTTAGATGATCCTTCTATCTAGAATTGTATGTATTAGAATAAGGATCATACCTATTTGATTGGCCAGGAAAACCTCCTACAACATTCGCTTGTTTTGTGGATTCTTCTTGAAGTGTAGGACACATGTCAGTTGGGTGCCCTGTGGCTGAACATATTCCACAGACTTTAACTTGCTGAAGTGTACCTGTAGCCATTTGGCGCACAAGAGAAGTAAGTTCAGATATTTGATTCTGAAGAGAAGTAGTACTTACCTCATGGGCATGCCTAATAGGAGGATCATGCCTAATGCCAAATTGTTGTGAATTGGCAGCCATATTTGATATCAGGGCTCTGGCTGCTTCAGGAGTCTTATCTACTAGTGCTCCTCCACTAGCTGCATCTATCATGCTCCTATCTCCCTGCAAAAGACCTTCATAAAAATATTGGATTAGTAGCTGCTCACTAATCTGATGATGTGGGCAGTTTGCACAAAGTTTCTTAAACCTCTCCCAATATTCATAAAGTGTTTCACCATGCAATTGCCTAATGCCGCATATTTCTTTCCTAATAGTAGCGGCTCTAGATGCAGGAAAATAACGTTCTAAAAAAATTCTCTTCATCTCATTCCAAGTAGTGATAGTACCAGAAGGCAAATAATACAACCAATCTTTGGCTGAATCTTTTAAGGAAAAAGGAAAAGCCCTGAGTTTTATTTGTTCCTCAGTTACTCCAGGGGGCTTCATACTGGTACATACTACATGGAACTCCTTCAGATGTTTATGCGGGTCTTCACCTGCAAGACCATGAAAACTTGGTAAGAGATGAATTAATCCAGATTTCAACTCAAAATTAACATTGTCATCTAAATTAGGAAAAGTAATGCATAAGGGTTGCTGATGCAAATCAGGAGCTGCAAGCTCTTTCAGAGTGGGATGCCTGGCCATGATCACTTCCTCCGTATCCTGATCAATGTCTTCTTGAATTCCTCTTCTGTGCCTGTATACAGATTTTCCAATATCTGGATTGAACTGTAAATCTCAAGAATTAGAAGAACGAGTTACAGGCATAAAAAAAATCACAAAAAGTAATGATGCAGTCCCCGGCAACAGCGCCAAAATTTGGTGCGCACTGTCGCAGGTGCACCCAAATTAATACCTTACCTCAAAACTAACCTGTAGTAGTGGGAGTAAGGGTCGATCCCACAGAGACTGGAATTACCTTATGTGATTAAAAAGGGGGGAATTGATAATCGCAAGTTAAGTAAAGTAAACAATAATGAAAATAAATAAGCGAAAGTGATTAATGATCAAGAAGTTGGTTTCGGTTGGTATCCACCATCAAGGGATTACATTGATCATCGACAACATAATCAATCTGTAAATGAACATCTACCATTGGGGTTTTAACCCTGTTTCTCCTTAAGCCTAGCAAATTAATGAGAATCACACTAATAAAACCCTAATCAACAAGCCATCTTTTAGCATACCGGTAAAATATAACTTGTTAACCGCATGAAGAACTAGAGAAACTGACAGAGCTAAACAAATATAAACACATCGGCTATATATAATTTAGTCAATCATTCATCATAGGTTCAATGATTTATAATCCAAAACCCTCAAACCTATTTGCCTCACGAATTGCAGAATTAAAGACTTTGTTCAAAACACAATTCAGCGATAGATTAAAATAGACAAAATACTAGTAGGCCTCCTAGCAAACATATGCATAATCATTAAGAATAAGAACACATAAACAATCAATATTCAAAACAAATTGAAATAATAACATCAGATCATCATCTCACAATATATAAAAATCCCTTGAGGTTTCAACTAACCTCAACCAACTAAAGAGAATTAGCCACGCAGGGCCATAAGATAAACAAAAGAAGAATTGAAGAATGTAGATGAAGAATTCAGTGAAAGATCGGATGCCTTCTCTGGTTGCTTTCCTCTCTTTTTATAGACTTTCCCCTCCTAATCGAAGTCAGAACGTATTTTAGGTCTGATTCCTGTCCATTCCCTTCCATTTTGAGCGAAACGACCTAAAATCGCGAAATCAGCAAGTCCCCTATGGCTCACGGGTGCCGCGGCGCTACGAAGATTCTGCCACGGGGTGTCGCGGCGCTCCCTGTCAGCTAGGGGTGTACATAGGTTCGGTTCGGTTTGATTTTGGACCTCAACCAAACCGAACCGACCATAAAAAAAAATTGGACTTATTCGGTTCGGTTCGGTTGGTTCGATTCTTTTAAAAAAAAAAGAAAAATTTTTTTGCCAAATTTTTTTAAATTTTGGCCCATTTAAATTTTTTTGGGCCTAATTTTTTTTAATTTTTGGGCTTATTTCGAATTCTTTGAGCCCATTTCAAAAAATTTTAAAAAAATTATGTAAAATATTTTTAAAATATAATAAAAAATAAATTTAATAATATAAATTAAATATATTAAAAATAATTTGGTTCGGTTCGGTTTGGTTCGGTTGGACCGTCCCAACCGAACCAAACCGAACCGAACCGGTCGGTTTTTCAAAAAAAAAACCGAACTAAACCGATTTTAATCGGTTTGGTTCGGTTTTTGGTCGGTTCGGTTCGGTTGTTTCGGTTTAGTTCGGTCCGGTTCGGTTTTTGTTCACCCCTACTGTCAGCGCCGCGGTGGGCTATGTCGAACATGATCGGGCGCCGCGGTGAGCTAGGTTGAGCGCCGCGGCGCTCCCTCCTGGGTAACACAGCACCGCGGCGCGCTGTGTAGCGCCGCGGCGCTCCGAATTTCCTTATCGTGGCGCCGTGGCGCTCCCTTGTGAGCGCTGCAGCGTCCAGAATCTTCTGGATTTTGCCAAAGTATCGAACATGAAAGTTTATGTCTCTTCTTTCCATAGCCGCTGAAATCACCTTAATCGGAATCCGAATGAGTGAGATATGCCTCAATTAGTGACAAAAGGTCAGGAATCAGCATTTTTCTATGATTTTCTCTTTATTTTTCTCTTCTTTTCTTCTTTATTATTCCTAAAACACAAAACACAACACTCAATCAATTCATATTTATTTTCTACTAAAATTAAATAAAAAGCAACTTAAAACATGTAAAAAACATGCTTATTTTATAGCATGTCATGCTAGTGGTTAAAAATCATTGAGACATATATCTACATTTTTAATGTTAACCATTTCTTTTAATTCCTATCTGATTCTTTCAAGAATTTCAAAAATAGAAGCTTCCCTAGTTATTCTGAAATTCAGTTTTCAAACCAAACCCTTCCCTTTATCATTTTATTACGTCTTTTTCCATTTTCTTCCTAATTTACATCTAACCATAAGATTACTCATTTCAACATTTTAATTAGATTCCTTACACTTAATTTAACATATTTCATCATCTACTTCTCAAGAAAACATAAATCAAATCATGTATTATTAAGGGTGTTTCCCAAAAGAAATTTATCATAGTCTTCTTCTGAGTGTTTAAGGCCATACTCATTTTATCAATCTAATTATATTTCGTCAATTTTTCACCATATTCAAATATACATAACAGTTGTATAAAAGCTCTAAAATTTTTCCACCCATATACCAACTGAACTATTTAAAACATCCATAACATGCAAGATCAATATGTAACATGATATAGCAACATCCATAACCAATCATCAAAGTAGCAAATATTGTAAATTTCATCAAAGTTATAAAATCAATATTTCAAATAAATGTTACAAATTTTGAAGCTTTTCTTTAAAAGGAGACATTGTTAAACCTACCTAAAGATCTCCCTAACTCACTTAGTGAATTCTTTTTCTTATTTCCTTTTGAATACAATGACAAGATTCCTCCCTTCCCTTAGCTTTTCCAGCAGCTTGAATAAAAGGGGGGAGTGAGTTTTGAACCCCAAGGATAAAGAGAAAAGATGGATTTAAGTGGAGATTAAGCTAACTTACCTTGAGTACTTAGTCCTCTAGACATCTCCTTCTTCTTCATTCCTCTCTTCTCCTTTCTTTCTCTCCTTTTCTTGCTCTACCTTGCTTCTGTTTTTTCATTTCCCTCACTTAGACGAAATTATAATGTTATAAGGGTAGTTTTTGCTTAAATAATTTATCAAGTGGTTCACCTCTCATAATCATGAGTCTACCTTATCAAAATTAGGATACACTTGTTTGCTTTTTGGGGGAAGACAAATCATGTTCTTGTCTTCCTCTCCCTTAGTCAAGATATGCATAGCAAAATGAGGATTTTTTATTTGAAAATTATGATAAAATTTTCTCAAGACAAGGGGCAAGGTCCCATTAATTTAGGAATTCATTTCTTTTTTCTTTTGTCTCACTCAAGTATGATAGATTTGCCTTTCTAAGTAGCAAATTTTCAAGCTTTGAGTCTCCCTTGCTTGGCTAAAATTATTTGTATAGGATAAGGATGCTTTGTCCTAATGCCATGTATTATTACCTACTATATCATCACATGGCTTGTTGAAATTATGAGCATATGATATAAATGTTTTGTCCTCATGTCATGTGACCTAATCTTGATTATTATTACACTATTATTTTCTCACATGGTTCTTATTTTTCCATCTTAGATTTGGGCTCATTCTTGTCCATTTCCTTTTCTTTGGCTAAAATTCTACCTCTCATGGAGGGTTTGGTCACATTTTTTTATTTTTGGGTTATCGGTCCAACTTCTATATCCTAGTCCAAGTCTATGTTATTTCTCTTGCTAAGGCTATCCAATTAGCTTGCTAAAAACTCATGTGAAGTGGAAAAACTCTATGAAATGTCCATAGGTGAAATCCCAATGTATGGGTGGAGATGTTAAACTTAGGAACTCTAGCTCTTGAATTAGAAAAAATTACCTTAATCCAATCTTCTTAAATTTTTAAGACCTTTGCTTGCTTCCAAAAATTTATCTTCCTTACCCAAGAATTTTTTCCCTCTTTAGGACGTTATTTTTAATTTTTCCTATTAGGTTTTCTCTCTTTACTAGTTCCCTTAATGTTAGAAACATTTTTTATGCATATACATAAGGTGAAGAATTTCTAAGGCTTATATTTTCTCAGATATCTAAAATTGTTTAATAAATTTTGTTTCATTAATAAAATATTTATATGAATTTATTAATAAAAGAAATGAAATTAAAGATGTTACAGTTTAATTGGTGTGATTATCATTAATTTACTAGACTTAAGGAGGAACAGGGATAGAATCCCAATGATAGATATTCAATTTAAGATTGATTATATTATCAATGATCAATGCAATCCCTTGACGGTGGATATCAACCGAAACCAATGCCTCTCTTAATTACTTCCATAATTGTTTACTTTATTTTATTTGCAATTATCAATCCCCCTTTCTTATTCACAAAAGGTAATACCAGTCTCTGTGGGATTGACCCTTACTTCCACTACTACAGGTTAGTTTTGAGGTAAAGTATTTATTATATTTGGTGTACCCGCGACAATACGCACCACCCAATTGCATTCTATAGCTTGCCTTCCTGGAGGTAGAGAAACTAGTAACCATGTCTTATTCTTTAAAAGAGCATGATACTTTTCTTCCATTGCCTTTTTCCATTCTGGTTGGGAGAAAGCTTCAGTAACTGTTGCTAGTTCTGTTCTTACTCCCACTACTACAGGTTAATTTTGAGATAAGGTATTTATTATATTTGGTGTACCCACGACAATACGCACCACCCACTTGCATTCTATAGCTTTCCTTCCTGGAGGTAGAGAAACTAGTAACCATGTCTTATTCTTTAAAAGAGAATGATACTCTTCTTCCATTGCCTTTTTCCATTCTGGTTGGGAGAAAGCTTCAGTAACTGTTGCTAGTTCTGTTCTTGCTTGAAAAACTTTGCATTTAAAAATCCTATTTCCTGATCTTCTGACCATATGGTGACAATCAGAAGGATGAGTGCTAGATGAGCTAAGATCCATAGTAAGCATTGTATTTCCATCTGTTACAACTGAATTATCATGTATATTTAATATTGGCAAAGCTGCTTCTAGTTCTGTAGAATTTAGTTATGGTTTTGGGAAATTTGGTTCTTGATTTGATGATGTATTGTTGAAGGTGTTAAGACTGTGAGATTGAGAGTGAATAGGCAGCAATGTTGGTGTGGCAAAAACACTTGTATCAGAGACTGAGATTTCTATGGAGGATGAATGAAATTTTGTAAAAAGAAAATCTGCTTCATTAAGTATTACGTCTCTAGAGGTATAGATTCTCCCATTTGAACTTAGGCACTTATAACCTTTATGCTGAGGACTGTAGCCCAAGAATGTACATTTCTCTAATCTGCACTTAAATTTGTTGTTGTTATAAGGCCTTAAAAGAGGAAAACATGCATACCCAAAAGTTCTCAAATGCATATAATTAGGTATTTTGGAGAAAAGCTTTTCAAAGTTAGTGGTATAATTCAAGATTGGTGGGCAATCTGTTGATTACATGTACAGCAGTGGGAAAAGCATCTTGCCAAAATTTCATGGGTATCAATGCTACTATCAACATAGTGAGTCCAGTGTCTACAATGTGCCTATTCTTTCTTTCAACTAAGCCATTTTGTTCATGTGTGTATAGGAAAGAAACTCAACGAGTTATTCCTTCTCCTAATAAAAACTGTGTAAAAGCCTGAAATTCACCTCCTCAATTTGTTTGCGATCCTTTTATCTTTATGTTGAACTGGTTTTCAACTTGCAACTTAAACTATTTGAAGGCTGATAGTGCTTTTGATTTTGCTTTGAGAAACTACAACTAAGTATGTCTAGAATAAGTGTCAACAAATGAAATATAGTATTTGTGCCCAGTTGATGAAGTGATTGGTGTTGGACCCCACAATCACTGTGAATCAATTCTAAAGGCATATAATATGTTGAGGTGGAGTGAGAGAATGAAAGCTTGTGAGCTTTACCAATGCAACATGAATTGTAGAAATCAGGGGAAGCTTTATTATCACTGATAATATTACAATGCTATAATATTCTAAACAATATTTGTGAGGAACAATGGCCCAATCTAGGATGCCATGTATTTATAGATAGATTCTTATTTCTATTACTAGTCATGATAGTATTTGCTATAGCATTTGTTGATGGGTTGCATTTAGACAGAAATTGTTGCTTCTTGGAGCTAAATTACTGCTGCTGTCTATGGTGGTTGAGCTGAAGGTTAGTAAAAGTGTATAGGCCCTTGTTAAGATGCCCTTTCAATATGACCCTGTGTGAATCCTAATCTTTCACAAGAAAAACATTTGGATAAAACTCAAAATAAACTTCATTATATTTAGCAAATTTTGAGACACTGAGCATATTCTTATTCATAGAAGGGACATGCAATAGATTATTAATTTTTAATTCAGAATCAGAGAAAGGTGACTGAATTTTATATAAATCAATGTTGGAAATAAACAGACCTAAGCCATCTCCTATGTGTACTTGATCTTGACCATAGTAAGGATTCTTTTGCATTAGATTTTGACCATCTAGAGTTATGTGGTGAGTGGCTCCAGAATCCACATACCATGCTATATCATGACTATTTTCTATAGTTGCTGAAGTGAAATTGCCTTTCACCTTGAGCCTTATAGGTGGATTCACCATGTGATACAAGACTTTGTTCCTGATAAGAGTTATCATAACGAAAGTAGCAATTTAGTGCTGAACACCCTGGTCTGTTACAAACTTGGCATATAATGAAGCCACGTCCACTATTTCTTTTATTCCTTGAACCTTTAGTTCCTCTAAAGCTTCTATAATTTCCTCTGCACATAGGATTTGAACTATATCCTCTACCTTAGTTACCAAAATGAGATTTTCCATTAGTGCTTGAGCCAGTGCCTCTACCTTGTGTTGTATTTTGTTGAGTAAAGTTTGCAGAAACATTATTACCAACTTTTGTATTCATGTTCTTTTCTATTTTTGCCTCTTGAGCAAGTAACAAAGATTCAATTTCACTAACTGAGTATACATCTCTATGGGTTACAACTGAGGTAATGAAGGCATCATACTCATCTGAGAGTCCTTCAAGAATATATGCACTATGATCATTCACAAAAATGAAAAAACCCACAGTTGCAAGAGAATCTACAGTGCTTTTTATCCTTAACAAATAGTCCTTCATTGGCAAATAATCTTTCTTGACTACTCGTAACTGAGCTTTAAGATGTACAACTCTAGCTCGAGTTTTAGATTCAAAGAAAGTCAAAATTTGCTCCCATACCTCATAAGAATGTTCACAACCCACTACTCGTGTGAGCATATTCATGGACATGGATGAAAGAAGCCATGAAAGTAATAGCTAATCCTGTAGTTCCCATTCTATAAACTCATCATCAATCTTTCCATGTTCAACATCTTCAGCATTCTTGAATCTTGCTGGAATTGACTGAGGTCCTTCAAAGAATCGGGCCAACTGTAATCCTTTTGCTGCCCAAACTTGTTTCCAAAGAAGAAATTTTGAATCATCCATTTTAATGGAAATAGAATTATTGAAAGTGGTAATTTTGTTTCTCTGGTTAAAGACTAGAGATGAGGATGATGCTAAGAGATTTTGGTCGTGCTCCATTAATGGAGTTTAAAGGCTCTGATACCATGTAATAAATATGAGAAGAGAAAACAAATTTTCTAGAGAAAGCATTGTATTGAAAAGATTAAACTATCATGACACAATGAGACTACCATTTATAAGCAGTCAAGCATTCTTACATTAACAGAAGCTAACGGTTAAACAGAAGCTAACAACCTAACGTCTATTAACAACTTTGCAGTGTGATCATATCCTAACAACTTGCTATGTTCTTTGATTATTCATGTTAGCCCAGGCTTCTATAATATTGATTGGATAATTATCTGTAATTTGTGCCCTACATTCACCTCTGGTTCACTATTACTTACTCTATACCTTTCTCTTTCTCCTTCTATTACTGGGTGCTTGTTATTTGACAAGTTTAGTTTACATTCTTTGCTTAGATCCGACTATTTAATTCAATTAGAATTTAGTTGTTTTATGGTGTCTTGTATGTTTCATTGGATGCATAATTGATATGGTATTGACATTATGAATTTGATAGATCTAGTTTATCTGAAACTCCCAACAAGGCATCACCGACAACTCCTAAAGTTAGTAAGCTCTGCAAAGTAGTGTTAAAATAAGAACCTGAGTCATCATCACCTTTGTAAAATTCATTCCCATCACCTCTTTAAAATTCGAGCCCTTTTGGGGAACGCTCACCGCAATCTGTGAATTCAAAGCCTACTGTTCAACAAAAATCACCAAGACTCACTAGCACCTCACTTAATGTAAGTTATAGTAAATGCACTACGTGTTCTCTCCCTCTTTGAGAGCGAGTCATGTTTGGCTTTATGACCAAATGGCTGCATTTGAAATGTTTTCTTATTTTCCATTTCTATTTTTGAATAAAGTATTTGAACTTCCTGAGGACTATAAAAAGGTAACACTTGAAATGTATAAGGATGTGCTAATGGTGATTATTTGATCTTTCTTGGCATCTGAAATTTTAGAAATGCACAGCTTCTTACCCTGTATTATGAGATTACAGTAGTTGGCAGTGGATTGACAAAGGTATTCTTTATATGTCATTCTATCAAATGATTAAAATTTTTATAAAAATAAAAATCATGATTTTTGGTGGGTACTATCGCAGGTACACCAAATATAATAAATACCATACTTCAAAACTAACCTATAATAGTGGGAGTAAGGGTCGATTCTACAAAGACTAGTATTACCTTTTGTGAAAGAGAAAAGGGGGTTGAATGCTAAAAGTAAATTATTAAAGTAAAAAGAGAATAATCGCAATACAATAAAGAGTGATTAGTAATAAGAGTTGGTTTCGGTTGATATCCATTATCAAGGAATCGCATTATCATTAACATAATAATTAAACTTAAATTGAGTATCTATCATTGAGATTTTATCCTTGTTCCTCTTTAAGTTTAGTAATTGATGACGATCGCCTCAATTAACCCTTATTAATAGGTAATCTTTAACACATCAGTAAAGTATAACTTATTAACCACATGAAAAATTAAAGGAATTTATAGAGCTAAAATAAAATAGACACATCGAGTATATTAAATTTAGTCAAACATTCAACATAAAATTAATAATTCATAATCTAAAATTATTAATACTATTTGTCTCTTAAATCATAATAATAAAAACTTTGTTCAAAATATGATTCAGTAGTAGATTGAAACAATGGAATCACTAGTATGCACCCTAGATATCAATTGAAACAATCATGGGAATAAGAATGGATGAAAGATCAAGACTCAATTAAAATTGATATAATAAACTCAAATCCATATCTCACAATGCATAAAAGATCCTTGAGGTTTCAATCTTCTTCAACCAACAAAAAGGAAACTAGCCATGCAGGGCCATAAGAAAACTTAGAGAAGAAAAGATGATTGAGAAATTGATGATTTGATTCTTGGATCTTTAGATTTGATTTGATGATCTTTTCATGCTTATTTTCCCTCTTATTTACAGGTTAGGAGAGTCCTAAATGAAGTAGGATTGCTTCTAAGTTAATTTTAGGCTTCAATTAGGGCCAAAAAAACCTAAACATTGCATTAAAGTGGGTGTTGCGATGGCAAGCACTGTGGTGGTATAGACATCTTCAATAGCCAATTACGTAATGCCGTGACACTCACTTATGGGAATAGCTACGCTTTGATATTTCCAAAATTTACAAAACTAACCAACATCACAGTTGTAGCTCTGTCTCTTGGCCTTCCATATCCACTAGAATCACCTTAATCGAAGCTAATATTATGGAGATATACCCCAATTAGTTACCATGGGTCAAGATTCACCCTACTGCACTGCAATTCTAACTTTCAAGCTCTGTAACGCTCTGAATTCTCCTAAATTTGACAAACTACTCAACACAAAAGTTGTAAATTATTGTCTTATATTTTTCCAAGCACTTGAATCACTTTGATTGGAGTTCATATGTGGGAGATATGGTTTAATTAGTTCTAAGAGATTTGGAATCACTATAATTCAGCATTTTTTCATGAATTTCTTATCTTTTTCTTCTCTTTTCTTCTTCCTTTGCTCCCTTACAACACAAAACACAAAAATAAGCTAATTACTAATCATATTTTATTTAAATTAAACAAAAAATAAGTTTAAAGGTATTAAAATCATGCATAATTACGAACACATCAGTTTTCTCAATTTTTCGAAAACAAGCCCTAAGAGTGGAAAAGGGTTCAAAATTGCAAACCCAATTGAATCTTGCTCAAGAAGATCTAAAGAAAGCAAAAGAATAGCTTATTGAGGCAGGAAATGAGAAGCCAAAAGCATTCAATACTTGACAGAAGCACAGAGAGTGTCTGAAAGGGAAAATGAGAAACTAAGTGAGGTATTATTGGCTCAAAAATAGGTTGAAGAGAATTTGGAGATTGAGAAATTCCAAACTGTTGAGTTGGAATAGGGAGAATTGAAGCTGCAATGAAGAAGGAAGAAGAATGGCAGAAAAAGCTTGAAAGTGTAAGGAACCAGCATGCATTGGATGTGGTTGCTCTTCTCTCCACCACTCAAGATCTTCAACAAGTTAAGTATGAACTCATCATGACTTATAATGTAAAGAACCAAGCACTGAGTGTCAACACCTACTGACTAGCATCTTATTTCATACATCCACATCATAGAATATTCCCCAAACTACCTTTTAGTATTATATATATATATATATATATATATATATATATATATATATATATATATATATATATATATATATATATATATATATATATATATATTCTTATATGTAAATTTCTAGCAATGTCTACCTAGCCCATAAATTCACCTATTCACTTATATTGTTAGTTATCTTTCTTAGATAAGCATATAAGTGCTTTAGGCTATTCCAAGCATTTTCAAATTTTATTTCCTTATAGGCAACTAACTAGGCATGATATGCATTACTTACAACAAAAGGCTTTCATGCCATAAAAGAAAATAGAACAATCCATAACTTATTTTACATCATATTATAAGCTGTCTAAAAGGAACTTGGTACTTAACTAAGCCATCCCACATATATTACACAATCAAAGAAAATACAATCCATATCCATATTCATATGAATCGACCTTGAGACCCCTGTTGCTCACTCTTGCTAAAGTACTTGGAATGTGATTATATGGACATAAAAAGATAAGATGACAATCTCAATAGTTAGCAAAAATTTTAGAAAAATAGTATACATTCCATTCCTTAAAACATCTCAATTTATTTCACTAAAACATAAGCAATGACCATACATACATACATCATCTTGGTCACACTAGGGACCCATAAAATTTTGGTCTACTTACCCAATGCAGTCCCATACCTGCAAAAGGGTTATGCATCTCCTATTATTGGCCAATACGTGGTGGAAATGGAGCTTACTTGATACACTTTGGGCACCCCTTAATTCTCAAAAATGCATACATAACATATCTTTAGACCATCATTCATCATAGTATAAAAGTCAGGCAACCAGTGAAATTGATACATTCAAGTTCATAAACACAAAGAATGTTTTAAGGAAAAATTAGCTTCCTCAATTCTTGCACAATCACTTCTTTTCCAAGGCTGCAAATGTTACAACCAGCTACTCAAATTAAAACATATAAGATCTTTTGGTTAATGCATGCATATTAGCTCCTAAAATCATAAGTCTCTAGTTTAAGAGCTTTTGCTCCCCAAAATAAAATTGTGATTCTATTTAGATTTAGGGTTATTATTAAATATGACAAAAGTCCTCTAAAAATTTTAAAATTTTTCATGGAGGTTCCTCTACATGTCTATTTTATGTCTTGTATCTCTTAGCCCTTAACTATTTCATTCACCCTAAGAAGTACCTCTATAACCCAGAACAATGCATATTGGTTTCGGTTCCATTTCTATTCAATTTTCCATTCCTTTGGATGGGTAACACTTATTAAAAATTTGTGATATTTGTTATGGAGAATCCTAGATATGTTATATAATCAACATAAAAATTTCAAGTAAAAACTAATTTATTTGATCCTTCAAATAACACATTTTTTATGGTTATCCCCAATTTTGGTCTGTTTTGACTCACTTCTTGTCCCACCGATTTTTCATATTTTATTATATGCCTTAACCTGCCCATTGTAACAACTCCATTTAAGTATCAAAATTTTTTTAAAAAAAATACCATGAAGTTATTACCTCGTTACAACTTAACTCAATATAACATTTATTTAATTTATACAATACAGAGTTCACATACATGTCATTAATCAAAACATACATACAACGTATCAAACACATAAAATCTACATCTTATTTATTCTGGTTGATCAATTCCGGATATACAGGTGCGGGTGGTTGCACCTTTACCGGGATCTAAGCCAACTTGACCACAAACATTTTATTTGCTTCTGGGATCAGCCCAACATAAAGTACTCGATCCAACGTGCACTAAAAGCCAGAGCTATAGAAAAATCTGCATAACTAATTTTTTGAACATGATATGGAAATATAGTGAGAATTAAATCCCAGTAGGTTCAACAATAAATCATCATCAATATATCTCATCACATAATGTTCAGCTGTATAAACTACAGAAAATATCTTTGGTCACATAATGCATTATATCTATGCACATAAGAATCATACTGTAATGATATGTATGACAGGATTAACTATTTTCAAAATATCATATGATGGCCATCAACTTATTCTCATTTCAAGCTACCACGGTCAGGGTGAGTATCCTCTACTCTCCAGTACGGGCTTTTCTCGCTCCGTCCGACATGGCACACTTTCTCTTTCTTTTCTCATAATCATAATCATAACCGTTGGTAGGGCGTCCCCTACTGGTGCACCACACGGATTGCCATGTGACCGTGCTGATTTCTTTTCTTTTCACAATGATAGCCAAAAATATGCTTTCAATAACAAGTATGTTCATCAAAATATAATTATTACCAAAAATCATTGGTAATCATGCCATGAACATAACCATTTCAAATATCACTTTATAAAATATTTTCATGTCAAAATTTCACACTTAAGATGGTAAGAAGTTCATACAATGGCAATGGCTATGGCTATACTAGTCATTTATTAAGATTCATCTTCTTTTTTAAAATACTAATTTTATTTCTTTATTTTCTTGATGCAGGTTTTCATCCTATCTAACCTTCTCTTACTAATCAGAGCATAACTCCCTCAATTTAACTCTGATGTAGATGATCTTGGTGTAAATTTCAAGATAAAACAATTATCTAAAACTATTATGTTGAACAACATAGCGAAATATTAAGAAATCAAGGTGATATTACTCCCTAAATGTATAGGTTATTTCTTCTCGGATAGGTTCTGACCTCTACCTACTAATCGGACCATATCTACCTCATATGGACTCCAACTTGAGTGATTCCAGTGGCTTAAAATCCATGACACACATAGTTATAATTCTTATGTTAACCATTTATTTTAATTCCATACAGATAATTCTCAGAAATTAAAATACATAAGCTATCCTAACATATTCTTCCCTGATGAACCATTTTCTGACCTTTGACTACTAATCAGCTCATATCTTCCTCATATGGACTCCAAATTGAATGATTCCAGTGGCTACAAATCCGTGATACATATATATATATATATATATATACATATATATGTATATATATATATATATATATATATACATATATATGTATATATATTTATATATATACATATATATGTATATATATATATATTTAATTCTTATGTTAACCATTTATTTTAATTCCCTACAAATAATTCTCAAAAATTAAAACACCGAAGCTATCCTAACATATTCTTCCCTGATAAACCATTTTCTGACCTTTGCTTACTAATCGGACCATATCTACCACATATGGACTCCAAATTGAATGATTCCAGTGGCTAAAAATCTGTGACACACATATCTACAATTTGTATGTTAACCATTTATTTTACTTCCATACAGATAATTCCTAGAAATTAAAATACCGAAGCTATTCTAACATATTCTTCCCTGATGAACCATTTTCTGACCTTCGCTACCTAATCGGATCATATCTACATCCTATGGACTCCAAATTGAATGATTCCAGTGGCTAACAATCCGTGACACACATATATACATTTCTTATGTTAACCATTTATTTTAATTCCATACAAATAATTCTCAGAAATTAAAATATCGAAGCTACTCTAACATATTCTTCCCTGATGAACCATTTTCTGACCTTTGCTACCTAATCGGATCGTATCTACATCATATGGACTCCAAATTGAATGATTCCAGTGGGTAAAACTCTGTGACACACCTATCTACAATTCTTATGTTAAACATTTATTTTAATTCCATACAGATAATTCCCAGAAATTAAAATACCGAAGCTATTCTAGCATATTCTTCCCTGATGAACCATTTTCTGATCTTTGCTACCTAATCACATCATATCTACATCATATGGACTTCAAATTGAAGGATTCCAATGGCTAAAAATCCGTGACACACATATCTACAATTCGTATGTTAACCATTTATTTTAATTCCATACAGATAATTCCCAAAAATTAAAATACCGAAGCTATCCCAACATATTCTTCCCTGATGAACTATTTTCTGACCTTTGCTAACTAATCGGACCATATCTACATCATATGGACTCCAAATTGAATGATTCCAGTGGCTAAAAATCTGTGACACACATAGATACATTACTTATGTTAACCATTTATTTTAATTTTGTATTCCAGAAATTAAAATACAGAAGCTTAAAATTTTGCCACCCATAGCCATACCTATGCAGAACTTTCTATACTGGCCTAAGTATTCAAACATACATCACATGTAAGATCAATATGTAACATGATATAGCAACATCATGACCAATCATAAAAGTTCTAAGATAAAATCTCATAAATATTATAAGTTTCAAAAGTTTTCTTCAAAAAGAAATATTGTTAAATTTACCTGGAGCACTTAGTCCCCTAGACTTCTCCTTCCTCTTTCTTCCTTTCTTCCTCTCCTTTCCTCACTCTACCTTGCTTCTATTTTTCCTCTCCCTCACTTGGATGAAATTATAATGTTGTAAGGGTGGGTTTTCTTATATAGACCACCAAATAATTCACCTTTCATGATCATGGGTCTACCTTATCACAATTAAGATACACTTTGTTGAATTTTTGGAAAACAAACAACTTATGTTCTTGTCTTCCTCTTCCTTAGTCAAGATATGCATAGGAAAAGGAGATTTGTATTTTGAAAATTATGATGATATGTTCTTAAGATAAGGGACAAGGTCCCTTTGATTTAGGGATTCATTTCCATTTTCTTTTGTCTTAAACAAGTATGATAGGTTTGCCTTTTTAGGTGGCAAATTTCTAGCCCTTGAATCTCCATTATTTGGTTGATATTATTTGTGTGGGATAGGAAAGTTTTGTCCTAATGCCATGTATTATCATACCACTTGCTAAAATTATGAGTGGAGGATATAGATGTTTTTGTCCTAAAGCCTTGTATTATCATGCCACTTGCCTAAATGATGAATGTAGAATCACACCACTTGCTAAATTTTTGTCTTAATGCCATGTAACCTAATCTTTATTATTATTATTATTATTATTATTATTATTATTATTATATCATCATTTATTTTATTTTATTTTATTTTTCCTCTTGGATTTGGGCTTATTTCTACCCATTATAGGCTTATTCCTACCCATTTTCTTTGCTTTGGATAAAATTCTACCTTTCTTGGAGGGTTTGGTCACATTTTCATAATTTTTGGGCTATTGGTCCAATTACTATATCCTAGTCCAAGTCTATGTTTTATTTCTTGCTTAGGTTATCCAATAGCTTGCTAGAAACTTATGTGAAGTGGAAAAACTCTATATGAAGTGTCCATAGGTAAAAGCACAATGTATGGGTAAAGATTTTAAACTTAGTAACTCAAGTTCTTGAATTAGGAAAAAGTATCCTAATTCAATGTTCTTGAAATTTTAAGACCTTTATTTGTTTCTAAAAATTTATCTTCCTTATCCAAGAATTTTGCATCTCTTTAGTATGTTATTTCTAATTTCTTTCCTATTAGGTTTTCCTTCTTTATTTGTTCTCTTAATGTTATAAACATTTTCTATGCATATACATAAGGTGAAGAATTTCTAAGAACTATATTTCCTTAGATATCTAAAATATTGTCTAATAAATTTTATTTCCTTAATTAAATTTTTTATGTACCTTTATTAATAAAAGAAACGAAATTAGGGATGTTACACCCATAATTCTCTAAAATTTGTTGGGGTCCTTAATTAGGATCCCTATATTTTGTCATAAAATTTTTAGATGAAAACTCAACATCTAACCCATTCAATGTTTAGTATTTCCATTAACAGTTAAACTGTCCAGCAGATTTTTTTTCAACACTATTTTGATTGCAAATGGCCTATTTGTAGGTTCTCAAAAATCATGAAAATTTTCAAAATTGATTATCAATATTTTAAGACTTTTCTCACCAAATATTAGAGAATTTAAAGGCCATTTACCTAATCAAACAGTCCCAAAACACAAGTGCTTCAGCATGTTTGTTACTTAGATGGCAAATATTGTTCCCTACCATTAGAGTTCCATGTTTTCAACTTTAAGATCTTACATCTCATGCCTAAGAATCACCCATGCAAAACCCAAAATGAGTTCAACTCACTACAAACCAACTTTCTTCAAGAGGAGAAACTAACCTTGTGCAGAAATACTCCTATAGCTCTCAAATTCAGCTTGCTTCACCTTTTGGTTTCCCTTACAACTTAGCTACATTTTTCTGGTTGCTCTCCCCCTTTGGCTCTAAGTTTTTTGGCTGACTTTTCTCTCTCTTGGGTGCTGATTGCATGAGTAATGGGTGCTTTAAATTTGTTGCCTAAAATAATACCTAGACATCAAGATGCTTAGCTGTTGGTTTCCATCACTCAAGAGGAAAAGGAATGTTGTGTTTTGTAGGGACTCCCTTGTGTTTTTGCAGGGATTCCCTTGTGGTGTCTGTAGGGAGGGTGTGAAACTACAGGAGCATGGTGTGGGGTAGCAGATTTTGTAATATATTTTTTTATTGTGGGTAGAAGCATGGCTGAAGTGGGTGGTAGTTTCTTGGCTGGAATGTGGCTGAAATATTTGAGGCTATGTGGAAAGATTTCCTTGCTGAAAGGTGGCAATTTTATTAGCTGATTTTGGCTAAAAATTTTGTGGCTATGTGGCATGCTTTGGTAGGTGCAAGGTGGCTACAATTTTGTGGGCAATGTGGCATGCTTTAGTAGGTGCAAGGTGGCTGCAATTTTGTGGCCAATAGAGCATGCTATATGGCTATAACTTTATGGGTAATGTGGCATGCTTTGATAGGTGTAAGGTGGCTGCAAGGTGGCTACAATTTTATGGGCAATGTGGCATACTATGTGGCTGTAATTTTATGGTGCTACTTGGCAGCTCCTTAATTGTTTTATATTGCCTTAATTTACTACTAATCCTATATTAGTAATGTCTTAAAAATGTCTTTGTATCTTCTCCCCATCCATTTTGTTCCTAAGAATTTTATTTATATGATTCATGATTAACTACATGTCACCTATTTTATAAATGCCTTATTATTACATAACTAAACATTTTAATTCTTTGTCATATGTATTTTCTACTTATTCTTAGATTTATCTAGTTTTATTAGAGATTTAGTGTCACGCCCCCAATTTAAGGGAACGTGAAACACATATTTTACAAACATATATTTGCCATAACATGTATAATACACTCATTTATCATTGAAAAAATTTACATATAGGTATTCCCATGTAAACACAATATACAGACCAAGTTTATAAATGTCAGAGTAACAACAGAAGTAAGGATTCTGCCTGTGGCGTTCAAAGTATACTCTAGAGTACAAGTACAATATAAATCAAAATCTACGAGCCTTGGCAACAAAATAGGCTTACTAGAGAATATGTCGCCTAACTGATCACCTATCTGAAGGGAAATAACCAAACTCTGTATTCTTATCTAATATATATATATATATATATTGTATAGGGAGTTTGACAACTTAGTAAGCAAATAATACTTCTTATTTCCTCTTAGGTCAACACATGGATATACTCATATTTTAAAATTTATCACGTAGAAAATTACAATTCGAAAGTAAATCCATATGGGACTTGTATTTCAAATATTTTCAAATCAAAGAATATTCAGATATCTAAAACCATATACTATACTGTATGATCATTAAACTAATGTTATTTTGCATCAAAATATTTCACATAAAAATATTAGGAGGATCCCATATCAAAACACCATATTAGAGTTCAAGCCCTTCCGTACTTTGGAGGTATAGAATTTCCCTAAACTCAGCATCTCAACTAAGGTTTACCCTACCACCATTCAAGAGGACATGCGAAGGGACTCTAATATGGACAATTTCCCAAGTACACAACAAGGGAGGGCAAATCACATATCATATAGTCGATATATTGCCTAGATAGGAGGCATCCCTCTCTCCTTCACATATCATATCCCGTGTGTTGGCCATCACACGAGGTTAGCACCACCCCTACTAGCTGAGGTATCAAGGTACACCAGGGCTAACATCACCTACTGTTAGCAAACATTGTTTCCAATAGAACTCCTCAGCGTAAATTATTATTTACACATATGCCATATCATTCAAAACAGAAGTTTCATTATAAATTTAGAATTTTCAGTCTCAATACAATTCCTTTGTCAGAAACTTTCCAATCAGGGTAATCATATATATATGCCATTTTCTAAGGCAATTTTATAGTTTTACATATCATTGCCACATACACAATATATTTCCTTTACCATATGATGAGAAATACATTTAGAATCACATGTTCAATGAGTTCAAAAATCTATTTTTAAAACCATACTCTTCTTGAATTATATGTGTAATAACCCTCAACTAATAAAACCTTTGAAGGTTAAGTACAAATCATTTGAAACAAAGAAAGTTGAGAACAATGTAAAATTTTAGAGTGTTTTTGACTTTTTTTTCTGACCTATCTTCACTCATATAAGCATAAATCTCTCATATGAAATCTAAATTAAGTGATTCCAATTTCTGTTAAAAGATAAGACATATATCTACAACTCTAATGTTGGGCACTTTTGCTAATTCCATGAATATTATAGTGATAAGAGGCAAACACCGAAGCATAGTGTGGTCTGGACCTTTGCTCACTATTTTATTCATAACTCCTTCATATTAACTCCACATTAGGTGATTCAAGTGGATAATGAAAGCTAAGAGAAAGGGCTACAACTTTCATGTTGGCCAGTTTGTCAAATTCGACGAAATACTTGGTGCACTGTAGCCACGAAGGACGGCCGTGCTCCAGGACACAACCAGGCCGTGCTTCTGGCTATTTTTTTTTCGTTTTCTGCACCTTCCCCCTCCCTTCTCCCTCATTCTGACTCTCTCTCCCTCTCTCTCTCTAAAATATTTTCTCTGCCTTCTCTCTACGATATCTCACCATCCAACCAACTGATTCGAGCTACCAAGGTACCATTAGACTCGTGGCAACGAGTACTTCAAAACCCACCGATCAGTTTTGCCGGCAAACCGCCGAAAAGTCACCGGGAAATCGCGTGAACAGTAACCTCCAAGGTAAAATTCCGTCTAATCGCGTTTTAGGCTTCGTTTTTACCAAATTTCTTTCCATAGATAGTCTTAGAATTAGTTTCTATGCTAAAATATAGGGTTTTTAGGTTTCGGCGTGAATAATATTTTCGGTGAGTGAATAGTGTTTTCCAGCATGAATAGTGACGTTTAAAGTTTTCCAATTCTCATGTTATGTCTATATTTTCTAGGTTTTTTGAACCATCACGAGGTGAAATTCTCGTTGTTGGACTCTTAGTAAGGTGAGTGGGTTTTTCATACTATAGTGCATTTTTTTATGAATTCAGTTTATAACTCTTTCATATGATTTTAACTAGTTGGAATGTATGCTAAATTGTTTTACCGATTTGAAAATCAATATGTTCCAACCATGTTAGAAATTATAAATTTCAATCCTTGTTGAACCCTAGGTATGCAGGGCAAGCATCTAGACTAATAATTCTCCAATAAACTAGTGCATTTTTCTTAAAGATTAAATATTTCTAAAATACCTTATTCATCATTGTTATTGCATAAATATCTTCATTTATTACTTACCATGCATAATTGATTTTCTTACGGTTATTGATTTAATCATGTCTTATCTTTTGAACATACATTTGAATTGGTTAGCATTCTTTCAATAAATTACGGTTAAATGTTTAATATTTTCTATACCTTGATTTCAATTATTTAATTCATTGCGAAACACTCGTGGTTAGTTTGCCCTGTTTCTATTATAGTATGATTTACCCATTCACTAAGATGTGGTAATCTCACCCCTCTTCTGTTTTCTCCCCACAGATAGTCAAAGAAACATTGATCCAACTACAGCTCCATAGGAGGCTAAATATAGCATTGGTGAGCCCCAGTTTGGGCATGGCTCCGTTGTATTGGTTGTATAGTTTAAGTTTATGTCTAGTGTATCTCCATGAACTTACAGGCAGGATCCTCGCTTCTTGTGTTGTTTGAAAAATGGTTTCTTTTAGTTTTTCAACGATGTTTGTATTATGAGGCCATAAGCCAAGTTGAATCACGGATGTTGGATTCATGAGATATATATATATATATATATATATATATATATAGATACAGTATTTTCTGATATTGGATGTGGCATATGTGGCCAGTTATATTTATTATGTACTCTGGATTGTGTGCTGAATGTTTGTGCATGCTATGTGTTAGGCTTACGACTAGGGGGAAACCCTTATGCCGTGCCGATCATGTGTTCCATCATTTGGGGCCATGACAATATGTAAGATAGTAAATAAATCAAGTAATTTAATCTATTTCAGAGACATATAAAAGTATAAATAACTTGTAAACAGAATTAATTATACATTTAAAGTTCAAGAAAAGCATAAGGTAAGTCATAGAAAGAATTATCTACTCACAGGGTAAGGCTCCAGATTGGACAGCCCTAAAATATACTTGTTCAATTCAAATTTAACTAAACAGACTTCAAAATCGAGTTTGGAGGGTCCAAAAACCTAAGAAATGACTCCAAAATCACAAAATTTGGCCTCCTGGAGCTTAGATAATATTGATTAACTGATGGAGTACTATTTATAGTCAAAAATACTATTCATCACCGGAATCACTATTCATACCCGGGGCGGATTTACTATTCACAACGCACAAAAAGTTGTCAAATGACAAAAAAATTTTATATCCTAAGATTTATCTATCTCTTGAATTCATCTACAGTGTTAGATTTTCAATTTGAGGTCTCTAAATAGAAGTTTCAGAACTTACTTTTTTCTAAGATTTTCTACTTTCGATCTGTGGTGATTCTACAACTGATTTGAAAATTTATTCAGCCAATATCGTAGTACTCTTCATCTTGAATCCATTGGTATCCTTAGTTTTGAAATCGGATACTTAAAAGTACTCTAGATCTATAGAGAGAGAAAATGAAGGAGAAATTCATTATTCACTTACGAAGGTTACAGGGGAAAAAAAATTTAATAATAATGGAGGGACCAATTAGCAAATTGCTAATTGTTAGAGGAAGACCTTGCAAATTTTATTATTTATATTTTGACCCCTAAAATTTTAAGAAATTACAATTTGACCCCAAAAATATTAAAAAAATTTCATTTTCATCCTTAAAATCTTTCAATTACATCCCTTCTCCTTTATTTCTTTTAATAATCCATACAAAAATAAAAATTACTAAATTTTAAGGTTGTTACACTTAGGATGTTACATTGAGTCATGTTAATGATGCAACAAAATTGCTAAGATTCATGTTGAGAAAGCGGAGAGTTTTTTAGTAGAGCTTATGCAGTTGAAATCCTTACTCAATTTGAAACTTAAAACAGAAGCTAGTGAAAATAAGACTGTGTTAAAGCTGAAACAAAGATAGAAACTCTCAAACGAGAACTTGAAAAGGCTAACAATTATAGGGAAATGTTAATAGAGAAAGAGAATTCAATTGAATAGCTTAATCTGGAGCTTGAAGCTATAAAGATGGTTGAATATTATGCACATAGCCTGCTAAAGGAATGGTGAGAGAAGATTAAGGAACTAAAAATAAGGATTGAAGACGTAAATAAGTTAGAGAGATCTGCATCAGAATCTTTGGAATCTGTAAAGAAATAACTGGAAAGAAATAATGATTTGTTGTATGAAGCAAAAACTGAAATTGCTACTCTTAAAGATAAGGTGGGATTGTTGGAGATGACAATAGGTAGACTAAGTTGAGATCTCGAGGACTCATAACATCTTTTTCTTACAACCAAATAAGAGATGATGGAAATCAAGGTGCTACCAAACCTATTCCAAACCGTTCCAAATATCGTTTGCAAGGGATAGGTGGTCCAATGACTAGGAGCAGGGTGAAGCGAGCTAAAAGAAAATTTTTTGAGCTAGATCTTGGACGTGCAGGTTAAAGAGAAAGCTATTATACCAAGCCAATACATAAAGTAGATCATGCTTTACAGCCTGGAAGATGGCATTAAAGAGGGCAGCTTGGAGCATAAGCTTGAGGCCGAATATATAAGCATTCTTGGAGGCCAAATGGAGCTTGTTGGATCTTGAAGACAACCAGCCCAAATTTGTATTGGTTAAAGATGTATTACGGGCTTTATGCTATATGCTTTCTTCTAGGATAATATTAGTATTTAATGTACTTTGGGACCATATTCTTTATGCCATATAAGGCATATTCCATAAAGGTCCAATTACGCTCTTTAGGATTTCCATAAAGTGACTATATAAGGGTTCCCTTATGTTTATGTAATTCGGATTTATAATTAATAAGAATTAAGTTTTCTCCCAAAGTGAGAACTTCCCTTGGTTCTTGAGCAAAGAATTGAATCTAATCTTATCTAAGCAACTTGTGGAAATCAAAACATCTATTGAATTTTTAAAACAATCATTGCTTTCACCAAACACTCTATTTCTTTGCTTCAGAAAACACATCATTTAGTATTAGAGTTTTGGCTCCTTTAAATTCAGTTGGTGTCCTCTATTTTCTTCTTGTACTCGTGTTCTACAGTCATTCTTGATCTTCTACCTTTCTCTAAGTCATGTTAGAGTTCTAATTCTAGTATGTTTTCTTTTCCTTGTTATAGTCTAATTTATTCAAAAATAGAGAGTCCTAATTTTAGTCAATTTTATTTACCTAGTTATAATATATTTCCCTCCAAAAATAGAGGGTCTTAGTTCTAGTAAATTTTATTTTATTAATTATAGTCTAATTCCTCAAAAACACAAAAGAAAAAGAGAGTCCTAGTCTAATTTGGTTTCCTAAATACTAAAGTAAAAAAACGGAGCAAAAACTTGTTCCAAAAAAAAAAGAAATTTGTCAAAAAAAAAGTGAGCAGAAGTTCATTCAAAAAAAGAGGAGAAATTCATCCAAAAAAAGAGAGAAGAAATTTGTTTTAAAGAAAAAAAAGAAGAAAGCAAAAAATAGTATATTGGTTCTATTATCTCTCATTTTCTCAAATTCAGTTCTTAGGGTTGTCATAGTCTAAAATTTTGTTCTTATCATTCTTAATCCACTTGTTTCCTTTAATAAGCTTGTTGATTAGGTTCTTATTTAAGAGTTTTAAGGGAATGAGAGTAAAATTGAGTGCAAACATGTAAGATTTGTGAGACAAACATGAGCAGTGAAAGAGATCAACTTGAAATTGACCTTAAACTCTTCAAAAATATGGTTTAGGAGCAGTTTAAGTTGCTGAATATGAGGCTAGATAACCTTGAGTCACCATCCAAACCTATGCATAAGAAACAGCTTGGGTTTGATGAGGAAGAATGGGAAGATTAAGATAGTGAAGGAATCATGTCAAGAAAGGAAAGGAGAATGGTTCCTAGGCTTGATAATGGCTTGAGAAGTATCAAAATGAATATTCATACATTCTAAGGTAAAAGTGACCCTAAATTTTACTTGGAGTGGGAGAGGAAGATGGTACATTTGTTTGAGTGTCATGCCTATACTAAGGAGAAAAAGGTGAAGCTAGATGCAGTGGAGTTTATAGACTATACTAGTATTTGGTGGGATCAGTTAGCAACTAATAGGTGTAGGAATGGTAAGAGAACCATTCCGTTGTGGGAAGAGATGAAGATTGTGATGAGAAAATGATTTTTTCTTAGCCTAATTACTATATAGACTTGTTCAGAAAACTACAAAACATGTATCAAGGTTCTACAAAATTACTACAATAAGATGGAGATGGCCATGATGAAAACTATTAATAAGGAGCATAAGGAGGCTACAACAGTAAGGTTTATTGGCGGTTTGAGGAAAAAAATTACAAATATACGCCATTATATGGAGATAGAGGATCTACTGCATAAAGCAATTAAAGTTGAGAAGCAGTTAAAGGTTAAAGCATCTTTTAAATTTAGCTCTATTCTTAAAACTCCATGGAAGCCGAATTGGCAAGACAACTAAAAGGCTGCTACTAGGCCGAAAGAAAAAAGCAAGGGGAGAAGTTCAGTTACAGCCCCTAACCCCAAGGTCAGGGATGAGACTTCTACTTCCTTTAGAGCAAGATATACAAAAAAAATTTAGGTGTTAAGGGTTCGGGTATATTGTATCTTAGTGTCCTAACAAGAAAGACATAATTCTTCTTGATGATAGAGGCATGAAGAGTGAGCATTCTAGTGATGATGAGATGCCACCATTACAAGATTACAGTGATGTGGAGATTGGTGAACCAATTCACAGAGAAGTATTGGTTACTTGACATGCTCTTAATATGCAACCTAATAATGATGTTGATGAGGAACAACATGAGCACATCTTCTAGACAAGGTGCAATGTGAATAATAATTTATATAGCTTGATTATTGATAGTGGGAGTAGCACTAATGTAGCTAGTACCTTGATGATTGATAAATTAAGTCTACCCATATTAAAACATCCTAAGCCATATAGGCTAAGATAGTTTAACGATAGGGGAGATATATGGGTGACCGATCAGGTTCAGGTATATTTTTCTATTTGTAACTACAAAGATGAGGTACTTTCTGATATAGTACCAATGCATGCTAGACACTTACTGTTAGGACATCCATGGCCATTTGATAGAAGGGTCAATTATGATGGTTACAAAGATCAATATACATTGACCATGTATAATCGAATCTTTATTCTAACACCCCTAAAGTCGGCTGTAGCTTTTGTTGATCAAGTGAGGATTACAAAAGAATGTAAGTTTAGAGAAACAAAAGAAAAAGAGAAAAAAGAGAGTAAGGCCAAAATTAAGAGTAAAAGAAAGGAGATAGAAGCTGAAACATATGAACAGAAAAAGAAAGAGTCATGAGCAAGAGAAAGAGAAAAATAAGAAAGTGAGTGCTTTTGCACTAAAAAGTGCGATGAAGAGTGCTTTGGTGTGTAAACCAAATGTCCTTATACTTATGTATAAGGAGATTTATTTTACTAACACTCGTAACCTTTCTTTGCATAGTATGGTTGTGTCTTTAACACAAGAATTCACTAACATTTTTTCTGTGGAGATTCCAAATGTATTATCACCTTTAAGAGGCATTGAGCACTGGATAAACTTTACCCCTAGATCATCCATCCCTGACCGACCTATCTACCGAGCTAATCCTAAGGAGACGAAGGAAATTTGGAGGCAAGTAAATGACCTAGTTCAGAAGGGATTCGTGAAGGAGAGTTTTAGTCCCAATTCAGTAGTTGTTATTCTTATGCCTAGGAATGATAGAACTTGGTGTATGGAAAGCCATCAACAAAATCACTGTAAAGTATAGGCATCCAATTACTAGATTAGATGACATGCTTAATGAGTTGTATGGTTCTAGTGTTTTTACTAAAATTGATTTAAAGAATGGCAACTACCAAATTCGCATGAAAGAGGGAGATGAGTGAAAAGTGTAACAACTTTTTTTTCTTTTATTTATTATTATACAATATAAAGTTCACATACACATCATTAATCAAAACGTACGTATAACATTTCAAACACATAAATATCTACATCTTATTTATTCTGGTTGACCAATTCCGAAGATTCGGGTGCAGGTGGTTACACCTTCACCGGGATCTGTGCCAACTTGCCCACAAACATTTTATTTAGGATCTGCCCATCATAGAATAACTCAATCCAACGTGCATTAAAAGCCAAAGCTATAGAAAATCTGCATAGCTAATTTTCTGAACATGATATGGAAATATAGTGAGAATTAAATTCCAGTAAGTTCAACAATAAATCATCATCAATATAGCTCATCACGTCATGTTCAGCTGTATAAACTATAGAAAATATCTTTGGTCACATGAATGCATTATATCTATACACATAAGAATCATACAGTAGTGATATGTATGACAGGATTAACTATTTTCAAAATATCATTGGCTTGCTAGAAACTTATGTGAAGTGGAAAAACTCTATATGAAGTGTCCATAGGTAAAAGCCCAATGTATGGGTAAAGATTTTAAACTTAGTAACTCTAGTTCTTGAATTAGGAAAAATTACCCTAATCCAATGTTCTTAAAATTTTAAGACCTTTACTTATTTCTAAAAATTTACCTTCCTTATCCAAGAATTTAGCATCTCTTTAGTATGTTATTTCTAATTTTTTTTCCTATTAGGTTTTCCCTCTTTATTTGTTCTCTTAATGTTAGAAACATTTTCTATGCATATACATAAGGTGAAGAATTTCTAAGGATTATATTTCCTTATATATCTAAAATATTGTCTAATAAATTTTATTTCTTTAATTAAATATTTATGTACTTTTATCAATAAAAGAAACGAAATTAGGGATGTTACAAAAAGTACTTTTAAGACTAAGTATGGTTTATATGAGTGGTTAGTAATGCCCTTTGGATTGACCAATGCACTTAGTACCTTTATGAGGTTAATAAACTATGTCTTACGTGCTTTCATTGGAAAGTTTATGTTATTTTACTTTGATGATATTTTAGTATATAGACAAGATCGTAATGAATATTTAAAGGATTTGCATGCTAATGTTCAAGCTAACATTAAGAGGAAGAATTAGTAGTATGCAAAGCAAGCCAACAAGAGTCAAACTAGAGTTGTATTTGAACCTGGTGATTGGATTTTGGTACATATACGCAAAGAGAGGTTCTTGACTCAAAGAAAGTCTAAGTTGCATCCTATGGGAGATAGACATTTTCATGTCTTAGAGCAGATCAATGAAAATGCCCATAAGATTGATCTACCTAGTGAGTATGGCAAGATTAATGCTACATTTAATTTTATTGACTTGTCTTTGTTTGATGTAGGTGATGCCTTTGATTTGAAGATGAATCCTTTCGAGGAGGAAGGGAATGAAGGAGATCAAGGTGCTACCAAACCTATTCCAAATTGTTCCCAATATCTTTTGCAAGGGATAGACGGTCCAATGACTAGGAGCAAGACAAAGCGGGCCAAAGAAGCTTTATTGGGCTTGATCCTAGACGTGCAAACTAAAGAGGAAGCTATTGAATCAAGCCAAGATATCAAGTAGATCAGGCTTTACAACCTTGAAGATGGCATTAAAGAGGGCAACTTGGAGCATAAGCTTGAGGTTGAATATATGGGCATTCTTAGAGGCTAAATAGAGTTTATTGGATCTTGAAGACAACCAGCCCAAAATTACATGGATTAAAGATGTATTGTGGGCTATATGTTATATGCTTTCTTCTAGGATATTATTAGTATTTAGTATATTTTGGGCTCATTCTTTATGTTGGCTAAATATTAGTTTAATTATGGGTTTATGTTTTTATTAGTTTAGTGGGGATGAATAACTAATGTTGTTTGGACCATATAGGGCGTATTCCATAAAAGTCTAATTAGGGATTTTAGGGTTTCCATTGAATCTGATCTTATCAAGTCAACTCACTGATTTACGGGTGCTGCAACACTTTGATTCTATAAGAATGAGCAATAGAAGTAAGCATAAAAGCTGTATCTCCATCTCTGAACTTTTCATAACAGCTGAAATCATCTTAATCAGAGCTCATATGAGAGAGATATGCCACAATTAATGACAAAAGGTCAGGATTGAACTTGCTACATCATGGTTTTGATTTGTGAGCACTATAATGCTCTGATTTCTCTCGAATTTACCAAAGTTCTCAACATAAAAATTGTAGATTATTGTTTTATGTTTTTGCATGCACTTGAATCAATTCAATTGGAGTTTGTATGAGTGTATTATGGTTTGATTAGTTCTGAAAGGTTTGGAATAACTACAATTCATCATTTTCTCATGAAATTTTTCTCCTCTTTTATTCTTCCTTTGCTCCTACAACATAAAACACAAAACACAGATAATTCCTAATCATATTTTACTTAAATAAAAAAAGATAAGTTTAAAGATATTAAAATAATGCTTAATTATGCACACATCAAATACCCTCACACTCAACCTTTTGCTTGTCCTCAAGCAAAATAATCTCAAAAGGCAAAAAAAAAAATATATATATAGTGAATGCTAGGCTTATCAAGCTTTGCCTCATAACATAAAGATAGGCTCAAGAAAAATTTCAAAAATATTATGACCATGTACAAAATTAACTCAAATGCAATCCATCATTTATTCTCTGGAGCCCTGAATGTGTGCGTTTCCTTGGGTCAGTTGACTTTCTTTGCCTAGATGAGTTTATGCATCCCAAAAATTAAGGTATGGATCTCTATTTAATTTAGGATTTTCATCGACTTATTTTTTATGCTATGCTCCACTAATATAGATTAAAATTACCTCTAGGATCAATAGGGCTTTATTCAGTTTGGAATGTGGCTAGGGTATAGAATAAGATATATGATATAAATTTAGGGTTGATCACCCAGCATCACATGATTAAATATGATCTCTTGAAAATTTTCAATCTTTTAGAATTTTTTCCCACACTTATTTTCCTACTTCAATTGAATTTAATTCTTTTTCTTAATTTTCTATTTCTTTTCTTTCACCCACTACATAGACTTTCGTCCTTTCTTTGGAATTTTTCTTTTCTTTCCTTTTATCCACCCTTCCACCCTTTGGTCAATAAAACTCTACAAAACAAATGTTCAAAAAAATAATCATAGAGTGAGTGAATAGGGTCAAAAATAAGGATATTTATCATAAAAATTGGCTTTCAAATTTTTTGTGAATAAAAAATAAAAAGTAAGTTAAGCTCAAAATAGAGGAACTAAGAATATATAATTGCATTAGGTTAAGCTTGAAAGGCTCAATCTATCAAATAATGTATCTATTATCTCCTAAATAATAGTGTTAACCTAGGATTTTCCTTTAAATAACATTCAAATAAGTTTTAGAATTCTATTGAGATAATAAAATAATTTGGAGTTACATAAACCTTCTCTAAGTAGAAAATATATTAAATGCCCAAAGTTGTTGTGTAAAAAAGTTTTTAGGGTTAAAGTAAAAAAAAAAATTGTGAAAGAGTTAAAGTTGCACACTCATAAATTTTCTATATTTTTAAGAGTTGAAAAAAAATTTAGATAGTCATATCATTGGCTATTGACTTGGCTTAGCAACACAAAACATAAATTGAACTCAACTTGCTAGATGCAATAAACGTGTAATGATAGTGAAAATCAGAAAATGGATACTCAAATAAAGTCACAATCATTCGGGCAAATATACTTTCACCTCCAAACTCAAACTTTACATTGTCCTCAATGTAAAATAAAGATGAAAATACAAAGGGAGACATGAAGAGATATGAGATAAGTGAACTTCCCTAATTATTATTTGGGGTAAGGTTGAGAGTGTTGCACTACTAGACCCCGAATTTTTCCTATTTTCACAATTCTTCTCTTTTTTTAGATATTAGGAAAGATTATGTTGGGTTACCTCCCAATAAGCTTTTGTTTAAAGTCATTGGCTCTACTTAAAGCTCTATTTTTCATTTAGGGATGATCCTTGATATCCACTCTAGTCTTAAATACTTCAAAGGTTGCTGCACCATGATGAGAATTATTAGTAATATCTAAAGGTCCAATCCAATGGGGACTCAACTTACTTGGAAATAATCGAAGCATTGCATAATTTTTAGCATCAGTTTTAATCTCATCTTTTTTAACCTTAATCAATTTAGGGGGCAGCTTTCCTCTACCGTTGAGTAGGACATGCTTTCTAGAGATTATCACAAGTGTTGGTTCTCCTATATGTATGTCTTTTAAGTGGCTAAGAATAATCCAAAAGCCTAGGTAAGGATCCTACAAAATAGAAGACACATGTATTTCATTAGAAATTAGTAATAAAGTGGAAGAATCCTTACTCGTTTGCTACACTTTTGAGGCTTCCTTTATTGCTATAATTTTTTCCTGGAATTCAGTATTCAGGGATGATTCTTTAATCTTTTTCTCCATAAGCTCACTAGTGGCCACTTCCTCTTTTTCCTTTCTATTAAGTGCAAAACTTTTTTGTGCCAAGCAATCAATCACATTGATTGTATAAACTGATTGTAAATTAGTGCACTTACACTTAGTAATATCATCATTCATGGGAGCATCAGTCCTTTCCTCTCTTTGATTTATTGGCATAGGTATCTCCTTTAGAGCCTCAATTTCCTCATCACTTTTCAAACAGGTTGCACCTATATTTTCTATTGGGTTTGCAATTGTCTAAGAAGTCAACTTACTTGAATTTGAAGTTACTAGCTGGTTAATTTTGCTTATCATCTGAGCCGCTTGATTTTCTAAATTTTGCATGTTGGCTTTTATCTCTTATTGAAATTGTTGCCTTTCCTGTTGAAATAGCAAATTATTAGTCTCAACAGATTTAACCAAATCCTCTAATGGCATATTTGAATTAGGATCTTAGGTTGGTTGTCGGTTAGGGAGGTATAATTGCTAATATTACTGGTAATAGCAATAGTTTTAAAGCTAATGTGCTTATGGAGTTTCATAGTTAAAGTATGACTGATCCCTCGATCTAGGATTATAAATGTTTAAATAGGAATCACACCTAACTTGTGGTGGTACAAGGAAACTACTAACCATATTTACCTACTCAAATAGTTCTTTATGAAAAGTTGGGTACCTAATAGCAGATTGCCCTATTATCGAATGATTTCCATAAGGCATCTCTCTTTGCATATTTCCTACCCATTGATGAATAAGAAAATTCAAATTTGCAATTTTCTATTCAAGGGATGAAGTACTTACCTTACTAACATGCCTTAATGGAGAGTATAGCCTAGTGCCAAATTGCTGAAATGGTGCTGCCATATTTATAACTATAAATAGAAAGGAAAAAAATCACAATAGGTTAATAGATGCAATGGCGCCAAAATTTAGTGGATAATATTGTGGGTACACCAAATTAATATATTACCTTTATACTACCTGTAGCAGTGAGGGTAATGATCAATCTCATAGAAATTGATATTACTTTTTATAAAATAGAATAAGGGGGATTGAGTGCTATAAATAAACTAGCAAAATAAAAAGAGAATGTTCACAAATAATTTAATGTGAAGGTGTTTAATAATGAGTGTTGGTTTTGGTTAATTTCTACCATCAAGAATTGCATTGATCATCAATAATATAAATGTTATCACAGTTTCTCCTTAGGTTTAATTAATTCATAACGATCACCATGATTAATCCTAATTAGTAAGTAACCTTAACTAATCGGTAAAATTAAATTCATTAATCACATGAAGAATTAAAGAAACTAATAGAGCTAAACAACATAGATACATCAGTTGTATTTAATTTAGTTCATTATTTATTATATGATAACAATTCATAATCATACAATTATTAATCCTATTTTTCTCTTAAATCAAATGAATCAAAACTTAATTGATATATGATTCAATAGTAGATTGAAACAAACAATATATTAGTAGACCTCTTAGTAACCATAGAGAAAAAGAACAGATGAAAAATCAATATTTAATTAAAATTGAACTATTAAAACTAATCCAAATATCACAACACTTAAAAGATCATTGAGGTTTCAATCTTCCTCAACCAACAAAAAAGAAATTAGCCACACAGGGCCATAAAAAAATCTAAGAGAATAACATAGAATGCTTAAGAAAAATGATGATCAAACGCCTTTTACTACTTGATTTTCCTCTTACTTATAGATTGAAGAGTCCAAAATGAAGTATGATTGATTTTAGGTCAATTCTCAACCCACTAGGCTTCATTCTGGGTCAAAATAAAAAAAATTTGTGGCCAATTTTATCTTTTGTAGTGGTGAGTGCCACAACGCTCTCTTGGAGCGCTGCGACAATAAGGACAACCTACTTAGAAAATTATGCTACTCCACAATGCTTTGAGGTTTTCAGAATCTAAAAAGTAGTTAACATAAAAGTTGTATCTTTGTCTCTTAACTTTCTATAACCACTAAGATCACCTTAATCGAAGCTCATATGATAGAGATATGCCCCAATTAATGATGAAAGGTCAAGATTCACCTTGCTGCACTATGGTTATGATTTTCAAGCATCGTTGCGCTCTGATTTCTCTAGAATTTGACAAAGTACTCACATAAAAGTTGTAAATTATTGATTTAGATTTCCATAAGCACTTAAATCATTTCAATTGGAGTTTTTATTTGGATGCTATGATCTAATTAGTGTTGAAAGGTCTGGAATAACCGCAATTAAGCATTTTTTCATGAATTTCTTCTATTTTTTCCTTTTTTATTATTCCTTTGCTCCTAGAACACAAAACACAAACTAAATTAATTCTTCATCATATTTTACTTAAATAAAATAAAATTTAAGTTTAAAAATATTAAAATCCTGCTTAATTATGCACATATCAATTAGAAAGAAGCGATCCAATTAACCCTAACTCTTAAACAACCCTAGACAAGTGTTAATGGTTTAATCTAATAGTAGTAATAAGATATAAAGAGATTAGTAAAACTAAACAACACAAACATAAGAGATTGTATTTAATTTAGTTAAGTGTTTTTCCTAAGTTTTACTAATTCCTAGTGTAGCAAATCATTAACGCTAGTTGTTTTATAAATTACAGGGATTAAACAATTATGAATTTAATATCTAATTTAGCAGTGAATTGAATCAATTAATAATCTAGTAGGTCTTCTAACAATCAAAAGACACAATCATAAAAGTAAGAATAAAAGAATAATTAAAACCCAATGATGAGAACCATAATGATCAAGTTAGCTCTAAATGTTCAAATGATTCATTCCAAATTCCAAGTGGACCAATTACTAGAGCTCGTGCTAAAAGGATTAAAGAGGCTTTCAATAGACTTGTTCAAGACACCTTATCCAAGCAAATGACTCAAGAACCTGAGCTGAAAACTTGTGAGGGCGTACTGAACATTATCCAGGCTGAATATGGGATTATATAGATCTTTTAGGGTCAAAGTACAATAAATGAAGAGCTAGGTCCTTAGAGCACACAATAGTTGACTCATTGGACCTTAATTATGCTGATTGGAGGAAAATATGCTGCTTTAGTGTCTCATAATGTACATGAGCGAAATTTTAGACTTTATAGGCTACTTAGTCAAATATGCCCATGTGCATTAATTGCATTTGTTTCAAACTTTGAATTTTTAGGTTTAGGAGCCTCCTTAGTCAATCCATTACATGTGCATTAGGTGTTGTCATAATTGCTGGTTTTCTTGACTAGAAATCAGCCTTTTCTATTTATATTGTAACCTTTCATTGTTGTAAGCACTTTTGATTGAATGCAAATTATATTTTTCTAGAAACACCATATTGGAGAGAGTTCTTCTCTAGGGTTCTTCATAGAACTAACAGACTTATCAAGGCTTGATCAACCTTGTGGTGTCTTTGATACTAGGGGTCCTTGTTCTCTCTTGTTCAAGGGTTCTTAGTAGATTAACCAGACCTGTTTGGGCTTTCTTGAGGTGTATATATCACTACATTGGCTGTGGGTTCTAAGGTATAGATCCTCTTAGGTTCGCATTGCCGTGTTTGGCTGCTAGTTTTACGATCTTCCCTTGTGGTTTCGCACCATCTTGGTATCAGAGCTCGGCTCCCTATCAGGTCATATCTTTTGTTCCTGTATTCCTCATCTTCTGATTGTATTTTATGTTCTTTCTTGTGTTTGTTCATCTTTGTGTGACTCTGTTCGTTCCCAACATTGTTCATCTCTGTTTGACACGTTTTTCTTTGAGTTTTTTGACGATTCATATGTCATTTTCATAGTTTAGAATCTCATTTTTCTGCTCGTTTTAGAATCGCTGCAATACGAAATTTGTGTCGTGAGTTATAGTCGTTTTTATCTAGACGCTTTGTTCCTGGATTTTCTAGAGCGAACTGTTTATTTGTGTTTCTTAGTGTGATTATTATTCTCTTATTCAAATTTCTACCAAAAAAAAGAGGAGGCAAAAAAAATCAATAAAAAAAAAAGAATTAAAAAAAATGAAAAAATAGGGAACAAAAGAAAGTAGGATTCTGCTGAAATCTTGTTGGGATTTGTTTCACTTCAATTTTTACTTCAGAATTCTTGATATTGCATTCCAGAAATTTATTCCTTTGATCCATATTTTTTTTCTTATCCCCAAGTGTCTAACTGACTCTACAAGTTTTGGTATAACCTTGTGTTGGTTAGTTACCTTAAAGAACCTATTGAGAGAACTAATAGAGGAAAAAGGCAAGAGTGACACATATTGTGAAAAAGCCTATAAGGATTGAAACACGAGTGTAGAGTGACATTCTTTGAGTGCAAACACGTAAGGAAATCTATGAGGATTTTTTATTTTCACTATTGAATTTTCTTGCAGCTAAAAAAAATGTCTAACAAGGAGGAGTCAACCAGCGGTGGAAACTCACCCAACATGGAGCTTGTCATAAAAGCCATGCAACAACAATTTGAGCGCTTTAATGTGGTGTTTGGAGACATAAGAGATAGGCTGGATAGGCAAGACACTAGGATCACCAATTTACAAAGGAAACAACCTAATAGGAGTCCTAATTCTAGAAGAGTTGTTCAGCCTGAAGCTGAGTTTGAAGTTGAAGTACAGAGTAAGGATGATGATGGTTATGAATCTGAAGTTGGTGTAAGAAGAAATAGGCATACTAGAATTAGACCAGAAATGTATCATGGGAGAAATATTCCTAGAGAAGGAAGGCAGGTAGATGGAGACCTAGGAAGTATTAAAATAAAAATACTATTTTTCCAAGGTAGAAATGATCCTGAAGCCTACTTGGAGTGGGAAAAAAAGGTTGAGCTAATTTTTGAATGTCATAATTATTCTGAAATGAAGAAAGTGAAGTTGGTTGTGATAGAGTTCACTGATTATGTGATTATTTGATGGGATGAGCTCGGTTTAAATAAGAGGAGAAATGGTGAGCATCCTATAGAAACTTGGGCAGAAATGAAGGCTGTAATAAGGAGGAGATTTGTACCTAGCCATTACTCCAGAGACCTCTACCAGAAGATGCAGACTCTTACACAAGGATCCAAGAGTGTAGAGGAGTATTACAAAGAAATGGAGGTTGCTATGATAAGGGCTAATGTCAAGGAAGACAAGGAGGCTACAATGGCTCGTTTCTTGAATGGGTTGAATAAAGACATAGCCAACGTAGTAGAACTGCAGCATTATGTGGAGTTGGAGGATATGTTACATGTGGCAATTAAGGTGGAAAAATAACTCAAGCTCAAAGGTGCCTTAAGATTTAATTCTAGCTCTAATTCTCCAATGAAACAGAGTTGGAAGAAGGAAGAAAAAGATGTTCGAAAAGAGATTTCTTCAAATAAGGACAAAGGTAAATCTGAACCTCAAACTTCTAGATATAGAGATACAAAATGTTTCAAGTTTTTGGGTACAAGTCATATAGCTTCACAATGCCCCAACAAAAGAGTCATGATTATGAGGGATAATGAAGTGGTGACTGAAAGTGAGAGTGATGATTCCATACCCTCACTTGAAGATGCTAGTGATGATGGGCTTGAGTATGCAGTGGAAGGAGAAGCACTTGTCACTAGGCATGCCTTGAATGCTCAGGCTAAGGAAGATGATGTGGAGCAACAAAGGGAAAATATTTTTCACACTCGCTGTCTTATCAACAATAAGGTATGCAACATGATTATTGATGGGGGAGTTGCACTAATGTTGCTAGCACTACACTGGTTGAGAAATTAGATTTGCCAATCATTCCACACCAGAGACCATACAAGCTTCAATGGTTAAATGATTGTGGAGAAATCAAGGTTAATAAGCAAGTTTTGGTTTCATTCTCAATTGGAAAGTATAGTGATAAGGTGTTATGTGATGTTGTTCCTATGCATGCTGGTTATATACTTCTTGGGAGGCCATGGGAGTTTGATCGTAGGGCTGTCAAGGATGGATTTACAAATAGATACTCATTTGTTAAGAATGATCGAACAATTACTCTTGCTCCATTAACACCTAAGCAAGTGTATGAAGATCAACTTAAGATGAAAAAGGAGAATGACTCAAAAAATGAGAAAAAAGAGAGTTTAGAAAAAGAAAAGAGAATGGAGAGAAAAGAAAATGTAAGAGTGAGCTTTTATGCTAAGGAGAGCGAAGTGAGGAGTGCTTTTCTAGCTAAACAACCTTTGCTCGTACTCATATATAAGGAGGGTTATTTTAACACTAATGAACTTAACTCTTTGTTTCCTAGTGTTGTTGGGTCTTTGTTGCAGGAATTCCAAGATGTGCTGCCGGAAGAAATTTCTCCAGGGCTACCACCTATTAGAGGAATTGAGCATCAAATTGACTTCATTCCAGGAGCAACAATTCTTCATCGCCTAGCCTATAGGACAAATCCAGAGGAAGCGAAGGAGCTTCAAAGGCAAGTTGAAGAGCTTATGGCCAAGGGCTATGTGAGAGAAAGTTTGAGTCCTTGTGCTGTTCTAGTACTTCTCGTGCCAAAGAAAGATGGATCATGGAGGATGTGCATTGATTGCAGGGCCGTAAACAACATAACAGTAAAATATCGCCATCCTATCCCTAGATTGGATGATATGCTTGATGAATTGCATGGGTCTAGTATCTTTTTTAAAATTGATTTAAAATCTGGATACCATCAAATTCGGATGAGGGAAGGTGATGAGTGGAAAACTGCTTTCAAAACAAAGCATGGACTGTATGAATGGTTAGTCATGCCATTTGGACTAACTAATGCACCTAGCACTTTCATGAGATTAATGGATCATGTTTTGCGTGCATACATTAGAAAATTTGTTGTGGTTTATTTTGATGATATTCTGATTTATAGCAAGGATTTAAATGAACATTTGAATCATCTGTGTTGTGTGCTTGATGTGTTGAGAAAGGAAAGATTGTATGCTAATCTACAGAAGTGTAGTTTTTGCATGGACAAAGTTGTGTTTCTTGGCTTTGTCATAAGTGCACAGGGAATAGAAGTTGATGAAGAAAAGGTCAAGGCTATCAAAGAGTGGCCAACACCTAGATCAGTCACTGAGGTAAGAAGTTTTCATGGTTTAGCTGGTTTTTACCATCGTTTTGTGAAAGATTTTAGCACACTTGCTGCACCACTCACTGAAGTGGTAAAGAAATCTGTGAGATTTAAGTGGGAAAAAACACAAGATGATGCATTCAATGTTTTAAAGAAAAGGTTATGTTCTGCACCTATTTTAACATTACCTAATTTTTCTATAGCCTTTGAAATTGAGTGTGATGCATCCAGAGTTGGTATAGGAGCTGTTTTAATGCAGGAAAAGAGGCCAATTGCTTATTTTAGTGAAAAACTAAATGGTGCTGCCTTGAATTGTCCAACTTATGACAAGGAGCTTTATGTACTTGTGAGTGCACTAGAGACATGGCAACACTACCTCTAGCCTAAAGAGTTTGTCATTCATACAGATCATTTATCTCTGAAACATCTCAAAAGTCAAGGTAAGTTGAATAAGCATTATGCAAGGTGGCTGGAATTCATTGAGACATTTCCATATGTCATCAAATACAAACAAGGTAAAGAGAATGTGGTTGCAGATGCATTATCTAGGAGATATGTTCTTCTTACTTCTCTGAATGCAAGATTGCTTGGGTTTGAGTATATCAAAGATTTGTATGCAAATGATGATGAATTTGCTGAAGTGTTTCTTACATGTGAAAAAAAGGGATTCGATAAGTTTTATAGAGTTGATGGTTATCTATTTAAGGAGAATAAGTTATGTGTGCCTCAATGCTCTTTGCATGAATTGCTTGTGAGGGAAGCTCATGGGGGAGGTTTAATGGGACATTTTGGTGTGAGAAAGACTTTAGATGTATTGCATGAACATTTCTTTTGGCCTAGAATGAAACGTGATGTTAAACGAATTTGTGAAAGATGCATTACATGTAAGAAAGCTAAATCTCGAGTCTTACCACACGGTCTGTACACACCTTTACCAGTGCCTAGCAAACCTTGGGTGGATATCTCCATGGACTTTGTTTTGGGATTACCTAGGTCAAAGAGGGGTTCGGATTCAATATTTGTGGCCGTTGACCGATTTTTCAAAATGGCACATTTCATTTCATGCAATAAAACTGATGATGCTACTCACATTGCTGATTTATTCTTTAAGGAAATTGTGAGACTTCATGGTGTTCCTAAAAGCATTGTTTCGGATAGGGATACAAAATTTCTTAGTTACTTTTGGAGGGTTTTGTGGGGCAGGCTTGGTACTAAATTGTTGTTCTCTACAGCCTATCATCCACAAACAGATGGTCAAACTGAAGTTGTTAATAGAGTTTTAACTCAATTGCTTCGAACTGTGATTCAAAGGAATTTGAAAAATTGGGAAAATTGTTTGCCATTCATTGAATTTGCATATAATAGGAGTGTACATTCAACTACTGAATATTCTCCTTTTGAAATTGTTTATGATTTTAATCCATTAACTCCTTTGGATTTAATCCCATTGCCGGTTGATGAAAGAGCTAGCCTCGATGACCATAAGAAAGCTGAGCTGGTGAAGCAAATTCATGAATGTGTCAAGCAGCAAATCGAGAAGAAAAACAAACAATATGCAAACAAGGCCAACAAAGAAGAAGGCGTGTTACTTTTGAGCCTGGAGACTGGGTATGGGTGCATATGAGGAAGGAAAGGTTTCCTGCTCAAAGGAAATAAAAGCTGGCTCCAAGAGGAGATTGTCCATTCCAAGTTCTTGAGCGAATCAATGATAATGCATACAAAATTGATCTACCAGGTGAGTATAGTATTAGTGCCACTTTTAATGTTGCTGATCTTTCTCCTTTTGATGCAGGTGAAGATTCGAGGACAAATCCTTTTGAGGAAGGAGGAGATGATGAGAACCATCATAATGATCAAGTTAGCTCTAAATGTTCAAATGATCCATTCCAAATTTCAAGTGGACCAATTACTAGAGTTCGTGCTAAAAAGATTAAAGAGGCTTTCAATGGACTTGTTCAAGAC
The DNA here is from genome assembly GCA_037074535.1 of Gleditsia sinensis. Lineage (NCBI taxonomy): Eukaryota > Viridiplantae > Streptophyta > Magnoliopsida > Fabales > Fabaceae > Gleditsia > Gleditsia sinensis. Next base: position 23,612,592 of record CM073476.1, read on the forward strand.
ACCTTATCCAAGCAAATGACTCAAGAACTGGAGCTGAAAACTTGTGAGGGCGTACTGAACATTATCCAGGCTGAATATGGGATTATATAGAGCTTTTGGGGCCAAAGTACAATAAATGAAGAGCTAGGTCCTTAGAGCACACAATAGTTGACTCATTGGACCTTAATTATGCTGATTGGAGAAAAATATGCTGCTTTAGTGTCTCATAATATACATGAGCAAAATTTTAGACTTTATAGGCTCCTTAGTCAAATCTGCCCATGTGCATTAATTGCATTTGTTTCAAACTTTGAATTTTTAGGTTTAGGAACCTCCTTAGTCAATCCATTACATGTGCATTAGGTGTTGTCATAATTGCTGGTTTCCTTGACTAGAAATCAGCCTTTTCTATTTATATTGTAACCTTTCATTGTTGTAAGCACTTTTGATTGAATGCAAATTATATTTTTTTGGAAACACCAGATTGGAGAGAGTTCTTCTCTAAGGTTCTTCATAGAACTAACAGACTTATCAAGGCTTGATCAACCTTGTGGTGTCTTTGATACTAGGGGTCCTTGTTCTCTCTTGTTCAAGGGTTCTTAGTAGATCAACCAGACCTGTTTGGGCTTTCTTGGGGTGTATATATCACTGCATTGGCTGTGGGTTCTAAGGTATAGATCCTCTTAGGTTCGCATTACCGTGTTTGGCTGTGGGTTCTACGATCTTCCCTTGTGGTTTCGCACCACCCAATTATAAACTAATCAATTGAAAATGGAATGACAACTCACAATGAGTAAAGCATGAGGTTTTAGTATTTCTCAACCTATTAAAGTAAGTTAGCCATGCAAGGCCATAACCAAAATTCAAAATAAAATAAAGAAGAAAGAAGAAGAAGGTTTGGTGAGTTCTCTATAGAATTTTGCCTAGGAGGGTTGCTAAAAGATAATTTCAATTAAACCTAAACTTAGCTATTTATAGACAAATTTGCCACACTAGCCTCGTGGCACTAGGATCTCACCACTACGATGCTAGAGCTACAAGGTTTCTGGAGTCATGGCTCCAAAAATTATCGTTGCGATGATGAAGCTAGTAGGATTTAGCGTTGTTGCTCATCTTTTTGGCTTCGTGACACCATAGGGCATGGTCACGATGTTGAAGTTTCTATAAATCCATACTTCTCTTTTAGAATTCGTGGCATTGTTATAATAGCTTCTTGCTATTGCAACGCTAGCCATTTGATTTGGATATTTGTATTTTCAGTTTCTTTGTTCCAATTGAGATTTAGTTTGTATCTAATGCCTCCAATTGCTTCCTAAATCAAAATATAAGTATAGTAAGTTAATTTATGCATCAAATAAGTATAAAACACTAATCATTATGTGAGAAAAAAAAATAGCATAATATATTCATATCAAATACACACCTTATGTAATCAAAACTTATTTTTAGCAACACTCTGATTATTTTTTTCTCTTCTTTCTTGCAAATTTCTTTTTTTATGTTTTCGAAATTTTGCTCTCTTTTTTTGTTCCAAAATTCTCTTTGTCCTTTTTCTTAGATCAATACTAAAACTAAGAATACAAGAAAAGAAAAAGAAGATAAGAAGAATAAAGAACATGAGAAAACACAAGAAATCAAGAAGGAACAATAGCAAGAAAACAAACAAATATGATAGATCAAACCTAATTTAAAACTTTGGAATGATATGAATGCTTCATATAAACCTCACTAATAATAGCTAGACTTGAAATCAATAAAGAATCCAATTGAAAGATCATGTTTTAATTCAAATTTATAACAATAAAATAAAAAAAAAGACTTTAACATGTTATCTATAAAAAGATAAAATATATATATATATATATATATATATATATATATATATATATATATATATATATATATATATATATAAATTATAGATGCCACACTCAAAAAAATAGAAGAAAATTATGAGTGGTAAGGCTTGCTTAAATGCCACAACAAAATTTTGATAAGTTTTTTGCTAAAAAGCATACATACTTATTTATAGGCTAAACTCTCATAGTCAAATAAGAAAACTAAAAATAAGAAACTCTCATAGTCAAATGAGGAAATTGACTCTTCTATTCAAACAGAAAAACAAGAAAAATAAAAAACTCTTCTAGTCAAACAAGGAAACTGAAAGTATGAAACTTTTCCTGTCAAACAAGAAAATTAGAAATTAGAAACTAAAATAATTTAACCCTTTTGACATTAAGGGAACATGCATCTTGTTCCTAGTTTATATCCAGATTGTCTTTAATGATGTAGACCAATCTTGGCTCACCTTTAATTGAACTTCTTGAACTCAAACCATTAAGTGTTTCTTTCAATCTTTTAGCTTAAGCTTTTGTAATAGGTCCAATTAGAATTTGATGCAAGTTTGCATTCCATTTTCAATTGTTAGTTGTACCCTCATCAGGTTTTGGGGTTTAGATTTTGGTGTTTTGAGGTTTTGAGTTTAATGTTGTGCAATTCAAGGGGTTGGGGTTTACAGCTTAAAGTTTTAGAGTTTAAAATTTGATATTTGAGATTTTTATGTTTTTTAGGTTTCAATTTTGAAATTAAAAAAATGTAAAGTTTGAAAATTTAGAGTGTAGAGATTGGGGTTTGGAGTTTAAGGTTCTAGGGTTTAAGATTTTAGTGTTTTATGTTTGGGATTTTTAAATTTGATGTTTTTTGAGTTTTGAGGTTTTACAGTTTGGGGTTTAGACGTTTATTAATTAGGGTTTAGGAATTTATGGTTTAAGATTTTATACTTTTGAGTTTAGAGTTTAGTGTTTATGATTTTAGAGTTTAATGTTTTGAGTTTATATTTTTAAGGTTTTAGTTTTATGATTTTAGAAGTAATTTTTTTTATTTGAGTTATGATTTAAGATATAAACAATAATTTTTTAAAGTATAGAGATTTTTAATAAATTACTTTTAATTAAAGGATTGAAATAAAATTAAGTTAAAGAGTGGTTTGATTAAAATTGTTTGTTAGTAAAGCAACAATAATAATAAACTAAATTTCTTTTCACTAACTATGAAGTTGGCTATATTGATTAAACGACGCCAAAGTATTATATTGTAAATAAAATCAATAAAGAGATTATTAATTGATAAATTATTCTTAATAGTTTTATTTAATATTTTCTTTGGTCGTCCTCTATTTTTAACTATTAAGTTATTTTCCATCTAGTATATATTTTTTTTATTAGGGCCTTCACAAATCTCATCCATATATGGCCAAATCGGCCAAATCACTTTAAGCAAAATTCTTTTATTTTTTTAACAGTAGGTGTTACTCTAATTTTTTCTCTAATATATTTATTTTTAATCATATATCATCTAATGTGTTCACACATTTAATGTAATATTATTATTTTTGCAACATTGAGTATATTCTCACATTGCTTTTTATCAATCTAATATTTAGTACCATATAATACTATAATTTTTATAATTGTATAATAGATTTTTTTTTTAATTTTGAGTAACACTTTTCTATCATAATTAATACTTAAATTTTTTTTTCTATTTTATCTATTCTGCTTAAATTCTATAATTTACATATCTCTTTAGTTCTATGTTATTTTATACATAAACTCAAAATATTTAAAATTTATGATTTATTTTATAAAATTATTTCCCAATTTACTTATAAATACAAATTTATATACTTTTTATTAAAATTATATTTTATATATTTTATTTTATCTTTATTTATACAAAAAATTTATATTTTTATGATCAGATGAAAAAAAATGGAAAAAAGTATTTATGGTAGGCGCCTTTCCATAATTGTCAAGAGACATTGAATACAACTAAAAAAGAGTTTATACTTGAGTTGCTCACCGGGAAAGCAAAATAATCATTTCCCAGCAGGCTTTTGCCAAAAAAGAAAAGAAAAGAAATTCCCATTCATAATTCTTCTGCGCTTTATCATCTTTGATTGAAGAAATAAAAAGTTCTTCTAAAATTTCGGTAACCATGTGGGTACATATTCTCTGTGGTTTCATCATCTACATATTGTTCCGATACTTTTTCCATGAGGATGACATTTTGGATGTTGAATTCTCTGATTCGAAAGCTCTTTTCACGGTTGCTGATAGGTAATTTTTTTTGTTACCTTTCAACTTATCAAGTTTCGGGTTCAAATTTTGGTGCAAAATTTGATTGAAAAAGCAAACGAAAATTGAAATCCTGCTGGGCTTTGAATCTAGCTGCACTTATTTTAGCAAGATTTTACTGCAGAAACTTGAAGCAATAGGGAGAAATAAGAGTAGAATAATGAAGCATTTATTCTGGGCCCGGTTTATCATTTATCCGTTATTCAGGACTTCTACTTTGTTTGAGTAGAGGAGGAACCATTCTTTAATGGGTTTCTGCATTTTCAATTTTTTTTATAGACTTCGAAAGCTTTATGAAGGAAATGTGTATGTTGGGCTTCGAATTCCGGATGCTGATACTGGTTCGCCACAGAGCATAGATATAGTCCTTGCAGCAAAAGGGTATTATGACTTTTCCTTGTTTCTGGTTTTTAAATTTTGCAAGGATCATCGTGTTATTTGTTCTAATGATGGGAAATGTAGGACAATTGAGGAATTCCATGTTCTTGAATAATGACGGACACATGCATTAATGCACACATGCACACAGAAGAGAAAAGCAAAATAGAACGCCCATCATAGCATAACCTGCATAATAATTTGTCTTCCTGACTGTTTTATTGGCCTGAATTTGAAGACTGAAAACGGACATATATTAAAGCTGAATACCCTCATTTTCTTTTTCCTTATCTAGAAGATCCTTATTCATTATATCTTTCTCCGTTTACTTGCTGACAAGACATTGGTTAACCAGTAGCAAATATTTGAATTATGGTTTTCTTTTTGTTTTTCCTTCTTAATTGAAACTGTGCAGAGAGATAGCGGTGATTTCTGTCAAGAACTTTTCAGGACTTGTCTCAATTAGCAGTGATGGTAATTGGGTTTGTGAAAGGACAGGCAGACACAAAGTAGAGCGTCACCCTGATCCGGTAAGGAACCACTGAAATGCCTTCCCTTTTGAGGAACAGGTTAAAGATATCTTTATTGCTAGATTTTTTGTGTTCATAAGATGGCTTGAATTAGAATTTATTTGAAGTGATGATTAGGTTACCTGATAATTGATATGAATATTGACTTAGGAGTCCTTTCGTTTATAATTTTATATCTTGCTATTGGGGCTTCAATCCATGTCCTGTTAGAGCACTGAAGAGTTTACTTCCACTATTGCCTGGTGCCAATTTGCTGAACCATGTTCTCTGGCAGCTGTCCTATAGCCAATAATTGTCACTTTTTTTATTTTAAAGCTGGATTAATTTTCATTTTTATAGAAGTTTCCTGCTAACTAAATATTGGATTTTATTCTATTTAATAAAGTTGAAGCTTATGAAGCTTTTTGAGTAATATTGATATGAACCCGTCTAACTCTACCTCAAAAGCTAGCTCGTAAAGGGAGGATTTCGCACTCATATATATAACACTCAAAACCTCCTCCGCTAACTGATACAGGACTTTGTCAATATTTATTCGATAATCATTCTTATAATTGCACAGTTAACATCATTTGCCCACTTTTTGACTTGCACGTCCTCGTACAAGGAGTACGAGCTACACCACGATCTATCCTCACAGCACAATTTTTTACGACCTATTTCGGTCAGTGATATGGCCAATCCACTTGATCAGTCGAAGGTAGACTTTGATACCTAATGATATGAACCTCACGAAGAACTAATGAAACCCGTGATCTAAGAAGGCTCCAAGATCGTTTCTACAGTTAGGTTTGTATGGAATTGTGACCTGTTGCTTATATAGAAGAAAGAATCTTGGTATAATGAAGATGTCACAATCGGCGATGGAAGATCCGATTCATAAGTTAAGGATGAACACCACAAAAAATTTTGATAAGTTCGAATAGTTTTTCAAAGAACTAGAGAGAAAATACTCTTAATTTTTATGAATAATAATCTGAATCTCTTTATTGATCATTCATGCCTATTTATAGGTCAATGTACATAAAGAGTCTTAAATAAACTAAACAACCTAGTCCTTATCAAAGTAGATAATCTAATATTCGAAAAATTAAATAATCTAATCCTAGTCAAACTACTTAATCTTTATTAGACTGAATAAATTAATCATTAATAATTTAAGTCATCTAATCTTAATTAAACTAAGCAAAAATTGGAATTTGAAGTTGGGTCTTAAGATTAAGCTATTTGTACTTCTTTAAATCTTTTAGTTCGGGCTCTCATTATAGGTTTAATTGGAATTTGAAGTTGGTCTGTATTTCATTTGTTAGCCTTAGTCATGCCTTCATCATTCCCCTCTTCTTAGATTTGTCCTTAAATTATCACCTACATCAAAAGAACTTAAATCAGTGACATTGAAAGTTACACTAATATTATATTCACATGGTAAATTCAATTTGTAAGCATTATTATTGATGCACTTAAGAACTTGAAAAAGACCATTTCCTTTTGGAAGTAACTTAACACGTCTTTGTGCTGAAAATCTTTCTTTTCTCATGTGTAACCAAACCCAATCTCCGGGTTAAAAAACCAGCTTGTGATGCCCTTTGTTGGCCTGTTTTCTATGACGCACGGACACGGATATGGGACACGACACAAGACGGACACGTGACACGTAAATTTTAAAAAAATATAGGACACGACACGTTGAAGACACGTGAATTAAAAAATGAAAATTATATATATAACTAGAAAATAATAATATTTACAATTCACTTCACAACTTAATCCTAAAAAAATTATCATAAATTTATAATACAATCAACATTCATTCTTCTTCAATATATTCTTCATCACCGCTATTATTTTCATTTCGTTCATCTGTGAAAAGAACTTTCTAATTCTGAATTATACAAAGATAGATTTGTAATCGATAAAACTCAAACATCAACAACAAAAAGAAGTAACAAAATACAAAAAATATGTGTATATACAACAATAACTGTGAAGTCAGTGAAGAATAGGAGAAAAACAAAATAATAAGAATGTAGTCTGTGAATTAGACCTACGTCATTATCTGATATATATAAGAAAAATACAGACAAGACATTAATTACACCATAATTACAATCTCCTAAATCAAGGGATATCACAATACGTTGAATTAGGAAACTCTAACTATAATCTCTTGCATCAAGGGATATTACCGATACTCTCTAATCACAATCTATTTACATTAATTCTAACACTCTCCTTCAAGTTGGAGCATATAGGTTATATGCGCCAAGCTTGTTACAAATATCTTATTTGTGGACTTTTTAGAGACTTGGTAAAAATATTAGCTAATTGATCGTTGGAGTTAACAAAACTTGTAGAAAGAATCTCCGATAAGATCTTCTCTCTAATAAAATGGCAATCAACTTTTATATGTTTGGTCCGTTCATAAAATACGGGATTAGAAGCAATGTGTAGAGCAGCTTGATTATCACAAATGAGTGTCATTTTGTCAAGTTCTTCAAACTGCAATTCTTGAAGCAGTTGTCTAATCCATACCAGCTCACATGTAGCTAGAGCCATAGCTAGATATTCAGCCTCTGCATTAGATCTAGCCACTACTTTTTGTTTCTTACTTTTCCAAAAAACTAAGTTTTCTCCAACAAAACACACAATAGCTTGTAGTGAATCGTCAATCTGAAGGGGATCCTGCCCAATCTGCATCTGCATATCCAGTTATTCGAGTATGTTGATGATTCTCATACAATAGTTCTTTTCCAAGAGAACTCTTGATATATCTTAGGATGCATATCATCGCGTCCCAATGACTTATACACGGAGATTGTAAGAATTGACTTACAACACTTACTGCAAAAGAGATATGTGGCCGAGTGATCATGAGATAGTTTAGTTTTTTCACAAGTCTCCTGTATCTTCCAGGGTCAGATAAAGGCTCCCCCTGTTCAGGTAGAAGTTTGGCATTTGGATCTATTGGACTTTCAACTGGTTTACAGTCCAACATGCCTGTTTCTTTAAGAAGATCTAAGACATATTTTCTTTGAGAGATTATAATACCAGTATTAGATCGTGCCACTTCAATCCCTAGGAAATATTTCAACTTCCTTAGGTCCTTAGGTTGAAAATTTTTGAGAAGGTATTGTTTGAGTTGCAAAATCCCTTCTTGATCATTCCCTGTGATAACGATGTCATCCACATAGACTATTAGATAAATACAATGGCCCGAGGGCCGATGTACATAAAAAACTGAATGATCTGCTTCACTGCGGGTCATCCCAAATTGTTGGACAATGCTACTAAACCGGCTAAACCAAGCTCAGGGAGATTGTTTCAGACCATATATAAACACAGATGGAGATGTAGGCATAGAGAGATAATATAGCCCGTGTGATTCACACCTGGTTCTAATCGTCTGACCCGTGCTCCGATCCTGTATAAGCACAGATGAATCAGAAAAAAATGAGAGAACAATTCAAAATTCGAATAAGTTTACTAACAGAGATAAGATTGAAAGGACAGTCAGGAATATAAAGAATAGACTCAAGGGACAGAGAGGGAAGTGGTCATGTTCGACCAATACCTTTGGTAACAGCTTTAGAACCATCAACAAGAATAACAACAGAAAGAGAAGAAGATGAAATATCTAATTTGGAGAAAAGATTAGGGTTACCAGAGATATGGTCAGAAGCATCGGAGTCTAAAATCCAAGCACCTGAGGAAGAAGACTGTGTCAAACAAGTAATAGGATTACCAGTATGAGCAACGGAAGCAACGGTACTAGCATTTTTAGTGGCTTGATATTGCAAAAATTTTTGATAATCAGCCCCTGACATCGAAACTACCGTAGATGATGGAATAGTATCAGGATTGTCGGTCTGAACAATATGAGCAGCTCTCTGAGGACGACCATGTAGAGAATAACATCTATCTCGAGTATGATCAATTTTATGGCAATAAGTGCATTGATGGCGTTGTCCTTGATGACGTCCGCCACCCCGACCAACATTATGTGTTTGGCTAGGATTGATAACTTGGGAAGCAAGAGCTACGGGCTCAGAAAGTTCTACCTTTGGAGGAGCTGGTCCTGTGACATGTAGTAAGCAAGCAAATACATTGTCTAAAGATGAAATATTAAGACTAGAGAGGATTTGTTCATGAACTGATTCAAGTTCGGGTTTTAATCCGACAAGAGTGAGAACCATAAACAACTTATCCCGTTGTTTCTCTTGTTCATCAAGATCAGCGGTAATAGGTAATAATTCATTAAATTCTTCTTTGACAGATTGAACCATGCTGAGATAAGTGTTCATGTCTGTATCAAACTGTCTTAAATTCATTATCTTCTTTACAACTGAATGATAACGCTGAATGTCATTGGTGTAGAGAGATTTAACCTTCCTCAAAAAAGCATAGCATGTTTTATAAGCATAAAGGAGAGGCAAAAATTTAGAATCAACAGAGTGCCATAATAAACCACATAACTGATGGTCTAATTTTTTCTAGGCAGGCCTATCAACTTTAGAAATATCTTTTAATTCTTTTATGAAATGGTCTCTGTGACCCTGACCAAGGAACCAAAGGTCAACGGATGCCGCCCATGAAAAATAATTAGATCCAGCTAATTTTTCTGTAGTAATAACAGGAGATTCAGAGATAGGAGAGAAAATACCTGATTTTTGGGTGGTAGGAATCATGGAAGAAGCAGCCATCACGCTTAGACAGAGAATACAACCAGAAACGAGATGAATAAAATACCACAAGCATGCAGAAAGAGAACCGACGAGCAAAGAAGTGGGAAACAGAGCCTGAGCACCACGAGCTGAATCAAGGGAGCGCCTGGGTAAGTCACTGAGATAGAATCGCTGCTGTTTGTGCAGCCTGAGCCAAAGAAACAGAAGCTGGATGAGTACTCGGTGTTGTCTGGGCAAACACGAGCCAAGGACTGTAACGGGAAAAGGTGTATCGGCGCTGTCTGGAATTACAATCCCCTAAATCAGGGGATATCACAATACGCTAAATCAGGAAACTCTAACTATAATCCCTTGCATCAAGGGATATTATCGACACTAATCACAATCTATTTACATTAATTTTAATAATAACAAAAAACAAAAGCAAGAGAGACTCCAAAAAGAATTATATGTGCATTATTATAATTTAACTCCTCTATCATAGACAAAAGCTATCTCAGTTCTTTGTCACTGTGTTTATGTAAGATATTAAGAGACAACACAAAAATTAAAAGAATTTGGCTTCTTTTTTCTCCATAGAAAAGCTTGAACCCCAAAAGCAAACTTTTGAATAGGTATATATGCTTGCATAAAAACAAACTTCAAAGACTAGTTAAAAAGGAATATGCATGTAGCCATACACACAGCAAATTCAATAAGAGGAAATTACTGTCAATGGTCAACAAAAATAAACAATAGAGATGTGATGACCGAAATACAAGTTACAATAGATGATAGGGATCCAACTTCAATGGAAGACATGTTGCTATAATCGAGATACAAGCCGTCGGTGTTGTGTTCCAACTTTAAATAAAAATCTAAAGGAAATAGATGATTTGTGCCTAAAACGTCTAAAATAAGTGTTGGACATATTCAAAAATGTGTTCGATACGAGTCTTTTTTTTTATATATATATATATTTTTAAAAAAATTGGATACAGGACACGTGTTGGATACGTGTCCTAAAAGTGTTCGAGGGGCATCGGTGTTCGTAGAGTGTCCGACACGTAGACACGACTTAAAATGAAGTGTCTGTGCTTCATTGCTTGTTTTTGTATATTGTTATGTTTTTCTCTCAATGTTGAATTTTGCTTTTACATGTATTTGTTTAACAAATTCATTTTTTTTCTTTCCATCTTAATTAGCACATTTTGACAAAAATAATTGTGTTAAATCCAATGGAGTTAAAGGATTTAAACCATAAACAATTTCAAATAGTGAAAACTTAGTGGCATAATGAACAGATTATAAACAAACTCAATATGTGGTAAATATTCTTCCTAAGTTTTGATGCTCTTTTTAATAATAACCCTCAACAAAGTTGACAAAGTTCTATTCACTACTTCAGTTTGACCATTAGTTTGTATACGACAAGTATTAGAAAATAAAAGTTTAGTTTTTAATTTATCCTATTAAATTTTCCAAAAATAGTTTATGAACTTAATATTTCTATCTGAAACAATAGTTCTAGGCATTCCATGTAATTTTACAATTTCTCTACGGAATAGATTGGCAACATGTAAAGCATCATTAGTTTTTTGACATGAAATAAAATGTGTCATTTTAGAGAATTTATCCACAACCACAAAAATTGAATCTCTACCATATTTAGACCTCGGCAAACTTAACACAAAGTCTATAGATATGTCAATTCAAGGTTCACTAGGTATAGGCAAAGGACTATATAAATCATGAGGCATAATTTTAGACATAGCTTGTCTATATGTTATACACTGGCAAAGGAGTATATAAACCATTTTAGACTTAGTTTGTCTACATGTTATACACTGTTCACATATTTATTCAACATCACGTTTCATATGAGGCCAGAAGAAGTGTTCATGCAAAACATCTAAAGTTTTAGATATACCAAAATGTCCCATCAAACCACCTCTATGAGTTTTTGTAACAAGCAATTCATGCAATGAACATTGAGGCACATATAATTTATTTTCTCTAAATAGAAATCCATTATGCTTAAAGAACTTATCAAATGCCATTTTCTTACCTGCATTGAATACATCATCAAAATTAGAATCAATAGCATACAAATCTTTAATGTATTCAAAACCAAGTAATTTTGCATCTAAAGTAAAAAGTAAAATGTACTTTCGAGACAGTGCATCAGCCACAATATTTTTTTTACCTTGCTTGTACTTATTACATAAAGAAATGTCTCAATGATCTCCACCCACTTAGCATACCTCTTGTTTAGCTTGTGTTGACCCTTCAAATACTTTAGAGATTTATGATCAATGTAATCAAAAACTCCTTTGGCCAAAGATAGTGCTGCCACGTTTTCAAAATTTTAACCAATGCATACATTTTCTTGTCATATGTTGGGTAGTTTAAAGTTGCCCCACGTAGTTTCTCACTAAAATAAGCAATGGGACGACCTTCTTGCATTAAATCAGCTCCAATACCTATTCTCGAATCATCACACTCAATTTTAAAAGTTTTTGTGAAGGCAGGTAAAGCAAATAAAGGTGCATTAGTCAATTTTTCTTTAATCAAATTAAATATTTTTTCTTGTTTATCACCTCACTTAAAACTCACATTTTTTTTATTTATTCACTACTAAAATCCTTTACAAACCTCCCATAAAAGCTAACTAACCCATAGAAACTTTTAACACTGCCCACACTTGTAGGATTTGACCAATCTCGAATTGTCTTTATCTTTTTTTCATCGACCTCAGTCCCTTTAGCACTAACAATAAATCCAAAAAATACAAGCTTATCTGTGTAAAAGGTACACTTTTTGAGGTTAACAAACAAATTTTCTTTTCTCAAAACATTTAAAACAAGTTTTAAATGCTCAATATGATCATCCAAGTTTTTGCTATAAATTAGAGTATAATCGAAGTACACAAACACAAATTTACCAATAAAATCACGCAAAACATGATTTATCAGTCTCATGAAAGTACTTAGTGCATTAGTTAACCTAAATGGCATAACTAACTATTTATATAAACCATATTTTGTTTTAAATACAGTTTTTCATTCATTTCCTTCTTTCATTCTAATTTGATAATATCCACTCTTAAGGTCAATTTTTGTAAAAACACAATAACCATGCAATTTATAAAGTATATCATTTAATTTAGGAATGTGATGTCTATATTTTACAGTGATATTATTAATGGCTCGGCAGTCAACACACATTCTCTATGTCCCATCCTTCTTAGACACAAGAAACATTAGAACTACATACGGACTCGTGCTTTTCTCTAACATACCCTTTTTCCATTAATTTAGTAACCTGCTTTTGTAGCTCCTTTGTCTTTCTAGGATTGCTTCAATAGGCTGGTCAGTTTGGAATAGAGGTACTGGGCACGAAATCAATTTGATGTTCAATTCTCCAAATTGATGGTAAACCATGTGGATTCTCTTTGGGAAGGACATCATCAAATTCTTGCAAAAGAGAAATAACAGAACTAGGCAAGGATGAGTCAAGTTCATTGGTGTTTAAAAATGCCTCTTTGTACCAAAGTACAGATTTTAAAACATCGCTCTTTTTATTTCACACACTTTTGCATAGAAATTTATTTTTTTCTCTAGTTCTCTTTGATTTTCACTCACCCTCTCTTTTTCACTCTCTATTGTTGACTCTGTTTTTGGTAATCTCACTTGATCTTCATAAACTTCTGTTGGTGTCAAAGGAACTAGGGTGACTTTTCTTTGATTGAATACAAATGAATATTTATTGGTGAAGTCATCGTGCATAACATGCTGATCAAATTGTCATGGTTGGCCTAATAACAAGTGTCCAACCTGCATTGAAATTACATTATACAAAATTTCATCTTCATATCTTCTGATACGAAAGGAAACTAACACTTGTTTATTTCCCTTCACCTCACCACTATCATTGAGCCATTGTAATCTATAAGGCTGGGAATGTTTAATTGTTGATAGCCCTAATTTTTCCACCATTTCAGTACTAGCAACGTTAGTACAACTACTTCTATCAATAATCACATTACATACCTTGTTTTTCATGTGGCACCTAGTATAAAAGATGTTTTCTTGCTATACTTCGCTATCCTTTTTGACTTGCACACTTAGAGCTCTCCTTGCAACCAACAATTCACCTTGGGATGCAGATTCCTCATCATCTGCATTCTTCAATGGTGGCATAGACTTAGTGTCATCTTCATTATCGGTTTCAATCTCACCATCGGCTTGCATCACCATATAGTAGAATAATAAGACTTCAGTTCTTCTACATCTTCTCTTTCTCCTCTTTGGTAGTTCTTTGCACATGGTATCAGAGTTGAAATACTGTTGAGAGGAGGAATTATGGCCAGCTTTAAGTTGGCCCTTGCCGGATTAAGCAAGGATGGTCAAGGGGAGAATTCAGCGGAATCTTCTCCTGGTCCAAACCTTACAATTAACCCTGTTATACCATTTCATATGAGAGTGACTTTTGACCAGTCTCCCCTTCAAATCATGTCCTACAAACTAAATGGACGTAATTTTCTCTAATGGTCTCGGGCCGTCTTAACGGTAATAAATGCTATCTCCTTGACAAAAAAAAAATTATTGTGACTATGGACATTACATTCTTTAAAAACACTCCGTATTACTCAAAAAATTTTCTTTAGGGTGAGAAAGATTATAAAGGTAATTTTTTTCTTGCAAATGACAATCCGCCTATTAGACTACCTAAAAATAGTGAGCAAATACCCGAAACAACACCTCCTCTTGACCTGAAACAAAGTGAAAATGGGACTGATGGCAGTGCACCTGAAGGAAAGCAGAATGGAGACAAGTAGAAGGGAGACAATACTGCCTTGGATCTTCATGACTAGGAGAAAGAAAATCAATTTACACCTGAAATGCTTGTCTACACTTGCAGGAAAAAACAACAAAGTAATATATTCTCCCTAGTCTATTAGTCACTAACACACTTATTTTAATCTAGTTGTCAACTTTACTCTAATACTTCTAACAAGTAGGAGAAGCAGATGTAAAAATACCAAAGTTTGATGTGGAGGGATTACATCGACCTGCACCATGAATATTTGGATCAAAGGGAACCCTAAAACAAGGGAAAACATAATTCAGAGGTTGATCGGACAATGCCTTTGATGTGATGGCAACTGGAGTGACACACAGCCCAAAGGAGCTGGCCCTAGTGTGTCTTAAGCAGGTTTGGACTACAAAACACTAACTATGGGCAAATGATCACCAATTAGTAGATGAAACCCACCAAATACAGGTGGTTGGTACTGAACAATGGCTAAAATATGTTTGGAATAATATTGAATCACCAAAGGAAGCACCAAATAAAGGCATGGAGGCTTGGAATAGGCCAGGGGATAATACTATTTGGTCAGTTTTGTTCCTGATGGAAACCTGTTGGATGTCCCATGTGCTCCCATTCACCGGTGCATGGTGTGTGAAGGTGCATTGCTAAGGTGACCAATTTCTGGGGTTTGTCTGATTAGTGGCCTCTGAATACTTTCTTGAGGGTGGTGTCCCAAAAAGCCAGCATGCATAATGATTGGAAAGAAGTTCAGTAACTAGAAATGGTAAAAAAAAGTTCACACTGGTTGCTTTGGTTTTTCTCCTTTGGCTTTGATACCACGAATAACTAAATGGAATAATGAGAAAACCATAAGTTTCAGAATGTGTTAGTTGTTATACTGACCTACAAAACTAAGGTATTTATAGAGACATTATATAAGACGACGACGACGACGACAACAACAACAACTAAGCCTTTTCTCACTAGGTGGGGTCGGCTACATGGATCAAATAGCGCCATAGTGGCCTATCATGGATGAGATCAATAGATAAGTTATTAACTATTAAATCATTTTTAATAGTTTCACTTATTGTTTTCTTTGGCCTCCCTTTACCTCTAATTATTGGACTATTCTTCATCCGATCAACTCTTCTCACTAGGGCTTCTGCAGGTCTTCTCCACACATGGCCAAACCACCTTAAGCGAGTTTCAACCATCTTCTCCACAATAGGTGCTATCCCAACTTTCTCTCTAATGCACTCATTTCTAATCATATCTCTTCTGGTGTGTCCACATATTCAACGCAACATTTTCATCTCTGCAACGTTGAGTTTATCTGCATGTTGTCTTTTAACCGTCCAACATTCCGTACCATACAATATAGCAGGTCTTATAGCCGTACGGTAGAATTTTCCTTTAACTTTGAGCGGCACTTTTTTATTACAAATGACACTCGAAGCTTTCCTCTATTTCATCCATCCAGTTTGAATCCTGTGGTTTACGTCCTCCTTTACTTCACCGTCATTTTGTATAATGGACCCAAGATATTTAAAACTTGTAACTTGTTTTAATATATAGTCTCCAAGTTTCACGTCGACATTCGTATTTGTTCGTCTCTTACTAAAACTACATTCCATATATTCTGTTTTATTTCTACTTATCCGGAAACCGTGTGTTTTTAAAACTTGTCTCCATGACTCTAACTTCATATTTATTTCCTCTTTCGATTCACCAACTAAGACTATATCATCTGCAAAAATCATGCATTGAGGCCCCAACTCTTGTATATGTTCAGTAACTGTGTCCAAAATCAAGTTAAAAAGATACGGACTCAGAGAAGACCCTTGATGTAGTCCAATAGTTGTGGGAAAATCCTTTGTATCCCCATTTTGTGTTCTCACGCAAGTCGTTATCCCGTCGTACATGTCTTTGATTGCTCGAATGTACGCAATACGTACTCCTTTCTTTTCTATAGCCTTCCATAGGATCTCTCTTAACACTCTGTCATATGCCTTTTCCAGATCAATAAAAACCATGTGCAAATCTTTCCGTCTGCTTTGATACCTTTCCATCAATCTCCGTAGTAAATAAATTGCTTCCATAGTTGACCTTCTTGGCATAAATCCAAACTGGTTCTCTGTAACTTGAGTCTCTTGTCTTAATCTTTGCTCAATGATCTTCTCCCATAACTTCATAGTGTGACTCATGAGTTTAATCCCCCGATAGTTGGAATAATTCTGTATGTCTCTTTTATTTTTATATATAGGAATTAAAGTACTTCTCCTCCATTCATCCGGCATTTTTTTAGATTTCATTATCACATTAAACAACTTAGTGAGCCAACTTATACCCTTCCTTCCTAAACTTTTCCACACCTCAATAGGTATATTATCAGGTCCTACTGCTTTGCCATTTTCCATTCTCTTCAGAGCTTTCTCTACTTCAAACTCTTGGATTCTACGATAAAAAGTATAATTACGGTCTTCTTCTGCAGTATTAAGTCTGTCAGAGTTGTAGGTCAACTCATGCCCTTCGTTAAAAAGTCATTGAAAGTAACTCCTCTATCGTGCTTGGATATCATGCTCCCTTACCAAAACATTACCCTCTTCATCTTTAATACATTTCACTTGATCTAGGTCCCTTGTCTTTCTTTCCCTACCCTTCGCAAGCTTGTAAATTTTTCTTTCTCCCTCCTTAGTTCCTAAAGATTGATATAATCCCTCAAAAGCTCTAGTTCTTGCTTCACTCACAGCCTTCTTAGCGTCTTTCTTAGCCGCTTTATATTTATCCCAAATTGCCTTATCTTTACATAAGTGCCACTCCTTATAACACTTTCTTTTAAACTTAATCCTATCTTGCACCTCCGCATCCCATCACCAAGATTCTTTACCCTTAGGTTCAACGCTTCTTGATTCTCCAAGTGTCTCTCTTGCTATATACCTAATCCCTTTGGCCATCTCGTCCCACATATCATTAGCATTTCCTTGGACCTCCCAAGGCCTTTCTTCCTCCACTCTTCTTTGAAAATTCCTTTGTTGCTCATTCTTCAAAGACCACCACCTAATTCTAGGAATTGTTTTCTTACTCTTTTTTTCTACTCTTCTCATAACTCGTACGTCCAAAACTAAAACTCTGTGTTGGGTAGCCAAGCTCTCACCGGGTATGACTTTACAATTTGTGCAGAACTTTCTATTTGATTTCCTTACCAAGAAAAAATCTATTTGAGTACTTGCTCCTCCACTCTTGTATGTGATAAGATGTTCAATCCGCTTTCTAAAGCAAGTATTTGCTATGGTAAAATTATAGGCTAAGGAAAAATTCAAGATAGTTTTACCCTCTTCGTTCGCATCTCCTAATCCAAAACCTCCATGTATATCCTCGTATCCTTTCGATTCCCTCCCTACATGACCATTCAAATCCCCTCCTAGGAAAATCTTCTCTCCCAAAGGTATTTCTTGAATCAAACTTTCTATTTACATTATATCTATAACTACATTATATCTATTTACACCTAATGTTCACACTAAGTAATAACTAGCATTCACATATATTCTAATGCATATATATAGGCTCTATGGAGCCTTCTAGATTTCACAAAATACTTATTACATGCAACAACAACAATTAAGTATTTTTCTACGAGATGGGATCGACTACATAGATCAAACGTTGCCACAATGATCTATTATAAATGAGATCAATAGAAATATTATTAATTATTAAATCATTCTTAATGGTTTCATCTATTTTTTTTTTAGTCTCCTTTTGCCTCTAACTATCGAACTACTCTCTATTTGATCTATTCTTCTCAGTAGGACTTCTACGGGTCTTCTCTACATATGGTCAAACCACAAAATACTTATTACATAGTATCTACTTATTAAATTTAGCATGATATTTTCTAGAAGCTTCTACAATTTCAAAAAGATAAATCTACAAATACAGTTATCTAAGAGTGTCTAGAATTTATTTGGAATCCTTTA
This sequence comes from Gleditsia sinensis, assembly GCA_037074535.1. Taxonomy (NCBI): domain Eukaryota; kingdom Viridiplantae; phylum Streptophyta; class Magnoliopsida; order Fabales; family Fabaceae; genus Gleditsia; species Gleditsia sinensis. The sequence continues at coordinate 23,631,074 of CM073476.1, forward strand.
GATAACTAAACTAGAATATTTTGAAAAATTCTCACACTTCAACTGTACTTGGATTTTGAAATAATGTTTATTAACAATAGGGGTGTACATCGTTTTAGTTCGGTCGGTTTTCGAGCTTCAACCAAACCGAACCGATTACAAAAGAATTTGAAAAATATAGACTTGTCGGTTTGGTTCAAATTTATAAAACCGAACCAAATAGAAATCGGTATGGTTTGGTTCGGCCCATCAGTTTTTTTTTTTGGGTTTGCCCAACAATATCCCCATGATTTAGTTATATCATATTACGAGAGATCCCTTATCTACTAGCATCGCATGATTTTCATTTTTTTAATGTCTACTGTAAAATTCAACTAGAGCTTGAACATTGCATATATAGAGTAAGTAGATAAAATTTCAAAATTATTCCACCATTCAAAATGTGATTCCATCTATTGTATTATGGCATCACTAATTTTTTTTTTTGGGGTAAAATTGGGCATCATTAATATTAAAATAAAAACTCTAATTAATAGTAGAAATATAATCTACAAAAGATATTTTAATGATAAATTTAAGAAACATGACAAAAATTTGTAGTTTCAAATTTTACTTATATTATGAATTTATAAGATATGAAAGAAAATTACTTTTTATTTTTATGATAGAAATAAACTATATTGATTTTTACAATGTGTAGCATACAATCTATTGAAATACAAGATTGCAAGACTAATGGAATTTTCAAAGCAAAAATGATGATGATAATAATAAAGAATTGCATTATTGCCTCAAAAGAAAAGTTTAATAAAACAAACTCTCTCTTCTTTTATTAGTACGTTTATTATATTACATTTTTTTCTATTATGAAAAATATATATATATATATAATTTTTTTTTAAAAAATAAAAAATATACTACAACATACTTTAAATGTCTCAAATAACATTTATGAAAAAGAAAAAAATATTTAAATTTTCTTTTTTAATTCACTATTCTCTAATATTAATTATTTTTGTTCAAAAAAATTATGAAGTAGTTCGTGATATCAAAATATCAATTATATAGACTTAAAAATTTGATTAACAATTGAGAGAAAAAAATTGAGTATTTTTTTTTTATCTATCTCTCTTTTATAAAAGATATTTAAAATATTTTAGTGAAATTGTGGTATTTTTTTTAATTTTTAAGAGAGTATATTTTTATTTATTTTTTTATCTGTCTCTTTTTTTATTCATTTCAGAATAGAATAATTATGTTAAAAAAATTATTTTAGTATCAATCATACAAGTATTAATAAATATTTATAATTTTTTTGGTGAATAATATATTTATGAAATTTTATTACTAACATATTATAAACACAATTATAATAAACTATCACACTCTATTATAAGATATTAAATAGACATTTCACATAAATTAATTAATTAATGAAAAGTCGCATTGTGCTTAAAAATTTAGATACATTATTTTATTATTTAGAACTTACAGTAAATCTCATAAGAGTAAAATTTTTTGACTCTTAATTAATCTTTTAATAAAAAAAAGCATTATCTTAAATAAATAAATAAATATTAAATATAATCGGTTGGATCGATTTGATTCAGTTGGAATTTTTTTCCAACCGACCAATCGATCAAATCGATGGATTTTTTAATTTGAAAATCCAATTTAAACTGATTAAAATCGGTTTTCTTTTTAGTTGAGTCGGTTTGGTTTGGTTCAGTTGATTGGAATTGGTTTTGTTCGGTTTTATACACCCCCAACTAACATCAAACAGAGCATATTTTAGGTGTATATACAAGGTGAACACAATGTGCTTGAATTCAAACCAATTTTGCAATTTATCAAATCCGATGTAATTGTGAGGTTTTTCATGAATGCAAAAAATTGTGGCTAAAGATGTGAGGCTATATCAGATTTTCGATATATATTTTGTGAAGATTTAGATGAGAAAATTGTTCTGAATTCTCATTAAGATCAAGGAATTATAATAAATTTTTTATAGGAATGGGCTGGTATACCAGTCTATAAATCTAGGAGAAAAAAATAGAAGAAAATCCCTCTAAAGTAGGAATCCCACCAAATCAGGGAAATAAACCAAATTTGGGATTAGTCAATGACTAATCCTACTTATTAGAAACAGAAATAAATTATAATAAATTCTTAATCTAATTTCTCAGAATTGGCTCCTTTCTACTCTCCCATCTTGGAGTTGAAATTGTTGAAGCTAAAACTTGGAAGAGCTTTGGTGAAAATGTTAGCAACCTGCAATCATGTTGGAATGTAGCTTAGTTGAACTATTCTAGTGTTGGCCTTCTCGGATATGAAATGCCGATCAATTTTCACATGTTTTGTTCTATCATGGTGCACTGGGTTCTTGGCAATACTAATGGCATCTTGACTGTCACTAAACATTTTTATAGGTTTCTAGGCATCTATTCTCAGTTCCTTCAGTAATATTTAAAGTCACATTCCCTTACAAAATCCCAAAGCAAGTGCATGATATTTTGACTTTGACTACTCCTTGAGACCATTGATTATTTCTTGTTTCTCCATGTCACTAGATTCTCCCATCCATATGAATAATAACCAGTGGTGGATCTTCTCTTAGTTCTCTAGCCTCGCTAGTATCTGTGTAGATTTCTATCTCTCAGTTTTCACATTTTCTGAAGAATAGCCCGTGTCCTAGAGTCATCTTTAGGTATCTTAGAATCCGGTTTACAACTTTCAGATGATCGTCATTTGGATTATTCATGTGTTGGCTCACTACACTGATTGGGAATGCCATATCTGGTCTAGTTTGAGAGAGATATATTAATTTGTCTACAAGTCTATGGTAACTCCCTTTGTCTGCTGGACTGTTGTCTTCACTTCTTCTCATTTTTAGATTGAAGTCTATAGGCGTATTAGCAGGTTTACACCCAAGGAGGGCAGTTTCATTTAGTAAATCCAAAGTGTATTTTCTTTGGGAAATGACAATTCCTTCCTTGGACCGAGCAACCTTTATCCTGAGAAAGTATCCAAGAGCATCGAGATTTTTAATTTCAAACTCAATAGCAGGAAGTTTCTTTATTCTAACAAGTTCTCTCGCATCATCTCCGGTTAGGCTGATGTCATTAACTTAAACAATTACGGTCCTCTTCTACGACATTTAATCTGTCAAAATCTCAGGTCAATTCACGTTCTTCGTTAAAAAGACCTTGAAAGTAACTCTTCTATCGTGTTTGAATATCTTATTCCTTTACCAAAACATTACGCTCTTCATCTTTAATACATTTCACTTGATTTAAGTTTTTTGTCTTTCTTTTCCTATCCTTTACAAGTCTGTAAATTTTTCTTTCTCCATCTTTAGTTCCTAAAGATTGATATAGCCTTTTAAAAACTCTAGATGATCTCGCTTCATTCACATTTTTTTTAGCGTCTTTCTTAGCAACTTTATATTTATTTCAATTTTCATTATCTTTAAATAAGTGCCACGCCTTATAACACTTTCTTTTCACTCTAATCTTATCTTGCACCTCTGTATCCCACCATCAAAATTCTTTATCTTTTGATCCAACGCCTCTTTATTCTCCAAGTATATCTCTGGCTATATTCCTTATTCTTTTGGTTAGCTCGTCCCACATATCATTACCATTTCTCTGGACCTCCTAAAGCCGTTCTTCCTCCACACTTCTTTGAAAGTTCATTTGTTGTTCATTCTTTAGAAGCCACCACCTAATTTTGGGAATCGTTTTCTTACTCTTTCTTTCTACTTTTCTCTTAACTCGTATATCAAAAACTAAAAATCTGTATTGAGTAGTCAAGCTTTCTTCAAGTATGACTTTGTAATTGGTGCAAAACTTTCTATCTGATTTTCTTACTAAGAAGAAATCTATTTGAGAGTTTGTTTCTCCACTCTTGTATGTGATAAGATGTTCTACCTACTTTTTAAAGCAAGTGTTTGCTATAGTAAAATTAAAGACTAAAGAAAAATTCAATATAGTTTTATCCTTTTCATTTGCTTCTCTTAATCCAAAACTTCTATATATACCCTCGTATCCTTTAGAATAACTCCTTACATGTCCATTTAGATCCCCTCTTAGGAAATTTTTTTCTGTCAGACGTATTTCTTGAATCAAACCTTCTAGATCCTCCCAAAAATTTCTCTTGTGATGCTTTTCTAATCCAACTTGAGGTGCATATACACTAATCACAGTAAAATTGTTCCGCTCTATTACAAGTTTTAAAGTTATAATCCTATCTTCTAATCTTTTTACATCTACTACATTGTTCCTCCACTCCTTATCAACTATTATACCTACATCATTGCTAGTTCTTGTCTAGCCAGTGTATCAAAGCTTAAAATTCGAAGAATCTAATTCTTTTGCCTTTTCTCCTACTCACTTAGTTTCTTGTAGACACATGATGTTGATCCTTCTCTTAATCATAGTATCAACTATTTCTATTGATTTTTCTGTAAACTTGCTTACATTCCAAGTTCTAAAACGGATTCTATTTTCATGAACTAACTTCTTTGCTCATATCCGTTTATTAAAGTGTGGGAACCCTTGCTTATTTTTTACTGTACTCGGACGTCGGACGTCGATGCAGCGGCCCTTGCTCTTTTGACATTGCACTCAAGTTATACAGCGCGTTGTTTCCGGGTAATGACTTAACCATAACAACATTCAAACAAAATGGAAAAAATTTCCTTTAGTGGTCTCGGTATGTCTAGATGGTGATTCGAGGAAGGGGGAAGATTGAATACCTTGATGGCACCACCCAAAAAACAGCCCTTACCGAACCCATGTATATCATATGGGACACCCAAAATGCCTTAGTCATGTCATGGCTCATTAATTCTATGGAGGAGCATATTGGATCTTTATATCTCATTTATCCCATAGCCAAGATATTTGGGACAAAGTAAGAATTGCTTATTTTGATCTTGAAAATTCTGCTCAATTATATGAGTTAAGGGATAAGGCAAGGGATCTTAAACAAGGGGGTATGAGTGTCACTGAATACTTTATTAATATCACCAAAATATGGCAAGAGCTAGACCTCTTTGAACCTTTGGACTTATGTAATAGATGCCAAGAAAAATATATTAATTTGGTAGAGAAAACATGCACCTTTGATTTTCTTGTAGGGTTAAATAAATATTTAAATGAAATTTGTGGAAGGATAATTGGCATTCAGCATTTTCCTCGAATTGAGGAAGATTTTGCTACTGATCGTAGGGAAGAAAGTAAAAGAAAAATCATACTGTGAAATTATCAAGGTGTTGGCCAAGCTGATGCCTCTGCCTTAGTTTCTAGAAGTTATGAGTAGAACCGGAAAACTGAGGGGTTAAGTAAACTTAGGCGCTTAAAGAAGGGGAATCTTTGGTTTTATTTTTGCCAAAAAAACTAATCATACCCGAGAAACTTGCTGGAAGTTACATGGAAAACCAAGTCTACCCAACCATGAAAGACAAATTGGGTAGTCCTCAAAAGACAGCTGTGCCTACCATACGTTAGAATTACAGATGGTACTTTGTCTTTAATTGCTGGAATTAGAACTATTAAAATTGGTTCTACTCTTACTCTTAAATTAGTTTTACATGTTCCAAAACTATCTTGTAACTTTTTTTCGGTCCTTAAAATTTCTAAGGATTGTGATTGGAAAGTTATATTCTCACAAGAAGGTTGTGAATTTCAGGACCAGAACTCGGGAGGAGAATTGGCAATATTAAGGAGCATCAAGGGTTATGCCACTTCAACTCTGATGAGGATAAGCAAGTTCTGACTGTTAGTTAGGAGCCTTCCTTAAGGCAAGATCAAGTTATGCTTTGGTATTTTAGATTAGGACATTCTAGTTTTGTATTCTTAAAAAACTTGTTTCCTTCATTATTCAAGAATAATGATATTTTTCAATGTGAGACATGTCAATTGGCTAAACATCAAAGATTTATGTATCAATCTAAACCCTAAAACTCCACTAAACACTTTGCCACGATTCACAATGACATTTGCGAACCATTATGATCTCGCAATATTTATTCAAAAAGATGGTTTATAATCTTTATTGATGACCACACCTGAGTATGCTGGTTATACTTGCTTAAATAAATTTTCACAATATGGTAAAAACATAATTCTATAGAAAGATTCAAATTTTTCACTCATAACGGAAATTGTACTTTAACCAGGTTCTAGGAAACTACCTCAAGGAAAATGGAATTATTGCCTATGCTATAAGTTTAGTTAGTTAGTTTATGCATGATCCCATGAGGAACACTTAGAGGCTGTCATTTTTTTTAGAATATCTCAAAGGATTCCCAGGGAAAGGTTTGTTCTTTAAGAAATGAGTGTTACGTGAAATTGAAGCTTATTTTGATGTTGATTGGGCAAGCTCAGTAACATATAGGAGGTCGACCTCTGGCTACTGTTCATACATATAGGGAAATCTTGTGACATGGAGAAGCAAAAAATTAAATGTGGTTGCTAGGAGTAGTGCTAAAACTGAATTTTGATCTTTGACAAATGGTGTTAGCAAATTGATTTGGCTTAAACTCTTTCTAGAAGAATTTAAAGTTGAAAATAGAGGTCCTATGAAGTTGTATGGTGATAGCAAAGCCGCCATCAATATAGCTTATAATTCTGTACCCTATGATCGTACAAAACATGTTGAGGTTGATAGACACTTCATAAAAAAAAAAGGTTGAAGATAGTACTATATGCATTCCTTATGTTACATTTTCTAACCAGACAACATATATCCTTACTAAAGGGTTGTCCAATCCCTTATTTGAGAAGATGGTTGGCAAGCTTGGTTTGTTTGACTTGTACAACCTAGCTTGAGGGGGAGTGTTGAAGATGTGATTGTATCTTGGCCCCCAAATTCTGCGATATTGATTGTTTTATTTTAGGATTTTTGCTTTGGTTTGTTTCCTTTTTTATTAGGATTGTAATCCGGGTTTAATTTCTCTATCTTATCTGATTATTATAATCCCTATTTTATTGGGATCCCTTGCATCGGCTAAATTTTGGCTGCTCCCTTGTATCAATTCATCCGAGATTATTAAGTCTTTTAGCAGTGTTTTTCTCCTTCTTCTCTCTGGTATTTCTTCTCACACATACAATGATTTCTTTAGCTTATAGACCATTCGGTTATTTGAAATTTTTCTAGTCCTTGAGGTACTTCCATGTAGACTTCCTTTTCAAAATCTCTATTTAAAAAGGCGTTTTTAATATCCAATTGATTTAGTGGCCAATCTTGATTCATTGCAAGAGATAGTAAGACTCATACTATGTTAGGCTTGGCAATAGGAGCAAAAGTTTCTTGGTAATTAATCCTATATGATTAGGTAAAACGTTTTGCTACTAGCCTGGCCTTAAACCTATCAATGCTCCCATCTGCCTTGTATTTGACTGTGAATATTCATTTGCAGCCTACTGGCTTCTTCCCGTGAGGTAACTCGGTAAAAGTCCAAGTTTCATTCTTTTCTAATGCTCTAATTTCTTCTTCAATAACTTCCCTGAACTTTTAAAGCTTTGTGGATAGAGTTAGGGATTTGCACATTATCAAGATTTGACTACAATACTTTGTATGATGACAGAAGTTTTCCATATGCCACATATTTTTCAATGGGATGATTTGTGCATGAACGAACACCCTTCCTTTGAGTAATAGGAAGAATAGAATCATCAATAGAAGGAGCAGGATACTCGTGAGCTAATTGTGAGTATCCGAAGCAAGAGGGGTTGGTTTAGGCTCTTGTCAACCCCTAAGTTGTGTAGTGTGATCTCTAGATCCCCAATAGGTTTCTTTCTTCTAAAGTAGACAATGTATTCCTGATCATTTACACCAAGTTTTTGTGGTTGTGTAATGGTCTTGAATAAGTCTTTTGAAGACTCCTGGAACTCTGATTCACTTGGAGACACAGTAGTGTTAAGAGTTGGCTTAGGTTGAGTTGAAGGTTCGGGTTAGGGCAATAAAGTTTGCATGTCACTTTGAAGGCAGAGTTGAGTTCGGGTGTCTTAGAGAATGTCCCAAAGCTGATATTCCTTCAAATTCTTCCCTTGAATTTCAGATTTGAGAAGTAAGATTGATGCTCAAAAAGAGTGACATCCATGTAAGTATATATTTTCTTAGTAATCGGTGAATAGAACTTATACCTTTTTTGATTAGATGAGATGCATTTGACTGATTTAAGATCAAGTTTGGTTTGGTGTTACTTTTGGATATGAAACAAATGATGAGCAGCCAAAGACTTTAAATAGAAGATCAGAAGAGAAGGCTTTTATGTGAGGAAAGGCTTGGATAAGAGTGTGTCATGGGTTTTGAAATTGTAAAACTTGGTTTGACATTTTGTTTATGAGATAAGTGGCAGTGAGTATGGATTTTCTCCAGAAATGTTTGGGCACATGATGAGTAAACAAGATGGATCTAGCTATCTCAAGTAAGTGTATAGTTTTCCTCTCGGTTACTTCGTTTTGTTGAGAGGTATCAGTACATGAGTTCACATGAATGATGCCTTGTTCTAGGATATAGGGACCAAAAACAGAATTGAAATACTCCTTGGCATTATCTGTTTTAAGAACCTGAATTTTGCTTTTGAATTGAGTCTTGATCATGGGTTGGAAGGATTTAAATGTTGCCATGGTTTTAGATTTTTCTTTCATGTGAAATGTCCAGGTTGTTCTAGTATTGTCATCTATGAATGTTACAAACCAACAAACTCCAATTATGTTTTTCACACTTGAGGGACCCCCAAATGTCACATTGTATTATTGAAAAAGGGTGTGAAGGTTTATATTAGATGTTAGGGTACACATGTCTAGTATGTTTTTCAAGTTGGTGGATTTTACAATGATAAAACTTTGATTTTTTATTGATAAATAACTGAGGAAACATTTTCTCTAAATGAAGTTTGGATGTCCAAGGCAGAAGTGCCACAACATGAGTTGGTTCTCTTTTGAGATAGACACATAATTGAATACAGACTTAGATACACAACTTGTAGAATGATCAAGACTTTTTTTGAGTAAATAGATATCACTACACAACCCAGCACTGCCAATCACCTTCCCTGAATCCATTGCCTAAAATTCACAAATGTTTGGATATAATTTAGTCACACAATTCAAGTCACGAGTAAGTTTACTGATAGAAATTAGATTGCAATCTAAATTAGGGATATGAAGAACAGATGAGAGATGTAGATCTTGTGTCAATTTCATTGACCTAGTTCCTACCACTTTTGATAGTGAACCATTTGTTATCCTTGCTCCAGGAAGACTTGGACATGGTCTGTTGTTATGGAGAATGCTAATATCTCCAGTCATGTGATCTGAAGCTCTGAAGTTAACTATCCATGGTCTTACTTTTCTGTTTTGTGCAGTATAAGCATAGGAATATACCTTAGTGTGCTAGCATGCTAGTATGTTGTTCAACAGTGGATGGAATTACTTGGGAAAGAGTAGACATCTGTCCAAATAACTTATGCAAAGTTTCAAGTTCTTTAGTGAAAGGACTAGATTCTGAGTTGTTGTCAGATGTTGCAACAACATTTGCACAATTTGCTTGATCATTCCATGTTAGGCTTCCAATCAGTGGGTTTTCCATGTATCTTCCGACACGTTTCCTTAGTGTGGCCAAGTTTCTTGCAATAGTCACACCATGGTCTGCCCCTTTTTGGTTTATTACATTGAAAGGAGTTGCTTGTGAACAAGGCTAAGTTTTCACCAGTTGGGGTGCTTGAATCATCAGTCATCATCAATTTCATTATGCATTCCTCTTTACGGACCTCAGAAAAAGCTTTTCGTATGGTGGGGAGAGGTTTGATTTCCATAATTCTTCTCCTTACTTCATCTAAATCTTTGTTGAGGCCAAATAGGAATTTGAATGTTCGCTTCTGATCAATGATCTTCTTGTACAATACAACATCCTTAGGGCATCTCCACGAGTGGGTTTCGAATATATCGAGTTGTTACCAGTACCGTGTAAGAATGTTGAAATATTGATTCACATTCAAATCTCCTTGTTGTAGGTCATGAAGTTTAACTTCGATTTCAAATAACTTTGAAGTATTTTCTGACCTGGAGTAGGTTTCACATGCCGCATCCCAAATTTCTTTGGCTGCCTTGTTCAGCAGAATGTTCTCTCCAACCTCGGTGGTCGTAGAATTTATTAACTATCACATAACCATGTAATTTTCTATTTTCCAGGTTCGATATTTGGGATCTGTTGCTTCTGGAATGGAGATCTCACCTGTGAGGTATTCATCTTTCCCTCTGCCACAAATATACATAAGGACAGATTGTGACCATTGAAGGAAATTATGGCCATTGAATTTGTGATTGGAGATAGGAAGGGATAACTTGTCTACGATGTTGGTTGGGAAATTTTGTTTGGGTGCAGATGATTTTCGATGTAGAAGATTGTGAGTTCATGCCATATTTTGTCATGATGAGAGATCGGCAATGAAGAAAAAGGCTTAGTTGTTTGTTGTTGTTGTTGTTGAGAGATTGGCATTGAGGAGAGTTGTGAGGAAGGGTCAAGGTTCAGAGATGGGCTCTGATTCCATGAAGATTCATATGAGAAAATTGTTCTGAATTCTCATTAAGATCAAGGAACTACAATAAGAAATTTATAGGAATAGGCTGGTATACCAGTCCATAAATCTAGGGGAAAAAATAGAAGAGAATTCCTCTAAAGTAGGGATTCCACGAAATCAGGGAAATACACCAAATTTGGAATTAGTCAATGACTAATCCTACTTATTAGGAAACATAAATAAATTAAAATAAATTTCTAATCTAATCTCCAAGAATCGGCTCCTTTCTACATTTTATAATGAACTATCTTTATAAATTTGATGATATAAATTTAACACTTTAATTGAAGTAATTTGATGGAGCTTCAACTAATGGATTTTTTTCTCCTGACCCAAAGTTTTCCTGATTTTTCCATCATGTAGGGAACTGTTCTGGGTTTCCCTACTCAGCTATGGCTACAGCATCATGAGACTACCTGTTTGCTGAGTTGAACTTTAGTGCTGATTGCTGAAGTGTTTAGTACTCTGGAGCTACGGTTGACCATTTGTTGATTTTTATATAATTTTTCCTTTCAAACCTTAGTACCCATGAAGTGTGGAAATGCTAACGTGTAAGCAGGTTCACTTATTTGAAGAAAAATTGAAATATAATGACTTAGAACGTGGAGTTTGTTAAAAATGTACATATTAGAGGACAATTGCACTGTGCTGTAAATATGTAACTATGGTATTTATAGTGGATGTTACTCAACATGGTAACGTTGATGAGAATCAAGGTATGCGTTTATGTATTATGTAGGTTGACTTAGAAGTGGGAGAAACATGTAATTGTTCTAAAAGTAGATTTAGCTTCTATATCATTGGTATCAGTCACATCGAATTGTTCAAGATTTTAAGACTTGTAAAGGGTAGAAGAGCATGGTTTGATTGTCTGTCTTTTCCTTTCTTTTTCTATTCTCTCACTCTCCCTCTCTCTTTAATTTTTATCCAGGTGGCTGAAGCTAGAAAGCAAGCTTCTATCCTTGAATCATATCTTGAACAAAGAGGAGTTGCTCTGCATGAAGGATACATATCTTGTAAAGTTATACTCCCAAATCCTGAGCTATGGTATGATTTTGAATCTCACTGCATTGTCGCTAAAAGCAATATTTGAGAAACTACTCTCCTTCGATTTGTAGTAAATTGCTATATGGTCTAATTTGTGTTACTTCTTAATTTTAAAATGAAAGAAAATACTATGGCACATGTAGAGCATTATTATTGACAACATTCTTTATAAAGTGTAAAAGCGTAGCTTCTAGATATGGAAAATGCTTTTGTCAAGTCAGAAAAAAAAAAGAAAAAAACATAATTGTAAAATATAATCAATGAAAAAGGCCTTCATTAGTCCTTGATATATATAGGAGAAAATACAGATAACCATTATTTACAAAGATAATTACAATCCCCATATCAAGGGATATTACGATATTATAAATCAAAGGATAAGACGGTTACTACAATCCCTTAAATCAAGTGATAAAACCAATACTCCCTAATTACACACAATTTATTTACATTAATTCTAACACTCTCAGTTAATCTGGAGCATAATAGTCATATGCACCAATTTTATTAGAAATATAATTTATTCGTGGACTTTTAAAGGATTTGGTGAAAATGTCAGCTAATTGATCCTTAGAATTAACATAGCTTGTGGTAAGGATACCTAATAAAATCTTCTCTCTAATGAAGTGGCAATTATCTTCTATATTGGTTCGTTCATAAAACATGATTAAAAGTAAGGTGTAAAGCAGCTGGATTGTCACAAATGAGTGTCATATTATTAGAAGTAACATGTAAAGCAGCTCGAGGTAGGGAAGGAAGTGGTCGTGCTTGACCAATACTTTAGGTAAACAACTTTAGAACCATTAGCAAGAATAGCAACAGAAAGAGAAAAACATAAAATATCCAGTTTTGAGGAAAGATGAGGGTTATCAGAAATATGATCTAAAGCAACTGAGTCTAAGATCTAAAACTCTGAGGAAGCGGACTGTGTAAGACAAACAACGAGATTACTAGTATGGACAATGGAAGTTGTGGCATCAGCGGCATTTTTAGTGGCCTGATAGTGTAAAAATGTTTGATAATCTACTTCTGACAAAGAGACTACTATGGATGATGGAATAGTCTCAGGGTGGTCAATTTGAATAATGTAAGTGGCCTTTGGCAGACGATTATGCAAGGAATAACACTTATTCTGAGTATGACTAAGTTTATAGCAGTAGGTGCATTGAGGACGTTGCCCTCCATTATGTCCCTACCTTGGCCAACATTACCTGATTTGCTGTGATTGGGAACATTGGAAGCTAGTGCTGAGAGAACAGAAAGAATACCTTCTGGCTTCGGAGGAGTTGGTTTTGAGACACGCAGCAAGTTAGCAAATACATTATCTAAAAATAGAATGTCGGGACTAGAGAGAATTTTTTTGCAAACTGGTTCAAGCTCAGGTTTTAATCGGGTCAGAGTTAGAGCCATAAAGAATATATTCCTTTATAAGGTGCGTTCAATTTCTGAGTCAAACTTAGCAGATTATTCGCGATCTCTTCGCATAAAATAGTAGCACAGCTACAAAGGAAGAAAAGAGACAAAAAATCAGCAAGTAAAATATGCAGAAAAAAAAGAAAATAAAAAAGATTTAGTCTAGTTATTTTGTAAAATAACTAATATTGACACTATTGGTCTCTGGCAACGGTGCCAAAAACTTGTTGTATATGTTTTATTAAATAACTGCAAGCGCACAACATAATTCTAACTAGTTCGGCAAGTACGAGTTGTATTCCACAAAAACTAATAATTAATTATTAGAATTTGTTGAAGAATAAGTCAAGTCAGCCCATGCAATCCAAGATATATCATTTATTTATTTTTATTCTGTTTTATTAGGATTTATCTTATTTCCTATTTGTTTGGTTTCCTATTTTCTTTTGGCCTATGTTTCCAGCTTCTATTAGGATTTATCTAGTTTCTTATTTTACGGTTACCTAATCCCTATTTGTTTGGGATTCCTAACTGACTAGTATTTATTTATAAATCCCGATAGTTTCCCTCTTTTGAATACAATAAAAATTTGAAGCATTATTTTATCTTTTCTCCGGCGTTTTCTCCACATGGTATCAGAGCCGCGCCGTTGAGAGGAGATAATGGCCAGCTATAGGCAGGCGCTTATAGGGTTGAGCAAGGACGGGCAGGAAGAGTCTTCCGCTGTCCGAAGCCTTACAGTCAACCCAGCTCCTTCAAACTATTCTACTACCTCCATCGACACTTTCTCTCACCCAATCACCTCCTACAAGCTCAACGGGAAGAATTTCTTGCAATGGTCCAGATCGGTTCAAATGATTATCCGAGGAAAGGGAAAGATTGGGTTCCTGGAAGGGACCATTCCGAAACCAGCACTCACAGACCCAGAATATTATAGTTGGGATACCCAAAATGCTCTTGTTATGTCATGGCTCATTAATTCCATGAAAGAGAATATTGGAGCTCTTTATCTCATCTACCTAATACCAAAGATATCTGGGATAAGGTGAAGATTGCTTATTCTGATCTAGAAAACTCAGCACAATTGTGTGAATTGAGAGAGATAAGGCTAGAGACCTTAAACAAGGAAACTTGAGTGTCACAGATTATTTCACTACTCTCACCAAACTTTGGCAAGAATTAGACTTATTTGAGCCCAATGATTGGTGTGATAAATGCCAAGACAAGTACATCAATTTGGTTGAAAAAACCCGCACCTATGACTTTCTTGCTGGGTTGAATAAAGAGTTGGATGAGGTTAGGAGAAGAATCCTAAGAATTCACCCAATGCCATGGATTGAAGAGGTGTTTGTAGCTGTGAGAAGGGAAGAAAGTAGAAGAAAATTGATGCTGGGTGAATACCAAGGTACCAGTCAAGTAGATGCTGCTGCCCTGGTATCCATAAGTTATGAACAGAACCGAAAATGAGAGGACAAGCGTGAAAAACGTGGAAATTTCTGGTGTGATTACTGCCAGAGAACCAATCATACTAGGGAGACTTCTTGGAAGTTACATGGGAAGCCACAGAGCAACCAAAATCATGAAAAACAGCAAGGACAACAACCTAGAGACAATAAGGCCTATCACAGCGCTATCCAGAGTGAGCAGAAGGGGAGTGAAAATTTAGGAGGCCTCAATCTCAACCGTGAACAGCTGGACAAGATGTATAAATTGCTTAATCTAGAGAAAAATACTGGTATCTCTCTTGTTGCCCAACAAGGTAAATTTCCTACAGTTTTTCACTGCACCAACACAAAAGTTGAACCTTGAGTCATTGATTCTGGGGCATCAGATCACATGACAGGTAATCATCATTTATTTACCACCTATACTCCTTATTCCAGCTCTATGACAGTGAGAATTGCTAATGGTTCTTTATCCCCAATTGCCGGAATAGGAACAATTCAGATTAGTTCAAATCTCACCCTAAAATTTGTCCTTTATGTTCTCACTTTGACTTGCAATCTTTTATCATTTAGCAAGATTATAAAGGATTATAATTACAATGTGCTTTTCTCACAAGAAGGTTGCATTTTTCAGGACAAGAGCTTGGGGAGGAGGATTGGCAGTGCTAGGGAGCATGAAGGGCTGTACTACTTCAGTTTGGATGATGATAAACAAGCTTTAACCACAAGTTCAAATTTCTCAAAGTCAAGTCAAGTTATGTTATGGCATCTTAGGTTAGGCCATCCTAGTTTTGCATATTTAAGACATTTGTTTCCTTCTTTATTCAATAAAGATGACAACTTTCAATGTGAAATGTGTCAATTGGCCAAACATCAAAGATCTATATATAAATCTAAGCCATATAAAGCATCTAAACCTTTTGCTATGGTTCATAGTGACATTTGGGAACCATTATGATCTAACAATCTTTATTCTAAACCATGGTTTATCACCTTTATTGATGATCACACAAGAGTTTGTTGGCTATATTTACTTAGAGATAAATCCGAGGTAAAACAAACTTTCAAAAACTTCCATAATATGGTAAAAACTCAATTTTCCACAAACATACAAATCTTGCACACAGATAATGGAAGGGAATACTTCAACCAAACCATAGGCAACTATCTTGAAGAGAATGTAATTATACATCAAAGCACTTGTGCTTACACTCCCCAACAAAATGGAATTGCTAAGAAAAAAAATAGACATCTTTTAGAAATAGCTAGATCCATTATGATATCCATGAATACACCAAAATTATATTGGGGAGATGCCATTCTCACTGCATGCTATCTAATAAATAGAATGCCTACAAGTGTCCTACAATTCCAAACCCTTAGAAACTCTTTCTAAATTTTTCCCAGAAAACCGAGCTATCAATACTCTTCCCTTAAAGATATTTGGGTGCACAGCCTTTGCCCACAATCATGAACCAAACCACAATAAACTTGATCCCAAATCACAAAAATGCATATTTTTAGGATATGCAACAAATAAAAAAGGATACAAGTGTTATATCCTTGAAAAAAGAAAATTCTTGGTGACTATGGATCTTACCTTTTTTGAAAACACACCCTACTTTCCAAAAAATTTCCTTCAGGGGGAGGAAAACAATAAAGGCAATTTTTTGGAAAATATCTCTCCTTTTCTTGACCAAAATAACAGCTTATCAATCTCTGGTTTAATTCAACATGCTGAACAAACAAAAGACCACCCAAAAGATCACACAAAGCTGGATTTTTTATCTGAAAAAACAGAAAACAGCAGCCCTGAAACTAGTAACCCGGTTGATAGCCCTGACAACAGCCCAGAAATCCAAACCAATGATCAAAACAGTGATGTCCAGCTCCAGAAAAATCTGCCTAAGCCTAACCTGCGTGTGTATACCCGAAGGAAACATCAACCAGGCCCCAATGCTCCTAAAAGCTGCCATGAATCCGATCCAAACTCAAGTAATGATATTAATTCTAGTTTTTTGGAAGACTTATATTACTTACCTATTGCTTTGAGAAAAGGAACCCGTACTTGTACTCAACATTCCATAGCTAACTATGTTCAGTTTGGTCATTTATCTGGTTCCATGAAGGCCTTTGTCTCTAGATTAGAAGAAACTCAAATTCTAAAGAGCATTGAAGAAGCTCTTACTAAATCAGAATGGAGGGAAGCCATAAAAGAAGAAATGCAAGCTCTCAAGAAAAATGAGACATGGGAGGTTGTGAAAAAACCAAGAGATGCTACACCTGTAGGCTGCAAGTGGGTGTTTACTGTAAAATACAAATCCAATGGTGAGATTGAGAGGTATAAAGCACGTTTAGTGGTAAGAGGTTTTACTCAGACTTATGGAATTGATTACTAGGAGACTTTTGCTCCAGTTGCTAAACTTAATACTATTCGTGTTCTTCTTTCCATAGCTGTTAATCTTGATTGGCCTCTTCATCAGTTAGATATAAAAAATGCCTTTCTTAATGGGGATTTGATAGAAGAAGTTTATATGGAATTACCACCTAGTTTCAAGAGTTCAAGTAAAAAAGGACAAGTTTGTAAGTTGAAAAAATCTCTTTATGGTCTGAAACAATCACCTAGAGCTTGGTTTGAGAGGTTTACCAGAGCTATCCTTCAAATTGGATATAAGTAAGTTCATTCTGATCATACACTCTTCTTTAAACATAAAGGTGATATGACCACTATTCTGATTGTTTATGTTGATGATATTATTGTGACAGGTGATGATGTTACGGAGATAATATCTTTAAAGGAGAAATTGGCTAAGGAATTTGAAGTCAAGGATTTGGGTATGTTTAGATATCTTTTGGGAATGGAGGTTGCTAGGAATAAATCTGAAATCTCTATCTCTCAAAGAAAATATACCATTGACTTATTACAAGAAACTGGACTACTTGGGTGCAAGTCAGTTGATACTCCTACTGATCCAAGTATTAAACTTGGAGAGCAGAAGACCAGCACTCCAGTGGACAAGGGTAGATATCAGAGACTAGTTGGTAAGTTTATCTATTTAGCTTATACTAGACCTGATATAGCATATGCTGTTAGTCTTGTGAGTCACTTTATGCATCATCCACATGAAGAACACTTGGATGCTGTCATTAGAATTTTGAAGTATCTTAAAAGATGCCCAGGAAAGGGGTTATTTTTTAAGAAGGGACAATCACGGGATATTGAAGCATATTCTGATGCTGAATGGGCAGGATTAGTAACAGATAGGAGGTCTACATCAGGTTATTGCTCTTATGTATGGGGAAATCTTGTGACTTGGAGGAGTAAGAAGCAGAATATAGTGGCTAGAAGTAGTGCTGAGGCAGAATTCAGATCTTTAGCTAATGGAGTTAGTGAACTCATTTGGTTAAGGCTTCTTCTGGAAGAACTTAAGATTAAAAGGGAAGAATCTATGAAACTGTATTGTGATAATAAAGTAGCCATTAGTATTGCTCATAATCCAGTTCATCATGATAGAACAAAGCACATAGAAGTTGATCGTCATTTCATAAAAGAAAAAATTGAAGATGGAACTATTAGCATTCCTTATGTTGCCTCAAGAGATCAAACAACGGATGTTCTCATAAAAGCTCTATCAAGGCCCATATTTGAAACAATGACTTACAAGCTGGGTTTGTTTGATATTTACAATCCAACTTGAGGGGGAGTGTTGAAGAATAAATCAAGTCAGCCCATGCAATCCAAGATATCTCATTTATTTATTTTTATTCTGTTTTATTAGGATTTATCTTATTTCCTATTTGTTTGGTTTCCTATTTTCTTTTGGCCTATGTTTCCAGCTTCTATTAGGATTTATCTAGTTTCTTATTTTACGGTTACCTAATCCCTGTTTGTTCGGGATTCCTAGCTGTCCAAGATTTATTTATAAATTCCGGTAGTTTCCCTCTTTTGAAGCATTATTTTATCTCTTCTCCGGCATTTTCTCCACAGAATTCTACAAACAAATGATCTAAATCAATATAATTCGATAGAGAGAAATCACAATTAATTAAACAAGGTAATCAATTATCAAAAGTATAGGATTAGGATTTACTGCACTTATGATATTCAACAATCAATATATACCTCTAATTGCAATTATTTGTGTAATAGGAGATGATTTAACCTTAATTCATTAATAATCTCTTTCAAGTGTTACTAATTGTACCTAGGTCAATCCAATTGCCTACTTTCATGGTTTTTAGTTTAATCTAAGTCTATTAAGTTCTACGCTAACCATGTGATTCAATTCATAGGGTTCTTGTGCCTATCAATTGATTCAATTATATTCAACAATCAATATATACCTCTAATTGCAATTATTTGTGTAATAGGAGATGATTTAGCCTTAATTCATTAATAATCTCTTTCAAGTGTTACTAATTGTACGTAGGTCAATCCAATTGCTTACTTTCGTGGTTTTTAGTTTAATCTAAGTCTGTTAAGTTCTATGCTAACCATGTGATTCAATTCATAGGGGTTCTTGTGCCTATCAATTGATTCAATTATATTCAACAATCAATATATATCTCTAATTGCAATTATTTGTGTAATAGGGGATGATTTAACCTTAATTCATTAATAACTTCTTTCAAGTGTTACTAATTGTACCTAGGTCAATCCAACTGCTTACTTTTGTGGTTCTTAGTTTAATTTAAGTCCATTAAGTTCTATGCTAACTATGTGATTCAATTCACAGGATTCTTGTGCGTATCAATTGATTCAATTTTTAGAGAACCTTCTTTTGTGATTAAGATATTTCTAATTAACTATTAAGTTCCGACATTAACTTTCACCTTTCAGTTCATCAGTCAATAACTTAAGATGTGATAAAACGGTGATAAAGCATTTTATCAACTTGTATAATACATAATAATTAATCCTAATTAATCACAAATAATACAATTAGGGTTTCACAATTTTTAATTAATGCAGTATCATTATATACAAGTGGGTTTCTCGAAACCTTAGATCAAAATCTATTCACACATGATTGAAAGAGAAATCATAATCAAATTTATTAAGCAATTCATAAATGTTTAATACAATCCAAAAGAAAAGAATAGAAATAGAGATAGGTATAGAAATAAAAAGATAAAATCTGTTTGCAAAAAGTAGATGAACAAGGGATAAAATACTGGAATCAATGTCAATTATAGTCTAAGAACATAAAGTAAACTATAATCCTACTCTAAACCTAATTTAAAGGTGTTTCATAAGCTTAAACTGTTTATAAATGAGTCTATATATCTTTTTCCCCGTTTTTCTTCATATATATATATATATATATATATATATATATATATATATATATATCACTTTGGTTGCTTAAAAAGCTTAGAAACACAAATTGTACAGACTCGAAGCACGACCGTGTTCCAAGACACGGTTTAGCCATGCTTCGAGCTGGAATATGAGAATTTTCTCAACGTCTTGCACAGAACATGGCCTGGCTGTGTTCCAGGTACACCAAACATGACTTGGCCGTGTTAGAGGTTGTCAAGCTTAATTCTTGCCAATTTCTTATGTGTTTCCTCCTTGCATCCTCCTCAACTTGTTTCAAGTCCAAATAACCCTTCACATGAGTGTTTTTCCTTGATTTTTTGCCTCTTTTACTCACCTACAAACAGAAAACAAAGCCAAGCAGTATTTAGAGAAAACAAAACAAAATAGAACTAAAGTAGGGAAATGATTACAAGTTAACTATGAAATAAGGGATGAAATATAGCAATTAACCACACATTTTTCCTCTTTATCACCATCCCTGAGAAATACTTTATTTTTCCTAGATCTTTGACTTCAAACTCCTTTGTCAAGGTTGACTTTAGTCTTTTTATCTCTACTGTATTATAATATCATCCACATAGACAATCAAAATTGTCTTCTTACCTCTTCTAATTCTAAAGAACATCGTATGGTTTGATTGAACTTGTGTATAGCCTTCAGATTTAAGATCTCTAGTAAACCTTCCAAACTAGACTCGTGGAGATTGTTTTAAACCATATAAGGATTTCTTTAGCCTGCAAGCTCTATTTTCTTCCCCTTTAAAGCTTGGAGGGAGTTTCATATATACGTCTTCCTTCAACTCTCCATTGAAAAAAGCATTATTGATGTCAAATTGTTGAAGGAGCAAATCTAAGTTGGCTGCTACAGACAAGAGTATTCTAATAGTATTCAATTTTGCCACAAGTGCGAATGTCTCCTTGTAGTCTAAATCATAGGTTTGGGTGAAACACTTTGCTATAAGGTGAGCTTTATATCTCTCAATCGAGCCATTAGCATTGTATTTCACAGTGAAAACTCATTTACACCCTATGGGCTTCTTTCCTTCTGGAAGATCAACTTCTTCCCTTGTTCCATTCTTTTCAATTGCTCCCATTTCTTCCAGGATTGCTTCTCTCCACTTTGGTATTTCAAGAGCTTCATGAATATCATTAGGAATTTTAATTATGTCAAGATCAGTAATAAAAGAGCGATATTGTGAAAATAAAACATTGTAAGATACAAATCTCTCAATCGGATGCGTAGTATATATTCTAATTTTCTTCCTTAAGGCAATAGGAAGATCTAAATCATCACTTACCTACTCCTATTCCTTTTCACTAGTACTTTGTTCTTCATCTCTAAGATCCTGTATCGGTTCAGTGTTTGGTATTGCCTCAGGTATAGGGAGTGTACTACATAATTTCTTCTTTCGAGAATAGACTTTTAACTCTTGACCTACATCAGAATTCACTTTTGTTTTTGGCATAAAAGAATTGTTCTCAGATACACAAGGGCTGTTTTCTGAAATGGGATTAGGAATGGGTTTAGATACAGGATAGCTAGGTTCCAAAGGTTGAGATTCACACATAAACACACTCCCAATCTCTCCCTGAATTGAAGACTTAGGAAAGAAAAGTTCTTCTTCTGAAAAGGTTATATCACAGCTGACAAAGGATTTTTGTGTGCGAGGATCATAACATTTATATCCTTTTTGGATAGCAGAATAACCAAGAAGTAAGCACTTGATAGCTTTGGGGTCAAGTTTATTGTTTTGGTGATTGTGAATAAAAACAGAACACCCAAAAACTTTCAGGGAAAGGTTAGTTTCAAGATGAGATATATTGTGTGTTTCATTGAGTTTTTCAATAGGAGATTTAAAAGAAAGAACATGGCTTGGCATTCTATTGATGAGATAGATAGCAGTCAGAATGGCATCTCCCTATAAATATTTTGGAACATTACTAGTAAACATCAAGGCCTTGGAAACCTCAAGGAGGTTTCTATTTTTTCTTTCAGCAATACCATTTTATTATAGACTGTTGACACGTTCTTTTATGAACAATGCTATGTTTTTGTAAAAAACCATGGAGATGTTCGTTAAAATATTCAGTGCTATTATCAGTATAGAGAATTTGAATGTTAGTTTGGAACTGAATTTGGATCATATTATAAAAACTTATGAATATGGAAGGAACCTCAAATTTTTCTTTAGGAAGATATATCCAGCCTAAACGTTTGTGATCATCCATAAAGGTAATGAACCATTTTGAGTTAGTGCGATTAGCAGTGCGAGAAGGAACCCAAAGATTACTATGCACAAAAGAGAATGGTTTTGGGAACTTATATTCAGACCTTTTGAATGAGGTTCTTTTTGTGTTTAGCAAATTTTTAGGCATTACACTGAATATGATAATCTTTATTCATTGAAAACTTAGGAAACACATGAGACAAATATTGAAAAGTTGGATGACCCATCCTTTTATGCCATAACAGAAGTTCATCATTTTTGAAAATAAATGCATTATTATACAAGTTTGGAGAATTAAAATTACTCTCTTTGTCTTTATCGAAGTAGTACACCCATCTGAACTCTTTATCATTGCAAATCATTTTCTTTGATGATACAGGTCCTGTAAAAAACAGTGAGTGGGAAATAAGTGAGCACTACAATCCTCTTATTTAGTCAATTGACTAATTGACCAGTCGAAGGTAGACTCTGATACCATACAATAAGAACTACTTAATTCCTTCTCTAAAGCTAACTTGTAAGGAGAGTATTGCAAACTCATATATATAACAATTAAGACGTCTCTCGCTAACCAACGTGGGACACATTAGAGATTGAAATGCCTATGTGGTTCTTTGCCACCTCCATTCCTAAGAAATATTTTAGAGATCTTAGGTCTTTCATCTCAAATATCTTACTGACATAATTTTTTAATAAACTAATTTTAGAAAGATTATTCTCTGTTATAATCATATCGTACACGATGCAAATGGTAATCTTACCTTCTAATGAGTGCTTAAAAAACACGGTGTTATTGGTTTGAGCTTGGCAGTACCTTTTATTCTTCACAAGTCTTGCAAGTTTCTCAAACCATGCTCTTTAGAACCGATTTAACCCATAAAGTGCCTTTCTCAATCTACACACCTTCCCTTTTTGTCCCTCAAACTTGGGAGGAATATCTATATAGACTTCATCATTTAACACTCCACTAAAAAAAGTATTCTTCACATCTAACTGAAGGAGAGGTCAGTCTAAATTTGCTGGCAATGAAAATAGCACCCATATTGTGTTGAGTTTTGGTATAGGTGCAAATGTCTTCTAGTAGTTAATGCCATAGGTTTGAGTGAACCCTTTTCCTACCAGCTTAGCCTTATACCTGTCTATGCTGCCATTACTTTTATACTTAACTCTGAACATCCATTTATGTCCAATTGTCTTCTTACTAGTGAGAAGGCTTCTAAATTCCCAAGTGCCTACATCTTTTCCAAATCAGCATGTTTTCCTTCAGGTTTAGTGAGTGCTTCATGTATGTTTTTAAGGGTTACTGTATTGGAAATGTTAGTAGTGAAAGCATGAAAGCTGGGTGGGTGATAACTGTCCATATGACATAGGGTTTTTTGTACATGCTCTTACCCCTTTCTAATAGCACGGGAAACGCTCGCAAGGTTTGGTGTGTTTTGATCAGCTGTTGCATGGCTGGTTGAGTCTTTGCTGGTTGTTGTATGGGACATTCAATACTATTAGTGTCATTAGAGCACCCTTGAGGTTCAGATGTTTAACCATGCTGTATGTCAGATTTGTCATTCATTGAGTGTAGATTTCTCCTTGAATAAATAAGCAATTTTGGATGTTCTAAGGGATTTTCTGTTCTTGTATTTTTTGGCTGATCAGAAATGATGATAGGCTCAGTAGCAATGGTTTTAGGAATAGGTAGAGGAGTAGGATTGGTTCTTGAAATTGTGGGAAAAATTGTGTATGGTCCAATTTTAGGAAAAATTGTGGAAGGTCTAGTTTTAGGTTGAATAGTTCCATGTTCAACCTCTAATAAGGTTTCCTGGAATACATCTTCACTTATATGCTCCTCCTGAAGATAAGTGGAAGGAAAATATGGTTTTGTTTCAAAGAAGCTAACATCCTTAGATACAAAAAAAGCATTTGAATGAATGGCACTTATATCCTTTCTGAGTGGGTGAATACCCTACAAACACACATTTGTGTGCCCTAGGATCAAGTTTAGATTGACCAAGAAATTAGAAGTGATCAAAGACTTTACAACACAAAATTTTTGGAGGTAGGGAAGAAGGACTGAAATAGGGAAATGGGTGTTTGAAAACTTAAAACTTTAGAAGGCATTCGATTAATGAGATAGGTTGATGTTAGAACAGCCTCACTCCATAGATATTTGAGAACATTCATAGTGAACATGAGAAATCTAGCCACTTCTAAGAGATGATAGTTTTTCCTCTCTTATATACCATTTTGTTGTGGGGTATTGACACAATAACTTTGATGGATTATACCTTGGGAAGCAAGATATTCTTTGAGAATAGAGTTAAAGTATTTCTTTCCATTATTAGTTTGAAAAGTTTGAATCGTTGCTTTGAATTGATTTTGGACCATGGAATAAAATTTTTTGAAAGTTTGAGAGGCTTCAGATTTTCTTGTAGGAGATAAATCTAGCAGATTTTAGTATGATAATCTATAAATGTAATGAACCACCTAGCCCTAGAAGAACTTTTCACATGAGAGGGTCTCCAAATATCACTATGAATAAGAGCAAAGGTCTAGAAGCAATACAAAATTTAATGTCATATAGAGTTCGGGTTTGTTTGGCTAATTTGCACACCTCAGAATATAAAGAAATTTTCATTGATGAATAATTTTGGAAACAACCGCTTAAGGGATGCCCTAACCTATGGTGCCATATCATAATTTGGTGAATTTTGGATACTTTTATAGCAAGAGCTTGTTTATTTTGAGGTTCACTATTTTTCTAGAGATAAAGACCATTCGACATACTAGCACTGATCTTCCTTGTAGCTCGCTGTTGTAAAACACAACAATCAGGGGTAAATTTGATTAGGCATTTGGAATCGTGGGTTAACTTACTGATTGAAACAAGGTTGCAAGTTAAGTTTGGCACATAAATAACAGAATGAAGGACCAGATATTTTGATAATTTGATTGACCCAAATCCAGCAATAGGTGAGAGATCCATTGGTTACCCGATAGTCATAGGTGCATGGTGTATAAGAGAGTAAAAGAGAGGAATCACCTGTCATATGGTCTGATGCTCTAGAATCAAATATCCAAGGCGCTAAATGTTTAGGTGCAGGGTCAGAAATAGAGAAAGCTGTAGGAGTATCAATTTGGGTATTGAGCAATCTGTGGAGGCCTTCTAGTTGTGGTTTGGTTAGTTGAACACCGGAGAATTCTACATCTTCACATGTCTCTTTAGGAGTAAATTCACTGGAAACTCAGTGTGCTTTTCATTCTTTTCTTTTTTTTTTGGTTTCCAACCAGGAGGTACTCCAGGAAGTTGGAAACACTTCTCTCTGGTTTGTCCTATCTTCTTACAGTAGTTGTAGGTTGGATGTTCCCCAAGGTTTAGTTGTTTGTTGTCACCCCTAATTTTAGAATCAAAACTACCCTTAGAATAAAAGGCAGTGATTTCAATAGAATTTTCACTAGAGTTTGGGTCTTTAGCCTCTCCTAACATCACCCTTTTTCTGTTTTCTTCATGTTTGACTTCAGCAAAGGCTTCTCCAATTGATGGTAGAGGCCTTCTTTCCAAGACCTGCTCACATACCTCATCTAAATCTATGTTGAGACCTGCCAAAAATTCATACAGTTTCTTTTTGTCCAAATATGCCTCGAATTTTACATGGTAATCAACATCTCCCCAATCAGCTTCATAGAACAAATCTAATTCTTGCCAAAGGACCTTAATAGAGTTGTAATAGCCTATGACATCCAGGTTGCCTTGTCGAATATCTTTCAACTTCATCTTTATCTCAAACACTTGAGATGCATTCTCATGGTTTGAGTAAGTTTCTTTGACGGCATCTCAAATAGCCCTAGCTATCTTGAACAATAGATAGGTTTGACTAATATGTGGCTCCATGGAGTTAATTGGCCAAGACATGACAATCAAATTGTTGAGTTCCCATGGAGCATAGCTAGAATCATCAGAGGTTTGGGTTTGTTAGTCTCACCAGTAATAAAACCTATCTTTTCCCGTTGTTTAATCATTATGAGGACTGATTGAGATCTGTGGAGAAAATTCTTCCCATCTAGCCTATGATTTGTGATGGCTAGAGAAGAGTTTTCACTGAAGGAAGAGGCAGTCAGAGTGAACAAACTAGATTAGCCACCAAAGCTTCCTTTTCTTGGAATTCAATGACTGTTCTAATACCATTTACAATTTGGGAAATATTTTTCTCAAATTTCAATGACAACCGAACTGTACATAAGTAGGGGATTGATGACAACAATCAATCCCTGAAAATCAGCTCCAGCCTAATTTAAGGGATTCTATTTATAATGATTATCCCTGGTCAGATCCTAATAAATACAATTTACAATCATTAAATACAGTTATGATTGGTCATTATCCCTTGATTTTATGGATTTGATATTGGGATTCCAACACTGTAATGTTACAACTAAAAATCAACTAAAAGGTAAAGAAAAAAGAACAATAACCATCTCAAGAACTCCACAGCGAACTCAATAACTTCAATAACTAGTACTCTGGCTGACAAGTGCTCCTAGAATTCAGCCTGCTTTCTATAAGTGGCCCCCTTGACATTCTTAGTTGCTCTCCTCCACTACGTTGTCTAACACTATGACAACTCTCAAAAGTTTATGGCCTACTTCCCTGGATTGACCCGTCAACCTTCTCCTACCTAGTCTCCACTAAATAGTTGGGCACTCAACAAAATACAACTTTATTACTAGGGAGAAAGTTTTGTAGGTTAGGAAAAAAGTTACTTTGTTAAGTAGTATTAAGGATTTACAAAGTCTTGCTGGTAAAGAGCTTCTTGTAATATGATAGGAGCCCACTAGGAAATGAGGAGAAAGATCAGTTGTTGGGTTTAGCCCAAAGGCCCAAAGTCTGGAAGTTTTATTCTAGGAGAGGAAAACACATATCCGGAGGGGTGGAAGGGAGAGAGAATTCAGTTACGGGAAAGTTGTTAGGGGTATTAGAGGGAGGAAGCGAGGAGTGAGGGGGCATGCTGGAAGATTGAAGGTGGGACTGGAGTTATTCCAGGAGGAAGGAGCTGGTGCTCTGTTTATGGTTTTCATCTCATTCTGCATTCTGGTTTATAGAGGAGATGAAGCTCTGTTTATGTTTCTTTACTGTTTTACTGTCATGCACTGAATAGAGTTTAATCCTTTACGTTATTGGCCTCCGTCATTTTCTTACTAATTTTGTTGATATTGAATTGTGAGTTATTTATGAGATTCTGGTCGTCATTCCTATCAATTGGTCCGACCTGCCGGATACCAAGAGATGGCCCCGAAACCAGCGGATAAGAATGAAGCATTGGAAGGTCGAATTGCAGCGGTGGAAGCTCTTGGCCCGAGAGTGGAGGGAATGGAGATTACTATGGGAGAGTTTCGTGCAATGCTAATGGAGATGCAAGTAGGAATGATGCGTGAGTTTGAGAAGATAAATGGGAAAAGGAAGTGTGATGAACCTAGTGAGCCAAGAGTGAACATACCAGTATCGTCCCAGAGAACATCAGGATCGTCTTCTAGGCCTCCGTTGGACCCAATCAACGACAGCATGGATGAATACAAGCTGTCCGTAAAGAAAATAGAGTTGCCAGGATTTGCTGGAGATGACCCGGTTGGTTGGATTTCACGTGCAGAAATATATTTTGAGGTTCATAATTCTGATGATGCAATGAAAATCCGACTTGCTCGCCTATGCATGGAGGGGAGCACAATTCATTGGTTCAATCTTTGGCGTGAGTCCGAAGAGAACCTCTCCTAGGACAAGCTGAAACGGGACCTAATTAGTCGCTTCGGAGGAACACGATTTGACAATCCGTATGAAACTTTGAAGGTTCTGCATCAAATGGGGACTGTGGAGGAGTATATAGAAAACTTTGAATTCCTCTCCTCTCAGGTGCCCAAGATATCAGAACAGCAATACGTGGGGTATTTCATGGGAGGATTGAAATTGGAAATCAGGCAAAGGGTTCACACTTTCAGGCCTGAGAACAGATGGCAAGTAATGCAGTTGGCCAGAGATGTTGAAGCATAGCTAGAAGGAGTAGAACGGCTGAGATACGGCCAGGGCGGGGGTCGATTTGGAGCAATCGGGTCGATGGGGAAATTTGGAATATCTTATGCCCACAACTCCCTTGGGTCGGGTTAGCGCAGGGAAGGAGACCGGCCCAATATAACAGAACATGGCAAGGGTGGATTGAATTGGGTTACCCAAGCCCAAAGACGTGGAGCAGTTTTGATGGGATCCATCAATGGTGGTGGTCTGAACCGGCAACCAAATGTTACGGGAACACACCATGCTCCTTCTTTCGGATCGAATATGGTCGTGAGTATTGGACAATGGGGAGAAACAAACCGAGCTTCGAATATGGAAAAGGTCAGAGGTGTACGGCATATATTGTACCAGGAGATGATGGAGAGGAAGAGCAAGGGCCTCTGTTTTCGTTATGGGGAAAAATATTCTCCAACACATCAGTGCACAGCTCGGTCATTACGGGTGACCATCTTGGCCGACGATGAGGAGGATGAAGGAAACGTTGAGGGAGCAGCCGCGAATATAGAAGCAGAGCAAGACGTTGAAGGTGCTGGGCTGGAATGTCAAGTGATGGGGGTAATGGGTTTCTCTGCAGAAGCAAAAAACCTCTGTAAAACGATGCGTATGATGGGGACTATCAATGGAACCCTTATTTTGGTGTTGGTCGATAGTGGTGCCAACCATAATTTCGTAGCACCACATGTGGTTTCATCGTTGGATTTAGAAGTTGAGCACTGTAAGAAATTCGCGGTCAAGCTAGGAGATGGGCACTGGGTGTTGATAGCAGGGAAATGCTCCAAGGTCCCACTCTTGATTGGGAAGGTGAATACGGAGGTGGATGCGTACATTTTAGAATTGGGTGGTGTTGATTTCATACTAGGAGTGGCATGGTTGAGTACGTTGGGAAAGATCACTATGGATTATAAGGAGATGTCCATGTCTTTCAGCCATCACGGAAATTGGGTAACATTAAATGGCCTTAGCTAACGGGTTGGGACAGAACCAGGGCCAGAATTGCCACATTTTCGCGTTACAAGGGGTAAGGAGGAATATGATGCAGGAAGTAAATGGATGGTGTTGGAATATGGAATTTTCTGTTGTGACAAAAGAAAATGAAGAGTTGTGTGCTAAATAGCAAACTGAACTAGAAAGTCTGCTTCAGAAATTCCCAGAAGTTTTTGAAGAAATGACAGGTTTACCTCCTCATAGGAATACAGTCCATGCTATTGTGTTGAAAGAAGGTACATTCCCTATCAGTGTCCGCCCTTATCGCTATCCTCACCACCACAAGACTGAAATTGAGAAGCAAGTTAATGAGATGCTGCAGCAGGAAATCATCAGGTATAGTTCAAGCCCCTATTCAAGTCCTGTAATTCTGGTTAAAAAGAAGGACCAAAGCTGGCGTATGTGTGTAGATTATAGGGCTTTGAACAAAGCAACCATACAAGATAGATTTCCCATACCAGTAGTAGATGAGTTAATAGATGAGCTGAGCTGAATGGGGTCACTTATTTCTCAAAATTGGATCTTAAATCGGGTTATCACCAAATCTGTATGAAGGAAGAAGATGCGGAGAAAACTGCCTTCCGTACTAATGAGGGCCACTATGAGTACCTAGTTATGCCATTCGGGCTTATGAACGCATCAGCCACCTTCCAGGCAGCAATGAATTCAATTTTTCGACCATACCTCCGCAAATTTGTCCTAGTTTTTTTTTATGACATTTTAGTATATAACTGTGACTGGGCAGCTCATTTGATGCATTTGGAATGTGTATTGTAGATTTTGAGGAATTCTCAATTTGTGGTAAATAAGAAGAAGTGCCATTTTGGTAGAACTCAGGTAGAATATCTAGGCCATATAATCTCAAAGGCGGGGGTAGAGGTAGACCCCAGCAAAGTCACTTATGTTGTCAATTGGCCAGCTCCGAGAAATGTGAAGGGAGTAAGAGGTTTTTTGGGCTTGACTAGGTATTATAGAAAATTTATTCAGAACTATGGGAAGATAGCAAAATCGCTGACTGAGTTAACCAAGAAAGAGGGGTTCCACTGGACAGATGAGGCTGCAGAAGCATTTGA
Organism: Gleditsia sinensis; assembly: GCA_037074535.1. Taxonomy (NCBI): domain Eukaryota; kingdom Viridiplantae; phylum Streptophyta; class Magnoliopsida; order Fabales; family Fabaceae; genus Gleditsia; species Gleditsia sinensis. The sequence goes on from CM073476.1 coordinate 23,661,211, forward strand.
AGCTTTGAAGAAAGCACTGACCACAGCTCCAGTACTTGCTTTGCCAGACTTTTCGCAATTCTTTGAGGTAGAATGTGATGCTTTGGGTCGTGGGTTAGGGGTTGTTCTGATGTAGTCCAAGAAGCCTATTGTATTTTTCAGCAAGGCTTTGTCCCCTGCAAACTTAGCCAAGTCTATCTACGAGAAGGAGTTGATGGCTATGGCCCTTGCAGTGAAACACTGGAGCCATTATCTCTGTGGTCGCCAATTCATCGTTTATTCTGACCAGAAAAGTTTAAGACACCTTATGCAACAGCCAATTATTTCTGCAGATCAGCAGAACTGGCTGGCGCGATTAATGGGCTTCAATTTTGAGGTGGTCTACAAGCCTGGCCTAGAAAACAAGGCAGCAGATTCCTTATCACGATTATGGGAGGATGGGGGAGAGTTAGCTACCATCGTCTCTTCTCCAATTTGGGTGCAAAGGACTGACTTCCAGCAGGAAATTAAAGAAGATGAGGATCTGCAGCAAATTATCAATACCATCCAGTAGCAAAATACTGAGCACCGGGGTTTCACAATTCATAAAGGAGTGCTGCTACATAAAGGACGGTTAGTTCTTTCTGCTAAATCAACTTTAATTCCTATCCTACTCCAAGAATTTCACAATTCTCCTCTGGGTGGTCATTCGGGTTTTCTGAGGACTTATAAGCGCATGGCAACAGATTTTTTCTGGTTGGGCATGAAAAAAACAATACTAAATTTTGTACAGGAATGTGATGTTTGTCAAAGGAACAAATATTCTGCTACCTCTCCTTGTGGTCTCTTACAGCCAATACAAATTCCAGACCAGGTTTGGGAAGACATTTCAATGGATTTCATAACTGGATTGCCCAGGTCTAAGGGATATGAAGCAGTCTTAGTGGTGGTGGACTGCCTATCAAAATATGCCCACTTTATTTTACTCAAACATCCTTATTTAGCCAGAAGTATAGCTGCACTCTTTGTTAAGGAGATCATCAGATTACATGGGATTCCCAATTCAATAATCAGTGACCGTGACCCCATCTTTGTCAGTATCTTCTGGAAGGAGCTGTTTAAGATGTGTGGCACAGCTCTTAAAATGAGTTCTGCTTTCCACTCGAAGACCGATGGTCAAACCGAAGTAATTAATCGCTGTTTAGAGACATACTTGCGTTGCTTTGCATCAGACCAGCCCAAAACTTGGTCACTATGGGTTTCTTGGGCTGAGTTTTGGTATAACTCAACTTTTCATGGCTCCACGGGTACCACTCCATTTGAGGTTGTCTATGGTCGTAAGGCACCTACTATAGCACGCTTTTTATTAGGGGAGACAAGGGTTGAGGCAGTAGCCAGGGAGCTTTTGGACTGCGATGAAGCTTTAAGGCAACTAAAGTTGCACTTACTCAAGGCCTAACAACAAATGTGTAATAGTGCCAATAAAAGAAGACAACACATTGAATTTCAGAAGGGTGACTGGGTATTTCTGAAACTTCGACCTCATAGGCAAGCTTCTATGACTCAGCGTATATATTCTAAGCTGTCTCCTAGATATTATGGGCCTTTCCAAGTGGAAGACCAGCTGGGTCCTGTGGCCTACAGGTTAAGGCTGCCCCCTTCTGCCAAAATTCACCTAGTTTTTCATGTTTCTCTCTTGAAGAGAGCAGTGGGTAAGTATCTTGTGGAAAGTACATTACCTACTGATTTGGCTATGGAAGATACTATTAGACCATGTAAAATTCTAGGCAGCCGATCTAAATGGAAAGGGGGACAACAACTACTGGAATTTCTGATTAAATGGCAGGGGCTGACTGATGATGAGGCAACATGGGAGGAAGAACTCACCCTACGTAGTCAATTTCCTGAATTTAGCCTTGAGGACAAGGCTAATTTTTCTGGAGGGAGTATTGATAGGAGCCCACTGGGAAATGAGGAGAAAGATCAGTTGTTGGGTTTAGCCCAAAGGCCCAAAGTCTGGAAAGTTTATTCTAGGAGAGGAAAACACGTGTCCGGAGGGGTGGAAGGGAGAGAGAATTCAGTTACGGGAAAGTTGTTAGGGGTATTAGAGGGAGGAAGCGAGGAGTGAGGGGGCATGCTGGAAGATTGAAGGTGGGACTGGAGTTATTCCAGGAGGAAGGAGTTGGTACTCTGTTTATGGTTTTCATCTCATTCTGCATTCTGGTTTATAGAGGAGCTGAAACTCTGTTTATGTTTCTTTACTGTTTTACTGTCATGCACTGAATAGAGTTTAATCCTTTACGTTATTGGCCTCCGTCATTTTCTTACTGATTTTGTTGATATTGAATTGTGAGTTATTTGTGAGATTTTGGTCGTCATTCCTATCATAATACACCCAAAGTAAGGCTGTATTTGTAGTAAAAGATGAAAAAATACGAATTTAGATGTAAAATTTGGAGAACATATATTAAAATAAGTTACAAATTTTAAATATCTTGAGTCCATTATATAAAATGATGACGAAGTAAAGGAGGACATAAACTATAAGATTCAAGTAGGATGGATGAAATGAAAGAAAGTTTTGAGTGTCATTTATGATAAAAAAGTGCCGTTCAAAGTTAAAGAAAAATTCTACCGTATGGCTATAAGACCTATTATATTGTATGATATTGAATGTTGGGTGGTCAAAAGAAAACATGAAGATAAAGTCAATGTTGTAGAGATGAGAATGTTGTACTGGATGTGTGGACACACCAGAAGATATATGATTAGAAATGAGTGTATTAGAGGGAAGGTTGGGGTAGCACCTATTGTGGAAAAAATGGTGGAATCTCACTTAAGGTGGTTTGGTCATGTGTGGAGAAGACCTGTAAAAGCCTTAGTGAGAAAAGTAAATCAGATAGAGAATAGTCTGATAGTTAGAGGTAGAGGGAGGCCAAAGAAAATAATAGATGAAACTATTAAGAATGATTTAATAGTTAATAACCTATGTATTGATCTCATTCATGATAGGCCACTGTGGCGTCGTTTGATCCATGTGGCCGACTCTACTTAATGGGAAAAAGTTTAGTTGTTGTTGTTGTATATGATAGATGCTCCTAGTATGTGGCGTCGTTTGATTCATGTAGCCATCCTCACCTAGTGTGAAAAAGTTTTGTTGGTGTTGTTGTATATGATAGATGCCCCCAGTATGTGCAAGGATGAAATATGAGACTGTTAAAGGGTTTTGGGCAGTAGGAACACATGGAGGATTTATTAGGAGTTTCTATAGATAGTTAGAGAAAATGGGAATAAAAAGGGGGTGAGGGCAGAGGGGAGGTTAGGCAGAATTTTGGGAGAAAAGTTCTGTGCGGAATGTAGCCCCTTGAGGAGCTAGAATATTTTCTTGCTATAACAACTTAATGGAAATTCTTAATGTCCATCCTCTTCGCTTTGCTGAACTTGAATTTCAGCCACTGTTTCTCTATATCCAGTGAGTATTTTTAAGAATTCCCACTTCCTTTTTCAGTATTCCCACATCCCCTTCGTAGCTGAAAACTCCTTTTATGAACTATCTACTCTATCCTCCATTCTTGTCTTTATCATTACCCAGGAAGCAAGGACACGTGGAGTATTTATTAGGAGGTTCTAGAGGAAGTTAGTTGGGGAAATGGGAATAAAAAGGGGGTAAGGGAAGAGAGTGGGTTATGAACAATTTTGGGAGGAATCTTGCCCCTCAAGAAGTTAGAATATTTTCTTATCTTTTTTTTTTCTGTCTATATTCTATTGTACCAAAAAAAATAATAGGTAAAACTATTAAAAAAAATTTAACAATTAATTATTTCTCTGTTAATCTCATTTATAATAAGTCACTGTGGCGTCGTTTGATCTATGTAGTCGACCCCACCTAATGAGAAAATATTGTTATTACTGTTGTTGTTGCTTCCTACTGTAATTTCAGATGGAACCCTAAGGTTTCTGTTCCATCGTTATATTATTAGTATAAATGGAGGTTGAGAGTTAGTGTCACACACATTACTTCAAATGATATATTTTTGTCTCTTCCCTTTCTCATTAAGTTTGGCTATCTTATTTTCTCAATAGTTTCATTTTTACACTTTGCATTTATAGGTTCCTTAGTGTTTGAGAAAGACATCACTTTGTAAAGCTTTGGTGCAAATAAATATAGAAAATGTCATTCTACGAAGTGTGCATTGTGCAGTGGGAAACTGCTGATAATTTACAGACTGTTAACATTAGACCAAAACAGGGTTACTATTGTGTCTTATTAATAATAAAAATTGTGACAATTACTAGAAAGAGATCGCAAATGATTTTTGCTATTTGATGTAATGCTGCTTCTGCATAAAGGAAGCCTTTCAAGTTTCTCAAATTTGGCTTAATATGTTTTCTTGTAATTGCTACACTGTACGCTTGGGCATATCTATGCTGAGGTAGTTCTTGGCAAGAAATGGAGAAACAGATGGTGTAATTTGTAGGAAAAGTTATATAAGATGCAAGTGCTATGAAGAAACTGCTAGCAGCTGCTTGTTTTGACCAGCAAAGTATTGCAAATATACATGTGTGAAATGAAAAGAAACATAACTGGTTTTACTCTAATAAAACAATTAAGAAAACAATAGGAAAAACTATTAAAAAAGATTTAACAATTAATAATATTTCTATGAATCTCATTTATAATAGGTCACTGTAGTGTCGTTTGATTTATATAGCCTACTCCACCTAATAGAAAAATATTTATTTGTTGTTTGTTGTTTAGTTTTTGACAGTTTATGTTGAAGTCAGTAGTTATCTCCTTGTTTTTATTGCAGTGCCATTCCTGCAATTTCTTTTCCATCTGAAGTTATTACCTATGAACAATGGGTACAACTGAAGCCAATACCAAAGAGTATGTTATCTAGTTGGATGAAGAGTGCGTTACGGGGAGGGAAGAAAGAGATGCAAGAATCTGTACACAAGAATATTGACTTTATCCTTAGGACTGCTCCAATTTGGGATAGGTCAGTTAGCATCTATTCTTGATAAATACTTGTATTTCTATTTTTTTTCTTCTAATAAAATTTCATGTGATTTGATGCTGTTGATAGTTTGGTTTAGGGCTGTCATATCTTTTGATTTGAAGAATCATTATGGCTTTAATTACGAGTCAAATATATATGTAATTAGCGGCTTATATGTTAATTCTTCCTATAAATATCAATGACTAATGGAGGCCATTCTCTTAGACTCTAGTTTACAATCTTGTTTTTGTCCTATTCTCTTTGACTTCACATAGTATTGGAGCCAAGAGAAGAACTTAATTCTTGTAATCCCTCATAGCTGTGCCTTTTTCTAGCAACTTTAAAGAAAAGAAAAGAAAAACACAAATGTCGTGTTGTAGGTGATGAGAATCACACAACCACTGCCAGTGTCTGTTGAGTTAACAAAGGCATTGGACCATGACCAATAGGTGCATTCGGCTGCCCCTCACTGTCGGCTAGCCTCTAGAGCATCCCTTGCCACCATATGTTGGTGATTCTGTCCAAATGTTCACATGTGTGACACTCTTTCCATTTTCATCTATCAAGAAAGCATTCATCACTACCCTAGGCAGCTTGCCATGACTTCCTAGCTATCCAAACATTGTTGACCATAACCCTAAGCACCTACCTAGTTGCTGCTTCCCTCTTTGTTCGTGGTGGTTTCTTTTGATTAATCCCTTAGAAGGAGATAGTGAGTAATAAGAAGACTGCTAAAAAAAAGTAACATCTAAAGATATAAAAAACTAACGATTTAAAGGAGAGTAACATTGATACTCTTTTTGCAATCTAGAATAGCCCAACAAGATGTATTTAGAAGACTTAACGGCATGCTTGTTACGATCTAAGATATTATTATGAATAAAACAAACATCCAAAGACATGAGGAGGAAGATGATACAATGGTTGTCTTGGGAATACAAGGGAGTAAGGGACCTAACCTTTGAGCACTAACGATGGCATACGGTTGATTAAGTAACAGGATGTAAGAACTGCTTCACTCCAAAAAGAAAGAGGAACATGGTGGTAAAGCAACAAAGTGCGAGCAGTCAATTAAATGGCGATTCTAATGTTCATCTACACTATTTTATTGTGGTGTGTAAACACAAGAAGATTGATGAAGAATACTATATGCAGTCATAAAATTTTAAAAATAGGTAAAAAAATATTCACATGAATTATTATTTTGCAAAATTTTAATAGAAGTATTAAATTGGATACGAATCTCAGTGCAAATTTTTTTAAAAATAGAAAATAATTCAGATTCGTTAAAAACAACCAAGTATACTGAGAGTAATTATCAATAAAAGTCACGAAATATGTAAAACCCAAAAAAGAATGATAATGATTAGGTCTCTAAACATTAGTATGAATTAAGAAAAAAAGAGGCTTTAACTTTATTTTGACTCTGCTTAGAGAAAGATACACAAGTATGTTTATTCAACTGACATGATTCACACTATAAAGACTCTAAAGAAGAAATAGTAGACACAATTTGTTGTAATTTATGAAGGTTAGGGTGTCTCAAACAATGATAAAGCATAGTTGGAGAGGCAGAGATAGTGCAAACTACTGGTGATACGGGCATAGTGCGATGGTATTGCCCTTGTGATTTACACCTGGTTCTAATCGTTTAACTAGTACTCCGATTTTGTATAAGCACAGAAAAACCAATAAAAGTTAGATATCAATTCAGAGTTCGAATAAGCTTATTAATAGATATAAGATTGAAAGGACAACCAGAGATGTAAAGAACAAACTCAAGAGGTAGGGAAGGAAGTGGTCGTGCTTGACCAATATGTTTGGTAAAAGCTTTAAAACCATTAGGAAAAATAACGACATGAAAAGAAGACAATGAAATATCCAAAAAAGATGAGGGATACTTGAGATATAATTTGAAGTAATTGAGTCTCTGATTCAAGACCCTAAAAAAGAAGACTGTGTAAGACAGCCAAAAGATTACCAATATGAGCGGTGGAAGCAATGGTACCAGCAACATTTATAGTGGCTTGATATTGTAGAAGTTCCTGATAATCAGCTCTTGTCATTGAAATTGCTATAGATGGTGGAATAGTCTCAGAATTGTTTGTCTGAATAATATGAACAGCTTTTTGAGGACGACCATGCAAAAAATAACATTTGTTCCGAGTATGACCATATTTATGGCAGTAAGTGTATTAAGGGTGTTGCCCCTGATTACGTCTGCCACTTGGTCAACATTAATTGTTTTGTTGTGATTGGTAAATTGGGAAGTAAGCGATGAGGGCTCAGAAAGTATACCCTCTCCCTTTGGAGGAGTTGGTCTTGAGACATGTAACGAGCGAGCAAATACATTGCCTAAAGATGGAATGTCAACACTAGAGAGGATTTGCTTGTTGGATTTTAATCCGGCAAGAGTAAGAACTATAAAGAACTTATCCCATGGTTTCTTTTGTTCACTAACATAAGCTATAATAGGAAATAATTCGTTAAATTCTTTCTTTATAGATTGAACTATGCCTAGATAAGTATTCATATCCGTGTCAAGTTATTTCAAATTCATCATCTTCTCGACAATCAAATGATAACGTTGAATGTCAATTTTACATGTCTCGAAGCTATCTTTTAATCTTCTATCTATCAGCAAAATTTCTAAGGATTGTGGTTGTAAACTTGTTTTCTTACAAGGGTGTGAATTCCAACACCTGAGTTCAGGGAGGAGGATTGGTAATGCGAAAGAACTTCAAGGGCTATACTATTTCAACTCTGACAAGGATAAACAAGTTCTGACTGCTAGTTTGAAGCCTTTCTCAAGGCAAGATCAAGTTACGTTGTGGCATTTTAGATTAGGACATTCTAGTTTTGCATACTTGAAACATTTGTTTCCTTTATTGTTCAAGAATAATGACAATTTTCAGTGTGAGATAAGTTAATTGGCTAAACATCAAAGATCTGTTTACAAACCTAAATCTTACAAAGCCATTAAACCTTGTGCAATGATTCATAGTGACATTTGGGAGTCATCACGATCTCACAATATCTATTCAAATGTTGGTTTATAACCTTCATTGACGATCACTCCTGAGTATGTTAGTTATACTTGCTTAAAGATAAATCATATGTTGAACAAACCTTCATAAACTTTCATAATATGGTAAAATCCCAATTCTCCACCGATATTCAAATTTTACAGACTAATAATAGCAAAGAATACTTCAACCAAGTCTTAGGTAACTACCTCAAGGAGAATGGTGTTATTTACCAAAGCAGTTGTACCTACAATCCCTAACAAAATGGCATTACTAAGAGAAAAAATAGATCTTTTGGAAGTAACCAGGTCAATTATTGTAGAAATTCAGGAGTTAAGGGATCTTTGTTATCCTTCCTTTATTTGACATTATCTCACTAATCTGGCATCATCTTCTTGATTATTTTTTGTTTTATCATTGTTGTATTTATTATTTTATTTGTTCCATGATTTGCAGACTTTATTTGTCAAAAATTATCCTGGGATTTGATTTCAATCAAATCGTTGGGATTATAGGCCTTCTATGTATATATTTCTAGTGTTCTCACCTCTATAAATAATAGAAAGTAGAACAATTATCTTCATTCTCTTTTTGTTCTCTTTTCACATGGTATTAGAGCGGATTCATCTCTGATCACCGATATCCACCATGGTAACCGAGGAATTCAGTTCAACCTTGGTCTCCTCGGCCAGACCAGAAGTCATGGCTTCCATGAACAATCATGGAACAATTGAGAAGCCATCTCCTGTAATCATGGGACACAAACTCAATGGGCATATAACTATCTTCAATGGAGCCAAACGGTTATGATGTATGTATGTGGAAGAGGGAAAGATGACTACCTCACTGAAGACATGGTAATTCCTGGCAAAAAGGATCCTAGATACATAATTTGGAAAACAGAGAATCACATGGTGATGTCTTGGCTGGTAAATTCCATGAACACTGATATTGGAAAAAACTTTCTACTTTATGGGATAGTAAAAGAGATTTGGGATGCAGCGAAGACCTACTGTAGCTCAAAAAATTTCTTTGAACTATTTCAAATAGAAGCTGCCCTGCCCTACATGACCTATGGCAAGGAGACCTTAGTGTCACACAATATTTTAACACTCTTGGAAGATATTGGCAGCAATTGGATATGTTTGAAACCCACACATAAAAATGCCTAGATGATAAGACCATATAGGGATAGTGGAGCAAAAGAGGATATTTAAATTTCTACTTGGGCTCAATAAGGATCTTGATGAAGTTAGAGGTAGGATAATGGGGACCAAAGCTTTGGGAAACTTTTTCTGAATTGAGATCTGAAGAAAGTAGGAAGAAGGTAATGTTGGGACCATTATAGCTCCTGGTCTTGAAGGTTTTGCCTTGGCAGCTAGAAACTTTCATCCCAACAGTGATCATCAACCAAGAAAGGTAAGACCTTTGTGTGACCATTGCAAAAAACAAGGACACACCAAGGACACCTACCAAAAGATTCGCGGGAAGCCAGTTGACTGGAAACCATCAAAAGGGAGAGAGAACCAGGCTCATCATGTTTCCACACCAAAAAATCTTGAAACCAAACCACCTCCTTGCATGAACAATCCATTTATTCAAGAACTAATTGACATGATACAGCAACTCCTCCAATCCAACTCTCTGACCCAATCCAACAGGTAAAGGGATGTTAGTTCACAAAGGTAAGTTCTTTAGTGCTCTCAGAGCTAACAAATGCATGTCAAAACCATGAATTGTTGATTCAGGAGCATCCAACCACATAACTAGAGGCAAAACTCTTTTTCATAAATAAAGCACATGCTCTGAAAACTATATGGTCAGAATTGCTAATGGTTCCCTCACCCAAGTTATTGGAAGTGGCTCTATTTGGGATAACCAAGATTTAACTTTAAACTCTGTCCTATATGTTCCTCACCTTAATTGCAATCTTTTCTCTATTAGTAGACTTACTCAAGATCTCTATTGTAAGGCTATTTTCTTACAAAACCAATGTGATTTTCAAGACTTGAGTTTAGAGAAGATGATTAGCAGTGCTGAGATGAAGTTGGGACTCTACCTACTCAAGGGAGACTCTTCTCCAGTAAGACAAGCTCATGTTGTTAGTTGTGGTTTTACTAAAAGTCAGTCTATTTGTGATATTAGTACCCATAAACATTGTGATGTCATGTTATGGCACTTTCGTCTTGGTCATCCCAACGTTGTGTATCTTGAAAAAATGTTTTCTCCTCTTTTCATCAATAAACCTGCAAAATTATTCAAATGTGAGATTTGTGAATTTGCTAAACACATTTGAAATAATTATCCGTCTCACATATAAACCTTCTCAACCTTTTTTCTTGATACATAGTGATGTTTGGGGGCCTTAAAAAATAAATAACGTAATTGGTGCAAGATGATTTGTGTCAGAATCACATGTTTTCTTAATGATAGAAAAATCTGAGATTCACAAATTTTTTCAAAACTTTACTCTTGTGATTCAAACCCAATTCAACTCCAAAATACAAGTCCTTTCAGACTGATAATGCCAAAGAATATAACAACTTTACTTTAAACAATTTTCGGTCAACTTAAGCTCTTGTGTGGATACTTCTCAACAAAATGGCGTAGCTGAAGAAAAAATAGACACTTACTTGAAGTTATTAGATTTTCCATACAAGTTCCTAAACATTGATGCGGAGAAGTTGTGTTCATTGTTACATATTTGATTAGCCGAATGCCATCTAGTATTCTTAACTATCAAACACCCAAGAAACTCTCCTTAAATTTTTTCCCTACACCAAAATCATTTCTTCTCTTGAACCCAGAATTTTCGGACGTACTACATTTGTTCCCATTCATCAGCATAATTGTAGCAAACTTGATCCCAAATCACTCAAATGTATCTTAATAGGATATTCTTCTCACCAAAAGGGATACAAATGCCACCACCCACAGACCAAACGGATATATAACTCCATGGATGTAAACTACTTCGAAGATCAGCCCTATTACCCAATCAAGAACTCCATACAACAGCCTCAGTTCATCAAGCTAACTGCTGTCCTTATTGACAACATAAATCATCCTCCCATCAATCTCAGCCAAGAACTCGAGACCTATCTCCCTGAAACAGAAAATCAAGTCCCTATAACTCCTAACCAAAAGAAACCAAAACTACCTCATCTTGTAGAAAAAGAGCTTCATGTCTATACCAAGAAAAGAAAACCTGAAGAAGATAGTGGAAACCCACATCATCTCACACATCCAAGAAGTCCAACTTAGTCCAAATCCTATTTACACAAACCTAGGTGAGGAAATTACTAATTCTTCACCTATGAAAGATGATTCTGATTTGCCAATTACAACTAGGAAAGGTGTAAGAACCTGCACACAACATCCCATCAATAGATTTGTCTCCTATAATTCTTTGTTTCCTGCCTATCAAGCTTTCATTGCAAATCTTGATCAAGTACAGATACCAAAATCTATTCAAGAAGCTTTGGAGAGTTGTGGCTGGAGAAAGGCTGTTTTTGATGAAATTAATGGGACATGGGAAATCTCAGACCTACCATGGGAACAAGGCTTTGGGGTATAAATGGATTTTCACTATCAAATACCAAGCCAATGGTAGCATAGATCGCTTAAAGGCTCGATTGGTAGCCAAAGAATTCACTCAGTCCTTTGGCACAAATTATCAGGAAACTTTTACCCCTGTAGCTAAGTTAAACACTATCAAAATTGTCTTGTCCATTGCAGCAAATCTTGACTGGCCTCTCCATCAATTGGATGTCAAAAATGCTTTCTTGAATAGCAACTTGGAAGAAGAAATATACATGGAAATTCCACTCGGTTTGGAGGATGATTCAAATAGCCGTAAAGTATGTAGACTCAGGAAAGAACTATATGGATTAAAGCAATCACTCATGAAATGGTCTATTGACAAAAGAATATCAATTCTTATAGTCTATATAGATGACATTATCCTCATAGGAAGCTTCAGTGAAGAATTAACCAAAATGAAAAATTATTTGGCTCGAGAATTTGAAATCAAAGACCTTGAAAATCTCAAATATTTTCTTGGTATGGAGGTAGTAAGGTCCAAAGAAGGAATATTTGTCTCACAATGCAAATATGTCCTTGACTTGCTAGAAGAAACTGGAATGTTTATTTGCAAGCTTGCTGACACCCCTATGGATCCTACTAAAAGGATTGGTGTGGAAGAAAAGAGTGAACCTGTGGATAGGGGAAGATATCAAAGATTTGTCAAAAAACTCATATATCGTTCCAATACTAGACTAGACATCAGCTTCTCAGTTGGTGTTGCAAGTTAGTTTATGAACACTCTAACCATGGAACACATGGAAGCTATATATTGTATTCTGAGGTATTTAAAGAAAACAACAGGACGAGGCATTTTGTTTAAAAAACATGACTCTAGAGCTATTAAAATATTTACTGAAGCTGACTATACTGAAGCTGACTAGGCTGATGATGTGACTAATATGAGCTCTACATTAGGGTATTGCTCATATGTATAGGGTAACTTGGTAACTTGGAGAAGCAAGAAGCAGCCTGTGGTTTCCCGAAGCAATGCAGAAGCTGAGTTTCAAGCTCTAGCGCTTGGTATTTGTGAAAGAATGTGGATACAACGAATTCTTAAAGACTTACAAATTCTTCCTAAGAATCCAATCAAACTGTACTGTGATAATCAGGTTACCATTAGTATTGCAAAAAATTCAGTACATCTTGATAGAACAAAGATTATCGAGATTGATAGACACTTTATTTCTAAAAAAATTGACCAATCCATCATTCAACTTCTCTACATTCCTACCAAAGCTCAAGTAGTGGATATTCTTACTAAGACTCTAACTAAAACAAGCTTTGAAGAACTCAGTTGCAAGCTGAGCATGCATAACATTTACGCTCAGCTTGAGAGGTAGTATAGAAATTCAAGAGTCAAGGGATCTATGCTATCGTATCATGCAATCCTTCCTTAATTTGACATTATCCCACTAATCCGGCATCATCTTCCTGATTATTTCCTGCTTATTGCTGTTGTATTTATTGTTTTATTTGTTCTATGATAGGTAGAGTTTATCTACCATTATTCCTAGAAATTATCTCGGGATTTGATTTCAATCAAATCACTGTGATTATAGGCCTTCCATGTATATATTTATGGTGTTCTCATCTTTGCAAATAATTGAAAGTAGAATCATTATCTTCATTCTCTTTTTGCTCTTTGCTCGCTTTTCACAATTATGTTTATCACTAATACTCCGAAACTTTTTTTGGGAGGTGCCATTCTAACCACCTGCTATCTAATAAACAAAATGCTCACCAATGTACTCCAATTTCAAATCCCTTTAGATGTCCTATCAAAACACTTTCTTGAAGATAAAACCACTTGCAGCCTTCCCTTAAAAGTATTTGGATGTAATGCCTTCGTTCACAATCATGAATCAAACCATAACAAACTTGACCCAAAAGCCATCAAATGCATATTCATGGGTTATGCCACAAATCAAAAGGGATACAAATGTTATATAGTAGAAAAGAAAAAAATCCTTATAACTATGGACATTACCTTCTTTGAAAATAACCCCTACTTCACCAAAAATTCACTTCAAGGGAAAAAAATAGATTAAGAGAATTTTTTCCATTTCCCCTCTGAAATTCTGAACTCCCCCCTAAGTACAATTGATCCACCAAGTGGTAATATGAAAAATGTTGAGAAAGATGCCATTAACAGCCAACAATAAGGAAATGTAGACAGTCTTGATAGCCAACTAGAATGAAATATAAACAGCCTTGAACCCATGGAGAAAAATGAGACCATAAACAACAACAATAAAGCCTATTTCCACTAAATAGAGTCGGATATATGGATCAAACGACGACATAATAGCCTATTATAAATGAGATTCATAAAGAGATTATTAATTGTTAAATCTTTCTTAATGGTTCACCTGTTATTTTCTTTAATCTCTCTCTACTTCAAATATTGGGCTGCTCTCTATCACGAAATTCAGTCAGTTCATAGCTTTGAAACATCCTTTCACGATTAAAGAAATAGCAGAGGTTTTTATCAAAGATGTGGTGACGTTACATGGTGATCTGAAGTCTATTGTTTCAACAGAGAAAAGATTTCCATTAGTAACTTCTGATCAGAGTTATTCAGATTATCTAGGACGATTGTGAAGCTAAGCTCAGCCGCCCATCCCCAAATCGATGGACAGATGAAGTAGTCAATCGTTGCCTTGAAATATATCTTTGGTGTTTTGCTGGTCACCTCCCAAGGCAGTGGTCAATATGGCTTTCATGGGCTGAGTTTTGGGTCCAACACTACCTATCACAATGCTTTTGAGAATGACTCCATTTCGTGCACTATACGGTAGAGATCCACCTCCACTGCTCTGATGTATAGAAATTTTGTCCTGTGTGCGTAGAGGAAGTTAATCATCACCTAATGGACAGGCATCATCATTTAAAAGAAAATTTGAACAAAGCACAGCAGTGGATGACTAAACTTGCCAACACTAAGAGACCGGAAATGGAGTTTGCAATAGGCTATTGGGTTTTTCTCAAACTACAACTTTATCACCCCCTGGAAAAACATCCCAATGGGAAATTATGTCCTAAGTATTATGGACCATATCAAGTATTGGATAAGATTGGTTCAGTGGCCTATCACTTGGACTTACCAGACACAGCTTGTATCCACCCAGTCTTCCATGTCTCGTAATTGAAGAAGTACTTAAGTCCTAATGTCCACAGCCAGCCACTTCCCCCTTGCCTAACTGAAGATCTAGAACTGAAGTTACTCCCAGAATAATTAATGGATGTGAGAACTAGATCTGATGGCACAGCTAAAGTCCTAATCCAGTGGCAAGACTTGCCAACCTGTGAGAACACGTGGGAAAGTTTGAGTTGATTAATCATGCCTTTCCTCACTTCCACCTTGAGGACAAGGTGTCTCTCCTGGAAGCGGGGGGGTTTAATGTTAGACCTCCTATAGAAATTGTATACAAGAGGAAGAACCCTAAAGCTTGAGAGATTAATGAATTAATAGCATGTGAATGATGTGAAAAGCTGGAAATCACAGATGTCAAAAGGAGAGTGGCCAGCAACAGAAAATGGTTACAGATGACAACTCTGTGAAGTAAGGGGGATAAAGGGAGAGAGGAGGAAAGGAAAGGGGAGGGGGAAGGAAAACAGTGATTTGGGAGGTATCTGGCAGCTTAGAATGTGCCAGTCTATTCCTTACTTTTCTCTGCAATAGTGTTTGCTCTTTCTGCAAGTTTTCTGGATTTTACTGTATAAGGAAACCTACTATCTGAGGTCATTGGACTGCCAAGCATAGGATGTACACTCTGTTTCTCATTCTTGTACTCTTTTTCTATTGTAAGAGGTAGCCGTTCCCTATCAGAATGAGAGTATAACTAGTTTGGGCAGTGGGTTGGCTTATGTGGAGGGTGGAATGGCTGTATGGGAAAAAAGGGTAGTTAGTTAGCAACTGATACGAGGGTGAATAAATGGAAGAAAAGATGTATGGGAATAGGAGGGAACTGTCTAGAGTGGAGTAGGAGACCCTAGCTTCTTGAATTGCTAGACTGAGTTCTCTAGTGTTTTGGCCATTCTTGTATTGGCTCCTCTGTTTAGAGTTTCTTCGCAAAGCAATACTGAATCAATCCAAAAATCATCTTCCTGTTACCGGAGGTGGTGATTTGATCTCTATTTCTCTTGTTCAATTTGTTGGTGTCCATCCAACATATGATCAGGAACAAATGATACCTAAAGTGGTCATCTGACCAGTAAATTTTGTTCTGCCTAAATTTTTTTATTTTTAAATTCAAATTGTAGAATACGTTGACTTGGCTTGTTGGTTAGCCCTGATGGATACCTGGGTTAAATAATCTTTATTCTTCCCCCTTTTTTTCTTGAGAGATGGGGTGGAGTTAGTGAGTCCTCCAGAAACCCCTTTTTTCCTAGCCAAAAAATGTATTACAAGAAAAAAAAAATTGTAACTTTTTTAGTTTTAGATTTTTTACTGTAACAAGTCCCTGATGTAGAATAGACTTATTATTAAGTTCTTGTGATTGACTTTTTGCCTGTCTGAAATTATTTCAATCTTTGCTGTAGAATTATCGAAAACTAGAACAGAAATCATATGTCTGACCCTGGTACTTCTTTGAATGAAAGCCTAATAGATTTTTGTGTGCCTAGTTCCTGTTAATTAAATCAATCTTGAGGTGGTGTTTGGTATATGGGAATTTTAGTTTCCCTAGCACTTGGAAATCTATTTTAAGATGTTTGAGTGATGAAAATTTTAAAATTTATGCCTTATATATGATCTAAATAATATAGAAAAATTATTCTTCTCATGATCAAATGTTTTATATATAGGTTTGGAAACATAGGAAATTAAGATACCCATGTACCAAAACCCACCTTTGGACATTGAAGTTTGCTTAAATATTCTGTTTTTGGATAGACTGCCTTTGGCAGAAGTATATTGAGTGTTCTGTTGTGTTGTTTTGCATCTGATACTTGATCAATGATGAGTAATAATATTTTTTTTAGAACACAGTGCATTAGTCTGTTACCTCCTGTGAAGAAGAAACTGAAGTAAATAGCCTGACTGGAGCATTTATGGTTTGAATTCATCAGCTAAGGCAGCCTTGTATTATTTGGCATTTTAAGCATGGAAGTGTTCAGATTTACAGGCTCAAATTGATGCTTTCTTGGAGCATTATTGGCATCATTGAATATTATCAAAACATGAATCAATTTCACTAAACTGAACAAATTGTTTGGTTTCCAGGTTGGAACTGAAAGGTAATAAATATATGCTGGGGGAGTTCCTGGATTTTAAGGGTAAGCAAGATGTCCAGGCTTTGAGAAACATTAGAAGATCAAAAGTTGCGAAAATGATAATTCAACAGACAAGCATGTTTGGACTAGGTAATCTTGTTGGCAATATATGCATCTTATCTGGTATTGTGGATTTTTAATGCAAGTAGTCAAGTTTATCTAATTTAAATATTTACCTGTGATTCTTGTTACCTGTGTCTGAACCCTGAAGGAGGCAAAAGCATTTAAAAAAGGAAACTTCTACAAACTTTCCCTCACCCTAAACTTGCTGATTCAACTATATATTTGCATAGTACTCAAATTTATGCTTTTCTTCAATTAACTTGTGCCGGTTTGCAGCGCCTTCTAGGCTCAAAGTTTTATATACTGAGCGTGACTATAGAACTGAAGGGGCATCAGCACCAGAGTGGAAAGAAGTGAATGTAAGATCAAGTACTGAGATTATCTTTCAGCCTGGAAATGCTTCGAAAGTCCGCAAGTTGAAGCTCTCTTCAGTTATATCTCTGATACTTAGTGCATGAAGTTGCTCAAACTTGATAGATATTGTAGCACTGCTGTTTGCTGATGGGATCTATTACTCGACTTTATTCTCCTTTAAGGATGTATCGAATTGTGATCGCATATACTGATCTTTTGAAAGCCACTGTGCATTTGGTTGGATTATAGTAAGAGATATTATTTGGTGTAGTTAAATGAAACGAAGCATAATATTACTGTAGAATCCCATTCAATGGTGTAATGCAAATAAATCCACTACCTATTGTTGTCCTTGTGAAGTTTTTGTTTAATTTATTTATAATTCTATGGAAGAATTTGCAGTCTTTGAAGCCAATCTGCATCCCTTAGTGAGGAATATTAGCAATCAAATAATTTACTGGACAGTTTGAAATAAGTAATTTATGAAAAGCAGTCATCTAAAAAGCCAACTTCATGGACTAAATTTTTGACATGTGCAAAGAGTTAGTAACGCCCGTGCAAAGTTTTGAGAACACTTTCAATGGTCAAATGAAATTTAAGGGACTATAAATGGACCCCTAGTACAAGAGACTATCAAGCAATCTTTGATACAATCTTGAGTCTTTGTTGAAGCTATCCTTTAAACTCTTACTCATATTTTTCCGTAATTTACTTGTGCTTATAATGTCCAGCTAAGTTTGCTCATTTAGGAGTTGGTATATTGTACTTTAGTGAGAGGCTGGCTATCTCATCCTACATTCTACTTCTCTTGTATTGTCGTTGGTGAGCAAGTAGAAACCAGCATTATATCATTATTGGTAAGTAAATGAAAACTAACCTTTTAAATGTTCAATGTATGTAAAAATTTTGATGTTTTAATTGTGTGAAAATCTTGATGTTGTGGTTGAGTGTAATGAAGCTTTTCATAATTGCTGCTTGTGAGTAAGTTGAAAAACAAGCATTTATGTTTAGTGAAAAAAATCCCTTTACATCCAAGAAGGCAGGACATAGGCCTCATGTTCCTTCTTATCTCTTTCTGTGAGAACGAGAGCAGGAAAACGTATATGTCTTATTGAGTCAGAGTCGATATATATATACATAGAAGACGCAACAAAAAAACTACAAATAAGGAGAAAAATCAAGAAAAGAATGCTAATGGATTATAGATAATATGCTATCTTAAAACATCGTAATTCTCCTACAAAGGCGGTAATCATATATAGAAAACATATCCTCATAAATATTTGGTTAAAGGATAGGATCACGATCACACTCCTCTTCAAATTGGATCATAGATATTTATCATATCCAACTTACTGGCACATTCTTCAAAACATTGTCTTTAAAACCCTTTTGTAAATATATCGATAGTTTGTTGCTTGGTTGGTATATAGATCAGGCATACAATTCATTCCTCAATATTTTCTTTGATAAAATATTAGTCAACCTCTACATGTTTAGTTCTATCATGATGAACATGATTATGAGATATGTTGATAGCGGCTTTATTGTCATAGTAGTGCTTTATAGGCGACTGATATATAATTTGTAATTATGTCAACATTCTTTTTAACTAGAGTCTTTCACAGATATCCTTTGCTATGACTCTAAATTTAGCTTCCGCACTATTTCTAACTACTACCTTCTACTTTTTATTTTGCCATGTGACTAAGCTTCCCCATACAAAGGTACAATATCATGTGGTTGATCTTATGTCTTCTATTGAACTTGCCCAATCAGCATCTGTATAAACCTCTATAGTCCTCTATTCTCTTTTATTGAATAGTAACTCCTTTTTTGGTGTATCCTTCAAGTATTTTAGAATTTTATAAATTATTTTAAGATGCCCTTCATTTAGAGAATGCATATAACGACTTACCATATTTACAAAAAAAACAATGTCTGGTCTAATATGTGATAAGTAGATTAACTTTCTAACAAGTTTCTAGTATTTTTTTTCGATCAACCAGTTTTCTATCACCTTTAGATTTAGTACTCTCTATGGGTGTAGTACTTGGTTTACATCTAAGCATACCAGTCTCTTTTAAGAGGTCAAGAACATACTTTCTCTACGAGATATAAATCTCTCTGTTTGATTAAGCAACTTCCATTCTCAAGAAATACCTCATTTCTTTTAGATCTTTTACCTCGAACTCATTTGTTAGAGCTAACTTGAGTCTTTTCATTTCCACTGTATCATCACCAGTGACTATGATGTCATCTACATAGACAATTAAAATTGTCTTCTTACATTCTCTGATTCTTGTAACAACCTTTTTTTTTTCTTTATTATTATACAATATTGAGTTCACATACACGTCATTAATCAAAACGTACATGTAACATATCAAACACATAGATATCTACATCTTGTTTATTTTGGTTGACCAATTCCGGAGATATAGGTGCGGGTGGTTGCACCTTCACCGGGATCTGAGCCAACTCGACCACAAACATTTTATTTGATTTTGAGATCTGCTCAACATAAAGTAACTCGATCCAATGTGCACTAAAAGCCAGAGCCATAGAGAAAAATTACATAACTAATGTTCTGAACATGATATGGAAATATAGTGAGAATTAAATCCTAGTAAGTTCAACAATAAATCATCATCAATATAGCTCATCACGTCATGTTCAACTGTATAAACTACAGAAAATATCTTTGGTCACATGAATGCATTATATCTATGCACATAAGAATCATACAGTAATGACATGTATGACAGAATTAACTATTTTCAGAATATCATATGATGCCGGTCAGGGTGAGTATCCTTTACTCTCCAGTACAGGCTTTTCTCGCTCCGTCCGACATAGCACACTTTCTCTTCCTTTTCTCATAATCATAATTATAACCGTTGGTAGGGCGTCCCCTACTGGTGCACCACAAGGATTGCCATGTGACCGTGCTTATTTCTTTTCTTTTCACAATGATAGCCAAAAATATGCTTTCAATAGCAAGTATGTTCATCAAAATATAATTATTACCATAAATCATTGGTAATCATACCATGAACATAACCATTTCAAATATCACTTTATAAAATATTTTCATGTCAGCATTTTTACACTTAAGATGGTAAGAAGTTCATACAATGGCAATAGCTATGGCTATACTAGTCATTTATTATTTTCATTTATAAGATTCATCTTATCTAACCTTCTCTTACTAATCACAGGATAACTCCCTAAATTTAACTCTGATGTAGGTGATCTTGGTGTCAATTTCAAGATAAAACAATTATCTAAAACTATTATGTTGAACATTGTAGCGAAATATTAAGAAATCAAGATGATATTACTCCCTAAATGTACATGTTATTTCTTCTTGGATAGGTTCTAACCTCTACCTACTAATCTATCCATATCTCCCTTATAAGAATTCCAAATTAAGTGATTCTAGTGGCTAAAAATTTGTGAAACATATATCTATAATTCATATGTTAACCATTTATTTTAATTCCTTATAGAATGTTCCCAGAAATTAAAACACCGAAGCTATCATAACATATTCTTCCCTGATTAACCATTTTCTGACCATTGCTTACTAATCGGACCATATCTACCTCATATGGACTCCAACTTGAGTGATTCCAGTGGATAAACATCCATGACACACATATCTATAATTCTTATGTTAACCATTTATTTTAATTACATACAGATAATTCCCAGAAATTAAAATACAGAAGCTATCCTAACATATTCTTCCCTGATGAACCATTTTCTGACCTTTGACTACTAATCGGCTTATATCTCCCTCATATAGATTCCAAATGGAATGACTCCAGTGAATAAAAATCCGTGACACACATAGCTATAATTCTTATGTTAACCATTTATTTTAATTCCATACAGATAATTCTCAGAAATTATAATACAGAAGCTATCCTAACATATTCTTCCCTGATGAACCATTTTCTGACCTTTGACTACTAATTGGCTCATATCTTCCTCATATGGACTCCAAATTGAATGATTCCAGTGGCTAAAAATCCGTGACAAACATAGTTATAATTCTTATGTTAACCATTTATTTTAATTCCCTACATATAATTCTCAGAAATTAAAACACAGAAGCTTAAATTTTTGCCACCCATAGCCATACCTATGCAGAACTTTATATACCAGCCTAAGTATTCAAACATACATCACATGCAAGATCAATATGTAACATAATATAACAACATCCATGACCAATCATCAATGTTCTAAGATCAAAATCTCATATAAATATTATAAGTTTCAAAACTTTTCTTCAAAAAGTAATATTGTTAAACTTACTTGGAGCACTTAGTCTTCTAGACTTCTCCTTCCTCTTTCTTCCTTTCTTCCTTTCTTCCTTTCTTCCTCTTCTTTCCTCACTCTACCTTGCTTCTATTTTTCCTCTCCCTCACTTGGACGAAAATTCTAATGTTGTAAGGGTGGGTTTTGCTTAAATAGACCCTCAAATAATTTACCTTTCATGATCATGGGTCTACCTTATCACAATTAGATTACACTTGCTTGAATTTTTGGAAAACAAACAACTTATGTTCGTCTTTCTCTTCCTTAGTGAAGATATGCATAGGAAAAGGAGATTTGTATTTTGAAAATTATGATAATATGTTCTTAAGATATGGGATAAGATCCCTTTGATTTAGGGATTCATTTCCTTTTTCTTTTGTGTTAATCAAGTATGATATATTTGCCTTTTTAAGTGGCAAATTTCTAGCCCTTGAATCTCCATTATTTAGTTGAAATTATTTGTGTGGGATAAAGATGTTTTGTCATAATGCTATGTATTATTACCCACTTGCTAAAATTATGAGTGTAGGATATTGATGTTTTGTCCTAAATTCTTGTATTATCATATCACTTGCTAAATTTTTGTCTTAATGTCAAATCACCTAATCTTGATTACACCATTATTCCATCACCTTATTTTTATTTTATTTTCATTTTTCCTCTTGGGTTTGGGTTCATTCTTGCCCATTTTCTTTACTTTGGTTAAAATTCTACCTTTCATAATGGGCTTGGTTATATTTTCATAATTTTTGGACTATCGGTCCAATTTTTATATCCTAGTCCAAGTCTATGTTTTATTTCTTCATTGGGATATCTTATTGGCTTGCTAAAAATTTATGTGAAGGAGAAAAGCTCTATATGAAGTGTCCATAGGTGAAAGCCCAATTTATGGGTGGAGATACTAAACTTAGTAACTTTTACTCTTAAATTAGGAAAAAATTACCTTAATCCAATCTTCTTGAAATTTTAAGACCTTTACTTCACAAAAATTTATCTTCCTTACCTAAGAATTTCACCTTTCTTTAGCATGTTTATTTCTAATATTTTCCCTTAGGTTTTTTTTCTTTACCTATTCCATTAATATTAGAACATTTCTATGCATATATGTAAGGTGAAGAATTTATAAGAAAAATATCTAAAAATTATGGGATGTTACAATTCTAAAGAACATCGTATGATCTGTTTAAACTTGAATATACTCTTCAGATTTCAGAAATTTAGTGAACCTTTCAAACCAAGCCTGTGGAGACTGTTTTAAACCATACAGAAACTTTTTTAGCTTGTAGGCTCTATTTTCTCCCCCTTGCCTGTCAAAGCCTAGAGGGAGCTTGATGTAGAATTATTCCTTCAATTCTCCATTTAAAAATGAATTTTTTATGTCATTGTTAGAGAGGCCAATCTAAGTTGGCTGCCACTGACAGAAGAACTCTGATGGTATTCAATTTTGCTACGGGTGCAAACGTCTCCTTGTAGTCCAACCTATAGGTTTGGGTAAATCCCTTTGCTATAAGGCGGGCTTTATATATTTCAATTGTCCCATTAGCATTATACTTGACTATGAAGATCCATTTACATCCAACAAGCTTTTTTCCTTTTGGAATATCGACCTCCTCCTATGTCTCATTCTTTTTAAGTGCTTTCATCTCTTCCAAGACAGCTTCTCTCCACTCCTTTACTTCAAGGTGTAACATCCATAATTTCGTTTCATGTATTAATAAAAGTACAAAAGTATTCAAAGCAACATTCATAATTTTGTTTCTTTTATGGATAAACATACATAAATATTTAGTTAAGGAAATAAAATTTATAAGATAATTTTTAGATATCTAAGGAAATATAATCCTTAGAAATTCTTCACCTTATGTGTATGCATAGAAATGTTCTAACATTAATAGAATAGGTAAAGAGAGAAAACTTAAGAGGAAATATTAGAAATAAACATGCTAAAGAAAGTTAAAATTCTAGGGTAAGGAAGAAATTTTTTTGTAAAGTAAGTAAAGGTCTTAAAATTTCAAGAAGATTGGATTAGGGTAATTTTTCCTAATTTAAG
Source organism: Gleditsia sinensis (assembly GCA_037074535.1). Classification (NCBI taxonomy): domain Eukaryota; kingdom Viridiplantae; phylum Streptophyta; class Magnoliopsida; order Fabales; family Fabaceae; genus Gleditsia; species Gleditsia sinensis. The sequence goes on from CM073476.1 coordinate 23,684,850, forward strand.
AGTTAAAGTTACTAAGTTTAGTATCTCTACCCATAAATTGGGCTTTCACCTCGGAATAATTCATATAGATTTTTTTCACTTTACATAATTTTTTAGTAAGCCCATTGGATAACCTAAGCAAGAAATAAAACATAGACTTGGACTAGGATATAGAAATTGGACCAGTAACCCAAAAATTATGAAAATGTGACCAAACCCATTATGAAATGTAGAATTTTAACCAAAGTAAAGAAAATGGAAAAGAGTGAGTTTAAACCTAAGACGAAAAATAAAAATAAAAATAAAGTGATAAGATAATGGTGTAATCAAGATTAGGTGACATGGCATTAAGACAAAAATTTAGCAAGTGGTGTGATATCTTACATTCATAATTTTAGCAAGTGGTATGATAATACAAGGCTTTAGAACAAAACATCTATATCCTACACTCATAATTGTAGCAAGTGGTATGATAATACATAGCATTAGGACAAAACATTTATATCCCACACAAATAATTTCAACCAAATAATGGAGATTCAAGAGTTAGAAATTTGCCACCTAAAAGGGTAAACCTATCATAATTGATTAAGACAAAAGAAAAATGAAATAAATCCCTAAATCAAAGGGACCTTGTCCCTTATCTTAAGAACATATTATCATAATTTTCAAAATACAAATATTATTTTGCTATGCATATGTTGACTAAGGAAGAGGAAGACAAGAACATAAGTTGTTTGTTTTCCAAAAATTCAACCAAGTGTATCCTCATTGTGATAAGGTAGACCCATGATCATGAAAGGTGAATTATTTGATGGTCTATTTAAGCAAAACCCACCCTTACAACATTAGAATTTTCGTCCAAGTGAGGGAGAGGAAAAATAGAAGCAAGGTGGAGTGAGGAAAGGAGAGGAAGAAAGGAAGAAAGAGGAAGGAGAAGTCTAGAGGACTAAGTGCTCCAGGTAAGTTTAACAATATTTCTTTTTGAAGAAAAGATTTGAAACTTGTAATATTTATATGAGATTTTAATCCTAGAACTTTGATGATTGGTCATGGATGTTGCTATATCATGTTACATATTATGTATGTTTGAATATTTAGGCTAGTGTAGATAGTTCTGCATTGGTGTGGCTATGGGTGGCAGAATTTTAAGCTTTTGTGTTTTAATTTCTAGGACTATTCTGTAGGGAATTAAAATAAATAGTCAACATAATAATTATAGATATATGTGTAATAAATTTTTAACCACTGGAATCACTCAATTTGGAGCCCATATGAGGTAGATATGGTCTGATTAGTAAGCAGTGTCCAGAAAATAGTTAACCAGGGAAGAATATGTCAGAATAGCTTATGTGTTTTAATTTCTGTGACTATTATGTATGGAATTAAAATAAATAGTCAGCATAATAATTATAGATATATGTGTCACGGATTTTTAGCCACTAGAATCACACAATTTGGAGTCCATATAAGGTAGATATTGTCTGATTAGTAAGCAGTGGTCAAAAAATGGTTAATCAGGGAAGAATATGTTAGGGTAGCTTCTGTGTTTTAATTTCTCGGAACATTCTATATGGAATTAAAATAATAGATTAACATAAAATTTATTGCTATATGTATCACGGATTTTTAGCCACTAGAATAACTTAATTTGGAATTCTTATAAGGGAGATATGGACAGATTAGTAGGTAGAGGTCAGAACCTATCTGAAAAGAAATAATATGTACATTGAGGAAGTAATATCACCTTTATTTCTTAATATTTCGCTAAATTGTTCAACATAATAGTTTTAGATAATTGTTTTCTCTTGAAATTGACATCAAGAGCACCTACATTGGAGTTAAATTGAGGGAGTTATGATCTGATTAGTAAGAGAAGGTTAGATAGGATGGAAACCTGCATCAAGAAAATAAAGAAATAAAATTAATATTTAAAAAAGAAGAAGAATCTTATAAATGAAAATAATAAATGTCTAGTATATGCCATAGCCATTGCCATTGTATGAATTTCTTACCATCTTAAGTGTGAAATTTTGACATAGAAATATTTTATAAAGTGATATTTGAAATGGTTATGTTCATGGCATGATTACCAATGATTTTTGGTAATGGTTATATTTTGATGAACAAACTTGTTATTGAAAGCATATTTTTGGCTCTCATTGTGAAAAGAAAATAAATGAGCACGGTCACATGGCAATCCGTGTGGTGCACTAGTAGGGGACGCCTTACCAACGGTTATGATCATGTTAATGAGAAAAGGAAGAGAAAGTGGGCCATGTCAGACAGAGCGAGAAAAGCACATACCGGAGAGTAGAAAATACTCACCCTGACCAGGGTAGCTTCATATGAGAATAAATTGATAGTCATCATATGGTATTCTGAAAATAGTTAATCCTGTCATACATGTCATTATTGTATGATTCTCATGTGCATAGATATAGTGCATTCATGTGACCAAAGATATTTGTTGTAGTTTGTATAGCTGAACAAGATGTGATGAGCAATATTGATGATGATTTATTGTTGAACTTACTGAGATTTAATTCTCACTATATTTCCTTATCATGTTCAGAAAATTAGTTATGCAGATTTTTCTATAGCTCTGGCTTTTAGTGCATGTTGGATCGAGTACTTTATGTTGGGCAGATCCCAGTAGCAAATAAAATGTTTGTGGTTGAGTTGGCTTAGATCTCGGTGAAGGGGCAACCACCTGCACCTGTATCTCCATAATTGGTCAATCAAAATAAATACGATGTAGATTTTTATGTGTTTGATATGTTATACGTATGTTTTGATTAATGACATGTATGTAAACTCTATATTGTATAATAATAATAAAAAAAAGGTTGTTACATAATTGGTATCAGAGCAGGTCGATCCTAAATGGTCAGTGGTTGGATGGTTATCTGAATTGATCTTATAGTGTCTTGAGTATGTTGTGGTTGTGCTGTGTAGGGGATAAGTGAATTTATATAGGTAAGAAATTACTAGTGTTTCCTATCTATAAGCCGAGGTGGTGTTATGACTATTGTTAAATATTTTTTAGACTAACTATTGAGCTTGATCACCTCAATAGCAGCATAACTTTGTTTTTGCCACAGTAGGAAATGGCACCACCAAGGAGGAATTCGGCAAACAATGCGGAGGAAACCCTACACAACCAGGCCACGGCAATTTGAGACCAAGTCATGACTACTGACCAAATTCTACAATACCTCCAAAATGCTAATAACTTGAATGGTGTGAATGGTGCTAACTATCGGATGGCTGGAAATGATAATGGCATATCCGAGTTCTTGAGGACTAGGCCACCTTGTTTTCAAGGTGGCTTTGACCCGATTGTAGCTGAAAGATGGATAAGGGAGTTAAAGAAAATCTTTGAAGTGATGGGCTGTACTGAGGAGCAGCAAGTAATCTTCGCTGCATATATGCTAAAAGATGAAGCAGAATACAGGTGGCGTGGAGCTAGAGAACTTTTAGCTCAGCAGGGAAGGCAGATCACTTGGCAGGTGTTCAAAGAAACCTTTTTGGAAAAGTACTTTCCAAGTACTGTGCGGGCAGAGAAAGAGATTGAATTTCTCCAACTCAGTCAGGGTAGCATGACCATAGACCAATAAATCGCGAGGTTCGAGGAGTTGTCTAAGTTCTCCTCTTATCTACGATTTAACCCTGATGAAGCATGGAAGGTTGTTAAGTTCAAAGCGAGACTGAACCTGGTCATAAAGAATGCTGTTATAGCTATGGAGATCAGGTAGTTTGTACCTCTGATCAATAAATGCAGATTCTTGGAGAAAAGTTTAAAGGCAGTGGAGAACAAAAATCAAAGGCGAAACCTATGGAAAATGAAGAAAATTTTTCCTAACCCTAGCAAGAACGTGAGAAAAATTGGATATGAAGCTAGTAAAAGGCCATTGACTGCGGGTCCCAGACCTTTCCAACAAGACCTTGCCCCAGTCAAGTGCGCTAAGTGCGGACACATGCATGGTAATCGGCCATGCTACATGGGACAAGATGTCTGTTTCAACTGCAGACTGAAGGGTCATTTTGGGAGAAACTACCCACAGAATGTGGGGAAGCAGCTAAAACAGAGGCCTCAGGTGAAAGGAAGGGTTTTCACCCTGAGCAGCCAAGAGGCAGCTCAATCTTCTGAAATGATTCAAGGTACATGCTATATATATATAGATTTTCTCTTATGGTGTTGTTTGACTCTGGTGCTAGTCATTTATTTATATCAGAAGAATGTATTATGACGTTTTAGTTTCCTATTTCTGAAACTCCCTATGAGCTATCTGTAGTAACCCCCACAGGGGAAAGGGTATTAACTTCCTTTGTATGAAAGGACTGTCAAGTCACCCTCCAGGAGAAAACTTTTTTTGTAGACCTCGTTTGTTTACCTTTAAGAGGTATTAAGGTCATTCTAGGGTTAGACTAGATGTCTAGAAATCGAGTCTTACTAAATTGTTGTAACAAGACCGTTGAATTTCTACCTCCTACTCTGAAAGAGGAGGTGCAGTTATTGATACTTAATGCCAATCAAGTTAATAGGGAGTTGAAGAATTGAGTACTTGGATACATTTTCTTGTATTCATCAAACCTAGAAGTCGAATCAAAGCTTGATGAAATCCCAATAGCCAATGAGTTTCTTGAAGTATTTTCATCAGATATTTTAGGTTTACCTCCCAAGAGAGAGATAGAATTCTCTATTGATCTCTTACCTGGGACAAGGCCAATCTCTATTGCACCTTATAGAGTTGCCTCGAAGGAATTACAAGAACTTAATAAATAATTGGAGGAACTGTTAGACAAGCAATTCATTAGACCAAGTGTATCACCTTGGAGAGCTCCTGTATTGTTTGTTAAGAAGAAAGATGGAAGCTTTAGACTATGCATAGACTATAGATAGCTAAATAAGGTGACTATAAAAAATAAGTATCCTCTCCCTAGGATTGATGACTTATTGGATCAACTGAAGGGAGCCTCTATCTTTTCAAAGATTAACTTGAGGTCGGGATATCATTAGATTAGGATCAAGGAGGATGTACCAAAAACTGCCTTCAGGATTAGGTATAGGCACTATGAGTTTCTCGTAATGCCTTTTGGGTTGACAAATGCACCTGCAATTTTCATGGATTACATGAATCCCATTTTTTGACCCTACCTAGATCAATTTGTTATAGTGTTCATTGATGACATCTTGATATATTCTAAGAGTGAGAAAGAACATGAACAACATCTCCGAATCGTGCTACAAGTGCTGAAAGAGAAATTTATATGCCAAATTGGAGAAGTGTGAATTTTGGTTGTCTGAGGTGAATTTTCTCGGACATGTCATCCCTAATAGAGGGGTAGCCGTAGATCCTAGCAAGACAGAAGCAGTGATTCAGTGGGAGAGACCAAAGATAGTTACGGAAGTCAGCAGTTTCCTGGGTTTCGCAGGATACTATTGGAGGTTTATACAAAACTTCTCTCGTATAGATTTACCATTGACTAAATTGACCAGGAAGGAAAGTCCTTTCAAATGAACTAATCAATGTGAAGCTAGTTTCCAGGAGCTTAAAACAAGACTGACCACTCCTCCTGTTTTAATTATACCAGACCCTACAAGACATTTTGAAGTGTATAGTGACACTTCAAAGAAAGGGCTAGGATGTGTGCTGATGTAAGATAAGAGAGTAGTTGCTTACGCCTTTAGGCAACTGAGACCCCACAAAGGAAACTATTCAACCCATGATCTTGAATTGGTGGTAGTGGTGTTTGCCTTAAAGATTTGGTGACACTATTTGTACGGGGAAACCTTTGAAGTATCTTGTGATCATAAGAGTCTTAAATACCTCTTTGATCAGAAGGAGTTAAATATGAGGCAACGAAGATGGGTAGAATTCCTCAATGACTACAAGTTTAAGATAAAGTATCATCCAGGAAAGGCGAATGTTGTAGCAGATGCCTTGAGTCAAAAATCTCTGCACATGGGTCAGATGATGGTGTATGAGATGCAGATGTTAGAGGAACTTCAAAATTTGAAGCTAGTCATTAATAGTTTAAGTATAGGGTGTGACCTTAGAGCCCAGATCAAAGAGGCTCAAGCTCACGACTAATACTTACAGAATCATAAAGACCAAGGTAATTTTTCTATCATGGAAGATAGAGCAATCATGTATCAGGGAAGGATTTGTGTCCGTCAAGAATAAGAGTTAAGGACTAAGATCCTGCAGGAAGCGCATCAAAGTAAATACACAGTCCATCCTAGATGCACTAAAATGTACCATGATTTGAAGAGGATGTATTGGTGGCCAGGGATGAAAAAGGACATTGCCGAGTTTGTGACGAAATGTCTCATTTGTCAGAAGGTGAAGGTAAAGCATCAAAAGCTAGCAGGATTTTTACAACCTCTTGAGATTCCTAAATGGAAATGGGACAGTATTTCGATGGGCTTTGTCGTGGGTTTACCCAAGACTTCTGTTTAACATGACTCTATCTGGGTAATAGTTGACAGATTAACCAAATCTGCTCACTTTCTGCCCATAAAGATTAACTATTCACTGGACAAATTGGTCCAGTTGTACGTTTAGGAAATAGTTAGACTATATGGGATTCTCTTAAATATCGTTTCAGATAGAGATATGAGGTTCACGTCGAGATTTTGGAAGTTGTTGCAGGAAACTTTTGGTACTCAGTTGCGGTTTAGTACTGCCTACCATCCTCAGACATTCAGACAGACAGAACGGACCATTCAAATCCTAGAAGATATATTGAGGGCTTGTGTGATAGAGCAAGGTAAATGATGGGATAAGTATCTACCTTTAGTGGAGTTTGCTTACAATAATAGCTATCACTCTAGTATTAAGATGGCTCCCTATGAAGCTTTATACAGTAGAAAGTGCCGATCTCTACTATGTTAGTTTGAGGTAGGAGAAAAGAACTTGTTGTGTCCTGATCTAGTTCAACAAACCACTGAACAAATCAGGATTATACGAGACGAAATGGTCACAGCTCAGAGTCGGCAAAAGAGTTACTATGATAAGAGACATAGACCTTTGGAGTTTGAAGAAGGGGACCATGTATTTCCAAAACTTTCTCCGACCACTAGAGTTGGTAGGTCTCTCAAGATCAAAACGCGAAATCTGTGATTTTTGGGACCCTACAAAATTCTGAAGAAAGTAGGGACGTCAGCATATCTAGTTGCTCTCCCACCTAATTTGTCCAACTTGCAAATTTTTTTTCATGTATCACAGCATTGAAAGTATCTTCCAGACTCCTCACATGTGATACGAGATGAACTAATCCAAATAAAGGAAAACATGACATACCAGCTAGTACTAGCATCTATATTGGACATTGACGTGAAGCAATTGCAGAACAAAACTATTCCCCTAGTTAAGATGTTATGGGAAGGTTTGACTACAGAAGAAGCAACTTGGGAGCTAGAAGAAGTCATGAGGAAGAAATATCTGAAATTGTTCTTATTAGGTAATTTTTGAAATTTTGAAGACAAAATTTCTTTTAGGGGGAGGGAAATGTAACATCCCTAATTTCGTTTCATGTATTAATAAAAGTACAAAAGTATTCAAAGTAACATTCATAATTTTGTTTCTTTTATGGATAAACATACATAAATATTTAGTTAAGGAAATAAAATTTATAAGACAATTTTTAGATATCTAAGGAAATATAATCCTTAGAAATTCTTCACCTTATGTGTATGCATAGAAATGTTCTAACATTAATAGAATAGGTAAAGAGAGAAAACCTAAGAGGAAATATTAGAAATAAACATGCTAAAGAAAGTTGAAATTCTAGGGTAAGGAAGAAAAAATTGTGTGATGTAAGTAAAGGTCTTAAAATTTCAAGAAGATTGGATTAGGGTACTTTTTCCTAATTTAAGAGTTAAAGTTACTAAGTTTAGTATCTCCACCCATAAATTGGGCTTTCACCTATGAACAATTCATATAGAGTTTTTCCACTTTACATAATTTTTTAGCAAGCCCATTGGATAACCTAAGCAAGAAATAAAACATAGACTTGGACTAGGATATAGAAATTGGACCGGTAGCCCAAAAATCATGAAAATGTGACCAAACCCATTATGAAATGTAAAATTTTAACCAAAGTAAAGAAAATGGACAAGAGTGAGCCTAAACCCAAGATGAAAAATAAAAATAAAAATAAAAATAAAGTGATAAGATAATGGTGTAATCAAGATTATGTGACATGGCATTAAGACAAAAATGTAGCAAGTGGTGTGATATCTTACATTCATAATTTTACCAAGTGGTATGATAATACAAGGCTTTAGGACAAAACATCTATATCCTACACTCATAATTGTAGCAAGTGGTATGATAATACATAGTATTAGGACAAAACATTTCTATCCCACACAAATAATTTCAACCAAATAATGGAGATTCAAGAGTTAGAAATTTGCCACCTAAAAGGGCAAACCTATCATAATTGATTAAGACAAAAGAAAAATGAAATGAATCCCTAAATCAAAGGGACCTTGTCCCTTATCTTAAGAACATATTATCATAATTTTCAAAATACAAATATTATTTTGCTATGCATATGTTGACTAAGGAAGAGGAAGACAAGAACATAAGTTGTTTGTTTTCCAAAAATTCAACCAAGTGTATCCTCATTGTGATAAGGTAGACCCATGATCATGAAAGGTGAATTATTTGATGGTCTATTTAAGCAAAACCCACCCTTACAACATTAGAATTTTTGTCCAATTGAGGGAGAGGAAAAATAGAAGCAAGGTAGAGTGAGGAAAGGAGAGGAAGAAAGGAAGAAAGAGGAAGGAGAAGTCTAGAGGACTAAGTGCTCCAGGTAAGTTTAACAATATTTCTTTTTGAAGAAAAGATTTGAAACTTGTAATATTTATTTGAGATTTTAATCTTAGAACTTTGATGATTGGTCATGGATGTTGCTATATCATGTTACATATTATGTATGTTTGAATACTTAGGCTGGTGTAGATAGTTCTGCATAGGTATGGCTATGGGTGGCAGAATTTTAAGCTTCTGGGACTATTCTGTAGGGAATTAAAATAAATAGTCAACATAAGAATTATAGATATGTGTCACGGATTTTTAACCACTGGAATCACTCAATTCGGAGCCCATAGGAGGTAGATATGGTCTTATTAGTAAGCAGTGTTCAGAAAATAGTTAATCAGGGAAGAATATGTAAGGATAACTTCTGTGTTTTAATTTTTGGGACTATTATATATGGAATTAAAATAAATAATCAACATAATAATTATAGATATATGTGTAACAGATTTTTAGCCACTAGAATCACACAATTTGGAGTTCATATAAGGTAGATATTGTCTGATTAGTAAGCTGTGGTCAGAAAATTGTTACTCAGGGAAGAATATATTAGGGTAGCTTCTGTGTTTTAATTTCTCAGAATATTCTATAGGGAATTAGAATAATTGATTAACATAAAAATTATTGCGATATGTATCACGGATTTTTAGCTAGTGGAATAACTTAATTTGAAATTTTTATGAGGGAGATATGGACAGATTAGTAGGTTGAGGTCAGAACCTATCCGAGAAGAAATAATCTGTACATTGAGGAATTAATATCACCTTGATTGCTTATTATTTCGCTAAACTGTTCAATATAATAGTTTTAGATAATTGTTCTATCTTGAAATTGACATCAAGAGCACCTAAATTGGAGTTAAATTGAGGGAGTTATGATATGATTAGTAAGAGCAGGTTAGATAGGATGAAAACCTGCATCAAGAAAATAAAGAAATAAAATTAATATTTAAAGAAGAAGAAGAATCTTATAAATGAAAATAATAAATGTCTAGTATATGCAATAGCCATTGCCATTGTTTGAACTTCTTACCATCTGAAGTGTGAAATGTTGACATGGAAATATTTTAAAAAGTGATATTTGAAATGGTTATGTTCATGGTATGATTACCAATGATTTTTGGTATGGGTTATATTTTGATGAACAAACTTGTTATTGAAAGCCTATTTTTGGCTCTCATCATGAAAAGAAAATAAATGAGCACGGTCACATGGCAATCCGTGTGGTGCATCAGTAGGGGATGTCCTACCAACGGTTATGATCATGTTAATGAGAAAAGGAAGAGAAAGTGGGCCATGTCGGACGGAGCGAAAAAAACCCGTACCGGAGAGTAGAAAATACTTACCCTGACCGGGGTAGCTTGATATGAGAATAAATTGATAGTCATCATATGATATTTTAAAAATAGTTAATCCTGTCATACATGTCATTATTGTATGATTCTCATGTGCATAGATATAGTGCATTCATGTGACCAAAGATATTTGCTGTAGTTTATACAGCTAAACATGACGTGATGAGCAATATTGATGATGATTTATTGATGAACTTACTGGGATTTAATTCTCACTATATTTCTATATCATGTTCAGAAAATTAGTTATGCATATTTTTCTATGGCTCTGGCTTTTAGTGCACGTTGGATAGAGTACTTTATGTTGGGCAGATTCCAAAAGCAAATAAAATGTTTGTGGTCGAGTTTGCTTAGATCCCGGTAAAGGTGCAACCACCCGCATCTGTATCTCCGGAATTGGTCAACTAGAATAAATAAGATGTAGATTTTTATGTGTTTGATATGTTGTACGTATGTTTTGATTAATGAAATGTATGTAAACTCTATATTGTATAATAATAATAATAAAAGGTTGTTACGCATGGTCTTCTTGAATGTTTTTGGGTATTTCAATTCTGTCCAAGTTAGCAATAAAAGCACGATATTGAGTAGATAAAGCATCATAAGACACAAACTTCTCTATTGGATGCTTAGTACATGTTCTGGTTTTTATCCTCAAGGCAATAGGAAGTTCTAAGTCATTAGTTACATGCTCATGCTCTTTTTTTGCATCACATTGTTCTTCCTCACCAGCATCCTGTATCGGTTCAAGGTGTAACATCCTTAATTTCGTTTCTTTTATTGATAAAAGTACTTAAATATTTAATTAAGGAAATAAAATTTATTAGACAATATTTTAGATATCTAAGGAAATATAATACTTAGAAATTCTTCACCTTATGTATATGCATAGAAAATGTTTCTAACATTAAGAGAACAAATAAAGAGGGAAAACCTAATAGGAAAAAATATTAGAAATAACATACTAAAGAGATGCAAAATTCTTGGATAAGGAAGGTAAATTTTTAGAAATAAGTAAAGGTCTTAAAATTTCAAGAACATTGGATTAGGGTAATTTTTCCTAATTCAAGAACTAGAGTTACTAAGTTGAAAATCTTTACCCATACATTGGGCTTTTACCTATGGACACTTCATATAGAGTTTTCCACTTCACATAAGTTTCTAGCAAGCTCATTGGATAACTTAAGCAAGAAATAAAACAAAGACTTGGACTAGGATATAGTAATTGGACCAATAGCCCAAAAATTATGAAAATGTGACCAAGCCCTATAAAAAAGGTAGAATTTTATCCAAAGCAAAGAAAATGAGTAGGAATAAGCCCAAATATAAGAGGAAAAATAAAATAAAATAAATTAGGTGATGATATAATAATGTAATGATAATAAAGATTAGGTTACATGGCATTAAGACAAAAATTTAGCAAGTGGTGTGATTCTACATTCATCATTTTGGCAAGTGGCATGATAATACAAGGCTTTAAGACAAAAACATATATATATCCTACACTCATAATTTTAGCAAGTGGTAAGATAATACATGGAATTAGGACAAAACATTCCTATCCCACACAAATAATATCAACCAAATAATGGAGATTCAAGGGCTAGAAATTTGCCACCTAAAAAGGCAAACCTATCATACTTGTTTAAGACAAAAGAAAATGGAAATGAATCTCTAAATCAAAGGGACCTTGTCCCTTATCTTAAGAACATATCATCATAATTTGCAAAATACAAATCTCCTTTTCCTATGCATATCTTGACTAAGGAAGAGAAGACAAGAACATAAGTTGTTTGTTTTCTAAAAATTCAACAAAGTGTATCCTAATTGTGATACGGTAGACCCATGATCATGAAAGTTGTATTATTTGGTGGTCTGTTTAAGCAAAACTCACCCCTACAACATTTTAATTTCGTCCAAGTGAGGAAGAGAGAGAAATAGAAGCAAGGTAGAGTGAGGAAAGGAGAGAAAGAGATGACAAGAAAGGAAGAAGAAGAAGAAGTTTAGAAGGCTAAGTACTCAAGGTAAGTTACCTTAATCTCCACTTGAATCCATTTTTCTTCTTCATCCTTGAGGTTCAAAAATTCACCCTCCTTCTCTTACCTAAGTTGCTAGAAAAGCTAAGGGAAGGGAGGAATCTTGCTGAGATTCACACTCAAACTCACTCCAGTACTCCCCCTGAATCAAAGACTGTGGGAAAAAAGATTTTTCTTCAGAGAAGTTGACGTCATAGTTGACAAAGATCTTTATGTTTTTAGGGTCATAGCATTTATACCATTTTTGGGTAGCCGAGTATCCAAGGAACAAACATTTAACAGCCTTAAGATTAAGTTTATTATTTTGATAGCTATGAACAAAAACAAAACATCCAAAAACTTTCAAATGGAGTTTTGTTTCAAGATAAGGAACATGATGAGTTTCTCTGAGTTTTTCAAGGGGACATTTGAAAGACAGAACACAGCTGGGCATTCTATTGATAAGATAGGTGGCAGTAAGAATAACATCCCCCCAAAAATATTTAGGTACATGACTAGTGAACATAAGAGCCTTTGCTACTTCAAGAAGGTGCCTATTTTTCCTTTAAACAATACCAGTATGTTGGAGACTATTGACACATGTACTTTTATGAACAATGCCATGTTCTTGAAAAAAACCATGAAGGTGTTTATTGAAATACTCAGTGCCATTATCAGTATGAAAAATTTGAATGCTGATTTGAAAATGAGTTTTTATCCTATTATAAAAGTTAATGAAAACAGAGGGAACTTTAGATTTTTCTTTCAAAAGATATACCCAGCCTAAACGAGTGCGATCATCAATAAAGGGATAAATCATTTTGAATTAGTGCAATTTGTAATGCGGGAAGGACCCCAAAGATCACTATGCACCATAGAAAAAGTTGTGCTAGACTTATATTCAGATCTTTTGAAAGTAGTTCTCTTGTGTTTCGAAAACTCACAGACATCACAATGAATATGATAATCTTTATTCGTAGAAATCTTAGGAAACAAGTGAGACATATATTAATAGTTTGGATGTCCCAACCTCTTATGCCATAATAAAAGTTCATCATTATTAAAAGTAAAGACATTGTTACAAGAGTTTTAGGAGTTAAAATTACTCTCTTTGTCTTCAGTGAAGTAGTACACCCCTTGGACTCCTCAGCACTGCCAATCATTTTCCTTGATGACAGGTCCTATAAAACACAATGAGTAGGAAAGAAGTGAGCACTACAATTAGTTTCTCTAGTCAATTGACTTACTAAAAGTAAGTTACATGCTAAGTTTGGGACATGGAGAACCATGTTTAAATACATAGAGTCTGAGATTTTAATACTTCCTTTTCCTACAATAGGAGATAAGGTACTATTTGCAATTCAAACCTTTTCATGACTAACACAAGGAGAATAAGAGATAAAGAGATGAGGATCATCTGTCATATGATCAGATGCACCGAAATTTACTATCCAATTTTTCCTATCAGATACTGTATGTAAAGCTTGAGTAAAGATACCTTTTATAGTAACAGTAGTAGACTCATTCTTCTGTCCAAAACCTTGCATGTTATTTAACATCTCAACTAGAGCTTTCAAAGAAATATTTTGGTCAATACCATGCTACTTATGGTGTTCTTCAGCCTTTTCTAGAGCAATCTCATTTGAGACTTGGTAGATTCGTGCTTTTCCTTTCCTGGGCTTCCAATCAGGTGGCTTTCTATGAATCTCTTAGCATGTCTCTTTGGTGTGACCAATTTTCTTACAATGATCACACCACTTCTTCTGTCCCTTGTAGCTCGGCTCTCTTGTCCTGGAAACTAAGGCAGAATGTTCTGATGCAGGAGTCAAAACAGGGACTGGTTATTCCTAGAGCATCACCTTCCTTCTTACTGCTTCCCCTCTTACCTCAAAGAAAACTTCTTTGATTGTAGGCAGAGGAACATGACATAAGATTTTGCCTCTTATATCATCAAAACTTGTGTTTATTCTTGCTAAAAACACAAAGACTCTCTCCTTTTCAACTTTTTGACTATATATCACAGCATCCTCCTTGTACTTCCACGTTTCTTCAGTGAGAATGTCAAGTTCCTGCCACAATGTAACCATGTCAACCCAGTATTATGTAATTTCCTTGTCCCCTTGCTTCATCTGCCAAAGCTTCGTTTTTATTTCATAGAGACGCGAGGCATTTTCCCTATGAGAGTAGGATTCCTTTACATACCATATTTCACGCACAGTTGGTAGGAACATAAAGGTCCATTTAATCGATGGAATCATGGCATTGATAAGCCACGAAGAGACCATCGAGTTATCCATTTCCCATTGTCAGGTGGCTTGCAAATTTGTTGGGTCTAGAGCTATTGTATTTCTGGTGATAATACCTAGCTTCTTGCGACCTCTAATGGTCAGTTTGATGGCCTGTGCTCATTCCCGATAATTGGTACCGTTCAGTTTGTCAGTAACAATCACCACCGAGGATCCTTCGAGGCTAGAAATTGTCAATGATGTATTTTTGATTTGGCTCTGGTTCATGGCAGAGGTTCCTTCAAGGTTTGAATTAGGTTCCTCACTTTTTGGGATTAACTTTAGTGTCCTGGTGGTATGCTCTAATACAATGTGAGCATGAGAGCATGAAAACATATATGTCTTATTAAGTCAAAGTCGATACATATATACATAGAAGATGCAACAGAAAAACTACAAATAAGGAGAAAAATCAAAAAAAGAATCCTAATATATTACAGATAATATGTTATCCTAAAATATCGTAATTCTCCTATAAAAGCGATAACCATATACAGAAAACATATCGTTATAAATATCTGGTCAAAGGATAGGATCACGGTCACCCTTTTCACTTAATGCATTTAATATATGTTGGTGCGCTGAAATAGTTTATATTTGATTCATTTACTGTGCATTTTGTTTTGGATTCAATCAAACTAATTCTGGTTGAGCTCTTTATTAGTGCTTTTGGTTTGATATATTTATTAGTGAAGTTTTCCTTGTTTGTTTTCTTTATCCGTATAATATTAATTTTTTATTGCTTGACCATTTATCTTGTCTTTTTATCTGCAAGTTCAGATTTATTTATTTAATTTTATAATTTTATTTAAAAGTAATTTTTTAGTGTGTCACCCAATATTCCCTTTTTCTCTTGTGTAGTATCTTTAATAATGACTTTCATTTACTAGGTCCATTTTTTTATTTTAAAAATCAATAAAGGCAACATATGTGAGTCTTGTTTTTATAGGTAACCAGTTATAATATTGTCTCTTTGATGTAGCAACTGTACTTCATTTTGTTACTGTGGAATTTGACAAAAGTCCATATCTTGAGGTTGACACAAATACACCACCTACTATGGATTTTATTTTGTTTTTTTCTTGGTATAGACCTTTAAGCACGCCAGAGGAGCAATAGACCAATTTCGCCTCAATCTCTCGTGACTAAAGCTTGGCAACTGTATGTGGGACAGAATTCCCCTCCCTTGGGGTCCAGTGAAAGTGAACCTAATTCCTTCCTCTCTAGTTTTGTCAATTAAGATTCTAACGTGGATGACCTCCCATAAGTTGAGCCTCCCATTGCACGCATCAATCATCATTTTGCAATCTAATTCAAAAACTACCAATTTGAGTTGGAAATTTCTAGCTAACATAATGGCTTCCTTTAGATCCTTGGCTTCTGCATCTAGGGGTCACTGGGCAAGGCAAGAAGAGGAAGAACCCGTGACCTATCTCAACATCTCTAACTACAATTACTATGTAGCTCCCTAGATCCATCTTTGAGAATGTCGCATCTACATTGATTTTGAGCCAACTAACTAGAGGTAACCTCCAAATCTTTACCTTATCCATTTTGGTTTCAAATATAGTGTTGGTAGCTTATCCATATTGAATTTGACTGGATTTGACACTTAAGTATAGATTATGCATTTTAATGATAACTTTGATTGGGTTAATCTTTTGTTGTGCAAAAATGTGTGCACTCCTTTCCTTCCACATGAACCATCATAGTAAGAATAGCTTGTCAGTCAAATTAGCACCTTATGTTTCTCTTTATGTAAACTACTCCATTTTTTTAACAATCTATTTATCCAGTCTAGTTATATCCCCTGCATTTTTAGGACACTGGAAGTTTTCCCCCAAACCATGTTGGCCTTGTCCAGCTATTGTAAGGACCCTTATATATATGTATATATATCAGTAACTTCTTTTCCAAAACTACATTAGTGATTAGCCTTATGTACACTTGTAACCTCAGGTACTAAGAATTTACATTCAAAAGAAAAAGTACCGATTCATGTTACACATAAAAAATGGATCAGTTTGTTTAGTTACATCATCCTACACTAACTGCACAACAGTTCATACATGCCATCACCTCTGGGGTGCGATCGGTGGATGAGGTGATACCGGTGCTGGTATCTCAATCACATTCACCACAATAATATTAGATATTATGGTGAATTGTCCCAAGTACGGGACCTCTACTAACTGAATCTCCAGGAGTAGTGATAGAAACACTGCTGGCATCTTACTCAATCTTATCTAAACATAACACTCAAATAAAATAGTGAGAACATATGTGTTATGTCTAGCTATATAAACTATAGAAAACATCTTTCTTTTGTAAAGTAGATTATTCTAGATAAAGCATGAATTAATATTATGCTTGCATGCTTGAAAATTATAATCATGCTATGCAAAAGTAATATATATATAGTGGTTGATAATCTATAATTTCATCTTTGTTCATCAATAGGGTAATGTGATCCATTCTCCTATCTGCTACTCATACACCACTGTTACCTAGTCGGAGTAGCCATATTCCCCCTCGGCACACTTAAGGCTAATAGAGCATCCCTTATTCGGTATTGTGTCAAGTCATACAATATCGTCAGGTCACTTTACTATTGTAAGGGTCATACCACGTCTTATATCATCTTTTATTTTTTTAGCCACAAACATCATCATTAACATCAACAACATTCAAAAATATGTATTAACATTATATAACCATGCATGCATCATATCTCACAAGCACAAACCACTGATTTCTCACTAAACTTTGGGATTAAATTGTGCTTGGTTATCTTATATATTGTGTTTGCTTGCCTACTAATTGAAATTTTCTAGCTCCATCTAGAATTGGAATTGGCTTATACTTGATTTCACTGCTCTTGGTTTATACTCTACTGGATTAACTTATTTAGAATGCTGGATCCTCTGGTTATTGCTGATTAAGACTAATATATTGTGGTTGATCACTCTGGTTTTATTCTCACTTATTTGAGATTTGCTATTTACTTTAGTTATTCCCTGCCATTTGACTATGAATAGGACTGAAATTGTACATTTCCTGGTTTACATTGGCATAACTATGGCTGGCTTATTGTTTTGGTATTATTCTGCTGTTGGTTTGCTATTGTTTTAGATAATTTTTCCATCCAATTTATTTCAACATTATTACTAAATATCATTATCCATGGCCCCAAGAAAAGCCCTAATTAACCAAAGTACCACCTAATCCCACCAACCTCGTAGCAGACGAGGCCAAAAATCATCCTAACTCCCTCATAAGTTGAATGAGTATGGTATAGTGTTCATTGATGATAATCAACGGACATGATACGATACATTGGTAAAATGAGGAATGCTGAGTACCCGGTATATGGATTATGAGTGTTTAGAATGGTTGGGCCTTCTGACTGATGTCTGCTACCTAGTTAATAAGAATGGGTGGACTACATTTGTTAGGCTCCATTACCCAGCTCTTGCTAAAACCACCTTAGAGCTTTTCAGTTCAGTTAACATCGTTTTGTTTCAGGGTGCTGACGTCGACCAAGGCCACATAAACTTTATATTATTTAACCATGCTTACAGTTTATCATTAGCCAAGTTTAATGCACTTTTTCGATTGACTCCCGAGGCTCCTAAAGTGGTCCCCCAAGGTTTTAATTCACAAAATTTTTGGAGCTCAATTTCTATAGAGGGTAATAAAATGCATGAATCTCTAAAGCCTTGTTCATTTGCAACCTTTGCTTCCATTATTTATAGCGCCTAATGGCCCATGCTACTTTTGGTAGGGTTGAAAGTGACGGGGTTACAAATCAACGTGAGCTTTATTTCTTATGGGATATAGTAAATGGCATCTAGGTGGACACTAGGACTTTTATAGCCCATTAAATGGTATGATTGGGTAATGCCATGAGTTGTAAAATAGTGACAAGGAGTTTAGTAACTGCCATTGCCAAAGAGCTAAGATTAGAGGCTCACTTACAGAATTTGCTACCAATAGCCAATAGTAGAGGGATTGATTTGCAATCCTGTCTGCATATGAAACTAATTGTTAAGAAAAATGTCTACTGTTGGTTGAATCTCTAAGGACTTGATATTTTTTTCCTCCCTAGCCCTGATAAAACGGTGGTCACTAATTAGGACAATTGAGTTTACCCTCTGGAAGAGGGTCAGGATGGTGATTCTTCTAAATCTAAGGGGGATGACTTCCTCCATAAGCCTTTACTGGCCTTACCACCCCCACCCTATTCTTACTATTTTGATCATGTAGGGCCTTTACATGTTCCACCGTCTGACCAGGAGCCCTACTCCTTACGCCTCAACCAGATGCAAGCCCACATGAACATGATAAATAGCATGATGGGGTCCATGCATCACACGGTGCAAACATTGTATAATTGGCACCTTACACAGCATGCCCTTCCACTGCCACCAAAAGACCAATGATTTTGTAAGTTCTCCCTTCTTATGCCTCACTTTACCATTGCTTATGCACATTGAGGACAATATATCATTTAGCCATAAGGGGTAGCTACTTTTTGATCATTTACTTGTACATACTCTGTCTATGAGTCCCTTTTGCATGATATCTTAGATCCTTTGTTGTTTTCTTGATTTTACTAATTATTTGTGAAGTTAACTACTCTAGGGAAATATTGATGTAATATACATTGATTTTAGCTTATGAAAATGTGGTAAATGACAGAATATGATATGATTATTTACCACTTAATCTCTTTCTTCTAGCATTAAACCCATAATTCTAAAAAAAAAAACCTCACTTATTGTGCTACTGTATGCTCTTTTTTGATTTTGGCGTCATAAAAGTGTAAAGGTAGGGAGAGGTGAAAAATGAAGGAATGTGAAACCCAATTTTTTTTTTATTCTGAGTATCCCTTCAAGGCACTAAAAAGGCCTTAGTATGAGTACCTAGTTGACTATACCTTAAGTGATGTGGAGAATAAAATGTACTCACTATCTAACTAAATAAGTTTGAAGAAAAAGAAGAAAAAGAAATTAAAAATAGTGAAAAAAAGGATTAAGAAGCAAAAGAATTAGAGTAAAGTAAAAATATCAAGTTAATATAGGATAAGGCATAAAAATGAGATATAAAGGATGTGGTAACCTACTTGAGTGCTTTTAAAAAACAACTTAGTGCATAAAGTCTATGATAACAATAGAAGTAGGTGTATAATAAGAGAATTCAGGTTTAATATTACAAGAACAGAGACTATCTATTAAATTCTTACCCATATAGTTGTTAACATCACATTGATTGGGTGAAGAGTTAATTGTGTTACATTTTTCTGTCTTTTAGAATTTGAATGCATCTTCCCTTTTCTTGTTAATATGATATGTCGTTTTCTGATGGACAAGCAAAGTTTTAAGCATAGGGGAGTTGATAAAAGGAAAAATTTTGTTTTTTTGCTAATCTTTCATACCATAATTCATAGTTAACTTTTGATTATCTGTTTATTTTCATTTGGTTTTATTTCGGTTGTTCTGCATACTGCTCGCTTGCATTTTCTATTTGTAGCTAAGAAAAAAAGGGCCTAAGAATCAAGGGAGAAAGCACAATCGAAGGGGTCTTTGGACTGAGAGCAAGTTGAGGAAGACAAATAGAAGAAATGGGCTTCAGAAGTGTAAGAATGGACATCATAGCATATAACACAACAAGGCTGTGTTTGGGACGACCACTAGGAAAGAAGGCATGAAACTTCTTAAATTCTAGCCTGAAGCACGGACAGGCCATGTCTTAGGACACTGCCATGCTTCAGGTCTGTATAGCTCGTGACTTTTAAGTGTTTTAACATAGTAAAGAGTATATATAGGAAGGGACTCAGGTTTCTAAGGCATTCAAACGTACTCTGGACATAGAAAACACTCTAGGGTTAGGTTTTAGAGTAGAATTATAGTTTTCTTTACTCTTTAGATTAGGATTGAAGATTGTATTCATCTCTAGTACTTTGTTTTGGGTTTTATCTATTCATATTTCTATCTCTACTTCTCTTTCTTTTACTGAACTTGTATTAAACTTCTATGGTTTATTTAATACAATTGAATTTAGTTTTGGTTTATGTCTTAATCATGTGTGAGTAGACTTTAATATAGTGTTTTGGAAAATTCACTTATGGTTTAACATCCCGTAATTTACATTTTTAAATAACAATTTTTTGCTATAAACAAATATATTTTTATTTGTTTAAAAATGATTATGTTATGCTAAAAGCAAGTATATTTTTAATTAAAGTAATTACTGTTTTGCTTGAAATAATTATATTAGCCTTTAATAAATTTTTGTTTCATTTTTAGAAATATTCTTTCTTTTATTATATATAAAGATATTTATTTTGTGATTTGTTTTATTAAGATTTTTATCAAAAAAAATATGATTTAAGAGTTCAACTAAAGTTTTATGAGAATGTAAATTTTTAGTAATTTTTGGGAGGTTATAAGATGAAAAATGGTATTTATATGAATATATATGAAATAAAATAAAAATAAATCTAAATATTTAATTATTAAATAATAATAATAATAATAATCAAAAAATAAAAATAAAAAGAGAACGGGGAAGACAAATGGAAAAATTGGAGGGGGAGGAGAATGAATAGTGAAAGTGTAAATAGTAACTTTCAATTTCTCTTTAGATCTGAAGTGCCTATTGGCTTTCGATCTCTAAAATAAGGATACCACTGGATTTAGGATAGAGAATACTATGGTTTTGACCAATTAATTTTTCAAATCAACTATTGAATCGCCGTAGATCTAAAATATAAAATTTAAGAAAAAGGTAAACTCTGAAACTCTAACTTATAGACCTCCAATTGAAAATCTAACATCGTAGATAGATTCAGGAGCTAGATAAACCATCGGATATGAAATTTTTCAGCTATCTGACAACTTTTTGTTCTTGGTGAATAGTATTTTTCGGCGTTGAATAGTGTTTCCCCGCGATGAATAGTGTTTACCAGCTGTGAATAATGACCAAGCTCCTGTAGTCATTTTCTAAGTCTTTGGACCCTCTGGACACGTTTTTGAGGTTTAATTGGTCAAATTTGGATGGGAAAAGTACATTTTAGGGCTGTCCAACCAGGAGCCCTACCTTGTGGGTAGATAATTCTTTCTGTGACTTGCCCCATGTTCTTCTTGAACTATAAATATATTATTGTTTCTGTTTATAAATTATTTATGCTATTATAAGTTTATTAAATGTGTTAAAATATCTGTTATACTTACAAACTGGCACATAGTTCAAGAAGAGTATGGTTTTAGAAATGTATTTTGGAACTTATTGAATATGTGGTTCTAAATGTATTTATCATTATTTGATAAAGTGAATATTATGTGCACGATGCATTGATTTGTAAAGCTATATACTTGTGAAAATGATGCATGTCATATTATAAATGAGACTGAATGGCAAGCGTAAAACTCATGGCGAGTTGTTTAATAATTATGGCAAGTGTAAAGCTCATGGCGAGTTGCTTGATAATTTTACATTGTATTTGATGAATATGCATTAATATATATGTATTTATATGTATGGATGAATATCGACGGGTTGTATGGCTTATGACGGTAACGAATAAGGGACGCCCTATTAGCCTGAGTGAGTCGAGGGAGGGCCGCTCTAACTAGGTGACAGTGGTAATGTGAGGAGGCACATGGGTGATGGACTCACATTCCCTGATCACTATTGTAACTGTAGTTGATCGGTCATTATGCGTATAGCAAATTGCATTGACGAGACACTGAATGAGGCAGGTCATTTTACATTGAGTGTGTGGGTTAACCAAATCGCTGAGTGAGGCAGGTCATTTTTAAATTGAGTGTGTGAGGCAGGTCATTTTTAAATTAAGTGTGCCAGACCGCCGAGTGAGGCAGGTGCATTAAAAGTGATGATTTTATCTCCAAATCATAATATTTTACTATAGCTTATACAACTGAGCATAACAACATTTGTTTAATGATCATACCATAGTGCATACGGTTTTGGATATCTGAATATCCTTTGATTTGAGAATATTTGAAATACGGGTCCCATATGAATGTACTTCTGAACTATATTTTCTATGTGACACATTTTAAAATATAAGTACATCCATATGCTGACCTAAGAGATCATAGGAGGAATTATTTACCCACTGAGTTGTCAAACTCACTACACGATATTTTCACATTTTTTAGATGAGAATACAGAGTCTGATCCTTCAGATAGGTGATCAGTTAGGTGACATATTCTGTGGGTGAGTCTACGTTACTTCCAAGGCTCATGGTTTTTAATTTATACTGTGTTTGTATTTTAGAGTGCTCTGAATGCTACAGGTAGGATCCCTGTTTTTGTTGTACTTTGATGTTTATGAACTTAGTCTGTATATTGTGTATACATAAGAGAAATGACAAAAAATTGAATTGTGCATCTTTATGGAGATTACCTGATTGCAGAAAAGAAATGTTTATTTTACGTAACGTAAATTGGGAGCGTTACAAGTTGGTATATGAGCATTAGGTTTCCCTGTGGTTATCAGAGCAAAGGATTCTGTAGTAGGACTTTGAGTATGGGTATGTAACCGCAGACATAGTTATACTCACGGTGCTGCTGTGGAATTCTATAGGGTGTCGTTCTCTTCTTCCTTCTGACTCTTTTCCTTAGATATGTGATGTTTAAGAATCAATAAGTATGTCCTAGACAATGTTTCTTGAATGTGGACTACCAGTTCAGCTTTTGAACTCGTATTGATGAACATTGATAAAGAGAACACTCTTGGGTATAAAGAAAAAGAATTAGTTGAAAATAAGAAAATTTCATCTAAACACAAAGGTAATGGCATGTTCGGATGTTAATTAGGTTTGAATTGATTGTTTGATTTGTTTATGTGAAACAATATGACGAATGGCTAATACAATTTTGATAGTGGGTGATGATATGATCAAGGTTGTTAACTCCAAGATAATGATTTGTAATAAAGTGAGTGTTTTGAAAATATATTTAAATATCTTTTTGGATGGATGAGTTGGAATCTATATATATAAGTGGATTTGGTAAGTTGTGGGTTGGATTGAATTTGAGAGTAGAGAATCTATGAAGATAATATTTTCAATGATATATTTGTTGATATAAAGAATTCGAAGACAATTTGGTTTTCAATAATATTATGTATAAGCATTATGATAAAGAAAGATTGATTACTATGACTATGCATAGATTATAGACAGTTGAATAAGGTGACAGTAAACACATTACCTCGTATAGATGACCTATTTGACCAGTTACAAGGTGTTCAATATTTTTTTTTTCAAAAAATTGATTTGGGATATGAGTAACATTAATTAAGGATTAGAGAAGAGGATGTACGAAAATTTTCTTTTAGGACTCATTATAGGCATTATTTGTTCTTGGAGATGTCATTTAGTTTGACAAATATCCTAGTTGCATTCATAGATTTAATGAATAGTAATTAGGTCATCCCTAGATCAACTTGTTATTATATTTATTGATGATATACTAGAATATTTTAAAAGTTCAGAGGATCATAAGCAACAGTCAAAGATAGTTTTACCAACTCTAAGGGAGTATGGTTGGTAAAAATGGTATCCAAGTTGACTCTAAGAAAGTAAAAGTGGTACAATAATAACTACGTTTTACTACATCTAAAGATGAAGATTCAAATCCAATTTGCACTTCCTGCGGTTGTCTGCCATTCATTCTATTTGAGCCATAGTTAGATCAGGTACATGAACATATGCTTGTAAAGCATCAATCAACTCCTCAGCATTTGAAGCTGATATGAGAATTCGTCGTGCTGAGTGTGAGATGAACCTTTGTTCCACAACATAATCAACGAAAGACAACAGACTATCAATGAAGTGGTTAACATTTAATAAATCTATTGGTTTGTGATGCATATTTAGTTGTGCCCAAGAGACTTTTTGGAAAATTTCTTCTAAAGTACCAAAATCCCCTGGTAAGGCAATGAAGGCATCAGCATTGCTCGTCATTCTAGCTATGCGCTCATGCATGAAACTACCCTAAACTCTTCCCCAATTGTCTTTCCTACGATGTTAGATGCAGCTAGAGCTATAAGAATAATACCTAGAATTTGGCATCCTCCTATATGGGCAGCTGTAGACACATACCCCATTAATCCACGGTTACCTCCACCATAGACTAAATGAACTTTTCTCCTGGCCAGTACCATACCCAAGTTTTGTGCAGCTTTCACATACTCTCCATCTTTTCGAGGACTGGAACCACAAAAGACACAAATATTTTGAAATTGACGGAATGCGACTCCCTCCATAGCTGCACATACCTTAAGACATCAATTTTGAAATGCGAATCAATTGATTGGGTGAATTACATATTCTTTGATTTTTACAGACTTTTATAAGTTCAGAAATATTTTTTTTTCATGTGCTATCTTTCCACCGAATACCAACAGATTTAAAGTAGATTTTGGCACATATATTCAAACCTTGCGGCCATCGATTTTTGCTGATATAACAGCTAGATTTTTGTTTACAGATTTTCAAGAATTACGGCCACCTATTTTAATTTTATTTCAATATTTTGTCCAAATTTTTAACTTCCTATTTTGGCACCATGCTCTATTAAGTATTCTAAATTTTCTGCTGCATTGTCCTACATTAATATTTGGTATTAAATGCAAGATTCTTTTTCTATATTATGAGGAAGGTTAATTTCTTTTCTTTGAAACTCAGTTATTATGGTGTCCAATTGGTTAGTAGGTTAAAGTAATAGAGATTTTGAAAGGAGTGGACGGATGATGATCTTATGGTGTTTTGTTGAATATAATCAAGAGAATTAGTGGTGTTGAAGTTTTTGAGAAATAAAATATGGGAAGTAGAATTTAAATTAATCTTTGAACTCTTAATTTAGAAATATGGAGAATACTATGAGAATCATGTCCGAAAATAATGTAAGTGATTAAGATATTTGTGTTAAAGGTTTATATTATACTAAATTGAGTCTAGGATCTAGGATGCGAATTATGTTGAAATTGAGAATTCATGTATGAGTAATTGTTGGAAAAAAATCTTCTTGAAATGATTGGGTGAATTAAATGGGATTGACATAAGTTAGAATGAGGTGCTTTTGGATATGATAGAGAAAGACTTGAAATTTTTGATAATGAAGTTATTGATGTTAATAAGAGGGTATAGAGTTAGTGCGATGAGGTAAGTAGAATTATTAAATATGTGCCAATAGTACATAAACGTTACAAAAGGATTGGTGAAATTATTACTACGTATGTTTAACATATTGATTAATGGATTTTTTTAAAAAATAGATGATAGATTAAGATGATGATATCCATGGGATGATGTTGACATGTAAGAATCAAAGATGACTTGATAGAAGTCTAAAATAAGAAAAGATAGTTACCCCAATATGGATGTGAATATGTTCTTTTATAGGTGTATTTTCTAATATCGACCCATAGATATATCCATGTGAGCTTGAGAATATAAAGTGAAATTGATTAGAAAAGGAATACAAATAATTTAATACAAGCCAAAAGTCTAAAGGAATCATGAATGTTGAGCACCATAAATTATCAGTTGGTGACAACATATTTTTGAAAGATTCACCAATGAAAGAGGTAATAAGATTTGGAAAGAAAAAAAAATTAAACTTTAGTATATAAGCTCTTTTGGAAAAAACTTGAACAAAGTGGGCATAGTAGTATATTACCTAGCCTTACCATCAGGATTGAGTAATAGATACAGACTTTCTTGCATCAATGCTAAGGAAGTATCTATTAAATTCTTCTTATATTACCTAATTCCAAGAAATTCAATTGGACAAAAATTTAGCTTAATTATGGGTACAATTGATGTTCATTGTTGGTCGACAAGTGAAGAACTTATGGATGAAAGAAATCCATATAGTTAAGTTATATGGCAAATCAATCAAGTGAAGAGACATATTAAAAATTAAAGATGGTATACAGAAAAGATATCCCCAATTATTTGAGTAATAAGGTTGGTAACTCCGAATTATGCCTTGATTTCATTCCCTACATGTAGTAGGATGGGTTGAAATTCGGGGACCGAATATTTTAAGGGAGGAAGAATGTAACATCCCGTAATTTATATTTTTAAATAATAATGTTTCTCTATAAACAAATATATTTTTATTTGTTTAAAAATGATTATGTTATGCTAAAAGTAAGTATATTTTTAATTAAAGTAATTATTGTTTTGATTGAAATAATTATATTAGCCTTTATTAAATTATTGTTTCATTTTTAGAAATATTCTTTCTTTTATTATGTATAAAGATATTTATTTTGTGATTTGTTTTATTAAGATTTTTATCAAGAAAAATTATGATTTAAGAGTTCAACTAAAGTTTTATGAGAATCTAACTTTTTAGTAATTTTTGGGAGGTTTTAAGATGAAAAATGGTATTTATATGAATATATATAAAATAAAATAAAAATAAATCTAAATATTTAATTATTAAATAATAATTATTATAATTATAATAAAGTAAAAATAAAAAGAGAACGGGGAAGACGAATGCATAAATCGGTGGGGGAGGAGAATGAATAGTGAAAGTGTAAATAGTAACTTTCAATTTCTCTCTAAATTTAAAGTGTCTATTGGCTTTCAATCTCCAAAATGAGGGTACCACTAGATTCAAGACGGAGAATACTACGATTTTGACTGATTAGTTTTTCAAATCAGCCGTTGAATTGCCGTAGATCTGAAGTAGAAAATCTCAGAAAAATGTAAACTCTGAAACTCTTACTTATAGACCTCCAATTGAAAATCTGACACCGTAGATAGATTCAGGAGCTAGATAAACCATAGGATATGAAATTTTTCAACTATCTAACAATATTTTGTTCTTGGTGAATAGTATTTTCCAGCGGTGAATAGTGTTTATCAGTTGTGAATAGTGTTTACCGGTTGTGAATAGTGACCAAGCTCCTGGAGTCATTTTCTAAGTCTTTGGACCCTCCGAACAAGTTTTTGAAGTTTAATTGGTCAAATTCGGTTTGGAAAAGTATATTTTAGGGTTGTCTAACCAGGAGCCCTATCCTGTGAGTAGATAATTCTTTCTATGACTTGCCCCATGCTTTTCTTGAACTATAAATATATTATTGTTTCTGTTTATAAATTATTTATGCTATTATAAGTTTATTAAATGTGTTAAAATATCTGTTATACTTACAAACTGGCACATAGTTCAAGAAGAGTATAGTTTTAGAAATGTATTTTGGAACTCATTGAATATGTGATTCTAAATGTATTTATCATTATTTGATAAAGTGAATATTATGTGCACGATGCATTGATTTGTAAAGCTATATACTTGTGAAAATGATGCATGTCATATTATAAATGAGACTGAATGGCAAGCGTAAAGCTCATGGCGAGTTGCTTGATAATTATGGCAAGTGTAAAGCTCATGGTGAGTTGCTTGATAATTTTACATTGTATTTGATGAATATACATTAATATATATATATATATATATATATATATATATATATATGTATTTATATGTATTGATGAATATCGACGGGTTGTATGGCTTGTGACGGTACCGAATAGGGGACGCCCTATTAGCCTGAGTGAGCCGAGGGAGGGCCGCTCCAACCAGGAGATAATGGTAATGTGAGGAGGCAGATGGGTGATGGACTCACATTCCCTGATCACTATTATGACTGTAGTCAATCGGTCACTATGCGTATAGCAAATTGCATTGACCAGATGCCGAATGAGGCAGGTCATTTTTAAATTAAGTGTGCCACACCGTCGAGTGAGGCAGGTGCATTAAAAGTGATGATTTTATCTCCAAATCATAATATTTTACTATAGCTTATACAACTGAGCATAACAACATTTGTTTAATGATCATACCATGGTGCATATGATTTTGGATATCTGAATATCCTTTGATTTGAGAATATTTGAAATATGGGTCCCGTATGAATGTACTTCTGAATTGTATTTTCTATGTGACACATTTTAAAATATAAGTACATCTATATGCTAACCTAAGTGGTCATAGGAGGAATTATTTACTCACTGAGTTGTCAAACTCACTACACGATATTTTTACATTTTTCAGATGAGAATACAGAGTCTGATCCTCCAGATAGGTGATCAGTTAGGTGACATATTCTGTGGGTGAGTCTACGTTACTTCCAAGGCTCATGGTTTTTGAATTATGTTGTGTTTGTATTCTAGAGTGCTCTGAATGCTAGAGGTAGGATCCCCGTTTCTATTGTACTTTGATGTTTATAGACTTAGTCTGTATATTGTGTATACATAAGAGAAATGACAAAAAATTGAATTGTGCATTTTTATGTAGATTATTTGGTTGCAAAAAAATGTTTATTTTATGTAACGTAAATTGGGGGCGTTACATATGGTATAATGATACTGAATTGAATTAAATTGTTGAAACCTTAATTGTGATTATTTGAGGTTTATTAGGATTAACTGTTATGCTTGTGTATGTTGATAGAATACTTGGCCATCGTTTTGTCACATCTTAGGTAAATAATTGATGGACTGAAAGGTGAAAGTTATTGTCGAAACCTAATTGTTAATAAAGGGTATTTTAATCACGAAAGTATTTTAAGATCTTCTAGGAATTGAATCTCCTTTGGGAATTAAGCCTCCTATAGGAATGAATTAGTTGGTTAGCATAGAACTTAATGGACTTAAGTTAAACTAAAAACCACGAAAGTAGGTGATTTAATTAACCTAGGTACAATTATTAGCACTTGAAAGAGGCTATTATTGAATTGAGGGTAAACTATCCCTTATTACTTAGATAATTGCAATTGGGTATTATTACTTGTTGTTGAATATGATAAGTGCGATGAAACCCTAACCTTAAGACCTTTTAATAATTAGATTTTGTTACCCCTCGTTTGGTTAAGGTTTTCATTCACAATTTCTCTCGTATCATATTGATTTAGATAGTGCATTTTGTAAAACACTGGTAATTGATACATTGGTCTATATGGGATACGACCTGTACTCACTGGACTAGCTACACCTATGCTTTGTGTTTACAGTATTTAGTGAAATACACGAATAAGTTTTTGGCATTGTTGCCAGGGACCAAGTGTGTCAATATTAGTTTGTTTCATCAAATAGCTAGACTAAATCCTTTCTTTTTTAATTTTTCTGCATATTCTACTTTGCTAATTTTTTCCTTGCTTTCTTTTGTAGGTGTACCATACGAACAGATTGTGAATATCTTGCTGACTTTGACCTTGAAATTGAATACACATTATGTAGAAAAAGAAGGCAGCAAGGTCAGACACCAACTACAATGACGGACTGTGACAATCGATCTTTGAAGGATTTCACTGCCACAGATATCCAAAGCCTAAATCCTAGCATTGTTAGATTTGTTATAGAGGCCAATAATTTTGAGCTAAATTTGTCTTTGCTACAGATGGTTCAGTAGAACCAATTTGGAGTTTCCCCTATTGAGGATCCAAACTTCCACCTATTGGTGTTCCTAGAGTACCATGACACACTAAAGTTTAATGGAGTGTCATCAGATGCCATCTAATTGAGACTTTCCTTTCTCTTTGAGGGAGAAATATAGAGTTTGGCTACATGCTCTTCCATCTAGATCAATCACTGCTTGGCAACAACTTTCACAAACTTTTCTTGCCAGGTATTTTCCTCCAAGTAAGACAACTCATCTATGTAATAAGATTATCACTTTTGCGTAGAAAAATGAAGAATCATTGTACAAAGTTTGAAAAAATGGCTCATAGTCCATACTTCTATAATGGACTCATATACAGTACTTGTATGTCTGTAGATGCTGCTGCTGGAGAAGCATTGATGAATAAGACTGTTGATGAGGTTTTTGTGCTAATAGAAGACATGGCACAAAATCACTACTTTTGGTCTAGTGAGAGGCAATTATGAAGGAAGCCAATAGGTATGTATGAGGTAGACGCTTTTGACTATCTATCTTCTAAGGTAGATGCATTATTTCATTAGCTCGATAAGTTGAGCATTAATACTGTTGGTTCTTCCTCATCTTCTACATGTGAGATTTATGGGTGTGTTGGGCATATTGCCAATGATTGCCAACTTAGAAACCCTGCACCTTAAGATTGTGAACATGTGAATTTTGTCAATAATAGTTAGAAAAGCAATCCTTATGGCAACACATACAATCCAAGTTGGAGGAACCATCCCAATATCTCCTACAAGCCTAATGCAAATTAACCTTCTAAGAATACTTTTAGGCAACCACCTAGGTTTTAGAATCAAAGGCCCTTTAATAATTCACCCCAGCTAAAGTCTAACTTGGAGGCTCTGATGGAAAACTTCATTGTGACTTAATCCAAGAAAAATGATGAATTTAGAGCTCAATATCATTCAATGAATGAGGTTATAAAAGACTTAGTCTTTAAAGTTGACTGAAGAAACAAGGTTTATTGTAGAGGGTCCATTTGCATTTTGAACTTTTTTTTGCAGCATATTGAGGAAAAGGTCTAGATCCCATAACTAAGGGCTTCTTGCCTCCCATAACATTCGTCCCCTTTATATTTCTATCAGTAGTCAAAATCTCCCTCTTCCTTTTCCATGTGGTCCTCCTTTCTCTTTCTTCCTTTGCTTCCTTCAAAATTTTCTCTAGCAATCGACATTTATTGACTAAGGGTACAAATTCTAGAATTTCCAAGGCAACTATAGCACTTCTAATTTTTGGGTTCAGCCCTACTTCAAATTTTATTACTTTCCAAGATTCATATGGATTGTACCTCAGATAGGTTGAAAATTTTGTCAATTCTTCAAATTTAGCAATGTACGGGTCAATGGTATAATTCCCTTATTTAAGCCAGAGGAATTCAATCTCCTTTTTAGCTCTAGCATTATTGGGAAAATACTTATCTAGAAAGGTATGTCGAAACACTTCCTATATGATCTCTTTACCTTGATGAATCAGTAACTCTCTGGCTCTTATCCATTAGTATTCTGCTTCCTCCTTCAGCATATATATAGTAAAATTGACCTTTTGTTCATCTAGATAGTCTTCGACTTCAAAGATATTTTCCAATTTTGTTAGCCATCTTTCAGGAACCATGGGTTCATATCTACCTACAAAAAAAGAAGGCCGAGTCCTCATAAAGTCTACCCATTCATTGTCATTCCCCATATTTCTCTAATTTTCCCCTGCCTCACCATTAGTATTATTATTTTGAATGTAACGCAAAATCTAGTTTGTGGTAGAAACTTGATCTCGATTAGCTATGGTTAGATCTTGTAGGGAAGCCTTTGTACTCTTAGCCGGATTTTTCCTTGATGATGCCATTATCTACTATATCAAGCAAAAGAAATGAGTCACTATTGAGGTGATTAAGCTCAACAGTGAATTTAAAAGAACATTTACAGTAGTTATAACATCATTCAAGTATACAGATAGGAAACACTATCAATTTCCTAACTATCGTAACATGCTACCCTACACCTCTTATCCACAACTTATTCAAGATACTCTTAGATCAATTTAGGAAACCATCCACCCTTATGGCCACTTAGGATCGATGCTTTGATACCAACTATGTAAGGACCATTTTTTTGGGTCTCTTGAAAATAATATGAACAACATAAAATAAATAAAAGTTAGTAGTACATGAGGACGAAGCATAATATATTTCATTATCATTGTTTCTAGAACTACATTAGTGATTAGCTTTAGGTACAAGTGTAACCTTAAGTGTAACACTCGAAATTTTATTAATAATATCCACAAAATAGAATAGTAAGAAAGGGTTAAAAAGAGTTAAATGAGGGAGTTATAGGGAAATAACAAGGAATACTAAATAAGGATCCTTTTATTTTTGGGAAGATTTGTTAAGGATGAGATATTGATTTCCTTGTTTATAGGGCCACAAGTAGACAACCACAATCGAGAGGAGGAGCCATGAAGAAAGTTGCATAAAAATCCATGGAAATAAGGCTCAAGAAGAGATTAAACTCTTGGTAAGTTTTCCTTTACCCCAAACAAGGCCTTAGCTAACTATATATGGGAGTGGCAATCTTGAAATTCTTAGAGAAAGTGAGGGCAAAGGATAGGCTCATTATTTTATGATTTTTCTTTTGACTTGGAGGACTAAGTTGCCAATTTTGCTCAGCCAAAGCCAGAAAGACTCACGGCCGAAGGGAGAAGAAAGAAGGGAAAGAAAAAGAGAGAAAGGGAAGAAAAGAGAAGGAAGAAAAAGGGAAGAAGGAAAAAAAAAGGGAAGAGAGGAAGAAGATAACTCCATGGTAAGAAGAAGAAGAGAGAGAAGTGGAAGATCAAGAAGGAAAAAGAGAGAAAGTAGCATAATCAAGAAAGAGGAAGCAAGCTTGTGGGAAGAAGGTAAGATCAACATCCTCCCTCACGATTATTGGTTGGTTTTGAATGCTACGTTTTATGTAGAATTTGGAAATATGTTGAACATATTAATTGTAGCCCTATTTCGTTTTTATACGCCTCTTGAAGCACCTTAATCGGATTGAAAATGAGAGAGATATGCCCTGATGAGTGAAGGTAGGTCAGTGTTAATGTCCTGAGTTCTGATTCTGTTTTCAAGCACCTTTTTCCCCTATTTCTGTTTCTTATTTTTTGAAGTAGTAGCAATAAACGTTGTGGGTAATTGTTTTAGCTTTCCATAGACACCAAAATCATCTTAATCGGAGTTGAAATGAGTGAGTTATGGTCTTTTTAGTAAGAAAAGGTCTGGCTGGACGGAAATCTGGGCTGCTGGGAAAACCCGAAGCATGGCCGTGCTTGGTGACACGGCCAGGCCGTGCTTCGGGTTGTTTTGTGATTTTTCAGCATGGTTTTCACAGTTTGAAGCACGACCGTTCTTGGTGACACGGACAGGCCGTGCTTAAGGGTATTTTTGCTCTGTTTTGCATTTTGAAAGCTCTAAATGAACTCCAAGGAATGGATGATGTTAAGGGGAACTAAAATGCATAAATATACCTTTTTAATGATACATTGTAGTGTGAATTCATCCTTTTATTATGAGATATTAAATCACATATTGTATAATGATGAAATGCATGTTGATTGATGTCTATGCTAGTATATCAATGCATGAGGAATGATGCATGATTTCCATATTAGCATATTATAGACTGTTTGTGTGCATGGCTGCAAGTGAGTTATTGATGCATGTGCTTTTGGGAGGCTATAGAAGCACGTATGTTATTTATGAGGAATAAATGTAACATGTTTAAGGATGAATATGATTTATGTTCTGGATATTTATTGATATGCATATCCTTGTTACGATAAGTGGCTAAAGAGAGGCAAAAGACTTAATCTGGTCAGGAGGACCCTCTCTGAAGCAGGGTGGCCTAAAAATGGGTGTCTCCTTTGCTGTATTGAGGCGACTGACGGTCAGAATGATCCTCTTTGAAGTAGGATGGCCTGGCAACGGGTGTCTTCCTTGCTGTATTGAGGAGACTAACAATTCCAGGTTGACCCTTACCCACTAAGGTGACCCGGTGACATGCGGCACCTTCTGAGGTAAGGCGACTGAAGGGTCGTGGCTTGTGATACGGTACCGGGATAGGGGACGCCCTATAGCCTAGAGTGGTCAATGTGTGAAGGACCACTCTGATCAATGGCCCTTAAAGGGTGGGTGAGTAGCTGGAGGCGAAGGCTCACGCCACATTGAGGAGTAGCTAGAAGGGAAGGCTCACGCCACATTGAGGATTGCAATGGAGAGAGATTATCGGCCTATGAGCCACTATGATTGATGATGAGCCACTAAGTGTGGTATGGACCATGGACATTGGCACAGGTATCGTACAAATGCATATTTTGTCAACATGCGTGATATTGATGCATAACCTACAAAAAGGCTGGCATGTACTTTATTGTACCTTTAATGTATAAAAAGAAAAAGAGAAAATGTTTTCTGTAGCTTATACAGCTGGACATAGCATGTGAATTTTCTATATACTTGTATGTTGGATGTTGTTCTTGCTGGGATTTTACATCTCACTATGTTTCAATGCTATGTTCAGATCAGTAGAGATATCCTTCGTTGTGCTGATCCTACTTTTGGAGCTGCACACGGTTGACGTCCCATATCTGGGACTATTCACCATCATTGTGAACTTGATGGTGATCAGTATGATAGAGGTCCTTGCTTCTGGCCACCTCCTCCACCATTAGTACCCCAGGGTTGATGGCCAGGGTTAGGCCGTAGGATAGCTTATTACATATGTATGTATATATATATACTACTGAACTCTGATGTATATAGTTTGGAATGTATGAATGTATGGGTTGTTTAGCTTATGGGCTTATGGTATATATGATCTCTTACAATTACAAAAAAAAAGTGGGCGTTACAAGTTGGTATCAGAGCAAGTCGA
This sequence comes from Gleditsia sinensis, assembly GCA_037074535.1. Taxonomy (NCBI): domain Eukaryota; kingdom Viridiplantae; phylum Streptophyta; class Magnoliopsida; order Fabales; family Fabaceae; genus Gleditsia; species Gleditsia sinensis. The sequence continues at coordinate 23,719,716 of CM073476.1, forward strand.
TCCTAAGTGGCCATAGAGGTGGATGGTTACCTGGATTGATCTAAGCATCTTGAATAAGATGTGGATAGATGGAGTAGAGTAATGGATGGAAATTTGTTAAGGAAAAATTGCTAGCATTTTTCCTAAATATGTATGCTTGATGGTTTCATCACTACTATCTTATAAAGTTTTCTTTAAATACGGTTGAGCTTGATCACCTCAACAGCGATGAATTCTTTTGTTGCATATAATAAAAAAATGGCATCATCAAGGAGAAACTCAGTGCCAAGTGCGGAAGCTATTCTACAAGATCTAGCCACTGTTATTCGAGATCAAGGTTCCGCCATAAATGAAATCTTATGGCACATCCAGAATAATAATAACGCTTATGGCGAGGTGGGTGAAAATCCAAGGAACGCTGGCATGGATGTGCAGATTTTATGAAAACTCGACCGCCATCTTTTGTTGGAGGGTAAGATCCGATGGTGGCAGATAGATGGTTGACCGAAATGGAGAAGGTCTTTAGGGTTTTGAAATGTTCAGATGAACAGAAAGTAGATTTTGCAGTATACATGCTGAAAGAAGAAGCAGAGTTTTGGTGGAGAGGAGCCAGTGAACTGTTGGCTCATCAAGAGCGACAGGTTACTTGGTCTGTTTTCTGGGAAACCTTCTTGGATAAGTACTTTCTGAGAAGTGTCAGAGCTGCAAAAGAGATAGAATTCCTCCAACTCAGACAAGGGAGTCGATCAATCGACTAGTACATTGCCAGATTCGAAGAGTTAGCTAAGTTCTCGTCTTATCTGAGATACAATCCGGATAAATCTTGGAAGGCGATTAAGTTCGAGGCTGCTTTGAATCTTGATCCGTAATACAGTGGTGGCCTTGGAAATCCGTGAATTCATTCCTTTGATTAATAAGTGCCGGTTGTTAGAAAAAAGTTTGAAAGCAGTAGAAGAAGAGAAGGATTGAAGGGCGCCATGGAAGAGAAAGAGAGAATTTTCAGTACCTGATCGTTTTGTCAGGGGAAGAAACTCTGCTGCAGGCAAAAAGCTCTTGGCCATGGGAGTTAGGCCTCCAGTGCAAACTTTTGCTGGGAACGAGTGCGAAAAATGTGGGCGACACCACGAGAATGGACCTTGCTCCCGAAATCCAATTACTTGTTTTCGGTGTGGGTAGAAGGGCCATATAGTTTGTCGTTGTCCCTTAAAGGATCGAAAGAAGATCGAGCTAACTCAGCCAGTGAAAGGGAGAGTTTTTACCTTGAGTGGAGCTGAAGCGAAACAATCTCCTGATCTAATCCAAGGTACGTGCTATCTTCACGGCTATCCTTTGGTCGTGCTTTTCGATTCGGGTGCCAGCCATTCTTTCATATCATCTGCTTGTGTGAGGATGTTGCAGCATTCGGTGTTTTTATTGTCGTACGAATTGATGGTGTTGACTTACCCCATGCTCTTCGTGAACTATAAATGTATAATTGTTTTTGTTTACAACTATTTATGCTATCATAAATTTCTGAAATGTGTTAAAATATTTATTTTGCTTACGAACTGGCACATAGTTCAAGAAGAGTATGGTTTTAGAAATAGATTTTGGAACTTATTGAATATGTGGTTCTAAATGTATTTATCATTATTTGATAAAGTGAACATTATGTGCACGATGCATTGATTTGTAAAGCTATATACTTGTGAAAATGATGCATGTCATATTATAAATGAGATTGAATGGCAAGCATAAAGCTCATGGCGAGTTGCTTGGTAATTATGACAAGCGTAAAGCTCATGGCGAGTTGCTTGATAATGTTACATGTATTTATATGTATGGATGAATATCGACGGGTTGTATGGCTTATGACGGTACCGAATAGGGAACGCCCTATTAGCCTGAGTGAGCTGGGGGAGGGCCGCTCCAACCGGGTGACAGTGGTAATGGGGGGGCAGGTGGGTGATGTACTCACATTCCCTGATCACTTATTATGACTGTAGTCGATCAGTCAATATACGTATAGCAAAACAGTTATGTTTTCATTGCATTGACTAGATTGTCAAGTGAGGCAGGTGCATTCAAAGTGATGATTTTATCTCCAAATCTTAATATTTTACTATAACTTATACAACTGAGCATAACAACATTTGTTTAATGATCATATCATGTTGCATATGGTTTTGGATATCTGAATATCCTTTAAATTGAGAATATTTGAAATACGGGTCCCATATGAATGTACTTCTGAACTATAATATCTATGTGATAAATTTTAAAATATAAGTACATACATATGCTGACCTAAGATGTCATAAGATGAATTATTTACTTACTAAATTGTCAAACTCACTATACTATATTTCCACATTTTTCAGATGAGAATACAGAGTCTAATCCTACAGATAGGTGATCAGTTAGGTGACATATTCTGTGGGTGAGTCTACGTTGCTTCCAAGGCTCACGGTTTTTGAATTATACTGTGTTTGTATTCTAGAGTGCTCTGAACGCTACAGGCAGCATCCCCGTTTCTGCTGTACTTTGATGTTTATAGACTTGGTCTGTATATTGTGTATACATAAGAGAAATAACAAAGAATTGAATTGTGCATCTTTTTGGAAAATATCTAATTGCAAAAAAAAATGTTTGTTTCACTTGCTCGTAAATTGGGGGTGTCAAAGGAACCCTAATTGTATGATCCAAGGTTAATTAGGATTGACTATTATGCATTGATTATATGAGTTGATGAATGTCTAGCCAACGTTTTATCACGTCTTAGGATATTAATTGATGAACTGAAAGGTGAAAATTAATACCGAAACCTAATAGTTAATTAGGGATATCTTAATCACGAAAGTAGTTTAAGGTTCTCTAGGAATGAATCAATTAGTGGGCACGAGAAAATCGATTAATTGTATTCCATGGTTGGCATAGAACTTAATGGACTTCAGTTGAACTAAGAACCACGAAAGTAGGAAATTGGATTAACCTAGGTACGATTAGTAACGCTTGAAAGAGGTTGCTAGTTAATTAAGGCTAAACCATCCCTAATTACCTAGATAATTGCAATTAGAGGTACATATTGGTTGTTGAATATCATAAGTGTGGTAAACCCTATTCTTAGGCCTTTATTAATTGGATTACTTATTAGTTTAATTGTGACAAACTCTCTCATCAAATTACATTGATTTAGCTAGCATACTTTGTAAAGTCTAGTAGTTGACATTGTTCTTTGTGGTATACGACCCGTACTGGTCGGACTAGCTACAGCTACGCCATGCGCTTGTGGTTATTTATAAAACATACACAATAGCTATATAAGCTATAGAAAAATATTTATCTTTTTATGATAAAGACCGAGTCTATAATGCATGGATAATGTATTATGCTGATATGGTTGATAATCATATTAATATTATGCAAAAAACATAATGCATGGTGGCTTATCGTTTGTAATTAATCTTTGTTTAGCAATAGGGTAATGTGAGCCATTCTGCAACTCACTACTCACACATCACTGTTACCTGGTTGGAGTGGTCATACTCCCCTTTGGCTCACTCAAGGCTAATAGGACATTCCCTATTTAGTACCATCTTAAGCCATATAACCTCGTCTGGTCACCTTACTATTGTAAAGGTATCCCGCATGTTATATCATCTTTTATTTATCTAGCCAAACTTATGATATCATTTACATAATCATCATCAATGTTTAACAATATGCATTAATATTGCTAGCATCATGTATGCATCATGTCTCACAAGTATGAACAACATCACATCAGATATGCATCCTTTATTTCATCAAGTGATTATCATATTTGCCACACTATTGAATCATCACATGATAATGCACAATGTAACTTATCATGATCAAAGTAAAGAATAAGGAAATTAGTGTTGTAATGCATTCATTTTGATGGTGTTCTTCTTATATTTAAGTTCCCTAATTACCATCCAATTAATAAGGTTTATTTAGGGGAGAATGTAGTTTAAACTAAGCTAAATATGGCTATGTTCTATGCACGTCCATTTTTCCTTTTGTTTTATACAATTCTATATGATAAAGGGGAATTTTGAGTGCTTATTGGTCATATTTTGTTCCCTAATTCATAGTAACTTGTGGATATTTCTATGCTTTTGGCTATACTTTGTTCTGGGTACTGTTGTGGTTCGTTTTGTGATTGCAGGAGAGCAAAAGAAGCCAAGAAGCAAGGAAAAAGCAATAACAGAAAGAGCCAAAAAGACTTGGGATATGCTAAGAATGAAGTAAGGAGGCTGCACGTCAAAAATCATGATGAAAGTAACACTATAGCACCCAGCACGGCCTGACCGTGCTTGGTGGCCTGCAACACGGCCAGGTCGTGTTCTGGGCAAATGATGCAGCATCTCTCTAAATTCCAGCCCGAAGCACGGCCAGGCCGTGTCTTGGGACACGGCCATGCTTTCGGACCCGTATAGAATGTTAAATTTAGGGTTTTTGGCCGCCATAAAATAAAGGAAGCTTGGGGATGCGCAGCTGAGGCAAGAAGGACCGTAGGAGACATTGGAGAAACACCTATTAGGCTTAGGAAACACATTTAGATTAGGTTTTTACATAGTTCTTTAAGGATTTTAATGTTCTAGAGTAGGATTTTACTGTTTTGAAGGTTGTAAGTCATCTGAATTCATCTGCACATCAGGTTCTATCTTTCTATCTTCAGTTTTCTTCTTCTACTTCTACTTATTCACTCTCAATTGTACTGAACTATTATAAATTACTCAATGAATATGATTTTGATTCTTGTTTTGATAATGTGTGAGTAAATTCAATCTAGGGTTTCGGTAAACCCAATTGTGATACAATGATACTGTGATTATGACCTGAATTATGGAACCCTAATTGTAATTGGTTTTAGATTGATTAGGATTGACTATTGTATGCATGAATGAGTTGATAGAATGCCTGATCACCAGCCTATCACGTCTTAGGTATTTAATCGATGAACTGAAAGGTGAAGATTAAAATTGGAACCCAATATTTAATTAAGGATATCTTAATCACGAAAGTAGTTTAAGATACTCTAGGCTTGAATCAACTAATGGGAACGAGAAAACCGATTAGTTGTATTTTATGGTTGGCATAAAGCTTAATGGACCTAGGTTAAGCTAAAAACCACGAAAGTAGGTAATTTGATTAACCTAGGTATGATTAGTAATGCTTGAAAGAGATTGCTAATTATTTTAGGCTAAACCATCCCCAATAATCTAGACAATTGCAATTAGGGGTAAATATCAGTTGTTGAGTATCACAAGTGTGGTGAACCGTAACCCTAGGCTTTGCTTAATTGGTTAATTTCACTTGTTTAATTGCGATATTTACCCATCGAATTCTATCGATTTAGATAACACTTTTTGTGAGATTATGGTAATTGGCATTGTTCTCTGTGGGACACAACCCATACTTGCTGGACTAGCTACAGCTACGCCATGCACTTGCGGTATTTGGTAAAACACACACGAAAAAGTTTTTGGCGCCGTTGCCGGGGAATAAAGCCAATATTAGATATTTTACAAAATAGCTAGACTAGATCAATTTCTGTTTATTTTTCTTTTTTATGTTTTTGCACAATTTTCTTTTGCTAATTTTTCTTCTTTTCTTCCTTCATAGGTGTGTTTCTCTTTTACGCGAAGAGCACATGAAAGTGTTGCTGAATTTGACCCAAAAATTGAACGCACTCTGCGAAGGATAAGAAGAAGACAACAGCAATAGAATTTTGCAGCGACTATGGGGGAAAGAGATAACTGGTCACTGAAGGACTTCACTTCCCCGGACAACCATGGCCTGAACCCCAGAATAGTCAAGCCAATGGTAGAAGCTAATAACTTTGGGTTGAAGCCATCTCTCTTGCAGATGGTTCAGCAGAACTAGTTTGGAGGGTCGCCTATTGAAGACCCTAACCTCCATCTCTTTGTATTTTTGGAGTACTACGATACCCTGAAGCTGAATGGGGTCTCCTCAGATGCAATCAGGTTGAGATTGTTCCCTTTCTCACAGAGGGACAAGGCCCGAGCTTGGTTGCACTCTCTTCTGTCGGGGTCTATTACCACTTGGCAGCAGCTTTCTCAGGCTTTCTTGGCCAAGTATTTTCTGCCAAGTAAGACGGCCCATCTGAGGAACCAAATTACTACATTTGCTCAGAAGGATGGAGAATCCTTATATGAGGCTTGCGAGAGATTCAAGGAGCTCTTCAAGGTATGCCCACATCATGGGCTTGAAAAATGGTTAATAGTCCATACATTCTACAATGGACTAATTTACAACACACGTGTAACAACCTTTTTTTATTTATTATTATTATACAATATTGAGTTCACATACATGTCATTAATCAAAACGTACATGCAACATATCAAACACATAGATATTTACATCTTATTTATTTTGGTTGACCAATTCCGGAGATACAGGTGCGGGTGGTTGCAACTTCACCGGGATCTGAGCCAACTTGACCACAAACATCTTATTTGATTCTAAGATCTGCCCAACATAAAGTAACTCGATCCAATGTGCACTAAAAACCAGAGCTATAGAAAATCTGCATAACTAATTTTCTGAACATGATATGGAAATATAGTGAGAATTAACTCCCAGTAAGTTCAACAACAAATCATCATCAATATAGCTCATCACATCATGTTCAGTTGTATAAACTACAGAAAATATCTTTGGTCACATAAATGCATTATATCTATGCACATAAGAATCATACTGTAATGATATGTATGACAGGATTAACTATTTTCAAAATATCATATGATGGCCATCAACTTATTCTCATTTCAAACTACCCCGGTCAGGGTGAGTATTCTCTACTCTCCGGTACGGGCTTTTCTTGCTCCGTCCGACATGGCCCACTTTCTCTTTCTTTTCTCATTATCATGATCATAACCGTTGGTAGGGCGTCCCCTACTGGTGCACCACACGGATTGCCATGTGACCGTGCTCATTTCTTTTCTTTTCACAATGATAGCCAAAAATATGCTTTCAATAACAAGTATGTTCATCAAAATATAACTATTACCAAAAATCATTGGTAATCATGCCATGAAAAGAAAAGTTCATACAATGGCAATGGCTATGGCTATACTAGTCATTTATTATTTTCAATTATAAGATTCATCTTCTTTTTTAAATATTACTTTTACTTCTTTATTTTCTTGATGTAGGTTTTCATCACATCTAACCTTCTCTTACTAATCAGAGCATAACTCCCTCATATGGACTCCAAATTGAATGATTCCAGTGCCTAAATATCCACGACACATATATCTTTAATTCTTATGTTAACCTTTTACTTTAATTCCCTACAAATAATTCCCAGAAATTAAAATACAGAAACTATCGTAACATATTCTTCCCTGATGAACCATTTTCTGACCTTTGACTACCTATTGCCTCATATCTCCCTCATATGGACTCCAAATTGAATGATTCCAGTGCCTAAAAATCCATGACACATATATATTTAATTCCTATGTTAACCATATATTTTAATTCCCTACAGATACTTCCCAGAAATTAAAATACCGAAGCTATCCTAACATATTTTTCCCTGATGACCCATTTTCTGACCTTTGTCGACTAATCAGCTCATATCTCCCTCATATGGACTCCAAATTGAATGATTCCAGTGCCTAAAAATCCATGACACATAAATATTTAATTCCTATGTTAACCTTATATTTTAATTCTCTACAGATACTTCCCAGAAATTAAAATACCGAAGCTATCCTAACATATTTTTCCCTGATGACCCTTTTTCTGACCTTTTCCTACTAATTGGCTCATATCTCCCTCATACAGACTCCAAATTGAATGATTCCAGTGCCTAAAAATCCATGACACATATATCTTGAATTCTTATGTTAATCATTTATTTTAATTCCTTACAAGTACTTCCCAAAAATTAAAATACGGAAGCTATCCTAACATATTTTTCCCTGATGACCCACTTTCTGACCTTTGTCTACTAATTGGCTCATATCTCCCTCATATGGACTCCAACTTGAATAATTCCAGTGCCTAAAAATCCTTGACACATATATCTTTAGTTCTTATGTTAACCATTTATTTTAATTTCTTATAGATTGTTCCCAGAAATTAAAACACCGAAACTAAAAAGTCTGCCACCCATAGCCATAACCATGCAGAACTATCTACACCAACCTAAGTATTCAAACATACATCACATGCAAGATCAATATGTAACATGATATAGCAACATCCATGATCAATCATCAAAGTGCTAAGATCAAAATCTCATATAAATATTATAGGTTTCAAAAGTTTTCTTCAAGAACTTCAACACCACTAGTTCTCTTGATTATATTCGTCAAAACTCCATAAGACCATCATCCGTCCATTCTTTTCAAACTTTTCATTACTTTAACCTACTAACAACTTAGACACCATAATAACCGAGTTTCAAAGGAAAGAAATTATCTTTCATTGCAATGAGGGAAAATAACCTTGCATTTAATGCCAACTGTTAATGAGTGAAACAGACGAAAAACATAATAGAGAATGGTTCCGAAAGCAAAAGTCAAAAATTTCGTCAAAGCATTGAAAAATATTAAAATCGGTGGCTGTAATTCTTAAAAATCTGTAAACAAAACCTATCTATGATTTCAGCAAAAATTGGTGGCCGTAAATTTTGAATATATGTGTCAGAATCTACTTTAAATCTATTGGTATTCGGTGGAAAGATATCACATGGAAAAATAAACATTTCTGAGCTTATAAAAGTCTGTGAAAATCTAAGAATATGTAGTTAACTGGTTGGATGCAGTTGATTGCTTCAAAATAAATGTAATCAATCAATTGTAAGATAACTAGTCCAAATTAAAATTTCTCGAAATAGCTAGTCGACTTAATAATACTGATAGTCGACTGGCAAAAACATTGAGAATACAAAATAAATCATTTGATTGCATTTTTTTTTCAATGACGGCTATCACCTATAACTTTTGTCTACAAGAATCAAAACATCAATGCTTCATCAAAGACAACAAGATAAAGACAGATTTCTAGTGATATCTTATCTTATACTCTTTATGTGCTTAATATGGGTCACAGTCATACTACTGTACATATACATGCTTGCCGTCATTTTTGAATTTTTTTTATTTACCTTTAATTTAGCTGATATCCACCAATCACTCACATAGTTGTTCTAATAATACCCGGCCTATTCGCATAGCTATTATAAATATGCCCTTCTCTGAGTTCTATAAATACTTACATTAGTATCTTTGTCTATACTCAAAGTTAAGGTGATAGAAATTATGGAGGGAACCGCATTCCGTCAGTTTTGAAATATCTGTGTCTTTTGTGGTTCCAGTCCTGGAAAAGATGAGGAGTATGTTAAAGCAGCACAAAATCTGGGTATGGTGCTGGCTAGGAGAAAAATTCATTTAGTGTATGGTGGAGGTAACTGTGGGTTAATGGGGTGTGTGGCTACAGCTGCACATGTTGGGGGATGCCAAGTTCTAGGTATTATTCCTACTGCTCTAGCTACATCCAACAACATAGGGAAAACAATTGGGGAAGAATATAGGGTAGCTTCCATGCATGAACGCATGGCTAGAATGATGAGCAATGCTGATGCCTTCATTGCCTTACCAGGTGGTTTTGGTACTTTAGAGGAGATTTTCCAAATAATCTCTTGGGCACAACTGAATATGCATCACAAACCGATAGGTTTGTTAAATGTTAATCACTTCTTTGATGGTCTGCTATCTTTTCTAGATCAAGCTGTGGAACAGAGATTTATCCCACACTCAGCATGACAAATTCTCATTTCGGCTTCAAATGCTGAAGAGTTGATTGATGCTTTACAAGCCTATGTTCATGTACCTGATCCAACTATGACTCAAATAGAATGGACGACAGATAACAGCAAGAAGCGTAAATTGGATTTGGATCTTAATCTTAAAATATAGTAAAACGTAGCCATTATTGTACTACTTTTACTTTCTTAGAGTCTACTTGGATACCATATTTACCAACCATACTCCTTTAGAGTTGGTAAAACTATCTTTGAATGTTGCTTATGATCCTCTGAAGTTTTGAAATATTCTAGTAATCATCAATATATATAATAACAAATTGTTCCAGGGATGACCTAATGACTGTTGATTAAATCTATGAATGCGGCTAAAGATTTGTCAATTTAAATGCATCACCAAGAACTCATAATGCCCATAATAAGTCCTACATCCTCTTATTTTATCCTTAATTAATGTTACTCATATCCCAAATCTATTTGTGGAAAAATATTGAACACCTTATAACTGGTCAAATAGGTAATCTATACGAGCTAATGGGTTTCTATTCTACAGTGTCACCTTATTCAACTGTCTATAATCTATGCATAGTCATAGTGATCCATCTTTCCTTTTCACAGATAGAACTAGAGCACTCCAAATAAAAGTACTAGGGCATTTAAATCCCTTGTCTAACAAGTCTTGTAACTAAATTATTTTTTTTAAATTCAATCGATATCATTCTATATAGGGATATAGATACTAGTTGGGTTCTAAGGAGTAAATCAATATCAAATTCTCAAATTGCCATGGTAAGGTTGTGTAGGGTTTCCTCCGCATTGTTTACCGAATTCCTCCTTGGTGGTGTCATTTCCTACTATGGCAAAAATATGCTGCTATTGAGGTGATCAATCCCAATAGTTAGTTTTTTTAAAAAAAATTAACAGCAGTCATAACACCACCTCGGCATATAGATAGGAAACACTAGTAATTTCCTACCTATATGAAATCACTGATCCCCTACACAGCACTACCACAACATACTCAAGATCCTATAAGATCGATTCAGATAACCAACCACCCACTGGCCATCTAGGATCGACCTGCTCTGATACCAATTATTTAACAACCTTTTTTATATTATTATTATACAATATTGAGTTCACATACACGTCGTTAATCAAAACGTACATGCAACATATCAAACACACAGATATTTACATCTTGTTTATTTTGGTTGACCAATTCTGGAGATACAGGTGCGGGTGGTTGCACCTTCACCGGGATCTGAGCCAACTCGACCACAAACATCTTATTTGATTCTGAGATCTATCCAACATAAAGTAACTCAATCCAATGTGCACTAAAAACCAGAGCTATAGAAAATCTGCATAACTAATTTTCTGAACATGATATAGAAATATAGTGAGAATTAACTCCCAGTAAGTTCAACAACAAATCATCATCAATATAGCTCATCACATCATGTTCAGCTGTATAAACTACAGAAAATATCTTTGGTCACATGAATGCATTACATCTATGCACATAAGAATCATACTGTAATGATATGTATGACAGGATTAACTATTTTCAAAATATCATATGATGGCCATCAACTTATTCTCATTTCAAACTACCCCGGTCAGGGTGAGTATCCTCTACTCTCCGGTACGGGCTTTTCTCGCTCCGTCCGACATGGCCCACTTTCTCTTTCTTTTCTCATTATCATGATCATAACCGTTGGTAGGGTGTCCCCTACTGGTGCACCACATGGATTGCCATGTGACCGTGCTCATTTCTTTTCTTTTCACAATGATAGCCAAAAATATGCTTTCAATAACAAGTATGTTCATCAAAATATAACTATTACCAAAAATCATTGGTAATCATGCCATGAACATAACCATTTCAAATATCACTTTATAAAATATTCCATGTCAAAATTTCACACTTAAGATGGTAAGAAGTTCATACAATGGCAATGGCTATGGCTATACTAGTCATTTATTATTTTCAATTATAAGATTCATCTTCTTTTTTAAATATTACTTTTACTTCTTTATTTTCTTGATGTAGGTTTTCATCACATCTAACCTTCTCTTACTAATCAGAGCATAACTCCCTCATATGGACTCCAAATTGAATGATTCCAGTGCCTAAAAATCCATGAAACATATATCTTTAAGTCTTATGTTAACCTTTTACTTTAATTCCCTACAGATAACTCCCAGAAATTAAAATACAGAAACTATCTTAACATATTCTTCCCTGATGAACCATTTTCTGACCTTTGACTACTAATCGGCTCATATCTCCCTCATATGGACTCTAAATTGAATGATTCCAGTGCCTAAAAATCGATGACACATATATCTTTAATTCCTATGTTAACCTTATATTTTAATTCCCTAGAGATACATCCCAGAAATTAAAATACCGAAGCTATCCTAACATATTTTTCCCTGATGACCCTTTTTCTGACCTTTTCCTACTAATCGGCTCATATCTCCCTCATACGGACTCCAAATTGAATGATTCTAGTGCCTAAAAGTCCATGACACATATATCTTGAATTCTTATGTTAATTATTTATTTTAATTCCTTACAGATACTTCCCAGAAATTAAAATACGGAAGCTATCCTAATATATTTTTCCCTGATGACCCACTTTCTGACCTTTGTATACTAATTGGCTCATATCTCCCTCATATGGACTCCAACTTGAATAATTCCAGTGCCTAAAAGTCCTTGACAAATATATCTTTAGTTCTTATGTTAATCATTTATTTTAATTTCTTATAGATTGTTCCCAGAAATTAAAACACCGAAACTAAAAAGTCTGCCACCCATAGCCATAACCATGCAGAACTATCTACACCAACCTAAGTATTCAAACATACATCACATGCAAGATCAATATGTAACATGATATAGCAACATCCATGATCAATCATCAAAGTGCTAAGATGAAAATCTCATATAAATATTATAGGTTTCAAAAGTTTTCTTCAAAAAGAAATATTGTTAAACTTACTTGGAGCACTTAGTCTTCTAGACTTCTCCTTCCTCTTTCTTCCTTTCTTTCCCTCCTTTCCTCACTCTACCTTGCTTCTATTTTTCCTCTCCCTCACTTGGACGAAATTCTAATGTTGTAAGGTTGGGTTTTCTTATATAGACCACCAAATAATTCACCTTTCATGATCATGGGTCTATCTTATCACAATTAGGATACACTTTGTTGAATTTTTGAAAAAAAAACAACTTATGTTCTTGTCTTCCTCTTCCTTAGTCAAGATATGCATAGGAAAATGAGATTTGTATTTTGAAAATTATGATGATATGTTCTTAAGATAAGGGACAAGGTCCCTTTGATTTAGGGATTCATTTCCATTTTCTTTTGTCTTAAACAAGTATGATAGGTTTTCCTTTTTAGGTGGCAAATTTCTAGCCCTTGAATCTCCATTATTTGGTTGATATTATTTGTGTGGGATAGGAATGTTTTGTCCTAATACCATGTATTATCATACCACTTGCTAAAATTATGAGTGTAGGATATAGATGTTTTTGTCCTAAAGCCTTGTATTATTATACCACTTGCCAAAATGATGAATGTAGAATCACACCACTTGCTAAATTTTTGTCTTAATGCCATGTAACCTAATCTTTATTATTATTACATTATTATATCATTCCCTAATTTATTTTATTTTATTTTTCCTCTTGTATTTGGGCTTATTCCTTCCCATTTTCTTTGCTTTGGATAAAATTCTACCTTTCTTGGAGGGCTTGGTCACATTTCATAATTTTTGGGCTATTGGTCCAATTACTATATCCTAGTCCAAGTCTATGTTTTATTTCTTGCTTAGGTTATCCAATGGGCTTGCTAGAAACTTATTTGAAGTGGAAAAACTCTACATGATGTGTCCATAGGTAAAAGCCCAATGTATGGGTAAATGTTTTAAACTTAGTAACTCTAGTTCTTGAATTAGGAAAAATTACCCTAATCCAATGTTCTTGAAATTTTAAGACCTTTACTTGTTTCTAAAAATTTATCTTCCTTATCCAAGAATTTTGCATCTCTTTAGTATGTTATTTCTAATTTATGTTTTTCCTATTAGGTTTTCCCTCTTTATTTGTTCTCTTAATGGTAGAAACATTTTCTATGCATATACATAAGGTGAATAATTTCTAAGGATTATATTTCCTTAGATATCTAAAATATTGTCTAATAAACTTTATTTCCTTAATTAAATTATCAATAAAAGAAATGAAATTAGGGATGTTACAACCCAGATGTCTGTAGATGTTGCAGCTGGAGGAGCATTAATAAACAAAACAGTTGATGAAGCCTATGAATTGTTTGAAGACATGGGTCAGAATCACTACTCCTGGTCTAGTGAGAGGCAGACCAGAAAGCCGGCAGGTATGTATGAAGTAGATGCTTTTAATAATCTAACTTCTAAAGTTGATGCTTTATTTCAGAAATTGGATAAACTGAGCATCAATGCTGTTGGATCACCTTCTTCTTCTACATCTTGTGAGATTTGTGGAGGTGTAGGGCATGCAGCTAATGAGTGTCCACTTGGGAGTTCTACAGTTCAGGATTGTGGGCAGGTTAATTTTGTGAACAATTAAAGGAATAACCCATACAACAATACTTACAATCCTGGCAGGAGAAATCACCCTAACCTTTCATATAAGCCAAATGTTGGTCAGCAGCCCCAGAATAATTTTAGACAACCTCCAGGCTTTCAGAATCCAAGGCCATTCAATCCTCCACAACCAAAGTCAAATCTGGAGGCTCTAATGGAGAATTTCATCTCCACACAAAGCAAGCAGAATGAAGAGTTTAGAGCTCAGAATCACAGTATGAATGAAGCAATTAAAGACTTAGCTTCTAAAGTGGATTCACTTGCTATGCATAACAAAATGCTAGAGACCCAACTAGCACAACAAGCAAGCTCTTCAACCAAAAAATTTGGTAAGTTCCCTGGTCAGCCTGAGAACCCTAGAGAACACTGCAAAGCTATCACTTTGAGAAGTGGTAAACAATTGGGTGAACCAGTGGAAAAGGAGGATGATAAAGAAGATGAGAAAATGGATGTGCCTGAGCCAGTAAGTCAAGAAGAAGAGCTAGTTGGTGGAAGGAAGGAAATAAAAGAGCTTGATTATGTGGCTCCTGAACCGTATAAGCCACTAGTTCCCTTCCCTCAAAGACTAGTTAAGGCTAAGCTAGAGAAATAATATGGAAAGTTTCTGGATGTGCTGAAAAAGTCGCACATCAACATTCCATTCTTGGAAGCTGTATCTTAAATGCCTTCATATGCCAAATTTCTCAAGGAAATCCTCTCAAATAAGAGGAAGATTGAGGAATATGCCACTGTGGCATTGACTGAAGTGTGCAGTGCTCTGATTTAAAGCAAATTGCCTCCCAAACTCAAGGACCCTGAAAGCTTCTCAATACCTTGTTCTATTGGAGATGTGCAGATCACTAAAGCTTTATGTGATCTTGGAGCAAGTGTAAGCCTTATGCCACTGTCCATTTGCAAGAAGCTCTAGATGGGAGATCTAAAGCCTACCATTATTTCTCTCCAGTTAGCGGACCGATCCGTCACTTACCCGGTAGGTATATTAGAGGATGTGTCTCTAAAGGTAGGTAAGTTTTTCATACCTATTGACTTTGTGGTATTAGAGATGGAGGAAAATAGCCAAATCCCCATCATTCTGGGAAGGCCTTTCCTAGCCACTGCAGGTGTTATTATTAATGTTAAAAATGGAAAGCGTTCCCTGAATGTAGGGGATGAAAAGATTGAATTTAATCTTGATGATGCTATGAAATGTCCATCCTTAGGTGATACTTGTTGCATGATTGATGTAATTGAACAAAATATTGTTGATAATGTAATGAGTTTATAGCCTATTGATCCACTTGAACTTTTCCTTTTGGATAGTTCTATCTCTTGTGTTGAACAGGTAGAAGCTAATGCATATGCTAGATTGCTTGATGAGTGTCCTAAGCTCACCTCAGAAGTGAAAGCTGAAAAGATGGAGCAGGACCACAATAAAAAATCAGCTGATATAGAGGAAGGCAAAGCACCTAAGGTAGAACTAAAACCTCTTCCCTCTAATCTCAGGTATGAATTTCTGGACCCTAACTCTTCATATCCAGTCATAGTGAACACTGATCTGAATGATGAAGAAACTGGTAAGTTGCTTGATATACTTAGGAAATTTAAGAAGGTGATTAGGTATAGTATAGATGATATAAAAGGGATTAGTCCATCTATTTGTATGCATCGTATTATAGTTGACAATGATCATAAACCTTCCAGGGAACACCAGAGGAGACTAAACCCCAACATAAAAGAGGTAGTCAAGAAGGAAGTACTTAAATTACTTGATGCAGGTATTATCTATCCTACCTCGGATAGTGAATGGGTAAGTCCTGTCCATGTGGTTCCTAAAAAGGGAGGTATGACTGTTGTTAGAAATGATAATGATGAATTGATCCCTACTAGAGCTGTTACGGGTTGGCGAATGTGTATTGACTATAGAAAATTGAATAAGGCCACCCGTAAGGATCACTTCCCTTTGTCGTTTATTGATCAGTTATTGGAAAAATTGGCTAAACATTTGCACTTCTATTATCTGGATGGATACTCAAGATTCTTTCAGATTCCTATCCATCCAGACGACCAAGAGAAGACCATGTTCACATGTCTCTATGGCACCTTTGCATATAGAAGGATGCCATTCGGATTGTGTAACGCACCAGCCACTTTCTAGAGATGTATGATGGCTATTTTCTCTGATTTTATTGAGGAAATAATGGAAGTGTTTATGGATGAATTTTCTGTCTATGGTACCTCATTTGATGATTGTTTGAAAAATTTGACACAGGTACTTAAGAGATGTGAGGAAGTCAACTTGGTACTGAATTGGGAGAAATGCCACTTTATGGTAAGAGAGGGAATAGTTCTGGGACACTTGGTGTCCAAAAGGGGAATATAGGTAGATAAGGCAAAGATAGAGGCAATTCAGACTATGCCACCACCATTGAATGTTAAGGAAGTGAGGAGTTTTCTTAGGCATGCTGGCTTCTACAGAAGATTCATCCAAGATTTCTCTAAAATTTCTAAACCCTTAACTAATATGCTTATTAAGGATAATCCATTTTTATTAGATAATGATTGCTTACGCTCTTTTTGAAGGCTGAAGGAGGCACTTATATCTGCACCTATCATCCAACCTCCTGATTAGAGCCTTCCTTTCGAAATCATGTACGATGCAAGTGATTATGCCGTGGGAGTTGTACTTGGGCAAAGGAGGAATAAAAAGCCTCATGTCATCTACTATGCTAGTAAGACCCTGGATGAAGCTTAAGCCAACTATTCCACCACTGAAAAGGAGCTCTTGGTAGTAGTGTTCGCAATCGATAAATTTCGACAATATTTGTTGGGATCCAAAGTCATAGTGTTCACGGATCATGCTGCCATCAAGTACCTGTTAAGTAAGAAGGATGTCAAGCCAATACTTATTAGATGGATCCTCTTACTATAGGAGTTTGACCTTGTAATTAGAGATAAGAAAGGAACAGAGAATGTGGTTGCAAACCACCTTTCAAGACTTAAGCAAGATCTGATGAAAGATGACAAAGATGAATTGCCTATAGATGATTCCTTTCCCGATGACCAACTCCTGATGGTCACTTATGCTGATGCTCCTTGGTATGCAGACTTCGTGAACTTTCTTGCATGTAGAATACTCCCTGAGGGGTTGAGCTATCATTAGAGAAAGAAATTCTTCTCTAACATTAAGTCTTACTATTGGGATGATCCATGCTTATACAAGTGGTGTGCAGATGGCATATTCAGAAGGAAGAAGTTTACAGTGTTATATATCATTGCCATAGTTCAACTTATGGAGGCCATACCAGCATTTCTGAGATTGCAGCTAAAATTCTTCAAGTTGGTTTCTATTGGCCTACGCTTTTCAAAGATGTGCACACTTTTGTAAAAGCATGTGACCAGTGCCAAAGAGTTGGCAACATATCCAGAAGGAACGAGATGCCCCTGAACAGCATTTTAGAAGTTGAGATATTTGACGTTTGGGGAATTGACTTTATGGGACCATTTCCTTCTTCATGTGGGAACAAGTACATTCTAGTGGCTGTAGACTATGTTTCTAAGTGGGTTGAAGCAGTAGCATCCCCCAACAATGATGCTAGAGTGGTTACCAAGCTCTTCAAGAGGGTAATTTTCCCAAGATTTGGAGTACCTCGAGCTGTGATAAGTGATGGAGGTTCTCACTTCACTGAGCAACAATTCCAAAGTCTTTTGAGGAAATATGGAGTCACCCATAAAATGGCTCTAGCCTACCATCCTCAGACTAATGGGCAAGTGGAGATATCAAATAGGGAGATCAAGGCAATATTGGAGAAGACTGTCTCGAAGGCCAGAAAAGATTGATCTCTCAAACTCGATGATGCATTATGGGCCTATAGGATTGCCTATAAAACACCGATAGGGACCACACCTTTTCGGTTAATATATAGGAAACCCTGTCATTTGCCAGTAGAACTTGAACATAAGGCATATTGGGCAGTCAAAATAATCAATTTTGACTTGTCAGCTGCTGGAAAGAGGAGATGCATACAATTAAATGAGCTAGATGAGCTGAGGCTTGATGCTTATGACAATGCCAAGTTATATAAAGAAAGAACAAAAAGATGGCATGATAAGCACATTCTTAGGCGCCAATTTCAAGTAAGAGATTGGGTCTTGCTATTCAACTCAAGGCTAAGACTCCTTGAGAAGTTTCGTTCTCGATGGTCCGGTCCATTCTAAGTGACTCAAGTTTTTCCTTATGGAGCAGTGGAGGTGTGGAGTGAATCCACTGGATCCTTCAAGGTCAACGGGCAATGCCTCAAGCACTTTGTGACGGGACAACCAGTTGAAAAGGGAGCCACCCAAGCTCTCTTAGAGCCCCCCTAAATCCATTAAGAAGCAAAGGAGTCAAGCTAATGACTATAAACAAGCGCTTTGTGGAAGGCAACCCACATTTTGACTTTTAAAGTTTTCTTTTGTTTGAATTCTTGCTTTGAGTTTTAGTTTTTATCTTTAATTAGCTAATTTCTTAGGATGAAGTTTATTGAATAATTTCCTTTGATTTCCAGGTCCATTACTATGTTTCCAAGGTGGTTTAAAAGGGTTATAAGCAAGGGTACTTAAAGAGAGTCAAAAGCAGAAGTTAAATGTGAAGAATTGAGACATTCTAGCTAGCAACACGGGCTACCCGTGTTCCCCACCATGGCCATGCTGCAAGCAAAGGCTAGAATGAGAAATTGGTGCACACCCGCAAGGAGCACGGGCAGGCCGTGTCCCAAGACACGGCCGTGCCCCGAGTAAAAAAAAAAAAGCTGCAGCAAGCCCGCCCGAAGCACGGGTTGGCCGTGCTTCGGGCGCTGGCTGCTTTTAAAACCAAAAATTCTTCCCCCCCATTTTGGTCGTGTTTTGCCCTAACCTAGCCGTGCTTCACCTCCTCTCCTCCCTTCATCTTCTTCGGCCAAACCCACTCCCAATCTCCCTCACCCAAGCCTTCAACCCCACTATTCCACCTTCTTCTCCCTTCTTCCTTCCTCATCCATACCCTAAACCCCAAATTTTTCCCATTCTACCCTCTACGCAAACCCCCCCTGTTTTTTCGTTTTTCTTCCCCCATTCCATCGAAACCCACTACCCATTCCCTCTCCTCCTTCAGTTTTCCCTTTCTAATCATCTGGAGTTGCTGCCCAGGCTACCATCCCATTGCTGTGTTTAACTTTCCTTGTTACAACGCCTTCTTCAGGTATATCTCCCTATCTCTTCCTCTGTTTTACTTTTCTGCATAAGTAATCTCTTATTTGCTATTAGTTCTTGTTTTTGGCTGTGATTTGGAATACTTCTCGTTTATTTGATGCTGTTGGCCCTAACTTGAGACACTGGTTAAGAATGCCTTGAGTTATTGCTTGAATTTTGGACTGGTTTTTGCCTTTGTACTGACTGAATTTAGTTTTTGGTTAAGTTCCCAGCAATTTCAGAATCCTTAATACATGCTTTAGTTTCCTGATTATAGTGATTCAAGTTTTCTGGTTTGGGTTTAATTGTTTAGTCCTTCCAGGCTTCAAATTATTGGATCATGCTATGAAATTCATGCTCTGAATTTGACTGATTAATTGCACCTTATTCTTTGGCTGGCTTAGACTCCCTGGTTTACTGCTACTCTGCTGCACTCTAAACCTTATTGCATATTGGCTGCATTGTTATGTTCTGCTATATACCTCTTTGGTGCCACATATCGCTCTGTTTTGTACTGAACTGCTAGCCTTCATTGTTCTGAGCACATTATACTTGCTAGTTGGTTTACTACTCTGTTTATTTGGTACCCTCTGTATTTCCTTGTCATTTTTATATCAATGGTTCCCAAAAGAGACCGAACAGGGCCATCATCCTCCCAGTCCCATCAAACACGTAGAGGACGTAACCAACCACCGCCCTAACTTCCTCACTAGATAAATGAGTACGGTATTATGTTCGTTGATGACAATCAACGGACACAATACAATACTCTTGTTAGACGGGGAATATTGAGAACCCGGTACATGGATGAGGCTTGTTTGGAGAGGCTTGGGCTTTTAAATGACGTCCAATACTTGATTGATAGGATTGGGTGGAATACTTTTATATCATTGCAGTACCCAGCCTATCTTAGACCCACCTTGGAGTTTTTCAGCTCCATTAACATAGTCTTGTTTCGAGGCCCAACGTCAGTCAGGGTCAAGTAAACTTCAGACTATTCAACCATACCTTTAATCTTACATTAGCTGAATTTAATGCACTGTTTAACCTTCCCTCAGGAGGTACTAGAGCGGTACCCTCCAGTTTTCTTTCTAACATATTTTGGAACTCAATTGCAATTGAGGGGTAATATAGTGCATCGAGTTCAAAAGCCTCTTTTATTTGCAACCCCACCTTTAGATATTTACAGAGACTTATGGCCCATGCTATTTTTGGTAGGGCTGAGAGGGATGTGGTTGCTAATCAGAGAGAGCTTTATTTTCTTCATTCTATGATTAATAGTACAAAGGTGGATACTAGAGCCTCCATGGCTCATCAGATGTCTAGTGTAAGTGGGGCCATGAATGGAAAAGTTGTAATGGGAGGCTTGGTTACTGTTGTTACTAAAGGCTTAAGGTTTGAGGCTCACTTACAGGGTATGCAACCAGTACTTGGCAGTAACAGGATTGATTTGGAATCCTGTTTGAATATGAAACTTGTTGTTAAGAAAGACGCCAAATACTGGTTGTAACTCCGCGGTCACACACTTTTCCGCCTCCCCAATCCTACTAGAACCGCAGTGACCAACCAGGAGAATTGGACCTATTCCATTGAGGAGGATAGAGCGAGTGCTGAGATTCCTCTAGAGGAGGAAGAGTTTCCCATGGAGCCACTGATGGCTCTTCCACCCCGACCCCACTCCCATTATACTGACAGTGCAGGTCCATCATCAGCTCCATCGGAGGATCTGAATTCCATCTCCTCTAGACTCAGTCGCATTGAGGCTGAGCAACTCTCTCAGAGAGCCACCCTACATGCCATGCAAGACTCAATACAAAGCATGCAGGGTATGATGTAGGCCTGGTACACCTGGCACCTGAGCCACAACCCACCTTCACCACCATTGGACGACCAGTGAATACGTAAGTTCTTACTCCCCTTTGCTTTTTTTTTTCTGCTTCTTCTGACACTGAGGACATTGTCTGATTTAAGCATGGGGGAGTATACTTTCATATTGGAATTTGCTTGAGTTTATGATCTGCACTGGTCATGTTTATTTGCTGATTTAGCTTTTCTTTGCATGTATATTGTACATATTGCATTCCTTTTGTCTTACTACATTATCACACAGTCACTATTTCCAAGATAGGCTGGTGTATTATAAGTTGATTTTAGCTTATGAACATGTGATGCACAATAGGATATGAACTAGGTAGCTATTATTTTAGTCTCTCTCTTCCAGCATTAAATCTCTAATTTTTTTTGAAAAATATCTCTCTATTGTGCTGTAAATTGTATGCTTAGGCTGATTTTTACACTATGAGAGTGTGAAGGTAGGGAGAGGTGAAAAATGAGGGTATGTGAAACGCAAAAAGTTTTCACTCTGAGTACCTCCTTCAAGGCATCAAAAAGGCATTAGTATGAGTACCTAGATGCTTCTACCCTAGTGAGATGGAGCATAAAATGCACTTACGGCATATTTCTATAAAAAAAAGAGAGAAGATGAGAAATAAAAGACATGGGTTAAGAAAAATAGAAATAAGGGTAAAGCAACATAGGGAGATCTAAAGGATGAGGTAGCCTACTTGAGTGTTTGAAAATTAGTCTGATACATATAACCACTAGTCACAATAGAAAAAGATTTTTAGTAGAAGAATTTCTGGTTTGATCTTAGAAGAATAGACACTATTTGATTACTGTCTATTCATATATCTATTGTGTACACATGGATTGAGTGAAAAGTTATCTATACTGCATTCTTCTATCTTGTGGATTCTGATTGCATTTTTCCCCTTCCTTCTAATATGGCATGTCATTTGCTTTAGGACAAGCACAAGTTTAAGCATGGGGGAGTTGATAAAGGGGAATTTTGAGTGCTTATTGGTCATATTTTGTTCCCTAATTCATAGTAACTTGTGGATATTTCTATGCTTTTGGCTATACTTTGTTTTAGGTACTGCTGTGGTTCGTTTTGTGATTGCAGGAGAGCAAAAGAAGCCAAGAAGCAAGGAAAAAGCAATCATAGAAAGAGTCTAAAAGACTTGGGATATGCTGAGGATGAAGTAAGGAGGCTGCACGTCAAAAATCATGAAGAAAGGAGCACTACAACACCCAGCACGGCCTGGCCGTGCTTGGTGGCCTGCAACACGGCCAGGCCGTATTATGGGTAAATGATGCAATATCTCTCCAAATTCCAGCCCGAAGCACGGCCAGGCTATGTCTTGGGACACAGCCGTGCTTTCGGGCCCATACAGAACGTTAAATTTAGGGTTTTTGGCCACCAGAAAAGAGAGGAAGCTTGGGGATGCATAGCTGAGGCAAGAAGGACCGTAGGAGACATTGGAGAAACACCTATTAGGCTTAGGAAACACATTTAGATTAGGTTTTTACATAGTTATTTGAGGATTTTAATGTTCTAGAGTAGGATTTGTTTGTTTTGAAGGTTGTAATTCATCTGAATTCATCTGCACATCAGGTTCTATCTTTCTATCTTCAATTTTCTTCTTCTACTTCTACTTATTCACTCTCAATTGTACTGAACTATTATGAATTACTCAATGAATATGATTTTGATTCTTGTTTTGATAATGTGTGAGTAAATTCAATCTAGGGTTTCGGTAAACCCAATTGTGATACAATGATACTGTGATTATGACCTGAATTATGGAACCCTAATTGTAATTGGTTTTAGATTGATTAAGATTGACTATTGTATGCATGAATGAGTTGATAGAATGCTTGATCACCAGCTTATCACGTCTTAGGTATTTAATCGATGAACTGAAAGGTGAAGATTAAAACTGTAACCCAATAGTTAATTAGGAATATCTTAATCACGAAAGTAGTTTAAGATACTCTAGGCTTGAATCAACTAATGGGAACGAGAAAACCGATTAGTTGTATTTTATGGTTGGCATAAAGCTTAATGGACCTAGGTTAAGTTAAGAACCACGAAAGTAGGTAATTTGATTAACCTAGGTACGATTGGTAATGCTTGAAAGAGATTGCTAATTATTTTAGGCTAAACCATCCCCAATAATCTAGACAATTGCAATTAGGGGTAAATATCAGTTGTTGAGTATCACAAGTGTGGTGAAACCTAACTCTAGGCTTTGCTTAATTGGTTAATTTGACTTGTTTAATTGCGATATTTACCCATTAAATTCTATCGATTTAGATAGCACTTTTTGTGAGATTATGGTAATTGGCATTGTTCTCTGTGGGACACAACCCGTACTTGCTGGACTAGTTATAGCTACGCCGTGCACTTGCGGTATTTGGTAAAACACACACGAACACTATACAACCATAGAAACAAAAAAAATAGCCACCAAGGAAGTTATATACGAATATTCAGGTCCTTAATAAAGTTTATACATAAGAAAAAGAGGTTGTTTAACTTTAAGACTCCATAAATGGATTCCCCTTTTTTTTATTCTACCTTACACAACACTATGCATATGGTCAAACCCCAAAACCCACATTCAAAATCTATCAACTAACTTTAAGAAGTAAGCATATATACATTTATACATATATATACATCATCAATTCATGCAAAGAATCAAGATAGGGTCAATGTTGAACCTACCAAACTCTAATTATCGTCTATGTTAGCAAGTACACCCTTGGGTTTCCTTGCCTTGGCTTCACCTAGATCTTCTTCTCTCACCAAAATTTCTACACTCATCACATTCAAACCAAGATTTAAGAAGCTTAAACATGAGTAAGACATAGGATTGAGGGTTTAAATGCATACAAATCACCTTAGTTTTCTTCCCTTACCATTTCTCTTTCCTTCTTCCTTCTTTTTTTTTCCTCTTGGTTTCCCCTCTTCTTGGCTGTGCATGTCACGCCCCTAATTTTAGGGCACGTGAAACACATACTTTACGGTCATATATTTTCCATAACATGTATAATACACTTTTTTACATATATGTATTCCCATGTATACACAATATATAAACCAAGTCTATAAACATCAAAGTACAACAGAAGCAGGGATCCTGCCGGTAGCATTTCAGAGCATATTCTAAAGTACAAGTACAGTATAAATCAAAATCTATGAGCGGTGGAAACAAAGTAGGCTCACCAAGAGATCATGTCATATAGCTGGTCAACTATCTGAAGGGGGAAAACCAAACTCTATATCCTTATCCTAAAAAACATATAAACATCATGTAGTGAGTTTGACAACTGAGTGAGAAGATAATACCTCTTATGACCTCTTAAGTTAACATATGGATGTACTCATATTTTAAAATTTGTAATAGAAAATACAGTTCAGAAGTACATCCATATAGAACCTGTATTCCAAATATTTTCAGTTTATATCATATTCAGATATTTAAAATCATATGCAATACGGTATGATCATTAATCAAATATTGTAATGCATCAAAATATTTCACATGAAAACAGTAGGAGGATCCCATATTAGAACGACCATATCAGAGTTCTGGCCCTTCCGTACTTTGTTGGTGTAGGATCTACCTAAACTCAGCGTCTCGTTGAGGTTTGCCCTACCACCATTCAAGAGGACACGCGAAGGTACTCTAATATGAGTATTTCCCAAGCACACAGTAAGAAAAGGCAAATCACATCTCCTTCACATATAATATCTCGTGTTTTAGTCGACACACGAGGCTAGCACCACCCCTACTAGCTGAGGTATTAAGGTGCACCAAAGCTAACATCACCTGGTGTTAGCAAACAATGTTTCCAATAGGATTCCTCCACAAAGTTATCATATGCACATATTCCATATAATTCAAAACAGAGCTTTCAATATAATACAGAATCTTAGTCTCAATACAACTCATCTGTCATAAATTATCCAATCAGGATTTATCACATATACATGCCCTTTCTCGAGGCAAATCATATAGCTTTATAAATCAATGTCACGTGCATAAATATTCACTTTATCATTTAATGAGAAATACATGTAAAATCAGATGTACCATGAGTTCAAAAATCCATTTTCGAAACTATACTCTTCTTGAACTATATTCCAAATTGTAAGCAATTCAAATAATTTAATGCATCTCAGAAGCATATAAAAGTGTAAATATCTTATAAATATAATCAAATACACATTTAAAGATCAAGAAGAGTATAGGACAAGTCATAGGAATAATCTTCTACTCACAAGGTAAGGGCTCCAAATTGGACAGTCCTAAATGCACTTTTCCAATCCACATTTGACTAAAAAGACTTCAAAAATGTGTCCAGAGGGTTCAAAAATCAAGGAAATGACTATGGGAACTTGATCACTATTCATAGCTAGAAAATACTATTCATCACCGGAAAATAACCTAAAATAAAAGGTTGTTAGATAGTTGAAAAGTTTCATATCCTAAAGTTTATCTAACTCCTTAATCTATCTATGGTGTCAGATTTCCAATTTGAGGTCTCTAAGTAAGAGTTTCAAAGTTTACCTTTTTCTGAAATTTTCTACTTTCGATCTACGGCTATTCTACGGCTAATTTGAAAAATTGTTCAGTCAAAATCGTAGTATTCTCCATCCTGAATCCAGTGGTACCCTTAGTTTTGAGATTGAAAACCAATAGACACTCCAAATCTAGAGAGAAAAATGAAGGTTATTATTCATACTATTCATCAATTTCGCAGAATTCAGTTTTTGGCTCTGTTCTGTCTCACCCTTCCTCTTTTCTCTTTTATTTTTTTAATAATAATAATAATTATTTAATAATTGAATAATAAGATTTATTTTATATATATTCATATAAATTCTGTTTTTCTTCCTAAAACATCCTAAATTTTTTTAAAAATTTACATTCTCATAAACCTTTAGTTAAACTCTTAAATCATGACTTTTCTTTATAAAAATCTTAATAAAACAAATCACAAAATAAATATATTTATACATAATAAAAGAAATAATATTTCTAAAAATATAACACAAATTTATTAGAGGCCAATATAATTATTTTAAGTAAAACAATAATTATTTTGAACAAAAATATATTTACTTTCAGAAAAACATGAATAATCATTTTTAAAAAATCATACTTTTTATAATAAAATATTATTTAAAAATAAAAATTTTGGGATATTACATTCTTCCTCCCTTAAGAAATTCGGTCCCCGAATTTCAGCCCATCCTACCACATGTAGGGAATGAAACCAAGGCATAACTCGGAGTTACTAACCTTATTACTCAAATAATTGGAGATATCTTTTCTGTAAATCATCTTTACTTTTTATTATGTCTCTTCACTTGAGTGATTTTTCCATATAACTTAACCATAGGGATTTCGTTTATCCATAAGTTTTTCACTTGTCGATCAATAATAGACATTGATTTAATCCATAGTTAAGCCAAATTTTTATCCAATTGAATTTTTTGAAATTAGGTAACATAAGAAGAATATAATAGGAACTTCCTTAGTATTTATGCAAGAAAGTTTGTATCCACATTACTCAATCCTGATGGCAAGGCTAGGCAATGTATTACTATGCCTACTTTGTTCAAATTTTCAAAAGAGTCTATATACTAGAGCTCAAATTTTTTCTTATTTTCAAACCTCATTACCTCTTTCATTGGTGAGTCCTTCAAGAATATGTGGTCACCAACTAATAATTTCTAGTGCTCAACATTCATGGTCCTTATAGATTTTTGACCAGTATTGAGTTGCTTGTATTCATTTTCTAATCAATTTTACTTTATACAAAGTACTCAACAGATTAAATATATACATGTAAGAAACTATTAAACCATTGTATATATCATTCCTTTATATCCTCAAGCTCGCATGCATATATCTATAAGTCGATATTAGGAAACACACACATAAAAGAACATATTCACATCCATATTGGGTAACTATCTTGTTTTATTCCAGACTTCTGTCAAGTCAATTTTGATTCTCACATGCCAACATCATCCCATGAATATCATCATCTTAATCTATCATCTATTTTTATCCTAAAATCCATTAATCAATATGTTAAACATATGTAGCAATAAATCTACCAATCCTTTTTAACGTTTATGTAACATTGGCATATGTCTAACAATTTTAACTTACCTCATCACAATAACTCTATACCCTCTTATTAACACCAATAAATTTATTATCAAAAATATCAAACTTTTCTTCTATCATATCTAAAAGCACCTTATTCTAACTTATATCAATCCTGTTTAATTCACCCAATCATTTCAAGAAGATTTTTCCCAACAATTACTCGTACATGAATTCTTAATTTCAACTTAATTCACATCCTAGATACTAGACTCAATTTAGCATAATATAAACCTTCACACAAATATCTTAATCACTTACATTATTTTTGGACATGATTCTCAGAATCTCCATATTTCCAAATTAAGATTTCAAAGATTAATTTAAATCCTACTTCCCATATTTTATTCTTCAAGAACTTCAACACCACTAATTCTCTTGATTACATTCGTCAAAGTACCATAAGGCCATCATCCGTCTAGTCTTTTTAAAATTTTTATTACTTTAACCTACTAACTACTTGGACACTATAATAATTGAGTTTCAAAGAAAATAAATTAACTTTTCTTGTAATGAGGGAAAAGAACTTTACATTTAATGCGAAATATTAATAAGGGAGAATGCAGTAGAACAAATGAAAAGCATAATAAAGAACAGTGCCAAAAGTAGAAAGTCAAAAATTTGGACAAAGTATTCAATGAAAATTAAAATCGGTGGCTGTAATTCTTGAAAATATATAAACAAAATCTAGTTGTTATTTTGGCAAAAATCGGTGCCCGCAAGTTTTGAATATATGTACCAAAATCTACTTTAGTGCTATTGATATTCAGTGGAAAAGAAACATTTTTGAGCTTATAAAAGTCTGTGAAAATCAAAGAATACGTAGTTAACTGGTAGGATGAAGTTGATTACTTCAAAATAGATATAATCAATCAACTGTAAAATAACCAGTTCAAATTAAAATTTCTCAAAATAGATAGTCAACTTAATAATACTGATAGTCAACTGGTAAAAACATTGTGAAAACTAAATAAATCATTTAATTGTCCCTCTTCAATAATTATCTGGTGATATCTTAACCTTATTTTCTTTATATGCCTAATATGAGCGACTTTCACAACTACTGTACATATACATGCTTGTCGTCATTTTTGAAAATTCGACCTTCAATTTAGCTGATATCTACCAATCATTCACATAGTTGTTCTAATTATGTCCGACCTATTCACATAGCTATCATAAGTATGTCATTCTTTGAGTTCTATAAATGCACATGTTAATATCTTTACTTTCATACTCAAAGTTAAAATGTGTGCAGCTATGGAGGGAATCACATTCCGTTAGTTTCAAAATATTTGTGTCTTTTGTGGTTCCAGTCCTAGAAAAGATGGAGAGTATGTGAAAGCTACACAAAACCTAGGTATGGTGCTGGCTAGGAGAAAGATTCATTTAGTCTATGGTAGAGGTAACCGTGGGTTAATGGGGTGCATGTCTAAAACTGTGCATGCAGGAGGATGTCTAGTTCTAGGTATTATTCCTACAGTTCTAGCTGCATCCAGCATCCTAGGGAAGACAATTGGGGAAGAATTTAGGGTAGCTTCCATGCACGAGTGTATGGCTAGAATGATGAGCAATGCTGATGCTTTCATTGCCTTGCTAAGGGGTTTTGGTACTTTAGAAGAAATTTTCCAAATAGTCTCTTGGGCACAACTAAACATGTATCACAAACCGATAGGTTTGTTAAATGTTAACCACTTCTTTGATGGTCTGTTGTCTTTCCATGATCATGCTGTGGAACAAAGGTTCATCTCACACTTAGCACGATGAATTCTCATCTCGGCTTCAAATACTGAGGAGTTAATTGATGCTTTACAAGCATATGTTCATGTACCTGATCCAACTATGACTCGAATAGATTGGAAGACAGACAACCATGGAAAGCACAAGTTACATTTGGATCTTCATTTATAGTGGTAGTAAGATGTGGTCATTCTTATACCCCTTCTACTTCCTTAGAATCTACTTGGATACCATCCTTACCAACCATACTTCCTTAGAGTTGGTAAAACTATCTTTGAATGTTGCTTATAATCCTCTGAACTCTTGAAATATTCTAGTATATCATCAATAAATATAATAACAAATTGATCCAGGGATGACCTAATTACTATTTATTAAATCTGTGAATACAGCTAGGACATTTGTCAAACTAAATGGCATCACCAAGAACTCATAATGCCCAAAATGAGTCATAAAAGAAATTTTTGGTACATCATCTTCTCTTATCCTCAATTAATGTTACTCATATGTCAAATCAATTTTTGAAATAAAAATATTGAGCACCTTATAATTAGTCAAACAGGTCATCTATATGATGTAATAGGTTTTTATTCCACACTGTCACCTTATTCAACTGTCTATAATCTATGCATAGTCATAGTGATCCATCTTTCTTTTTCATAGATAGAATTGGAGCATTCCAAATAAAAGTACTAGGGCATTTAAATCCCTTGTCCAACATGTCTTGTAACTATTTTTTTTAAATTCAATCGATATCATTCTATATCAGGATATAGATACTAGTTGGGTTCCAAGGAGTAAATCAATATCAAATTCTATTTTTTTTTTCGGGAGTAATCTAGGCAATTGTTCTGAAACAACATCAGGAAATTTCATAACCACTGGAACCTGATCTATATTAGTATACTTTACATAAACATCTCTCACCATTGCCAAATATCCTTGGAACCCTTTTGTAATAATTTATGGACTGCTAAAGCTGAAATTAAATTACTGGGTACATGCTTCCACTAATTGTTCACTACTTGCAATTTTTTTACTAACTTCTTATGCTATTGATGACATCTTCATACTGTATCAGCTAAAACGTATTTCAAAACACTTAAACAAGGTCAACCCATTTTGACTTTATTCTTCAACATTCTTATGCAATGTCTTAACAATCGACCATGAAAAACTTATGTCTTTCCAAGAGCCCTTCACATGAATGACCCATTTTACATACCTTAAATTTTAAATTTCCATGGGCAAACCTTCCTTTATCATAATGCTTGTAACAACCTTTTTTTTCTTTATTATTATACAATATTGAGTTCACATACACGTCATTAATCAAAACGTACATGCAACATATCAAACACATAGATATTTACATCTTGTTTATTTTGGTTGACCAATTCCAGAGATACAGGTGCGGGTGGTTGCACCTTCATCGGGATCTGAGCAAACTCGACCACAAACATCTTATTCGATTTTGAGATCTGCCCAACATAAAGTAACTCGATCCAATGTGCACTAAAAGCCAGAGCCATAGAAAAAAGCCGCATAACTAATTTTCTGAACATGATATGGAAATATAGTAAGAATTAAATCTCAGTAAGTTCAACAATAAATCATCATCAATATAGCTCATCACGTCATGTTCAGCTGTATAAACTACAGAAAATATCTTTGGTCACATGAATGCATTATATCTATGCACATAAGAATGATACAGTAATGATATGTATGACATGATTACCTATTTTCAGAATATCATATGATGGCTATCAACTTATTCTCATTTAAAGCTACCCTGGTCAGGGTGAGTATCCTCTACTCTCCGGTACAGGCTTTTCTCGCTCTGTTTGACATGGCACACTTTCTCTTTCTTTTCTCATAATCATAATCATAACCATTGGTAGGGCGTCCCCTACTGGTGCACCACAAGGATTGCCATGTGATCATGCTCATTTCTTTTCTTTTCACAACGATAGCCAAAAATATGCTTTCAATAACAAGTATGTTCATCAAAATATAACTATTACAAAAAATCATTGGTAATCATGCCATGAACATAACCATTTCAAATATCACTTTTTAAAATATTTCCATGTCAACATTTCACACTTAAGATGGTAAGAAGTTCATACAATGGCAATGGCTATGGCTATACAAGTCATTTATTATTTTCATTTATAAGATTCATCTTCTTTTTTAAATATTAATTTTATTTCTTTATTTTCTTGATGCAGGTTTTCATCCTGTCTAACCTTCTCTTACTAATCAGAGCATAACTCCCGCAATTTAACTCCTATGTAGGTGATCTTGGTGTCACTTTCAAGATAAAACAATTATCTAAAACTATTATGTTGAACATTGTAGCGAAATATTAAGTAATCAAGGTGATATTACTCCCTCAATGGAAGTGTTATTTCTTCTCGGATAGGTTCTGACCTTTACTTACTAATCTATCCATATCTCTCTTATAAGAATTCTAAATTAAGTTATTACAGTGGAGACAAATCCGTGACACATATATCTATAATTCATATGTTAACCATTTATTTTAATTCCTTATAGAATGTTCTTAGAAATTAAAACACCGAAGCTATCCTAACATATTCTTCCCTGATTAACCATTTTCTGACCTTTGTTTACTAATCGGAACATATCTACCTCATATGAACTCTAAATGGAATGCTTCTAGTGGATAAAAATCTGTGACACATATATCTATATTTCATATGTTAACCATTTATTTTAATTCCTTATAGAATGTTCCTAGAAATTAAAACACCGAAGCTATCCTAACATATTCTTCCCTGATTAACCATTTTCTGACCTTTGTTTACTAATCGGAACATATCTACCTCATATAAACTCTAAATAGAATGATTCTAGTGGATAAAAATCTGTGACACATATATCTATAATTCATATGTTAACCATTTATTTTAATTCCTTATAGAATGTTCTTAGAAATTAAAACACCGAAGCTATCCTATATTCTTTCCTAATTAACCATTTTCTGACCTTTGTTTACTAATCGGACCATATCTACTTTATAGGAACTCTAAATTGAATGATTCCAGTGGCTAAAAATCCGTGATACATAAATTTACATTTTTTATGTTAACCATTTGTTTAGATTCCCTATAGAATGTTTCTAGAAATTAAAACACAGAAGCTTAAAATTCTGCCACCTATAGCCATACCTTTGCAGAACTTTCTATACCAGCCTAAGTATTCAAACATATATCACATGCAAGATCAATATGTAACATGATATAGCAACATCCATGACTAATCATCAAAGTTCTAAGATCAAAATCTCATATAAATATTATAAATTTCAAAAGTTTTCTTAAAAAAGAACTATTGTTAAACTTACTTGGAGCACTTAGTCTTCTAGACTTCTCCTTCCTCTTTCTTCCTTTCTTCCTCTCCTTTCCTCACTCTACCTTGCTTCTATTTTTCCTCTCCCTCACTTGGACGAAAATTCTAATGTTGTAAGGGTGGGTTTTGCTTAAATAGACCCTCAAATAATTTACCTTTCATGATCATGGGTCTACCTTATCACAATTAGATTACACTTGGTTGAATTTTTGGAAAACAAACAACTTATGTTCTTGTCTTTCTCTTCCTTAGTCAAGATATGCATAGGAAAAGGAGATTTGTATTTTGAAAATTATGATAATATGTTCTTAAGATATGGGATAAGATCTCTTTGATTTAGGGATTCATTTCCTTTTTCTTTTGTCTTAATCAAGTATGATAGATTTGCCTTAATCAAGTATGATAGATTTGCCTTTTTAAGTGGCAAATTTCTAGCCCTTGAATCTGCATTATTTGGTTAAAATTATTTGTGTGAGATAAAGATGTTTTGTCATAATGCTATGTATTATTACCCACTTGCTAAAATTATGAATGTAGGATATTGATGTTTTGTGACATGCTTTAAATTAAGCATGTATTTAGCATATTTTATGTTTCTTTTTATTTTATTTAAATGATAAATAGATAGGTTTTAATTAAATTGTGTGTTTTATGTTTTTAGGAATAATAAAGAAGAAAAGAAGAGAAAAATAGAAGAAAATCATGAAAAATGCTGATTTCTGACCTTTCGTCACTAATGGAAGCATATCTCACTCATTTTAGCTCCGATTGAGCTGATTCCAGCGGCTATGGAAAGAAGAAACATAGAGCTACAACTTTCTTGTTCGGCACATTGGCAACATCCGGCGTTTTCTAGGCGCCGCGGCGCTCACAATACAGCGCCGCGGCGGCCCGTCATGGATGTCTCGTAAAGCCGCGGCGCTGGTTATTGGCGTCGCGGCGCCCTTGCCCCAGAACCACGAGCGCCGCGGCGCTGCATGGGTGCACCGCGGTGCTGCATGGGTGCGCCGCGGCACCCCGTGGATGAAGTTTCGCAGCGCCGCGACGCTGAACTTATGCGCCGCGGCGCCGCCGCTCCGGAAGTCGCGATTTTAGGGTTTTTTCGCCTGATTTGAAGCCCAATTGATGGAGATTTGACCTAAAAACTTTCCTACTTCGACTAGGAGGGTTTAATCAATAAAAAGGAAGGAAAGTAAGCAGAGAAGGTATCTATTCATTCAGCAAAGAATTCATTCAAGTTCTCAACTCTTTTCTTTACTTCTTGTTTAGTTTTCTATGGCCCTGCGCGGCTAATTTTCTTTAGTTGGTTGAGGGAGATTGAAACCTCAAGGGATTTGATGTCATTGTGAGATATGGATTTGATTTCATTGCATTCAATCTTAACCGGGTATTGTTTATTCATCTGTTCTTATTTTCTTAATATTATGCATGTGATTGCTAGGAGGCCTACTAGTATATTGTATGTGTAGCTGCTGAATTAGGTTTTGAACAAAGCTTTTATTACTTGATTCGTGAAGCAAATAGGATTAAGGATTTTGGATTATAAATCGTTAACCCTATGATGAATATCAACTAAATTGAATATAACCGATGTGCTTGTATTCGTTTAGCTCTATTAGTTTCTCTTGTTCTTCATGCGGTTAATAAGTTATGCTTTACCGATGTGCTAAAGGATTGCTCGTTAATTAGAGTATAATTAGTGCGATTGTGATTAATTTACTAGGCTTAAGGAGGAACTGGGATAGAATCCCAATGATAGATATTTGGTTTAAGATTGATAATTTTGTCAATGATCAATGCAATCCCTTGATGGTGAATATCGACCGAAACCAACGCTTTTCTCATTAATCACTTTCTCTCAATTATTTTTGCTATTGTTTACTTAATTTTAATTGCGACTCTCAATCCCCCCTTTCTGAATCACATAAGGTAATTCAAGTCTCTGTGGGATCGACCCTTACTCCCACTACTATAGGTTAGTGTTGAGGTAAGGTTTTAATTTGGGCGTGCCTGCGACAGTGCGCACCAAATTTTGGCGCCGTTGCCGGGGACTGTGTCTATTTACCTTTTGTGATTTTTTTTTCTTTTCTTTTTGTTCATAACTTTGAATATGGCAGCCAATTTTCAACAATTTGGCACTAGGCTGGGCTCTCCATTAAGATATGCTGGTGAGGTATGTAGTTCTTCCCTTGAAGAGCAATTTGCAAATTTAACTTCTCTTGTTCGTCAACGTGTAGAAAATATGCAAAGAGAGAAGTGCTATGGAAATTATTTAGCCATAGGGCATCCTTCTTTTGGGTACCCAACTTTCTATGATGAGTCATTTGAGCAGGTAAATATGGTTAATGATTTCCATGAACCACAACAAGTGAGGTATGATTCTTATTCAAACATGTACAATACTGGATGGAAGGATCATCTCAACTTCAGGTATGAGAATGCACAAAATAGTCTTGCAGAACAAAATTTTGCAAATTTTCAGCATACTCAACAGGCCTATTATCCTAGACAGAATACATCTCAGGATTTTCAGGTAAGTACTCCTTTAGAAGATATTGTTAAATCTCTTACACAAAGTACTCATCAATTTCAACAAGAGGTAAGGGCCAGCATTGAAAGCTTAACAAATCAAATTGGGCAATTAGCAACAACAGTCAGCAGGCTAGAGTCTCAAAATTCAGAAATTGAAAGTCTAGCCCCAGCATCGTTAATGCAAAAGGAAGAAAATTCTGCACTAAATGAAAAAGATGACTTGGAAGTTGACACTAGTAAGCCTACTAGGAAAGAGGTTATGGAATGTACCCTAAACGTCAAATTCGACGAGAATGTTATAGTAGGAGAGGAAGCACCAGAAGTGCAGCAAACAGGTAAGGATTTTTCTATGTTGTTATCAATTTCTAATAAGATTCCTGTACCTTCCATTTTGCAGTATTCTAACCTAGGCTTAAAGAGCCTCCCTAGCCATTTAAAGGGCATATACAGTGGAGAACCACCCGCAGTTATAACCTCAGATAAATATGCCCTACTTAAAGATAGAGGAAAGTTACTGCATGCTTTGGTAGAATCTCAAAAGGATGAAATTAAAATGGATGCCAAAAGCTACTCAAGACATCGGTTATTTCCAGGTAAGTTGAGTTCTCATTTAATTAAATCTTTGATTAATGCTAACTTCCCTCTTCATAATGCAGCTGAACCTCAGAATTCTGCACATTCAAAGGCAAGCCAATTCAAAGTTGACATCAAGGATCCTCCTTGAATGACATAAGGAGCCTTGAGTCGAGCCAACGACGTAAAACAAAGGCGCTGGTTGGGAGGCAACCCAACAATCATTTTTCTTCTTCTTATTATTTTTTCTTTTCATAGTTTAATTTGTTTTTAAAAAAAAAAGTTGTGGACGCACACAAGCGCCGCGGTGCTCAAGAACAGAGCCGCGGCGCCCCTACCCAGATTGGGTCAGCGCCGCGGCGCCTGAAGATAGCGCCGCGGCACTCCGCGTTTCAGCAGAGAGCGCCGCGGCGCTCTCTATAAGAGGTTCGCGAGAACCTCTTCTCCTACCCGCGGTTTTTGCTCTCTCTCACCCCCAAATCCCTTTTCTTGCCTCCAATCACCCATACTCACCTCCCATTCGATTATATTGCTTGCATAACTTGATTTTTCATCTACTTTTGCAAGATTATACACCTCATATCAGCAATTGAGTCGAATTCAAAGACACTTTTCTAGGGTTCTAAGGTATTCTTGAGCTTGCAATTCCCAGCCACCATTCAAGGCAATTTGGGTACAGTTCTCTTCCTCTTTCTAGTTGCAATTGATCCTTATACTTGATTGCTACTGGTTTGTCCTGAGTTTGGGAGATCTAGTTGAAAATTCACCACTCATTCTTCCAAATTTTACAAGCGCCCACAAGGTGTTCGGTAAAAGGCCCTAGTGAATTTTTTCAACTAATGGCTCCAAAAACTTCTAAATTGAGTATTTCAAAGAGGAAGAACAGAGCTGAGGACCCTCCAGCATTCGACACTGTGGCATTTGTGACTGAACCGGTTTATCAACACCACATCAAAGTGGTGGTACATAAACCTATTGTTCCAGAACGTGGATTTCTGATCACCGAAGGGCTACCTCTCAGAGACAATATCCTCTATAGGCACTGGGAGATTTTCTGCAGGAACCCAGAGCCAGGAGTTATCCCCGTGGTCCAGGAGTTCTATTCCAATGCTACAGTTCATGAACATCATCATGCACGGGTTCGAGGCAAGAGGGTACCATTTTCTCTGCATGCCATCAATGAATTCTATTCCCTGCCTGACATTGAGGATGATGAATATACTGCTCTTCTTCAATCATTTATTGACTTTGAAGACGTCATAGGCACTCTTTGCCATAGAGGGGCCTCCTGGAAATTGGATAGCCATGGCCAACCGTTGTACTTTGCTAGGGCTGATATGAATAAGTTGGCTAAAGCATGGTATTATTTTGTGTCAGCACGACTCATGCCCAGCTTCAATGTGAGTCAAGTCAGGAGGGACAGGGCCATTCTGCTCTATGCGATACTAAAGGGCCTTTCTATTGATGTAGGCAAAATTATTCATAGGTAGATGCTCGGCTGTATTAATACTAGAGGCGGATCCCTCTTTGCTCCCAGTTTAATTACTGGTCTATGTCAGCAGGCGGGAGTCAGCTGGGATTCCACTGAGGCTCTCATTCACCCTATGAAGCCTATTTCCTCTACAGATATCCAAAAGTACAAGGGCCATGAAGAAGCAGCAGAGGAGGAGTTAGGGATTCAGCCAATCCCTACAGAGGGACTAGGCAGCAGTTCAGCTCCACCACCATCCCAGCATACCATTGAAGATTTATGGCAGCGCACAGAGTATCTGAGCCACCAACTGCACGATCTGGCCCTCTACCAGCACTCTATTACACAACATAATCATGCCTGCTTCAGTCAGCTAGCCCATGCCCTGAACCTTCCAATTGCATTCCCGGCGCCTCCTGAACCACCCGTTCGGCCTGACACCGAGCATGATGCGATGAATGGTGACACTTGATCAGGGAAGTTTCCCTGGACCCCTCCTTATTTTATTACTTGTCTCTATTGTGTTTTTTCTTTGATATTCTTACATTGGGGACAATGTATGTTTTTAAGTGTGGGGGGGTCACTTTATGATTCAGCTGGATGACTGTATAATAACTCATACACTTGTGCACTTTTCTACTTTGATGCATTACTATAATTCTATGATGTGTGCACTTTTATTCCTGTCATGAGGTGAGCATGTGAACAAAATTTCAATTTATGGGTTTGTGTTAGTGAAACCAATAGCCAATGATATAAATGTTTAAATTGCTAATAGCTCCTAAGAAACGTAGGAAAATCATAATTATGTGTAATTTTAATTTATTTTTTTTTTTGCAATTTATTATCCATTTTCTAGAATCCTGAATCTATTTTGCACAACAACTTTGAGTATTTAATTTATCTTTTATTTAAAGAAAATTTATACAACTTAAAGAAATTTTTTATGATCTCAGAAAGGATTCTAGAACTTATTTGAATGATGCTTGAGGCGAAATCCTAGGTTGATACTATTAATTAGGAGATGATTTAGGCATTATTTGATAGATTGAGCCTTTCAAGCCTAACCTAAGTAATAAAATAACACTAGTTCCTTTATTTTGAGCTTAATGAACTTTTCCTTCTGAAAACCATAACTGAGCCATAAGCCAAAGTTTGTATATCCTTATTTTTTTTCTTTACCCTATTCACTCACTCCATGATTATTTTGATGAATATTTGTATTGTATTGCTTTATTTACAAAAAGGGTGGAAGGGTGGAGCAAGGAAAAGAAAAGAAATTTTCAAAAGAAAAAGAAAAAGAAAAAAATTATATATATATATAAGAACAAATGTTGTGGGTGAAAGAAAAAGAGGACAATGATGGATTGAAGCAGGAAAAGTAGTGTGGGGAGAAAATCTTCCCAAAATTATTGGAGGAAAGCAAAGAGCTCAAGAGATCAATTTTAATCATGTGGTGCTGGGTGACTGATCCTACATTGATATCCTTTGTCCCACCCTTCACCTTGGCCACATTACAAGCTAAATAAAGTCCTTTTGATCCTAAAAGTAGTTTTGACCTACATTAGTGGAGAGCAGTAGGAAAAATAAGCTTATGGAAATCCTACGAGGAGATCCATACTTGATTTCTTGAGATATATAAACTCATTTGAATGAAAGATGATTGAACTGCTCAAAACACACACACACTCAGGGCTCTAGAAAAATGAATTCTGAATTGCATTTAAATTGAATATTGCACATAGTCATTAAATTTTCTGAAATTTCTTTAAGAGCATTCAATTTTCACTATGAGGCAATATATTGGTAAGACTTTCACTTACCTTATTTATTGAATATTGTTCACATGGTTTAATTTGCTTGAGGACAAGTAAAAGAGCAAGTGTGGGGGTATTTGACATGCTTTAAATTAAGCATGTATTTAGCATATTTTATGTTTCTTTTTATTTTATTTAAATGATAAATAGATAGGTTTTAATTAAATTGTGTGTTTTATGTTTTTAGGAATAATAAAGAAGAAAAGAAGAGAAAAATATAAGAAAATCATGAAAAATGCTGATTTCTGACCTTTCGTCACTAATGGAAGCATATCTCACTCATTTGAGCTCCGATTGAGCTGATTCCAGCGGCTATGGAAAGAAGAAACATAGAGCTACAACTTTCGTGTTCGGCACTTTGGCAAAATCTGGCGTTTTCTAGGCGCCGCGGTGCTCACAATACAGCGCCGCAGCGGCCCATCATGGATGTCTCGTAGAGCCGCGGCGCTGGTTATTGGCGCCGCGGCGCCCTTGCCCCAGAACCACGAGCGCCGCGGCGCTGCATGGGTGCGCCGCAGCACCCCGTGGATGAAGTTTCGCAGCGCCGCGACGCTGAACTTATGCGCCGCGGCGCCGCCGCTCCGGAAGTCGCGATTTTAGGGTTTTTTCGCCTGATTTGAAGCCCAATTGATGGAGATTTGACCTAAAAACTTTCCTACTTCGACTAGGAGGGTTTAATCGATAAAAAGGAAGGAAAGTAAGCAGAGAAGGTATCTATTCATTCAGCAAAGAATTCATTCAAGTTCTCAACTCTTTTCTTTACTTCTTGTTTAGTTTTCTATGGCCCTGCGCGGCTAATTTTCTTTAGTTGGTTGAGGGAGATTGAAACCTCAAGGGATTTGATGTCATTGTGAGATACGGATTTGATTTCATTGCATTCAATCTTAACCGGGTATTGTTTATTCATCTGTTCTTATTTTCTTAATATTATGCATGTGATTGCTAGGAGGCCTACTAGTATATTGTATGTGTAGCTGCTGAATTAGGTTTTGAACAAAGCTTTTATTACTTGATTCGTGAAGCAAATAGGATTAAGGATTTTGGATTATAAATCGTTAACCCTATGATGAATATCAACTAAATTGAATATAACCGATGTGCTTGTATTCGTTTAGCTCTATTAGTTTCTCTTGTTCTTCATGCGGTTAATAAGTTATGCTTTACCGATGTGCTAAAGGATTGCTCGTTAATTAGAGTATAATTAGTGCGATTGTGATTAATTTACTAGGCTTAAGGAGGAACTGGGATAGAATCCCAATGATAGATATTTGGTTTAAGATTGATAATTTTGTCAATGATCAATGCAATCCCTTGATGGTGAATATCGACCGAAACCAACGCTTTTCTCATTAATCACTTTCTCTCAATTATTTTTGCTATTGTTTACTTAATTTTAATTGCGACTCTCAATCCCCCCTTTCTGAATCACATAAGGTAATTCCAGTCTCTGTGGGATCGACCCTTACTCCCACTACTACAGGTTAGTGTTGAGGTAAGGTTTTAATTTGGGCGTGCCTGCGACAGTGCGCACCATTTTGTCCTAAATTCTTGTATTATCATACCACTTGCTAAATTTTTGTCTTAATGTCAAATCACCTAATCTTGATTACACCATTATTCCATCACTTTATTTTTATTTTTATTTTCATTTTTCCTCTTGGGTTTGGGCTCATTCTTGCCCATTTTATTTACTTTGGTTAAAATTCTACCTTTCATAATGGGCTTGGTCACATTTTCATGATTTTTGGGCTATCGGTCCAATTTCTATATCCTAGTCCAAGTCTATGTTTTATTTCTTCATTGGGCTATCCTATTGGCTTGCTAGAAATTTGTGTGAAGAAGAAAAACTCTACATAAAATGTCCATAGGTGAAAGCCCAATTTATGTGTGGAGATACTAAACTTAGTAACTT
This sequence comes from Gleditsia sinensis, assembly GCA_037074535.1. Taxonomy (NCBI): domain Eukaryota; kingdom Viridiplantae; phylum Streptophyta; class Magnoliopsida; order Fabales; family Fabaceae; genus Gleditsia; species Gleditsia sinensis. Next base: position 23,760,775 of record CM073476.1, read on the forward strand.
TTACTCTTAAATTAGGAAAAATTACCCTAATCCAATCTTGAAATTTTAAGACCTTTACTTCACAAAAATTTATCTTCCTTACCTAAGAATTTCACCTTTCTTTAGCATGTTTATTTCTAATATTTCCTCTTAAGTTTTCTTTCTTTACCTAGTCCATTAATATTAGAACATTTTTATGCATATATGTAAGGTGAAGAATTTCTAAGGAGAATATCTAAAAATTACGGGATGTTACAATGCTTGTACATAATATTATTGAAAATCAAACTGTCTTCGAATACTTTATATCAACAAAATATATCATTGAAAATATTATCTTTATAGATTCTCTGCTCTTAAATTCAATCCAACCCACAACTTGCCAAATCCATTTATATATATAGATTCCAACTCATCCATCCAAAAAGAGATTTAAATCTATTTTCAAAACACTCACTTTATTACAAATCGTTATCTTGGAGTTAACAACCTTGATCATATAATAACCCACTATCAAAATTGTATTAGCCATTCGTCATCTTGTTTCACATAAACAAATCAAACAATCAAATCAAACCTTATTGACATCCGAACACGCCATTACCTTTGTGTTTGGATGAAATATTCTTATTTTTAGTTAATTCTTTTTCTTTATACCCAAGAGAGTTCTCTTTATCATTGTTCATCAACACAATTTCAAAAGCTGAACTGGTAGTCCATACTCAAGAAACATTGTCTAGGACATACTTATTGGTTCTTAAATATCGCATATCTAAGGAAAAGAGTCAGAAGGAAGAAGAGGATGACAACCTATAGAATTCCACAGTAGCACTGTGAGTATAAATATGTCTGCGGTTATATACCGATACTCAAAGTCCTATTACAAAATCCTTTGCTCTGATAGCCACAGGGAAACCTATTGCTCTGATACCAACTTGTCACATCTCTAATTTTAGGGCACGTGAAATGTAACACCTACTTACTAGCGTCATTCTTCATATATTACATTCCCAGGAAATATATAATCCATATCTATATTCAGATGAGTCAACCTTAGGAATCTTGTTGCTCACTTCTTACTAAAGTACCTGGAATGTGTTTGTATATAAAAAGATGAGATGACAATCACAATAGCTAGCAAATTTTCAGAAAAACAGTACACATTCCATTCCTTAAAACATCTCAATTTTTTTCACTAAAACATAAGCACTAACCATACATAATACATCATCTTGGTCACACTAGGGACCCATAACATGTTGGTCTACTTACCCAATGTAGTCCCATACCTGCAAAGGGTTATGCATCTTCTATTATTGGCCAATCTTGGGGGAAATAGGGCTTACTTGGCACCCTTTTGTGCACCCCCTTAATTCTCGAGAATGCATACATAACATATCTTTAGACCATCATTCATTCATCATAGCATAAAAGTTAGGCAATCAATGAAAATTCATAAATTCAAGTTCATAAGTATAAAGAGTGTTTTAAGGAAAAGCTAGCTACCTCAATTCTAGCATAATCACTTCCTTTCCAAGGTTGCCAAGATTAATACCAGCAACGCAAACTAAAACACATAAGAGTTCTTGGTTAATGCATGTATATTAGGTCCTAAAGCCATAAATATCTAGTTTAGGAGCTTCTGCTCCTCAAAATAAAACTATGATTTTGTTGAGATTTGGGGTTGTTATTAAATATGACAAAAGTCCTCTACAAATTCTAAAATTTTGTATGGAAGTACCTTTACATGTTTATTTTGTTTCATAATTCTCTCAGCCCTTAACTCTTCCATTCAACCCCAAACACTACCTCCATATCCAGGACAGTGCAATTTAGTTTCGGTTCCATTTCTATTCTGTTTTGCATCCATTTGGATTATAAAACTATTTCAAAATTCATGATATTTTATATGAAGCATCCTAGATATGTTGTATAATCACCATAAAAATTACAAGTAAAAACTAATTCATTTCTCCCTTCGAATAATCCAAGTTTTAAAGTTGTCCCCTGTTATGGCCTATTTTTCCTCATTTCCTATCCTACCTAATTTCTATATTTTATTGTGTACTTTAACCTACCCAGAATTTTCTAAAATTTGGTAGAACCCTTAATTAAGATCCTTATAACATGTCATAAAATTTTCATATGAAATTTCAACATCTAACCCCTTCAATATTTTGTATTTCCATCAACAGTCTAAGCTATCCAGCAATTTGTTCTGAACATTGTTTTAATTGTAAAAGGCCTAGTTTTAGGTTCTCAAAAATCACAACAATTTCCAGAATTTATTATGAACATATTAAGACTCTTCTTACCAAAAATTAGAGAATTTAAAGGCCATTTACTAAACCAATATTTTCAGGTGCTAAATGGTTTCTATTTTCTCAACCTAACCCTTCTATGCTCTATGACTTTTACTCACTCATCAGACCCTAACTCACTCATTTGGATTCAAAATTATGTGATTCCAGTGGCTAGGTAACCGTGAGAAATATATCTACAATGTTCATGTTAACTATGTCTTCATATTTGACATGCTATAAATTAAGTATGTATTTAGCATATTTTATGTTATTTTTTATTTTATTTAAATAGTGAATAAATATGATTTAATTAATTTTTGTGTTTTATGTTTTAGGAATAATAAAGAAGAAAAGAAGAGAAAAATAGAGAGAAAATCATGAAAAATGCTTATTTCTGACCTTTCATCACTAATGGAGGCATATCTCGTTCATTTGAGCTTCAATCGAGGTGATTCCAGCAGTTATGGAAAAAAGAAACATAGAGACTTTCGTGTTTGACACTTCAACAAAATCTAGAGTTTTTTGGGCGCCGCGGCGTTCGTAATAGAGTGCCGCGGCGGCCCGTCATAGTTGTTCGGAGTGCCGCGGCGCTGTATATAGACGCCACGGCGCCCATCACCAGGAACCAGAGAGCGCTGCGGCACTGACTTAGGGCACCGCAGTGCCCCGTGGCCTTGTCTCCGTAGCGCTGCGACGGCCGCCGTCGCACCAGAACGATGATTTTCGCGATTTTAGGTCTTTTTCACTCCAATTGAAATCCGATGACTGGGATTTGACCTAAAGACATTCCTACTTCAATTAGGAGGAGTTAATCTATAAAAAGGGAGAAAAGCAAGTAGAGAAGGCATCCAATTCTTCATCCAGGTTCTTCAATTCTTCTTTAGATTTTCTTATGGCCCTGCGTGGCTAGTTCTTTTTAGTTGGTTGAGGTAGATTGAAACCTCAAGGGATATTCATGCATTGTGAGATGTGGATTTGATTTTACTATTTCAATTTGAATTGAGTATTGATTATTCATCTGCTCTTCTTCTCAATGATTATTCATATGATTGCTAAGGAGGCCTACTAGTATATTGTGTGTCTTAATGTACCGCTGAATTATGTTTTGAACAAAGTCTTCAATTCTGTGATTCATGAGGCAAATAGGTTTGAGGATTTTGGATTATAAATCATTGAACCTATGATGAATAATTAACTAAATTAGATATAACTGATGTGTTTATATTTGTTTAGCTCTGTCAGTTTCTCTAGTTCTTCATGCGGTTAGTAAGCTATGCTTTACCGATGTGCTAAAGGATTGCTTGTTAATTAGGGTTTAATTAGTGCAATTGTCATTAACTTACTAGACTTAAGGAGGAACAAGGTTAGAAACCCAATGATAGATATTCAATTACAAATTGATTATGTTGTCAATTATCAATGTAATCCCTTGACGATGAATATCAATCGAAACCAACGCCTTTCTCATTAATTACTCTCTTAATTATTTTCATTATTGTTTACTTTACTTAATTTGCGATTATCAATTCCCCCTTTTTTCTAATCACAGAAGGTAATACCAATCTCTATGGGATCGACCCTTACTCCCACCACTACAGGTTAGTTTTGAGGTAAGGTATCAATTTGGGTGTATCTGCGACAGTACGCACCAATATTCCTTATGGATTAGTCCCAAAAATTCAAAAACAGAAGCTATTCTTCACCAGCTAGAATTCCAGACCCGATTCTGACCTCTCATCACTCTCTGGAGTATAACTCTCTCATTTTACGTTCGATTGATGTGATTCCAAATGCTATAGAAAGTTATAAGGCTAGAACTTCTATGTTGAACACATTTTCATATTGTAGACTGAAAATCGTCCATGCAGGGCCAAAATTTAACCTAATAAAATCTAAATCAGATTTTTATAAGAAGCCAGACTTACCTTGTGTAAACCCACTCCTATGGCTCTCAATTTGCAACTTGCTATCCCTCTTGGTTTCCTTTGCAACTCAGCCACGTTTTTTTTAAACCAAATATGGGGTGAGCAAGGGTTCAAATATTAGCTCTCACTCTCACTCTCATTGCCTTATGGTGAAGGAAGGAAAGAAGATTTCTCTCAATTTCTAGACATTTCTTCTCTCAAATTTCTGGTTATTCTCTCTCTTTCTCTCTCTCTCTCTATCTCTCTCTTTCTCTCTTCCTTTTTTTTCTATCTTAGACTCCCTCTTGTCAATGGTATTTATAGAGCAAAGAAAAAAAATAGAAACAAAATAAGGAAGGTGCATGGTTTCTTCCTTTCTTGTCATGGTTTGTAGAAACAAAATAAGGAAGATGCATGGTTTCTCCCTTTCTTGTCATAATTTAATGCTAATCCTAGATTAGTGATGTCATAAAAATGTATTTGTATCCTTCCCCCATCCATTATGATCCTAAGAATTTTATTTGTATGATTCATGATTAATTATATGTCATCTATTCTTTTTTAACTACCTTATTGTTCCATAACTAAGTAATTTAATTCTTGGTCATATATATCTTTTACTTTTTCTTAGATTTATCTAACATTATTAAAGATTTAGGATGTTACATGAAACACATATTTTATGATCATATATTTTTTATAACATGTATAATACACTCTTTTACAGATATGTATTCCTATGTATGCACAATATATAAACCAAGTCTGTAAACATCAAAGTACAGCAGAAGCAGGGATTCTGCCTGTAGAATTTCAGAGCATACTCTAAAGTACAAGTACAACATAAATCAAAATCTATGAGCCATAGAAACAAAGTAGGCTCATCCAGAGATCTTGTCGTCTAGTTGGTCAACTATCTGAAGGGGGAAAAATCAAACTCTATATCCTTATCCTAAAAAACATATAACCATCGTGTAGTGAGTTTGACAACTTAGTGAGCACATAATACCTCCTATGACCTCTTAGGTTAACATATGGATGTACTCATATTTGAAAATTTCTCACAGAAAATACAGTTCAGAAGTACATCCATATGGAACCCGTATTCTAAATATTCTCAGTTCATATCACATTCAAATATTTAAAATCATATGCAATACGGTATGATCATTATTCAAATATTGTAATGCATCTAAATATTTCACATGAAAAACATTAGAAGGATCCCATATCAGAACTACCATATCAGAGTTCAGGCCCTTCCGTACTTTGTTGGTGTAGGATTTGCCTAAACTCAACATCCTGCTGAGGTTTGCCCTTCCACCATTCAAGAGGACACGTGAAAGGATTCTAATATGAGTATTTCCCAAGCACACAGCAAGGGAAGTCAAATCACATCTCATATAGTTGGCATCTCGCCCATATAAGAGGCATCCCGCTCTCCTTCACATATAATATCCCGTGTATTGGCCAACACACGAGGCTAGCACCACCCTTGCTAGCTGAGGTATCAAGGTGCACCAGGACTAACATAACCTGCTGTTAGCAAACAATGTTTCCAATAGGATTCCTCCACAAATTTATCATATGCACATATTCTATATCATTCAAAACAGAGCTTTTAGTATAATACAAAATCTCAGTCTTAATACAGCTCATCTGTCATAAATTACCCAATCAGAGTTTATCACATATACATGTCCTTTCTCGAGGTAAATTATATAGCTTTATAAATCAATGCCACGTGCATAAATATTCACTTTATCATTTAATGAGAAATACATGTAAAATTAGATGTACCACGAGTTCAGAAATCCATTTTCAAAATTATACTCTTCTTGAACTATATTCCAAATTGTAAGCAATTCAAATAATTTAATGAATCTCATAAACATATAAAAGTGTAAATGTCTTATAAATATAATCAAATACACATTTAAAGATCAAGAAGAGTATATGACAAGGTATAGGAAGAATCATCTACTCACAAGGTAAGGGCTCTAGATTGGATAGTCCCAAATGCATTTTTCCAATCCATATTTGACTAAACAGTCTTCAAAAACATGTCTAGAGGGTGCAAAAAGCAAGAAAATGACTCCGGGAACTTGGTCACTGTTCATGGCTAGAAAATACTATTCATCGCCGAAAACATTATTTATCCCATAAAATACTATTCATCAAAAATAAAAAAGTTGTCAGATAGCTGAAAAATTTCATATCCTAAGGTTTATCTACCTCCTGAATCTATCTATGATGTTATATTTTCAATTTGAGGTTTATAAGTAAGAGTTTCAAATTTTTCCTTTTTTTGAAATTTTTTACTTCCGATCTATGGCTGATTTGAAAAATTGTTCGGTCAAAATCATAGTATTCTCCATCCTAAATCTAATGGTACCCTTAGTTTTGAGATCGGAAGCCAATAGACACTCTAGATCTAGAGAGAAAAATGAAAGTTATTATTCACACTATTAATCAATTTTGCAAAATTCAATTTTCATCTCCGTTCTGTCTCCCCCTTCCCCTTTTCTCTTTTATTTTTTTTAATAATAATTTTTATTTAATAATTGAATAATAGGATTTCTTTTTTATATATTCATATAAATACCGTTTTTCATCCTAAAACATCCCAATTTTTTTAAAAAAATTACATTCTCATAAACCTTCAGTTAAACTCTTAAATCATGGCTTTTCTTTATAAAAATCTTAATAAAAAAAATCAAAAAATAAATATCTTTATACATAATAAAAGAAAGAATATTTCTAAAAATACAACAAAAATTTATTAGAGGCCAATATAATTATTTTAAGCAAAACAATAATTATTTTAAACAAAAATATATTTACTTCCAGCAAAGCATGCATAATCATTTAAAAAAAATCATACTTGTTTATAATAAAATGTTATTTAAAAATAAAAATTTTGAGATATTACAGTGCATTAGCTTCTCCCCCTTTCCTTGTTTAGTTGACTTCTTCATGAAGTCTTTAGGAAACAATAAAAAAATAAAGCTTGCTCAAGAAGCCACCATTTTCCATGCTAACTATGTCTTTCAACTAAGCCAAAATTACAAGTTTGCCATCCCTTAAAATCTTAACTAGTCATTGGCTAAGACATTGTTTGGCTATTGTAAATTCCAAAATGGTTTAATCTTTTCCTGAGAAGGGTACTAATGAACTTTAGAGCTACACTCTCCACATGTCTTCAACTCACTTCTTGCCGCCTGACCCTAACCCTAAAAAGACAAGAAATTACCATTTTACCCTTATATTTTTCTGCAAAGGTAAAATTATTTTCTTCTTCTTCTATGAGCATTTACTTAGGAAATGATAAAGCCAACTTCCTTTGACTCTTCTTACTATGCTATTTAGTGAAAGATAGAAAATCAGACGATGTTGCAAAAGGTATGAAGTAGGAGAAGGAAATCTCTTAGGTCTTTACTTGGTCTATCAAACCTTGAAACAAGTACAAATGATCAAAATTAAAATGCTTGCTGCCCAGAGTAGGCAGAAAAATTATTTTGATAAGAGAAGAGTACATTTAGAGTTCAAGGTATGAGAACATGTATTCTTAAAATTTTTTCCTACAACTGGTTTTAACAAATCCCTTAAAGTTAAGAAATTGAGTCTTCGATAATTAATCCCTATGGTGTCCTTACAAGAGTCAGACCATGAACCTATTAAATTGTACTCCCACCCAATATTTTGTCATGTGCCTCAACTTCGAAAATACTTCCTGGCCATTCACAGATAACAAATGATGAATCAATGCAAATAAGGGAGAACTTCAACCAATTCCTATATCCATTATCAATACATATGTGAATAAATTAGGGAATAAAACTATTTCTCTAATCAAAGTAGTTTAGGATGGCTTAACCCCAGAAGAAGCTACTTAAGAGATGGAGGAAACATCGAGACAAAGACATCCTCAATTATTTGAATTAGGCCATTTTTAAATTTTAAGGACAAAATTTTTTTACGAGAGAAAAATTGTAACATCCTCAATTTTATTTATTAAACATTATATAAATATGCTTCCTACAAATCAAAGAATGAGAAAAATAAGTAATATAAGGTAATGAAAAAATTCTAGGGAAGTGGTAAAGGAACATGCATCAAAAAATTTATTGGTAAATTATATTGGTGTTAAAATGACAAAGGTGGCTAGGGAAAAGGGAGAAAATTAGTAAGTAATTTTCTTGGGAAAATTATTCTTAAAGAAAGACTAGAAAAGTTCTATATTTTTGAAAAAAAATGAAACAAAAAAAGTAATTTTGAGTAATTACATGCATAATTTAGGAAAAAAGGTTAGGTCATAGAAATTGCTCTAATTAGGGACTTAAAATTTTGTTAACACAATCTTAATGAAGAATTAAAGGAAATAAATGAATTTGAGTTAAGCAAACAAAGTCTTAAGTAATGATTTAAATACTGAATTGGTAGTGTAGTAATTAAGCTAGAACTTAAGGGGCAATTATATGGTCTAATAGAAATCTCACCTAAAATATCTTTTAGCTCATGATTACGGTTTTTGAATGAAGTTAATAAGGATCAATAACTGGCTGAAAAGTGTGTAGCTTTATGAGGAAGAAAAGGATAATGGATAAGGTTGGTATAATTAAAATAGTGCAAGGATAAAAGTGGAATTGCTTGGTTTAATGACAACACCCCGAAAATATCTTTATCCCTCATTGTTATGCGGATGGAATGAAGACTTTAGGGGTTGGAAAAACTATATTGGAACATGAAAAAGCAGGGAGAAAAAGGAGAGAAAAATCACATGGAAGGAGGAAGAAGAAAGATAATGAATAGTGAGGAAAAAAGGGGCACCAAGGTAATTATCTTTTTCCAGCCTCCATACCTCCCATTTCTTCCTATTATTGGTTCCTTATGTAACATCCCCGATTTTATTAAATAGGAAATAATTTTTAGTGGTGAAGTGAAAGAAAGAGAATGAAATGGAATATTGAAGAAACCTTAGAAAATGATAAAGTAACTAAATGGAAAAAAAGAAAATAGAAGGGGAGAAAGTGTAATATTCTAATTCTTTGGGACTAGAACCGAACATCAAGTAATGACCTAGAGATATGCTTTTGGGTGTGACTCTAAAGCCCATTAGTATCCTCCCATAAGAAGATTCAAGCATTTAGGGAATTTTAGGAAGACAAATAAGGCCTTAGTTGAGGGGTTAGTGACAATCAATAGAGTGGCAAACTTGTAATTTTGGCTTGGTTGGAGGACATAGTTGGCATGGAAAGTTGGCTTCTAGAAGATATTCTTTTTTAATATTTTCCTAAAAACTTCTTGAAGAATTTGACTAAGGGGAGTGGGAGAGAAGAAGCCTATGGTCAAGAGAAAAGAGAGGAAGAAAAGAAGAAGAAAGAGAATAGAGAGAGAGAAGAGAGAGAAAGGCAACAAGAAGGAAGATCAAGGTAATTTCTATGCATCTAAGCCCCTAAATTTTCAATCTAAACCTCCTAAATGAATTTTTGATGGTGGAAATGCAGGGATTTGATAGAAAAAGAGAAGAGACAAAGAGTGTTTAGAGAAGGAGAAGGAGATGACCAAAAGTTGTGATAAGAGTAGGTTTAACAATAATCTACCTTGAAGCTTCAAATCTTGATGATATATGTATATATATATATATATATATATATATATATATATGTATACTTGTAGGTTGTTGTTGTTTGAGATAGCTTGTGCATATATTGGAATGACCATATGAATAGCCATGTAGAGTAAAGGTTTAGATGCATATGTACTACATGTATTGTGTTGAAATTTGGCTTTGAATGGATGGAATTCGATGCTTCGAATGCATAGTTCAGGGAGTCATAATTTGTGCTAAATTAGAAGCTGTGTTCAACATAAATATTGTAGCCCTATATATTATCATTCAAAGCCCTCTGGAATCATTTCAATTAGACATAATATAAGAGATTTATGCCCCAATGAGTGAAGAGAGGTCATATCTAACGCGTATAATCACGATGATGATTTTGGGACACTTTTACACATATTTCTAGTTGTAATTTGTCAAAGTGGTAAACATAAAATTTGTAGATTATTGTCTTAGTAGACACCAAAATTACCTCAATTGGAGTTGAAATGAGGGAGTTATGCCTTATTAGTGAGGAAATGTTAGATTAGTTGAGAACCTGAAGCCTGAAACATGACCGTGTTTCATGGCACAACAAAGCTATGTTTTAGGCAATTTGAGAGGCTGCGGCACATTTGAGACAACCTTGTTGGGTGTGTTTCACTAATTAACTGCAAGCGCACAGCATAGTTATAGCTAGTTCGACAAGTACAGGTCGTATCCCATAGAGACCAAAGATTAATTACTAGACTTCTATGAAACAAGCTATCTAAATCAATGTAATTCAATAGAGCGATCACAATTAAGTAAATAAGGAATCAACTATCAAAAGTATAGGGTTAGAATTTACCGCACTTATTATATTCAACATTCAATATGTACCTCTAATTGCAATTATCTAGATAATTGGGGATGGTTTAGCCTTAATTAATTAACAACTTCTTTGAAGCATTACTAATTGTACCTAGGTTAATCCAATTGTCAACTTTCGTGGTTCTTAGTTTAATCTAAGTCCATTAAGTTCTATGCTTACCATGTGATTCAATTAATATGGGTTCTCGTGCCTACCAATTGATTCAATTCCTAAAGAACCTTAAACTACTTTCGTGGTTAAGATATCCCTCATTAACTATTAAGTTATGGTATTAACTTTCAACTTTCTGTTCATCAGTTAATAACCCAACATGTGATAAACATTGGCTAGACATTCATAAACACATATAATGCATAATAATTAATCCTAATTAACCATAGACAATCGCAATTAGGGTTTTATGTAACATCCCTAATTTCGTTTCTTTTATTAATAAAGGTACATAAATATTTAATTAAGGAAATAAAATTTATTAAACAATTTTTCATTATCTAAGAAAAAATATAAACCTTAGAAATTCTTCACTTTATGTGTATATATAGGAAATGTTTCTAACATTAAGGGAATAGGTAAAGAGAGAAAACATAATAGAAAAAAAAATTAGAAATAACATCTTAAAGAGAAGCAAAATTCTTGGGTAAGGAAGATAAAATTTTGGAAGTAAGTAAAGGTCTTAAAATTTCAAGAAGATTGGATTAGGGTAATTTTTCCTAATTCAAGAGCTAAAGTTACTAAGTTTAACATCTTCACCCAAACATTGGCCTTTCACCTATGGACACTTCATAGAGTTTGTTTTTCCACTTCACATGAGTTTATCGCAAACTATTTGGGTAGCCCAAGCAAGAGATATAACATAGACTTGGAATAGGATATAGAAGTTGGACCGACAGCCCAAAAATCATTAAATGTGACCAAGCCCTCCATGAGATGTAGAATTTGAGTCAAAGCAAAGGAAATGGGCAAGAATGAGCCCAAATCTAATAGGGAAAAAAATAAGAACCATGTGATGAAATAGTAGATGTAATAATAATCAAGATTAGGTCACATGTCATTAGGATAAAACATCTATATCCTACATTCATAATTTCAGTAAGTAGGTGATAATACATGGCATTATGACAAAATATCCCTATCCTACACAAATAATTTCAGCCAAGGAAGGGAGATTCAAGGGCTGAAAATTTGCCACTTAGAAAGGTAAACCAATCATACTTGTGTGAGACAAAAGAAAAAGGAAATGAATCCCTAAATCAAAGGGACCTTATGGTGCGTATTGTCGCAGGTACACTCAAATTGATACCTTACCTAAAACTAACCTGTAGCAGTGGAAGTAAGGGTCGATCCCACAGAGACTGGTATTACCTTATGTGATTAGAAAAAGGGGGGATTGATAATCACAAATTAAGTAAAGTAAACAATACTGAAAATAATTAAGAGAGTAATTAATGAGAAAGGCATTGGTTTCGGTTGATATCCACCGTCAAGGGATTGCATTAATCATTGACAACATAATCAATCTGTAATTGAATATCTATCATTGGGTTTCTAACCCTGTTCCTCCTTAAGTTTAGTAAATTAATGACAATCACACCAATTAAACTCTAATTAACAGGCAATCCTTTAGCACATTGGTAAAGCATAACTTATTAACTACATGAAGAACTAGAGAAACTGACAGAGCTAAGCAGATATAAACACATCGACTATATCTAATTTAGTTAATTATTCATCATAGGTTCAATGATTTATAATCCAAAATCCTCAAACCTATTTGCCTCACGAATCACAGAATTGAAGACTTTGTTCAAAACATAATTCAGCGGTAGATTAAGACACACAATATACTAGTAGGCCTCCCTAGCAATCATATGAATAATCATTGAGAAGAATAGAAGATGAATAATCAATACTCAATTCAAATTGAAATAATAAAATCAAATCCATATCTCACAATGCATGAAGATCCATTGAAGTTTCAATCTACCTCAACTAACTAAAAAGAACTAGCCACGCAGGGCCATAAGAAAATCTAAAGAAGAATTGAAGAATGTAATTAAGAACTTGGGTGAATGAATCAATGAATTTTTTGCTTGCTTTCCTCCCTTTTTATAGATTAACTCTTCCTAATCGAAGTAGGAGTGTTTCTATGTCAAATTTCGGCCTACCAGGCTTCAATTGAAGTTGAAAAACCCTAAAAATTGTGAATTCAGTGACCTGGTGCTGCGGCGGGTGCCACAGCACTCCGAAAATCCAAAGACGGGGCGTCGTGGCGCTCTTGGACTAGTGCTGCGATGCTCATTGCTGGGCTAACGCAGCGCCACGGTGCTCTTTTACAGAATTTTCCAAAGTGCCAAACATGAAAGTTGTAACTCTATGTCTCTTCTTTCCATAGCCGCTGGAATCACCTTAATCTGATCTAAATTGAAGGAGATATGATAACATTAGTGACCAAAGGTCAGAATTCATCCTACTGCATTGTGATTCTGGTTTGTGAGCTCTGTAACACTATGAAATCTCCCGAATTTGACCAAGTGTTCAACATAAACGTTGTAGATGATTGTGTTATATTTTCACAGCCACTTGAATCACTTTTATTGGAGTTCATAAGAGGGAGATATGCCCAACACAGTGCTGAAAGGTCTGGAATCGTTGCAATGTAGCATTTTTCCATGAATTTCTTATCTTTTTCTTCTCTTTTCTTCTTCCTTTGTTCCTACAACACAAAACACAAAACTAAGCTAATTCCTAATTATATTTTACTTAAATCAAACAAAAAGTAAGTTTAAAGGTATTAATATCATGCTTAATTAAGATCACATCATCTTATCCCTTGTCTTAAGAACATTTTATCATGATTTTCAAATACAAATCTCCTTTGGTTATGCATATCTTGACTAAGGGAGAGGAAGACAAAAGCATGAGTTGTATTTTCAAAAAAAACCAAGTGCATCCTCATTGTGATAAGGTAGACCCATGATTATGAGAGGTGAACCACTTGATAGTTTATTTAAACAAAACTCACCCTTATAACATTATAATTTAGTCCAAGTTTGGGAGACAAAAAATAGAAGCTAGGTAGAGTGAGGAAAGGAGAGAAAGTGAGGAGAAGAAAGGAAGGAAGAAGAAGGACAAGTCTAGAGGACTAAGTACTGAAGGTAAGTTAGCTTAATCTCCACTTGAATCCATCTTTTCTCTTTATCCTTGGGGTTCAAAACTCACCCTCCCTCTCTTATTCAAGCTACTAGAAAAGATAAGAGAAGGAAGGAATCTTGCCACTTCCTTCAAGGGGAAACAAGAAAAAGAATTCACTAAGTGAACTAGGGAGATCTTTAGGTAGGTTTAACAATATCTCTTTTTGAAGAAAAGTTTTAAAATTTATAACATTTATATGGGATTTTGATCTTAGAACTTTGATAAAATTTACATTATTTGCTACTTTGATGATTGGCCATGGATGTTGCTATATCATGTTACATGTTATCTTGCATATGATTAATGTTTTGAACATTTCGGTTGGTGTGAAAAGTTCTACATAGGTATGGCTATGGGTGGCAAAATTTTAGAATTTTTATGCTGCTATTTTGTATATTTGAATGTGGTGAAAAATGGATGGAATATGATTAGATGTAAATTAGGAAGAAAATGGAAGAGGACATAATAAAATGATAAACTAAAACTTTGAGAAAGATTTGGTTAGAAAACTAAATTTTGGAGTAACCAAGGAAGCTTCTATTTTTGAAATTTTAGATAGAATTGGTTAGGAATTAAAATAAATGGTTAACGTAAAAAATGTAGATATATGTCTTATAGATTGTTAGCCATTGGAATCACCTAATTCGGAGTTCAAATGAGAGAGATATGGTCTAATTAGTAAGTAGTAGTTAGAAAATTGTTGACTAGAGAAGAATCTATTAGGAAAGCTACTGTGTTTGAATTTTTGGGATAAATTTGTAGGAAAATAAAAGCAATGGTTAACATGATATATACATATATATATATATATATATATATATATATATATATATATATATATATATATATATATATATTCCTCATGAATATTTAGCCACTGGAATCATTCAATTTATAATTCATATGAGGGAGATATGGTCAAATTAGTAACTAGTGGTTAGAAACTAGTTAACCAGGAAATAATATGTTAGGTAAGTTTTTGTGTTTGAATTTCTGTGAAGAATTTGTAGGGAATTACAAGAAGTGATTAACATGAAAAATATAGATATATGACTCACGAATTTTTAGCCACTAGAATCACTCAATTTAGAGTTCATAGGAGAGAGATATGATCATATTAATAAGTAGAGGTCATAACTTACCTAGGAGGAAATAACATTGAATTTGAAAGAGTAATAACACCAAGATTCCTTACGATTTCACTAATATGTCAACATAAGAGTTTTATAGGTTTTTCTAAGCTTTAAATGGACACCAAGAGCACCTCAATCAGAGTTAAACTAAAGAAGTTATGCTCTAATTAGTGAGAGATGAAAATAATATTTAAAAAAAGAAGAAGAATCTTATAAATAAAAATAATAAATGACTAATGTATACCCTTGCCATTGCCATTGCCATTTCCTGAACTCCCTTCCATCTTAAGTGTGTAATTTTGATATAGAAATATTTTATAAATTGATATTTGAAAATGATTATGTTCATGGCAAGATTATCAATGATTTTTGGTAATGATTATACTTTGATGATAAATTATGGCATGTGAGTATAATGAACATACTTGTTATTGAAATCATATTTTTGACTATTAATGTGAAAAGAAAAGAAAAGAAAAGAAATAAATGAGCACGGTTACATGGCGGTCTATATGGTGCACAAGTAAGGACGTCCTATTAATGACTATGATTATGCTAATGGGAAAAGAAAGTGTGCCATGTCGAACAGAGCAAGAAAAGCTCGTATTGGAGACTAGAAAGTACTCACCCAAATCGTGGTAGCTTATTATGAAAATTAGTTGATAGCTATCATATGACATTCTAAAAATTGTTATTCATGCCATACATGTCGTTACTGTACCATTTTTATATGCATAGATAAAGTGCATTCATTCATGTGACCTAAGATATTTTCTGTAGTTTATATAGATGAATATGACATGATGAGCAATATTGATGATTATGATTTACTGTTAAATCTACTGGGATTTAATTCTTACTATATTTGCATATTATGTTTAGAAAACGAGCACGGTCACATGACGGTCTATGGTGTGCACCAGTGTTAACGGGTATAATTATGCTAATGGGAAAAGAAAGAGTGTGTCATGTCGGACGGAGTGAGAAAAGCCCATACCAGAGACTAGAAAGTACTCACCCTGATCGGGGTAGCTTGTTATGAAAATTAGTTGATAGCCATCATATGATATTCTAAAAATAGTTATTCATGCCATACATGTCGTTACTACACGATTTTTATATGCATAGATAAAGTGCATTCATGTGACCTAATATATTTTTTGTAGCTTATATAGGTAAACATGACATGACAAGCAATATTAATGATTATGATTTATTGTTGAACCTACTGAGATTTAATTCTCACTATATTTTCATATCATGTTTAGAAAACTAGTTATGCATATTTTTTTATGGCTCTGGCTATTAGTGTATGTTGGATCGAGTTACTCTATGTTGGGTAGATCCCAAAAATTAATAAGGTGTTTCTAGTTAAGTTGGCTAAGATCCCAGTGAAGTTGCAACCACCTGCACCCGTATATCTGGATTTTGGTCAATATGGATGAATAAGATGTAAACATATTTGTATTTGATTTTTATACGGATGTTTTTAATTAATGATGTGCATGTGAACCTAGAATTGTATTAGTGTTATGTGTACACCATAAACCTTAATTATGCTTGATTAATTGAATTGAATTTTATTCTGAGTTAAATACTTAGAAGTAAAGAGGTAATGACTACATGGAATTTACAAATATATATGTATATATGTAAAAAAATGGAGTTGTTACATTTTACAATTCAACTAATGCAGTATCATCATACTATAAAGTGGGTTTTTCGAAACCCTAAATCAAACCCTACTCACACATAATTGAAAGAAAATTTATCAAGTAAATCATTAATGTTCAATACAATCAAAGAGAAAGGAGTAGAAGAAGGAGATGTAAAGCTAGAAAGATAAAACTTGGTTTTTAGAATGTAATGAATAAGAGATAAAAACTTTAATCAATCCCAATTCTACTCTAAGAGTATAAAGTAATCAATAATCCTAATCTAATGGTATTTTCTAAGCCTAAATGAAGTCTAAAATCGTCTGTATATGTCTGTATCTATCTTTCTCCATGCTTCCCCATGTATTTATAGCACTTTGGCTGCTTAAAACCCTAAACAATACGGAGTGTACGAACATGAAGCATAGCCGTTGTTAGCACCTAATGACTAGCATCTTATTTCATACATCCACATAATAGAATATTTCCCTTAAACCTTTTAGTATTATATATATATATATATATATATATATATATTTGTTTTTCTTATCTATAAATTTCTAGCAATGTCTACCTATCCCATAAATTTATTTATTCACTTCTATTGTTAGTTATCTTTCTTGGATAAGCATACAAGTGCTTCAAGTTATTCCAAGCATTTTCAAAATTCATTTTCTTGTAGGCAACTAACTAAGCGTGATATGCATTAGTTACAACAAAAAGGCTCTCACGCCATAAAGAAAAGTGTACAGTCCATAACTTATTTTACATCACATTATTAGCTATCTAAAATGGGCTTAGTACTCAACTAAACCATCCCACATATATTACACAACAAGAAAATATACAATCCATATCCATATTTAGATGAGTGAACCTTGAGACCTCTGTTGTTCAACTCTTGCTGGAGTACCTGGAATATGATTATGTGGACATAAAAAGATGAGATGACAATCTCAATAGCTAGCAAAGTTTTCAGAAAAAAAATATACATTCAATTCCTTAAAACCTCTCAATTTATTTCGCTGAAATATAAGCACTAACCATACATATATACATCATCTTGGTCACACTAGGGACCTATAACATTTTGGTCTACTTATCCAATGCAAAAGGGTTATGCATCTCCTATTATTGGCTAATGTGTGGGGGACATAGGGCTTACTTGGCACACCTTAGGCACCCCTTAATTGTTAAAAATGAATACATAACATATCTTTAGACCATCATTCATCTTATCATAAAAGTCAGGCAACCAGTGAAATTGATAAATTTAAGTTCATAAACATAAATAGTGTTTTAAAGAAAAGCTAGCTACCTCAATTCCTGCATAATCACTTCCTTTCCAAGGCTGCCAATGTTACTACCAATAACTCAAATTAAAACATATAAGAGCTTTTGGTTAATGTATGCATATAAACACCTAAAATCATAAGCCTCCAGTTTAAGCGCTTCTGCTCCCAAAAATAAAATTGTGATTCTGTTCAAATTTAGGGTTATTATTAAATATGACAAAATTCCTCTAAAACTTATAAAATTTTACATGGAGGTTCCTCTACATGTCTATTTTATTTGTTGTATCTCTTATCCCTTAACTATTCCATTCACCCTAATAAGTACCTCCATAACCCAAAACAATGCAGATTGGTTTTGGTTCCATTTTTATTCTATTTTCCATTCCTTTGCATGGGTAAAACTTCTTCAAAATTCGTGATATTTGATATAGAGAATCCTAGAGATGTTATATAAGCACCATAAAAATTAATTCATTTGACCCCTCAAATAACACACTTTTTATGGATGTCCCCAGTTCTTGTCTGTTCTGACTCACTTCCTGTCCCATCGAATTTCTATATTTTATATTATGCCTTAACCAGTCCAAAATTATATAAAATTTGGTGGGGTACTTAATTATGATCCTTATAACTTGTCATAAAATTTTTCATATGACAATTCAGCATCTAATCCCTTCAATGTTTAATATTTCCATTAACAGCCTAAGTTGTCCAGCAGATTATTCTTGGCATTGTTTTGATTGTAAATGGCCTATTTGTAGGTTCTCAAAAATCATGAAAATTTTCAGAATTGATTATCAATATTTCAAGACTTTTCTCACTAAATATTAGAAAATGTAAAGGCCATTTACCCAATCAAACTATCCAAGAACACATGGCTTAAAAATTTTAGGTGCAAAATGTAACGCCCGATTTTTTTTTTTTTGTAATTGCAAGAGATCAGATATACCATAAGCCCATATGCTAAACAACCCATACATTCATACATTCCAAACTATATACATCAGAGTTCAGCAGTATATATATATACATACATATGTAATAAGCTATCCTACGGCCCAGCCCTGGCCATCACCCCTGGGGTATTGCTGGTGGAGGAGGTGGCCAGAAGCAGGGAGCTCTATCATACTGATCAACATCAAGTTCACAATGATGGTGAATAGTCCCAGATAGGGGACGTCAACCGTTTATAGCTCCAAAAGTAGGATCATCACAACGAAGGATATCTCTACTGATCTGAACATAGCATTGAAACATAGTGAGATATAAAATCCCAGCAAGATCAACATCCAAAACATACAAGTATATAGAAAACTCACATGCTATGTCCGACTGTATAAGCTACATAAAACATTTTCTCTTTTGCTTTTTATACATTAAAGGTACAATAAAGTACATGCCAGCCTTTTTGTAGGTTATGCATCAATATCACGCATGTTGACAAAATATGCATTTGTACGATACCTGTGCCAATGTCCATGGTCCATACCACACTTAGTGGCTCATCATCACTCATAGTGGCTCATCAGTCGATAATCTCTCTCTATTGCAACCCTCAATGTGGCGTGAACCTTCCCCTCCAGCTACTCACCCACCCTTTGAGGGCCATTGTTTGGAGTGGTCCTTCACACATTGACCACTCTAGGCTATAGGGCATCCCCTATCCCGGTATCGTATCACAAGCCACGACCCTTCAGTCGCCTTACCTCAGAAGGTGTCGCATGTCGCCGGGTCACCTTAGTGGATAAGGGTCAACTTGGAATTGTCAGTCTCCTCAATACAGCAAGGAAGACAACCGTTGCTAGGCCATCTTGCTTCAAAGAGGATCATTCTGATAGTCAGTCGCCTCAATACAGCAAGGGAGACACCCAATTTTAGGCCACCCTGCTTCAGAGAGGGTCCTCATGACCAGATTAAGTCTTTTTCCTCTCTTTAGCCACTTATCGTAACAAAGATATGCATATCAATAAATATCCAAAACATAAATCATATTCATCCTTAAACATGTTACATTTATTCCTCCTAAATAACATATGTGCTTCTATGGCCTCCCAAAACCACACGCATCAATAACTCACTTGCAGCCATGCACACAAGCAGTCTATAATATGCAAATATGGCAATCATGCATTGATATACTAGCATAGACATCAATCAACATGCATTTCATCATTATGCAATATGTGATTTAATATCTCATAATAAAAGGATGGAATTCACACTACAATGTATCATTAAAAAGGTATATCTATGCATTTTAGTTCCCCTTAACATCATCCATTCCTTGGAGTTCATTTAGAGCTTTCAAAATGCAAAACAGAGCAAAAACAGCCTTAAGAACGGCCTGGCCGTGTCACCAAGAACGGCTGTAACAACTCCATTTATGTAAATGTAACAAATTTTTTTTATATATTCGTAAAATTCCATGAAGTTATTACTACTTTAATTCTAACAACTTAACTCGTAATAATAATCACTTTAACCAAGCATAATTGTTATTAACAGTGATACAATACTGAGTTTCCATACACATCATTATTTTACAAACTACACACCATTATTTTACAAACATTTGTACAAAGATACATATTAGTTCTAATAATCTATGTCGACTACTTCTGGGGACACTGGTGCAGTTGGAACTTCCACCGGAATCTCAGTCGCATCTACTACAGATACATCTGATATAACTGGTAGTTGCCCAAGGTAGGGCACCTCGATCCAACGTACGGAAATAATAAGTGTCATTGAGAAATTATGCATTATTATTCTGAACATGATATGGAAATATAGTGAGAATTAAATCCCAGTAGGTTCAACAATAAATCATAATTTACCATCAATATAGTTCATCATGTCATGTTCAGCTGTATAAACTACAGAAAATATCTTTGGTCACATGAATGCATTATATCTATCCACATAAGAATCATACAGTAATGATATGTATGACATGATTAACTATTTTCAGAATATCATATGATGGCCATCAACTTATTCTCATTTCAAGCTACCCCAGTCAGGGTGAGTATCATCTACTCTCCGATACAGGCTTTTCCCGTTCCGTCCGACATGGCACACTTTCTCTTTCTTTTCTTATAATCATAATCATAACCGTTGGTAGGTCGTCCCCTACTGGTGCACCACACGGATTGCCATGTGACCATGCTGATTTCTTTTTTTTTTTCACAATGATAGCCAAAAATATGCTTTCAATAACAAGTATGTTCATCAAAATATAACTATTACCATAAATCAGTGGTAATCATGCCATGAATATAACCATTTCAAATATCACTTTATAAAATATTTTCATGTCAGAATTTTACACTTAAGATGGTAAGAAGGTCATACAATGGCAATGGCTATGGCATATACTAGTCATTTATAAGATTCATCTTATTTTTTAAATATTAATTTTATTTCTTTATTTTTTTGATGCAGGTTTTCATCATATCTAACCTTCTCTTACAAATCAGAGCATAACTCCCGTAATTGAACTCCGATGTAGGTGATATTGGTGTCAATTTCAAGATAAAATAATTATCTAAAACTATTATGTTGAAAATAGTAGCGAAATATTAAGAAATCAAGGTGATATTACTCCCTAAATGTACAGGTTATTTCTTTTCGGATAGGTTCTGATCTATGACTACTAATCAGACCATATCTACCTCATATGGACTCCAAATTGAATGATTCTAGTGGCTAAAAATCCGTGACACATATCTTTCATTCCTATGTTAACCATTTCTTTTAATTCCCTACAAATAATTTCCAGAAATTAAAACACAGAAGCTATCCTAACATATTCTTCCCTGATAAACCATTTTCTGACCTTTGATTACTAATCAGACCATATCTACATTATATGGACTCCAAATTGAATTATTCCAGCAGCTAAAAATCTGTGACACATATATCGTTAATTCTTATGTTAATCATTTCTTTTAATTCCCTACAGATAATTCCCAGAAATTAAAACACAAAAGCTATCCTAACATATTCTACCCTGATGAACCATTTTCTGACCTTTGATTACTAATCGGACCATATCTACCTCATATGGACTCCAAATTGAATGATTCCAGTGGTTAAAAATCCGATACATATATATCTTTAATTCTTATGTTAACTATTTATGTTAATTCCCTATAGATAATTCCCTGAAATTAAAACACAGAAGCTATCTTAACATATTCTTCCCTGATGAACCACTTTCTGACCTTGGCTAACTAATCGGATCATATCTACCTAATATGGACTCAAACTTGAATGATTCCAGTGTCTTAAAATCTGTGACACATTTATCTTTATTTCTTATGTTAACCATTTATTTTAATTCCCAATAGATAATTCTCAGAAATTAAAACACAGAAGTTATCCTAACATATTCTTCCCTTATGAACCATTTTCTGACTTTGACTACTAATCGGATCATATCTACCTCATATGGACTCTAAATTGAATGATTCCAGTGGCTAAATATCCATGACACATATATTTGTAATTCTTATGTTAACCATTTCTTTTAATTCCCTACCGCTAATTCCCAGAAATTAAAACACAGAAACTATCCTAACATATTCTTCCCTGACGAACCATTTTCTGACCATGGCTAACTAATAGGACCATATCTACCTCATATAGACTCCAAATTGAATGATTCCAGTGGTTAAAAATCTGTGACACATATATCTTTATTTCTTATGTTAACCATATATTTTAATTCCCTATAGATAATTCCCAAAAATTAAAAAATAGAAGCTATCCTAACATATTCTTCCCTGATGAACCATTTTCGGACCTTTGACTATTAATCAGACCATATCTACCTCATATGGACTCCAAATTGAATTATTCCAGTGGCTAAACATCCGTGACA
Organism: Gleditsia sinensis; assembly: GCA_037074535.1. NCBI lineage: Eukaryota > Viridiplantae > Streptophyta > Magnoliopsida > Fabales > Fabaceae > Gleditsia > Gleditsia sinensis. Next base: position 23,783,597 of record CM073476.1, read on the forward strand.
CATATATCGGTAATTCATATGTTAACCATTTCTTTTAATTCCCTACAGATAATTCCCAAAAAGTAAAACACAAAAGCTATCCTAACATATTCTTCCCTGATGAACCATTTTCTTACCTTTGCTTACTAATTGGACCATATCTACCTCATATGGACTCCAAATTGAATGATTCCAGTGGCTAAAAATCTATGACACATATATCTTGAATTATTATGTTATCGATTTATTTTAATTCTCTATAGATAATTCCCAGAAAGTAAAACATAGAAGCTATCCTAACATATTCTTCCCTGATGAAGCATTTTCTGACCTTTGCTTACTAATTAGACCATATCTACCTCATATGGACTCCAAATTAAATAATTCCAGTGGATAAAAATCCGTGACACATATATCTTTAATTCTTATGTTAACCATTTATTTTAATTCCCTATAGATAATTCCCAGAAATTAAAACACCAAAGCTAAAAATTTTGCCACCCATAGCCATACCTATGCAGAACTTTCTATACCAGTCTAAGTATTCAAACATACATCACATGCAAGATCAATATGTAACATGATATAGCAACATCATAACCAATCATCAAAGTTCTAAGATCAAAATCTCATATAAATATTATAAGTTTCAAAAGTTTTCTTCAGAAAGCAATATTGTTAAACTTACCTAAGAATCTCCCTACCTCACTTAGTGAATTGGTTTTCTTGTTTCCTCTTGAAAGAAGTAGCAAGATTCCTCCCTTCCCTTAACTTTTCTAGCAGCTTAGGTAAGAGAAAGAGGGTGAGTTTTTGAACCTCAAGGATGAAGAAGAAAAATGGATTCAAGTGGAGATTAAGGTAACTTACCTTGAGTACTTAGCCTTGTAAACTTCTCCTTCTTCTTCCTTCCTTTCTTCTCCTCTCTTTCTCTCTTTTCCTCACTCTACCTTGCTTCTATTTCTCTCTCTTCCTTACTTGGACGAAATGAAAATGTTGTAGGGGTGGGTTTTGCCTAAGTAGACCACCAAATAATACACCTTTCATGATCATGGGTCTATCTGATCACAATTAGGATACACTTTGTTGAATTTTTGGAAAAAAAACAACTTATGTTCTTGTCTTCCTCTTCCTTAGTAAAGATATGCATAGGAAAAAGAGATTTGTATTTTGAAAATTATGATGATATGTTCTTAAGATAAGGGACAAGGTCCCTTTGATTTAGGGATTCATTTCCATTTTCTTTTGTCTTAAACAAGTATAATAGGTTTACCTTTTTAGTTGACAAATTTCTAGCCCTTGAATCTCCATTATTTGGTTAATATTATTTGTGCGGGATAGGAATGTTTTGTCCTAATGCCATGTATTATCATACCACTTGCTAAAATTATGAGTGTAGGATATAGATGTTTTTGTCCTAAAGCCTTGTATTATCATGCCACTTGCCAAAATTATGAATGTAGAATCACACCACTTGCTAAATTTTTGTCTTAATGCCATGTAACCTAATCTTTATTATTATTATATTATTATATCATCACCTAATTTATTTTATTTTATTTTTCCTCTTGGATTTGGGCTTATTTATACCCTTTTTCTTTGCTTTGGATAAAATTCTACCTTTCTTGGAGGGCTTGGTCACATTTTCATAATATTTGGGCTATCGGTCCAATTACTATATCATAGTCCAAGTCTATGTTTTATTTCTTGCTTAGGTTATCCAATGGGCTTGCTAGAAACTTATATGAAGTGGAAAAACTCTATATGAAGTGTTCATAGGTAAAAGCCCAATGTATGGTTAAAGGTGTTAAACTTAGTAACTCTAGTTCTTGAATTAGGAAAAATTACCCTAATCCAATGTTCTTGAAATTTTAAGACCTTTACTTGTTTCTAAAAATTTATCTTCCTTATCCAAGAATTTTGCATCTCTTTAGTATGTTATTTCTATTTTTTTTTCCTATTATGTTTTCCCTCTTTATTTGTTCTCTTAATGTTAGAAACATTTTCTATGCATATACGTAAGGTGAAGAATTTCTAAGGATTATATTTCCTTAGATATTTAAAATATTGTCTAATAAATTTTGTTTCCTTAATTAAATATTTATGTACTTTTATCAATAAAAGAAATGAAATTAGGGATGTTACAACGGCCATGCTTCAGACTGTGCAAACCATGTTGAAAAATCACAAAACAGCCCGAAGCAGGGCCTGGCCGTGTCACCAAGCACGGCCATGCTTCGGGTTTTCCCTGCAGCCCAGATTTTCGTCTAGCCAGACCTTTTCTTACTAAAAAGACCATAACTCACTCATTTTAACTCCAATTAAGGTGATTTGGGGTGTCTATGGAAAACTAAAGCTATTACCCACAACTGTTATTTCTACCACATCAACAAATAAGAAACATAAACAAGGGAAAAATGTGCTTGAAAACAGAATTAGAACTCAACGCATTAAATCTGACCTACCTTCACTCATCAGGGCAAATCTCTCTCATTGCCAATCCGATTAAGGTGATTCAAGAGGCGTATAAAATCTACGAAATAGGGCTACAATGCATATGTTCAACATATTTCCAGATTCTACATAAAACGTAGCATTGAGAACCAACCAATAATCATGAGGGAGGATGTTGATCTTACGTTCTTCCCACAAGCTTGCTCCCTCTTTCTTGATTCTGCTACTTTCTCTCTTTTTCCTTCTTGATCTTCCACTTCTCTCTCTTCTTCTTCTTGCCATGGAGTTCTCTTCTTCCTCTCTTCCCTTTTTTCTTCCTTCTTCCCTTTTTCTTCCTTCTCTTTTCTTCCCTTTCTCTCTTTTTCTTTCCCTTCTTTCTTCTCCCTTCGGCCGAGAGTCTTTCTGGCTTTGACTGAGCAAAATTGGCAACTTGGTCCTCCAAGTCAAAAGAAAAATCATAAAATAATGAGCCTATCCTTTGCCCTCATTTTCTCTAAGAATTTCAAGATTGCCACTCCCTTATATAGTTAGCTAAGGCCTTGTTTAGGGTACAGGAAAACTTACCAAGAGTTTAATCTCTTCTTGAGCCTTATTTACATGGATTTTTATGAAACTTTCTTCATGGCTCCTCCTCTCTAATGTGGTTGTCTACTTGTGGCCCTATAAACAAGGAAATCACTATCTTATCCTTAACAAATCTTCCCAAAAATAAAAGTATCCTTATTTAGTATTCCTTGTTATTTACCTATAACTCCCTCATTTAAATTTTTTAACCCTTTCTTACTATTCTATTTTGCGGATATTATTAATAAAATTTCGCACTTGGCATTGAGTTTCTCCTTGATGATGCCATTTTTTTACTGTATGCAACAAAAGAATTAATCGCTGTTGAGGTGATCAAGCTCAACAATATTTAAAGAAAACTTTATAAGACAGTAGTGATGACACCATCAAGCATACATATTTAGGAAAAATGATAGCAATTTTTCCTTAACAAATTTCCATCCGCTACTCTACTCCATCTATCCACATCTTATTCAAGATGCTTAGATCGATCCAGGTAACCATCCACCTCTATGGTCACTTAGGATCGACCTGCTCTGATACCAACTTGTAACGCCCGATTTTTCTTTTTTTGTAATTGCAAGAGATCAGATATACCATAAGCCCATAAGCTAAACAACCCATACATTCATACATTCCAAACTATATACATCAAAGTTCAGCAGTATATATATATATATATACATATATATGTAATAAGCTATCCTACGGCCCAACCCTAGCCATCACCCCTGGGGTACTGCTGGTGGATAAGGTGGCCAGAAGCAGGGACCTCTATCATACTGATCACCATCAAGTTCACAATGATGGTGAACAGTCCCAAATAGGGTACGTCAACCGTTTACAGCTCCAAAAGTAGGTTCAGCACAACGAAGGATATCTCTACTGATCTGAACATAGCATTGAAACATAGTGAGATATAAAATCTCAACAAGATCAACATCCAAAACATACAAGTATATAGAAAACTCACATGCTATGTCCAGCTATATAAGCTACATAAAACATTTTCTCTTTTTCTTTTTATACATTAAAGGTACAATAAAGTACATGCCAGCCTTTTTGTAGGTTATGCATCAATATCACGCATGTTGACAAAATATGCATTTGTACGATACCTGTGCCAATGTCCATGGTCCATACCACACTTAGTGGCTCATCATCACTCATAGTGGCTCATAAGCCAATAATCTCTCTCTATTGCAACCCTCAATGTGGCGTGAGCCTTCCCCTCCAACTACTCAGCCACCCTTTGAGGGCCATTGGTCGGAGTGGTCCTTCACACATTAACCACTCTAGGCTATAGGGCATCCCCTATCCTAGTATTGTATCACAAGCCATGACCTTTCAGTCGCCTTACCTTAGAAGGTGCCGCATGTCGCCGGTTCACCTTAGTGGGTAAGGGTCAACCTGGAATTGTCAGTCTTCTCAATATAGCAAGGAAGACACCCGTTGCCAGGCCATCCTGCGTCAGAGAGGATAATTTTGACCTTCAGTCGCCTCAATACAGCAAGAGAGACAACCATTTTTAGGCCACCCTGCTTCAGAGAGGGTCCTCCTGACCAGATTAAGTCTTTTACCTTTCTTTAGCCACTTATCGTAACAAGGATATGCATATCAATAAATATCCAAAACATAAATCATATTCATCCTTAAACATGTTACATTTATTCCTCCTAAATAACATATGTGCTTCTATAGCCTCCCAAAAGCACACGGATCAATAACTCACTTGCAGCCATGCACACAAGCAGTCTATAATATGCAAATATGGCAATCATGCATCATTCCTCATGTATTGATATACTAGCATAGACATCAATCAACATGCATTTCATCATTATGAAATATGTGATTTAATATCTCATAATAAAATGATGGAATTCACACTACAATGTATCATTAAAAAGGTATATCTATGCATTTTAGTTTCCCTTAACATCATCCATTCCTTGGAGTTCATTTAGAGCTTTCAAAATGCAAAACAGAGCAAAAATAGCCTTAAGCACGGCCTGGCCGTGTCACCAAGAACGATCGAGCTTCAAACTGTGCAAACCATGCTAAAAAATCACAAAACAGCCCGAAGCATGGCCTGGCCGTGTTACCAAGACGGCCATGCTTCGGGTTTTCCCTACAGCCTAGATTTTCGCCCAGCCAGACCTTTTCTTACTAAAAAGACCATAACTCACTCATTTGAACTCCAAGTAAGGTGATTTTGGTGTCTATGCAAAGATAAAACAGTTACCCACAACTTTTATATCTACTACTTCAACAAATAAGAAACAGAAACTGGGGCAAAAGGTGCTTGAGAACAGAATCAGAACTCAGCGCATTAAATCTAACCTACCTTCACTCATCATGGCATATTTCTCTCATTTCTAATCCGATTAAGGTGATTCAAGAGGCATATAAAAGCTACGAAATAGGGCTACAATGCATATGTTCAACATATTTTCAGATTCTACATAAAATGTAGCATTCAGAACCAACCAATAATCGTGAGGGAGGATGTTGATCTTACCTTCTTCCCACAAGATTGCTTCCTCTTTCTTGATTCTGCTACTTTCTCTCTTTTTCCTTCTTGATCTTCCACTTCTCTCTCTTCTTCTTCTTGCCATGGAGTTCTCTTCTTCCTCTCTTCCCTTTTTTCTTCCTTCTTCCCTTTTTCTTCCTTCTCTTTTCTTCCTTTTCTCTCTTTTTCTTTCCCTTCTTTCTTCTCCCTTTGGCCGTGAGTCTTTCTAGCTTTGGCTGAGCAAAATTGGCAACTTGGTCCTCCAAGTCAAAAGAAAAATCATAAAATAATGAGCCTATCCTTTGCCCTCACTTTCTCTAAGAATTTCAAGATTGCCACTCCCTTATATAGTTAGCTAAGGTCTTGTTTGGGGTAAAGGAAAACTTACCAAGAGTTTAATCTCTTCTTGAGCCTTTTTTCCATGGATTTTTATGCAACTTTCTTCATGTCTCCTCCTCTCTAATGTGGTTGTCTACTTGTGGCCCTATAAACAAGGAAGTCACTATCTCATCCTTAACAAATCTTTCCAAAAATAAAAGGATCCTTATTTAGTATTCCTTGTTATTTCCCTATAACTCCCTCATTTAACTCTTTTTAACCCTTTCTTACTATTCTATTTTATGGATATTATTAATAAAATTTCGGGTGTTACACAAAATGTGTGGTGCTTCAACATGTTTGTTACTTAGATGGCAAATATTGTTCCCTGCCACTAGAGTTCCATATTTTTAACTTTAACATCTTGTATCTCATGCTCAAGAATCACTTATGCAGAACCAAAAATGAGCTCAACTCACTACAAACTAGCTTTCCTCAAGAGGGGAAACTCACCTTATGTAGAAACACTCCTATGGCTCTCAAATTTCAGCTTGCTTCTCCTCTTGGTTTCCCTTGCAAATTAGCTATGTTTTTTTTTTCTGGTTACTCTCCCTCTTTGGCACTAAGTTTTCTGGCTGCCTTCTTTCCCTCTTGGGTGCTGATTACATGAGGAATGAGGTTTAAATTTACTGCCCAAAATAATATCTAAACAACATGATTCTTGACTGCTAGTTTCTACCGCTCAAGAGGAAAAGGAGGGCTGTGTTTTGTAGGGATTCCCTTGTGGTTTTTTTAGGGAGGGCGTGAGAATGCATAGCATGGTGTGCAGGCAGTAGGCTTTGTATTATTTTTCTGATTGTGAGCAAAAATATGGCTGAAGTGGGTGGCAGTTTCTTGGCTGAAATGTGGCTAAAATTTTTATGGCTATTTGGCAGGATTTCCTTGCTAAAAGGTGGTATTTTTCTTGGATAATTTTGGCTGAAGTTTTTATGGCTATGTGGCATGATTTGGTAGGTGCAAGGTGGCTGTAATTTTGTGGCCAATGTGGCATGCTATGTAGTTGTAACTTTGTGGGTAATGTGACATGCTTTGGTAGGTGCAAGGTGGCTACAATTTTATGGGCAATGTGGCATGCTATGTGACTGCAACTTTGTTGGTAATGTGGCATGCTATGTGGCTACAACTTTGTGGGTAATGTGGCATGCTTTGGTAGGTGTAAGGTGCCTACAATTTTGTGGCCAATGTGGCATACTATGTGGCTGCAACTTTGTGGGCAATGTGGCGTGCTTTGGTAGGTGCAAGGTGGCTGTAATTTTGTGGGCAATGTGGCATGCTATGTGGCTACAACTTTGTGGGCAATATGGAATGCTTTGGTAGGTGTAAGGTGATTGCAATTTTGTGGGCAATGTGGCATGCTTTGGTAGGTGCAAGGTGGCTGCAATTTTATGGGCAATGTGGCATGCTTTGGTAAGTGTAAGGTGGCTACAATTTTGTGGGCAATGTGGCATGCTATGTGGCTGCAACTTTGTGGGAAATGTGGCATGCTATGGTAGCTGCAAGGTGGCTGCAAGGTAGTTGTAATTTTGTGGCAATGTGGCATACTATGTGGCTACAACTTTATGGGCAATGTGGCATGCTTTGGTAGGTGTAAGGTGGCTGCAAGGTAACTACAATTTTATGGGCAATGTGGCATACTATGTGGCTAAAATTTTGTGGTGCTACTTGGTAGCTCTTTAGTTGTTTTATATTGCATTATTTTACTACTAATCCTAGATTAGTAATATCTTAAAAATGTATTTGTATCTTCTCCCCATCCATTATGCTCCTAAGAATTTTATTTATATGATTCATGATTAACTATATGTCACCTATTTTATAAATACCTTATTGTTACATAATTAAGCATTTTAATTCTTTTTCATATGTATTTTCTACTTATTCTTATATTTATCTAACTTTATTAGAGACTTAGGATGTTACAGCCGTGCTTTGGTCATGATTTTGAGAATTTACTCCATGTTTTGCACAAAACACAGCTTGGCCATGCTCCAGGTACACCCAGCATGGCCTGGCCGTGTTGGAGGTTGCCAAACTCAAATCTTGCCAATTTCTTCTGGGTTTCCTCCTTACTTCTTACTCAACTTGTTCCAAGTCCATATAGCTCTCACATGAATGTTTTCCCTTGATTCTTAGCCTCTTTTGCTCACTTACAAACAAAAAACAAACCAAAGCAGTATCCAAAGCAAACAAAACAAACATAACCAAAGTAGAGAAATAATCATAAGTTCACTATAAATTAGGGGATAACATATAACAATTAAACACTCAATTTTCCCCTTTATCAACTCCCCTAAGCTTAAACCTTTTCTTGTCCTCGAGCAAATAACATGACATAACATGAGGAAGGGGGAAAATGCATAAAAATTCTAGATGATAGAAAAATGCAATATAGATAACTCTTTACTCAATCAACTTGAACACAACAGATATATGATTGATTGTATTTTTCTAAAACAGATATATGAATAGACATTTATCAAATAGTCTCCATTCTTCTAAAACTGAAGCTAAATTCTCTTATTATATACCTACTTCTATTGTTACCATTGATTGTATGCACCAAATTTATTTTTAGACACTAAAGTAGGCCACCTCATCCTTTAGATATCCCTATGTTGCCTTACCCTTATTTCTATTTTTCTCATTCTTTTTTTTTTCACTCAAATTCTTTTACTTCTTATTTTTTTTTCTCTTTTTTTCTCTATTTCATTCATTTTTTTATAGAAATATACAATGAATGCATTTTATGCTCCATCTCACCTAGGTATAAGCAATTAGATACTCAAACTAAGGCATTTTTTAGTGGTTTGAAAGGGTACTCAGAGTGAAAACTTTTTGGGGTTCATATTCTCTCATTTTTCAAAATTTCCTACTTTTATACTCTCATAGTGCTAAAATTAAACAGGGCATACAATTTACAGCACAATAGGAGAGATATTTTTAAAAAAAATAAAGGTTCAACGCTAGAAGAAAGAGACTAAAATGATAACTACCTATTTCATATTCTATTATGCATCACATGTTCATGAGTTAAAATCATCCTATATTACATCAATCTATCTCTAGAATAGTAAACTATTTGATTATACATTAAAACAAGTGAGATTTAACCAATAAAGTATATACATGCAAGAGAAAACTAAATCAACCAGTGTGTAACATCACTAATTTTATTTCTTTTATTAATAAAGATACATAAATAGAAAATGTTTCTAACATTAATGGAAAAAGTAAAGAGAGAAAAGCTAATAGGAAAAATTAGAAACAACATACTAAAGAGAGGAAAAATTCTTGGGTAATGAAAATAAATTTTTGGGAAGTAAGTAAAGGTTTTAAAATTTTAAGAAGATTGAATTGATTACATTCGTCAAAGCACCATAAGGCTATCATCCATCTATTTCTTTTAAACTTTTCATTACTTTACCCTATTAACCACTTGGACACCATAATAACTGAGTTTCAAAGAAAATAAATTAACTTTTCTTGTAATGAGGGAAAAGATCTTTGCATTTAATGTTAAACATTAATAAGGAAGAATGTAGTAGAATGGACGAAAAGCATAATAGAGAATGGTGCCAAAATAGAAAGTCAAAAATTTGAGCAAAGTATTGAAAGAAAATTAAAATCGGTGGCCGCAAGTTTTGAATATATGTACCAAAATCTACTTTAAAGCTGTTGATATTTGGTTGAAAAGAAACATGTCTGAGCTTATAAAAGTCTATGGAAAACAAAGAGTACATAACTAACTGGTAGGATGCAGTTGATTGCTTCAAAATATATGTAATTAATCAACTGTAAAATAAACCAGTCCAAATTAAAAAATTTCAAAATAGCTAGTCGACTTAATAATACCGATAGTCAACTGGCAAGAACATTGGGAAAACAAAATAAACCATTTGATTGTTCCTCTTCAACAATTAACTTGTTTGCATTTTCACTCTTTCTTTTTTACAATTACACCTATCACCTACAACTTTCCTACAAGAATCAAGAAATCAATGCTTCATCAAGAACAACAAGGAAAAAGAAAATTTCTGGTGATACCTTAATCTTATTCTCTTTATATACTTAATATGGGCCACAATCACAACTACTGTACATATGCATGCTAGCTATCATTTGTTTTTTGAAATTTCCACCTTCAATTTAGCTGATATCCACCAATTACTTACATAGCTATTCTAATTATTCCCATCTCTGAGTTCTATAAATGTACATGTTAGTATCTTTACCTCTAGACTCAAAGTTAGGGTGAGTACAGTTATGGAGTGAATCATATTCCGTCAGTTTTGAAATATTTGTGTCTTTTGTGGTTCCAGTCCTAAAAAAGATGGAGAGTATATGAAAGCAGCACAAAATCTGGGTATGGTGCTGGCCAGAAGAAAAATTCATTTAGTGTATGGTGGAGGTAACCATGGGTTAATGGGGTGCATGTCTACAGCTGCACATGTAGGAGGATGTCAAGTTCTAGGTATTATTCCTACAGCTCCAGCTGCATCAAACATTATAGGAAAAACAATTGAGGAAGAATTTATAGTAGCTTCCATGCATGAGCGCACAGCTAGAATAATGAGCAATGTTGATGCCTTCGTTGTCTTACCAGGTGGTTTTGGTACTTTAGAAGAGATTTTCCAAATAGTCTCTTGGGCACAACTCAATATGCATCACAAATCGATAGGTTTGTTAAATGTTAACCACTTCTTTGATGGTCTGTTGTCTTTTCTTGATCAAGCTGTGGAACAAAGGTTCATCTCACACTTAGCATGAAGAATTCTCATATCGGCTTCAAATGCTGAGGAGTTGATTGATGCTTTACAAGCATATGTTCATGTACCTAATCCAATTACAGCTTAAATAGAATGGACAATAGACAATCGCAGAAAGCACAAATTGGACTTGGATCTTCATCTTTAACTATAGTAGAACGTAACCATTGTTGTATCACTTTTACTGTCTTAAGGTCTACTTGGATACCATCCTTACCAACCATAATCCCTTAGAGTTGGTAAAACTATCTTTAAATGTTGTTTATGATCCTCTGTACTCTCGAAACATATTAATATTTCATTAATAAAGACAATAATAAATTTATCCAAGGATAGTTTAAATACTATATTCATTAAGTCTATGAATGCAGCTGGGACATTTGTCAAAGTAAATGACACCACTAAGAACTCATAATACCCATAATGAGTCTTAAAAGAATTTTTTTTTTGAATATCTTCTTCCCTTATCCTCAATTAATGATACTCATATCTAAAATCAATATTTTTGAAAAATATTGAGCACCTTGTAACTGGTCAAACAGATCATCTATACGAGAAAATGGGTATTTATTCCACACTGTTACCTTATTCAACTGTCTATAATCTATGCATAGTCATAGTGATCCATCCTTCTTTTTCACAAATAGGTCTGGAGCACCTCAAGGAGAGTACTAGGGCGTATAAATTCTTCATCTAACAAGTCTTACAACTAATTCTTCAATTCTTTGAGTTCAATTGTTGCCATTCTATATGGGGGTATAGACACTGGTTGAATTCCAGGTAGTAAATCAATACCAAATTCTATTTTACATTTCGAGGTAATCTTGGCAATTCTTCAAGAATTACATCAGAAAATTCTCTAACCACCAGAACTTGATTTACACTGGTATATTTTATATCAACATCTTCCACCACTGCCAAATATCCTTAGTGTAACAACACCATTTATGTAAATGTAACAATTTTTTTTTATATTTGTAAAATTCCATAAAGTTATTACTACTTTAATTCTAACCACTTAACTCGTAATGATAATCACTTTAACCAAGCATAATTGTTATTAACAGTGATACAATACTGAGTTTTGATACACACCATTATTTTACAAACTACACATCATTATTTTACAAACATTTGTACAAAGATACATATTATCTCTAATCATCTATGTCGACTACTTCCGGGGACACTGGTGCAGGTGGCACCTCCACCAGAATCTCAGTCACATCTACTACAAATACATCTGATATAACTGGTAGTTGCCCAAGGTACGGCACCTCGATCCAATGTACGGAAACAATAAGTGTCATTGAGAAAATCTGCATAATTATCCTTCTAAACATGTTATGAAAATATAGTGAGAATTAAATCCCAGTAGGTTCAACAATAAATCATAATTTACCATCAATATAGTTCATCATGTCATGTTCAGCTGTATAAACTACAGAAAATATCATTGGTCACATGAATGCATTATATCTATGCACATAAGAATCATACAATAATGATATGTATGACAGGATTAACTATTTTCAGAATATCATATGATGGCCATCAACTTATTCTCATTTCAAGCTACCTCGGTAGGGTGAGTATCCTTTACTCTTCAGTAGGGGCTTTTCTCACTCTGTCCGACATGGCACACTTTCTCTTTCTTTTCTCATAGTCATAATCATAACCGTTGGTAGGGCGTCCTCTACTGGTGCACCACACAGATTGCCATGTGACCGTGTTCATTTCTTTTCTTTTCACAATGATAGCCAAAAATATGCTTTCAATACCAAGTATGTTCATCAAAATATTAATATTACCATAAATCATTTGTAATCATGCCATGAACATAACCATTTCAAATATCACTTTATAAAATATTTTCATGTCAGAATTTCACACTTAAGATGGTAAGAAGTTCATACAATGGCAATGACTATGGCATATACTAGTCATTTATTATTTTCATTTATAAGATTCGTCTTCCTTTTTAAATATTAATTTAATCATTTTCTTTATGTTTGGCCTTTAGTCATTTTCTTCTTATTTATATCATTTCTAACACATGTTCTTACAAATTTATAGAGCATTTTTCTCTAATTTGATTTCTACTATTACCCTATAGTTAAAAAGGTTCATTTAGGGTAGAAAAATGTTGAAAATAGGCTTCACCAGCTTCCAACACGGTCTGGCCATATTCCAGGACACGACCATGCTTTAAAAATACTTTAAATGTACTCAAAAACAGCCCTGAACACGGCTAACCCGTGCTGGAAGCACCCAGAACACGGCCTGGCCGTGTTCTATGACCTTTGCTCACTAATCAGAGTATAATTTCCTCATTTTAACTCCGATTGAGGTGATCTTGGTGTTTATGGAAAGTTAAGACAATTATCTAAAACTATTATGTTAATCATATCAGTAAAATAGTAATAAATCATGGTGTTATTACTCCCTTAAATTCAATATTATTTCTTCTCGGGTAGGTTCTAACCTTTACTTACTAATCTGACTATATCTCGCACATAAGAATTCCAAATTAAGTGATTCCAGTGGCTAAACATCCGTGACACATAAATAAATAATTCATATGTTAACTATTTATTTTATTTCCTTACTGATTCATCCCAGAATTTTAAAAAAATATAAGCTTAAAGTTTTACCACCTATAGCCATACCTATGCAGAACTATCTAAACCAGCCTAAGTATTCAAACATACATCACATGCAAGATCAATATGTAACATGATAAAGTAACATCCATGACCAATCATCAAAGTTCTAAAATCAAATTCCCATATAGATGTTACAAATTTCAAAGCTTTTCTTCGAAAAGAAATATTGTTAAACTTACCTAAGAATCTTCCTAGCTCACTTAGTGAATTGATTTTCTTGTTTCCTCTTGAAAGAAGTAGCAAGATTCCTCCCTTCCCTTAGCTTTTCTAGTAGCTTAGGTAAGAGAAGGAGGGTGAGTTTTTGAACTTCAAGGATGAAGAAGAAAAATGGATTCAAGTGGAGATTAAGGTAACTTACCTTGAGTACTTAGCCTTCTAAACTTCTCCTCCTTCTTCCTTCCTTTCTTCTCCTCTCTTTCTCTCCTTTCCTCACTCTACCTTGCTTCTATTTCTCTCTCTTCCTCACTTGGACGAAATTAAAATGTTGTAGGGGTGGGTTTTGCTTAAATAGACCACCAAATAATACACCTTTCATGATCATGGGTCTACCTTATCATAATTAGGATACACTTTGTTGAATTTTTGGAAAACAAGCAACTTATGTTCTTATCTTCCTCTTCCTTAGTCAAGATATGCATAGGAAAAGGAGATTTGTATTTTGAAAATTATGATGATATGTTCTTAAGATAAGGGACAAGGTCCCTTTGATTTAGGGATTCATTTCCATTTTCTTTTGTCTTAAACAAGTATGATAGGTTTGCCTTTTTAGGTGGCAAATTTCTAGCCCTTGAATCTCCATTATTTGGTTGATATTATTTGTGTGGGATAGGAATGTTTTGTCCTAATGCCATATATTATCATACCACTTGCTAAAATTATGAGTGTAGGATATAGATGTTTTTGTCCTAAAGCCTTGTATTATCATGCCACTTGCCAAAATTATGAATGTAGAATCACACCACTTGCTAAATTTTTGTCTTAATGCCATGTAACCTAATCTTTATTATTATTACATTATTATATCATCACCTAATTTAATTTATTTGATTTTTCCTCTTGGATTTGGGCTTATTCCTACCCATTTTCTTTGCTTTGGATAAAATTCTACCTTTCTTGGAGGGCTTGGTCACATTTTCATAATTTTTGGGCTATCGGTCCAATTACTATATCATAGTCCAAGTCTATGTTTTATTTCTTGCTTAGGTTATCCAATGGGCTTGCTAGAAACTTATGTGAAGTGGAAAAACTCTATATGAAGTGTCCATAGGTAAAAGCACAATGTATGGGTAAAGATCTTAAACTTAGTAACTCTAGTTCTTGAATTAGGAAAAATTATCCTAATCCAATGTTCTTGAAATTTTAAGACCTTTACTTGTTTCTAAAAATTTATCTTCCTTATCCAAGAATTTTGCATCTCTTTAGTATGTTATTTCTATTTTTTTTTCCTATTAGGTTTTCCCTCTTTATTTGTTCTCTTAATGTTAGAAACATTTTCTATGCATATATATAAGGTGAAGAATTTCTAAGGATTATATTTCCTTAGATATCTAAAATATTGTCTAATAAATTTTATTTCCTTAATTAAATATTTATGTACTTTTATCAATAAAAGAAATGAAATTAGGGATGTTACCCTTGGCACATTTTTGTAATAATTTATAGGCTGCTAAAATAGAGATTAGATTTTTTTTTGGGTACCTCACTACGGTCTCCTTGTATCAAGAAAGAAGATTCTTCAGGAATATTGAATTTAATCATCTTAGGATGACATTCTAAAATGGCCTGACATATTTCCAACCAATCCATTTCTAATATCACATCAAAGTCTATCATATTTAGACAACTGGGTAAAACAGATATCATATTCAGAAACGATCATAATTGGCCTTTGTCTCAATTCTTTAAATTCTCTGGTATGCCTATCCCTTTCACTTTTAGGTAGTAATTAACCCATAGATACTTCTTAAGATGCCACAATATTCAATCAATCTTTTACTAGGAAATTTAACAAACTTGAAATAGAAAGGAAATTAAGACCCTATAAAATCCCTCAGCAGCATCAGAAGTATAAATATGTCTGGCTCATATCCATACTAAAGGTCCTACTAAAGAATCATTTGCTTTGATAGCCACAGGGAAACCTAATGCTTTGATACTAACTTGTCACGCCCCTAATTTTAGGGCATGTGAAACACGTATACCAAGAACATATATTTTCCATAAACATTAATATTCCAATCATTTATCATGGAAACAGATACATATAGGTTCTCCTATACATATACCATATACAGAAAAAGTTCATAAACATCAGAGTAATAGCAGAAATAGGGATCTTTCCTGTGGCATATAGATCATACTCTAGAGTACAAGTACAATATAAATCAAAATCTACAAGCCTTGGAAATAAAGTAGGTTCACTCAGAGATCATGTCGTCAAGTTGGTCAACTATCTGAAGAGGAAGGATCAAGCTCTATATTTTCATCAGAAAATAAAATGTAGAAATATCGTGTAGTGAGTTTGACAACTCAGTGAGCAGATAATACCTCCTATGACCTCTCAGATCAACATATGGATGTACTCATATATTAAAATTTATCACATCAGAAATTACAGTTCAAAAGTACATCCATATAGGACCTTCATTTCCAAATATTCTCAGTTCAAATCACATTCAGATATCTGTAACCATATATGATACAATATGATCGTTAATCAAACATTGATATAAAAATATTTCTTATAAAAATATTAGGAGAATCCCATATCAGAGTTCAATCCCTTCCGTACTTTATTGGTCTAGTATTTTTCAATACTTAGCATTTCAGCCAAGGTTTGCCCTACCACCGTTCCAGAGGACATGTGGAGGGACTCTAATATAGGTAATTTCCCAAGCACAAAGCAAAGGAAGGAAAATTACATTTCATATAACTGGCATCTCACCCAAATAGGAGGCATCCTGCTCTCCCTCACATATCATATCTTATGTGTTGGCCCTCACACGATGCTACCACCACCCCTGCTAGCTGAGGTATCAAGGTGCACCCGGGCTAACATCACCTATTTTTAGCAGACAATGTTTCTAATAGGATTCCTCCACAAAATTATCATATACACATATTTCATATCATTCAAAATAGAGCTTTTAGTATCATATAGAATCCCAATCTCAATACAGATCATCTATAATAAATTACGCATTTAGGATTTATCACATATATATGCCCTTTCTCGAGGCAATCATATAGCTTAATAAATCAATGCCACGTAACATCCCTAATTTTGTTTCATGTATTAATAAAAGTACAAGAGTATTCAAAGTAACATCCCTAATTTCATTTCTTTTATTGATAAAGGTACATAAATATTTAATTAAGGAAATAAAATTTATTAGACAATTTTTATATATCTAAGGAAATATAATCCTTAGAAATTCTTCACCTTATGTGTATGCATAGAAATATTCTAATATTAATGGAATAGGTAAAGAAAGAAAACCTAAGAGGAAATATTAGAAATAAGCATGCTAAAGAAAGGTGAAATTCTTAGGCAAGGAAGATAAATTTTGTGAAGTAAGTAAAGGTCTTAAAATTTCAAGAAGATTGGATTAAGGTAATTTTTCCTAATTTAAGAGCAAAAGTTACTAAGTTTAGTATCTCCACCCAAAAATTGGGCTTTCACCTATGGACACTTCATATAGAGTTTTTCTACTTCGCATGAATTTTTAGCAAGTCAATAGGATAGCCCAATGAAGAAATAAAACATAAACTTGGACTAGGATATAGGAATTGGACCGATAGCCTAAAAATCAAGAAAATGTGACCAAGCCCATTATGAAAGGTAGAATTTTAACCAAAGTAAAGAAAATAGGCAAGAATGAGCCCAAACCCAAGAGGAAAAATAAAAATAAAAATAAAAGTAAAGTGATGAAATAATGGTGTAATCAAGATTAGGTGACATGGCATTAAGACAAAAATTTAGCAAGTGGTGAGATATCCTACATACATAATTTTAGCAAGTGGTATGATAATACAAGGCTTTAGGACAAAATATCTATATCCTACACTCATAATTTTAGCAAGTGGTATGATAATACATGGCATTAGGACAAAACAATCCTATCCCACACAAATAATTTCAACCAAATAATGGAGATTCAAGGGCAATAAATTTTCCACCTAAAAAGGCAAACCTATCATACTTGATTAAGACAAAAGAAAAAGGAAATGAATCCCTAAATCAAAGGGACCTTGTCGCTTATCTTAGAAATATATTATCATAATTTTTAAAATACAAATCTCTTTTTGCTATGCATATCTTGACTACGGAAGAGGAAGACAAGAACATAAGTTGTTTGTTTTCCAAAAATTCAACCAAGTGTATCCTAATTATGATAAGGTAGACCCATGATCATGAAAGGTGAATTATTTGATGGTCTATTTAAGCAAAACCCACCCTTACAACATTAGAATTTTCGTCCAAGTGAGGGAGAGGAAAAATAGAAGCAAGGTAGAGTGAGGAAAGGAGAGGAAGAAAGGAAGAAAGGGAAAGGAGAAGTCTAGAGGACTAAGTGCTCCAGGTAAGTTTAACAATATTTCCTTTTGAAGAACAAGTTTTGAAACTTGTAATATTTATATTAGATTTTGAACTTAGAACTTTAATGATTGGTCATGGATGTTGCTATATCATGTTACATATTATGTATGTTTGAATACTTAGGTTGGTGTACATGGTTCTGCATAGGTATGGCTATTGGTGGCAAACTTTTATGCTTCTGTGTTTAAAATTTGGGGAAGAATTAGTAAGGAATTAAAACAAATGGCTAACATAAAAAATTTAGATGTATGTCTGACGGATTTTTACCCACTGGAATAACTCAATTTGGAGTCTATATGAGGTAGATATGGTTCGATTAGTAAGCAAAGGTCAGAAAATGGTTAATCTGGGAAGAATATGTTATGATGGCTTCTTTGTTTTAATTTATGAGAATTATTAGTAGGAAAGTAAAATACAAGGTTAACATAATAATTATAGATATATGTGTCACGGATTTTTAGCCACTGGAATCACCCAATTTGGAGTCCATATGAAGTAGATATGGTCCGATTAGTAAGCAAATGTTAGAAAATGGTTAATCAGGGAAGAATATGTTAGGATAGCTTCTGTGTTTTAATTTTAGGGAATTATCTGTAGAAATTTAAAATACATGGTTAACATAAGAATTATATATATATGTGTCACAGATTTTTAGCCACTGAAATAACTTAATTTGGAATTCTTATGAGGGAGATATGGACAGATTAGTAGGTAGAGGTTAGAACCTATCTGAGAAGAAATAATCTGTACATTGAGGAAGTAATATCACCTTGATTTCTTAATATTTTGCTAAACTATTCAACATAATAATTTTAGATAATTGTTTTATCTTGAAATTAACATCAAGATCACCTACATCGGAGTTAAATTGAGGGAGTTATGATCTGATTAGTAAGAGAATGTCAGATAGGATGAAAACCTACATCAAGAAAATAAAGAAATAAAATTAATATTTAAAAAAAGAGGAAGAATCTTATAAATGAAAATAATAAATGACTAGTATATGCCATAGCCATTGCCATTGCATGAACTTCTTACCATCTTAAGTGTGAAATTTTGACATGGAAATATTTTATAAAGTGATATTTGAAATGGTTATGTTCATGGCATGATTACCAATGATTTTTGGTAATAATTATATTTTAATAAACATTCTTGTTATTGAAAGCATATTTTTTGCTATTATTGTGAAAAGAAAAGAATTGAGCACGGTCACATGGCAAATCCGTGTAGTGCACCAGTAGGGGACGCCTTACCAATGGTTATGATCATGTTAATGAGAAAAGAAAGAGAAAGTGGGTCATGTCAGACAGAGCGAGGAAAGCCCGCACCGGAGAGTAGAAAATACTCACCCTAACTGGGGTAGCTTGATATGAGAATAAATTGATAGTCATCATATGATATTCTGAAAATAGTTAATCCTGTCATACATGTCATTATTGTATGATACTCATGTGCATAGATATAGTGCATTCATGTGACCAAAGATATTTGCTGTAGTTTTTACAGCTAAACATGACGTGATGAGCTATATTGATGATGATTTATTGTTGAACTTACTGGGATTTAATTCTCACTATATTTCCATATCATGTTCAGAAAATTAGTTATTCAGATTTTTCTATGGCTCTGGCTTTTAGTGCACGTTGGATCGAGTACTTTATGTTAGGTAGATCCCAGAAGCAAATAAAATGTTTGTGGTCGAGTTGGCTTAGATCCCGGTGAAGGTGCAACCACTCGCACCTGTATCTCCAGAATTGGTCAACCAGAAGAAATAAGATGTAGATTTTTATGTGTTTGATATGTTGTACGTATGTTTTGATTAATGACATGTATGTAAACTCTATACTATATAATAATAAATAATAATAAAAAGTTGTTACAAAATACATATGAAATCCGATATACCATGAATTCAGAAATCCATTTTTTCAAAACTATACTCTTCTTGAACTATATTTCAAATTGTAAGCAATTCAAATAATTTTAATGCATTTCAGAAATATATAAAAGTGTAAATAACTTATAAACATAATCAAATACATATTTAAAGATCAAGAAGAGTATAGGACAAGTCTAATAAAGAATTATTCACTCACAGGATAAGGCTCCAGATTGGACAACCCTAAAATGCACTTTTTCAATCCACATTTGACTAAATAGACCTAAAAAATGTTTGCAGAGGGTTCAAAAACCTAGGAAATGACTCCAAAATCACACAATTTGGCCTCTGGAAGCTTGATCAACACTGGTAAACTCTTTGACACTATTCATAGTCGAAAATCACTATTCACAATGAACAAAAAGTTGTCAAATAGCCGACAAAATTCATATCTTAAGGTTTATGTAACTCCCGCATCCATCTACGGTGTTAGATTTTCAATTTGAGATATCTAAATAAGAGTTTCAGAGTTTACTTTTTCTGAGATTTTCTACTTCCGATCTACGACGATTTTGCAGTTGATTTAAAAAATTGTTCTGTCAAAATCGTAGTATTCTCCATCCTGAATCCAGTGGTACCATTAGTTTTGATATCGGAAGCCAATAGACACTTTAGATCTAGAGAGAAAAATAGAAGTTACTATTCATACTATTCATGGTTACAAATTGGGATTTTCTAAACCTTCTGTCTCCCCCTCCCTTTTCTTTCTTTTTTTATTTAATAATTAAATATTTAAAATTTATTATTTTTATTTTCATTATATACATATAAATATTATTTTTTATCCTAAAATATCCCAAAAATTTCTAAAACTTTGCATTCTTATAAAATTTTAGTTGAACTCTTAAATCATGACTTTTTTTGATAAAAATTCTACTAAAAAAATCACAAAATAAATATCTTTATACATAATAAAAGAAAGAATATTTTCAAAAATTTAAAAAAATTATTAAAGTCCAATATAAATATTTTAAGCAAAAAAAATCATTTTAATTAAAAATATATTTGCTTTTAGCAAAACATAATCATTTAGAATAAAAATATATTTTTTATTGTAAAACATTATTATTTAAAAATTACGGGAAATTACAGTCACACTCCTTGGCAACTGTGCTAAAATTTAGTGTGCTGTTGTAGGCGCTTGAAAATAAACAAATCTTACTATTCTAAAAATAATGTAGTAGTAGGAATAAGGGTCAAAGCCATAGAGAGTGTATAGCTTACCTTTATAATTTTATGAGAAAAGAATGGCGGTTTGATGTAATAAGAACAAAATTAAGAAACAACTAAGAAACAATAGAGTAAAGAGAAGTAGCTAAATAAGAAATTAATGGCCAATGTTATCTTCCAATATTAGATTTATACCTCCTGATAAAAAATCTTTAGAATTCAATTCACATTCAAATATTTACCATTGGAACTAAATTCCTATACCTCCTTAATTTTAGTTAATTAGAATACAAGCGACCTAATTAACCTTAACTACTAAACAACCCCTAAACAAGCATTAAGGATTTAAAAAAATAGCAACAATAAGAATTAAAGGAATCAATGAAGCAAAATGTAATAACATCAGTTCTTTTCTTTTGTCACTTAGCTTATACTGAAGGCATTACCTTACCTTCATATTCCTATTTTATCATGTTCATGTATAAGCAGTTAAGTAATAGAAATGGATACTTTACATCAATCACACAAAGTAAAACTCAAAGCATTTCATTTACTTTGACTACATCGTTCCAACAAAGATATCATAGAGATACATGTATTTATATTCCTCTACATACGCTCTATCTATTGGTAAGGGTGGAAGTAGAAGTACACATGCTAGGAATTCTAACAAAGCTATAACCATTATCTCTTACATTGTGTTATCATGCCTTAAAAAAGGTAAATTCACTTAGCTGACTGCTAGTAACAAGGTCAGAGAAAACACCGGCATGTATTCCTCCTTATCTGAACATAACATGAAACAATAATGAGAACTTTAAAGTTCCCAAAATTTTTAACAATAATAATAAAAAATTTGTGCATAGCACATCATGTTATGTTTAGTTATATCAACTACAGAGATCAAATAGCCATGTAAATAAGATACACATCTAATGCATATATCACAATGCAAACATGGCATATACATCAAATTTCATCAGTAAAATACTTGGATGTACCATTGTATTACATACTGATCATATCACAAATATTTCATTACATCCCATTTCACAGCTTTTTGTTGCCTTGCTCTATCTAAGCATGGCCAAAATCTCATATCATATTATATTTGTAAATAGGGTGTCCCCTATTGGTACTGCATGGAAGCCATGTGACCTTTCAGGGTCAACTTACTACATCAAAAGTCATACCCCACTGTAATTACTCAAGGGACATCTTACTACTTTAAGGATCATTACCTCTATAGCATTTTTTTTCTTTTCTCATAAACAACTAAGGCATGATGTCAACTCTTACCGCTAGTATACATGAATATAATCATTCTAGGCACAAATTGTCATTGATATAACCCATAATATATATATAGTCAATGTAGTGATTTTCAATTAATTTCATGCATATATTAGTACAAATCATAATTGTCACTATGATGCAAATAAGCATTTTCAAATAAGCAAATGTATTAATATTATTCATGCCATCACATCATGCAATTTTCATTGAATGAGAGAATTAATGCTATGGAATAGTCATCATGAAGGTCCTTCATTACACTTACTAAATTAAAACTCTTTCTGCAATCATTTTCAGCCAAACTTCCTAATCTTCACAACTTTCTTTCCCTTTACACTTATTTTATTGCAATCCTAGTTATACTTACCAATTGTAACTCTTTAATCCCGTTTATTTTCTTAATAACCAATGCTACACTTTACTAAATTCAAACTTCTCTAATCTAAGCCAAATCCTCTTAAACATCACCATATACTCTTTTTATAGTTAATTGACTTTAATTGTTACTATAATTATCAATTTAAGTTATCTACTTTATTCATAATCACTTAATCATCCTAATCTTTTTCTTTGCTTTATAGGAACTCCAAATTTCCATTTAATCTCCAAACTACCTTCCTATGTCAAATATTTCATTTTTCTTTTTAACCTTTCTCAATGTCCCTAAATCATAAGTTAATATTTTACCCATCTTATCAATTTTAGCCAATTCATTACCTATTTATTTATCTCTATATAACTTAGTATAATACTTAACCAAAATTTATTCTCCACTTATCTTGGCGTAAAGCTCTTTTAACACCATAAATTCCCTTTTTTATTTAATCTATCTTGATTGTAGTTATTAACGTTAATTTAGATTACCTTATTCAACTATTTTCAGTATTTATCTTAAACCTTATATTTACTTTACAAAAACTTCCAACCTTTACATATTCTTTAAACTATTAATTCTTAGTCATCTTTCCCTTTTCTTACTACCTTCTTTAGTTTTCTTAATATCCTAATTTAGATTCTTATTTGTCTATCCCTTTAATCATTCCTTTTTAACCACATTCCTTTATGCTTAAGTGTTAAGATCAACTCCATAATACACTATGCAATTTTCATCTTATTTCGGACAAAGTTTTAACTCCACATTCTAGTCACTTTTCACCCATTTAATCATCCTATTACTCATCCTTTTTAGTATCAACATTCCTAAATCATTAAAAGCTTCCAAAGAATCAAAATAGATTACTAAAAATTCATCTACGCTACCAAAATACCCAAATAAATTCTCTTTTTCCAACTTCAATAACCGAAATTCACTTCCTAATTACGCCATAGTATTAATAATATCATTACTATATTCTATTTTCCCTTCTTAGCTACAATTTCGACCACCTTACGCTCTAATTTTTTATATTCATTCCATCTAATTTCTTATCTTACCATCCACTTCCACTTAGCTACTTTAACTATTTTTCACTTTATCTATTTTTTTTTCTTAGGTCATTTAAATCCTTATATTACTCATATAAAATTTTTACTATTTTATTGAACTCTTATACTCTATTATTATACATATTCTTCTTCTTATTAACCAACCTTTTTAGTAATAGATATTTAATTTATCAACTATTTTAAGGCATAAAGATATTTTTACCATAGTGAGTACATAACTTTTGACATTAATCAGGCTATAACTCACTCATACAAACCCTAATTGAAGTGATTCAAGAGTTTATGGAACTCTAAGACAATAATATACAACTTTTATGCTAACCACTTTGGCACATTCTATAGAAAACAGGGTGCATAGAGCTCACAATTCATCACTGTAATTCCATAAGTTGAATCCTGACCTTTCACCACTAATTAAGGAAAACTCTCTCATATAAGGTATGATTGAGTTTATTCTAAAGGATATAGAAAGCTAAGGCATAGGGCTATAACTATTGTGATGAAGATTGTTTAAGATTTCATAGAAATTCTAGCCCACTCCATGAAAAATTCTCAACCAATTTAATTCAAATTTCCAAGCACAAGCATACGTTATACATGCATCTAAATATACATCTTCATGGCCATCTTGAAGAAAACATATTTTTACAACATATTTCATGAAATTCCAAGATTAGTATTCATCCCAAAATGAAACAACTCTATTTTTTTCAATATATATATATATATATATATATATATATATATATATATATATATATATATATATATATATATATATATATATATATATATATATATATATATATATATATATATATATATATATATATATATATATTGGTAAAGTCATATAAAATCATTACTTCTTTACTTCTAATTACTTAACTCATAATAACATTCAATTAATTTAACCAAGCATAATCAAGGTTTAAGCTCTACCATTAACACTGATACAATTCTGAGTTCACATACAAATCATTAATCAAAACGTTTGTACAAAAATTAAACACATAAATATCTACATCTTATTCATCCATGTTGACCAATTCCAGAGATACGGATGCGGGTGGTTGTACCTTCATTGGGATCTTAGCCAACTCGACCACAAATACCTAATTATTTTTAGGATTTACCTAACATAGAGTAACTCGATCCAACGTGAACTAAAAGCCAGAGCTAGAGAAAAATTTGCATAACTAGTTTTCTAAACATGATATGGAACTATAGTGAGAATTAAATCACAGTAGGTTCAACAATAAATCATAATCATCATCAATATTGCTCGTCGCGTCACGTTCATTTGTATAAGTTACAACAAATATCTTTGGTCACATGAATGCACTTTATCTATTCACATGAAAATCGTACAGTAATGACATGTATGGTATGAATAACTATTTTTAGAATATCATATGATGACTATCAACTTATTTTCATATCAAGCTACATTGGTCAGGGTGAGTACTTTTTACTTTCCATTACAGTCTTTTCTTGCTCCGTCTGATATGGCACACTTTCTCTTTTTTTTCCCATTAACATAATCATAGTTGTGAGTAGGGCATCCCCTACTGGTGCAACACACAGACCGCCATGTGACCGTGCTTGTCTCTTCTCTTCTTTTTTCTTTTCTCGTTAATAGCCAAAAATATGATTTCAATAACAAGTATGTTCATTATACTCACATGCCATAATTTATCATCAAATCATAATCACTAACAAAAATCATTAGTAAAATGTAATCATGTCATAATCATAACCATTTTTGAATATCACTTTATAAAATATTTCATTGTCAAAGTTACACACTTAAGATGGTAAGGAGTTCATGCAACGGCATTGGTTAGGGCATACACTAGTTATTTATTATTTCCATTTATAAGATTTTTCTTCTTTCTTAAATATTATTTTCATTTTTTTATTTTCTTTATGCTTGGCCTCTAGTTACTTTCCTCCTACTTATATTATTTCCAACAAATGTTTTCACAAATTGTAAAAGGAATTCTTCTCCAATTTAGTTTTTATTATTACCCTATAGTTAATGAGGTTCATTTAGGGTAGAAAAATGTTGAAAATAAACTTTATCAGCTCCCAACAAAGCCTGACCTTATTCCAAGACATGGCTATGCTTGAAAAATACTTCAAACATACTAAAAAATAGCCTTGAACAGGGTCTACCCATGCTGAAGCAACCCAGAACACGGCCTGCCCGTGTTCTATGATCTTTCCTTACTTATTCAACCATATCTCAATCATACGAACTCTAATTGAGGTTATTAAAAAGCCTATAAAAAGCTAAGAAACTTCTCTAAAACTTTCATGTTTATCATTTCTTCAGATTCCTTATAAATTATTCCAAAAAAAAGCAAAAAAAAAATGCTTACATTACCACCATGGATTCTAGACTGATTCTAACTTCTACTCATTAATCAGCCAAATCTCCCTCATATGGACTCTAAATTAAGTGATTTCAGAGCCTATAGATCCATGAGACATATATATATATATATATATATATATATATATATATATATATATATATCTACTATGTTAAACATTTCATTTAATTCCTTACAAATTTTTCCCAAAAAATAAAACACAGAAGAATACTTAACAGATTCTTCCTTAGTTAGCTAGTTCCTGACCACTGCTTACTAATTTGACCATATCTCCCTCATATGGAATTCCAATTAAGTGATTTCAGTGCTGAAACATCCGCGAAACATATATCTATAGTTTTTATGTGAACCATTTTGTTTAATTCCCAACATATTCTTCCCAGAATTCGAAAAATAGAAGCTTCTCTGATTACTCTAAAATTCAGTTTTCTTAGCCTAGCCTTTCCTAAAATTATAGTTCTTCCTTTTCTTAAGTCATCTTCCATTTTTCCTCCAAATTTCCACCTAATCAAAGAATTACTCGTCTCAACATTTAATTATATTTCTTACTTAATTTAACATATTCCATCATCCACTTCAAAAGAAAAACAGAATCAAATCATGCATCACTAAGGGTGTTTCCCAATAGAAATCTCTCATGGTCTTCTTCTAAATTTTTAAGGACATACTCATTTTATCAATCTAATCATATTTTATCAATTTTTCACCACATTCAAATATACATAACAACAGCATAAAAGTGCTAAATTTTTGCCACCCATTGCCATATCTATGTAGAACTTTCCATACTAACCAGATTATTCAAAATATCCATCACATGCAAGATCAACATGTAACATGATATAGCAACATCCATGGCCAATCATTAAAGTAGAAAAAATTGTAAATTTTATCAAATTTCTAAGATCAAAATCCCATATAAATGTTAGAAATTTCAAAACTTTTCTTCAAAAAGAGATATTGTTAAACCTACCTAAAGATCTCCCTAGCTCACTTAGTGAATTCTTTTTCTTGTTTCCTCTTGAAGGAAGTGGCAAGATTCCTCCCTTTCCTTAGCTTTTCCAGTAGCTTGAGTACTTAGTTCTCTAGACTTCTCCTTCATCTTCCTTCATCTCTTCTCTTCTCTTCTCTTTCTCTTCTTTCCTCATTCTACCTTGCTTCTATTTTCCCTCTCCCTCACTTAGACAAAATTTTAATGTTATAAGGTTGGTTTTTACTTAAATAAATTATCAAGTGGTCCCTCTCTCATAATCATGGGTCTACCTTATCACAAATAGGATGCACTTGTTGCTTTTTGGGGGAAGACAAATCATGTTCTTGTCTTCCTCTCCCTTAGTCAAGATATGCATAGCAAAAAGAAATTTGTATTTAAAAATCATGATAAAATGTTCTTAAGACAAGGGACAAGATCTCTTTGATTTAGGGATTCTTTTTCTTTTTCTTTTGTCTCACTCAAGTATGATTGGTTTGCCTTTCAAAGTGGCAAATTTCTAGCCCTTGAGTCTCCCTTCCTTAGTTAAAATTATTTGTGTAGGATAGGGATGTTTTGTCATAATTCCATGTATTATTACCAACTTGCTAAAATTATGAATGTAGGATATAGATGTTTTGTCCTAATGTCATGTATTATTACCTACTTGCTAAAATTATGAATGTAGGATATATATGTTTTGTCTTAATGCCTTGTGACCTAATCTTGATTATTATTACACTACTATTTTCTCACATGGTTCTTATTTTTTCCTCTTGGATTTTGGCTCATTCTTGCCCATTTCCTTTACTTTGGCTGAAATTCTATCTTTCATGGACGGCTTGGTCACATTTTTATGATTTTTGGACTATCAGTCCAACTTCTATATCCTAGTCCAAGTCTACGTTATATCTCTTGCTTGGGCTATCAAATTGGCTATCTAGAAACTCATGTAAAGTGGACAAACAAACTCTATGAAGTGTCCATAGGTGAAGGCCCAATGTATGGGTGGAGATATTAAACTTAGTAATTCTAGCTCTTCAATTAGGAAAAATTACCCTAATCCAATCTTCTTGAAATTTTAAAACCTTTACTTATTTCTCAAAATTTTATCTTCCTTACCCAAGAATTTCGCCTCTCTTTAGTATGTTATTTCTAATTTTTTCTATTAGGTTTTCTCTCTTTACTTATTCCCTTAATGTTAGAAACATTTTCTATGCATACACATATAGTGAAGAATTTCTAAGGCTTATATTTGCTTAGATGTCTAAAAATTGTTTAATAAATTTTATTTTCTTAATTAAATATTTATGTACCTTTATTAATAAAAGAGACAAAATTAGGGATGTTACACAAAACATGAAGAATCCAAGGTTTAGAAATAAGAATTATTGTCAAACCTACCTAGAATCAACTTCCTATAATCTCTTACACTAATTTCCTTTGTCTTACTCCTTCTTAGTGCTACATTCCTCCAATTTTGAAGTGAAATTTATGGTATGTGGGCTTATTGGGCATACTTTGTTAATGGCATCATATTTTGGCCATCAATGTGAGAAAAAGAAAAGAAAAGAATGGTCAAATGGCATTCTATGCGTGGTGCACCAAATAGGGGACGCCTTATTCACAGATATATACATTATGATATAAGATCTTTGCTTAACAAGATGTAGTGTTGGCCCAATCAGGGGTGAGCCATGCCTGATGGGACATAGTGTTGGTCCGACTAGAGTTGAGACATGAGTAACTCACTTTGACCTAGTTGTTTGTTACTTGACGGCCATTATATGATAAAGCTATTATTTTAACATGCCATAACTTTTAAATAGTTTATCTTGCCCTTGATATCTTGAATGGTTATACATGTCCATGATATTCTAAAAATAATTATTCATGCCATACATGTGCATTCACATGGCCTGATAAATTTATTGTAGCTTATACAGCTGGACATAACATAATGATTGATATTATTGATCAACAAGATTTATTGTCGAACCTATTAGGATTTTATTCTCACTAAATTTTCATGTTATGTTCATAATAATAATTATTCTTATCTTCTCTATGATTCTTGCTTTTATTGGACGTTGAATTGAATTGCCCTACTTTGGGTAAATACCAATAATAAATTATGTGTTTGTTGTAGACATGATTGAGATTCTAGTGGAGGTGCTACCACTCACACCGGTGTCCTAGAACGTGGTTAATGTGGACGATTAGGGCATAAGTATGTTCATGTTTGACTTTTGTACGGTTACTTTTCACATGTTAATTGTACTCTTTTGGCAAAGTGTCTAGGTGTCCTCTTGTCTGTTGGTATGTATCAAGTAATACTCGGGACATTATGAAATGTATGTAAACTCACAACAATACTAATGTTAATGTTAGCTTATGCCCTTTGATCTTAATCACACTTACTTAGACTATTTAAGTATCATGAGATAAGAGGTTAGAAGTAAGAAAGATAATGACTTCATATAAAAAATGGAGTTGTTTAATAATTGGTATCAAAGCAAGTTGATCCTTGATGGTCAATAGGTGGATGGTTATCTTAATCAATCTTATAGTGTCTTGAATATGTTTGTGATTTTGTTGTGTAGGGGTTTAGTGGTTTCACATAGAAAATAAATTACTAGTATTTTCTATCTATATGCTGAGGTGGTGTTACAACTGCTGCTAAAATAATTATGACCTAACTATTGAGCCCGATCACTTCAATAGCAACATAACTTTGTTTTTGCCACAATAGGATATGGAACCACCGAGAAGGAATCTGGCAAACAATGCAAACAAAACCCTATACTACTTGAATATTGCAATTCAAGTCCCAGTCATGGCCACCAACCAAATCCTGCAACACCTCCAGAATATTAACAACCTGAATGGTGAGAACGGAGGGAATCACCAAATGGTTGGAAATGATAATGGACTATCTGAGTTCCTGAGGACTAGGACACCTTCTTTTCAAGGCTACTATAAACCAACCTTAGAAGAAAGATGGATAAAGGAACAAGAGTAAATTTTGAAAGTGATGGGTTGCACCGATGAGCAGCAAGTTATCTTTGTTGCATATACGCTAAAGGTTGAAGTAGAATATTGGTGGTGAGGAGCTAGAGAGCTATTAACTCACCAGGGGAGGCATATTAGTTGGAAAGTGTTCAAGTGCACCTTCTTGGACAGGTACTTTCCAAGTACTGTATGTAACAATTCCATTTTTTTATAGATGTATATATTAATAAAGTCCAACAAAGTCATTACTTCTTTATTTCTAACTACTTAACGCATAATGACATTCAATTAATTTAACCAAGCATAATTAAGGTTTAAGGTCTACCGTTAATACTGATACAATTATGAGTTAACATACACATCATTAATCAAAACATCAGTACAAAAGTCAAACACATATATATCAACATCTTATTCATTTATGTCGACCAATTCCGGAGATACGGGTGCAGTTGGTTGCACCTTCACTGTGATATTAGCCAACTCAACCAAAAATACCTTATTAATTACTAGGATCTACCCAAAATAGAGTAACTTGATTCAACGTGCACTAAAAGCCAGAGCCATAGAGAAAATCTGCATATCTAATTTTTTGAACATGATATGGAAATATAGTGAGAATTAAATCCTATTAGGTTCAACAATATATCATAATCATCATTAATATTACTCATCATGTCATGTTTATCTGTATATACTACAGCAAATGTCTTAGGTCACATGTATGCACTTTATCTATGCACATTAAAATTGTGCAGTAATGACATGTATGGCATGAATAACTATTCTTGAAATATCATACGATGGCTATCAACTTATTCTCATATCAAGCTACCCTAGTTAGGTTGAGTATTTTCTACTCTCCGGTACGGGCTTTTCTTGCTCTGACCAACATGGTACGCTTTCTCTTTCTTTTCTCATTAGCATAATCTTAGCCATGAGTAGGATGTCCCATACTAGTACACCACACGGAACTCCATGTGACTGTGCTCGTCTCTTTTCTTTTCTTTTCACATTAATAGCCAAAATATGATTTCAATAACAAGTATGTTCATTATACTCACATGCCATAATTTATCATCAAAACATAACTATTACTAAAAGTCATTGGTAAAATGCAATCATGCCATGAGCATACTCATTTTCAAATATCACTTTATAAAATATTTCCATGTCAAAATTACAGACTTAAGATGGTAAGGAGTTCATGCAATGGCAATGGCAATGGTTTGGCCATACACTAGTAATTTATTATTTTTATTTATAAGATTCTTCTTCTTTCTTAAATATTATTTTCATTTCTTCATTTTCTTTATGCTTGGCCTCTAGTCACTTTCCTTCTACTTATATCATTTCCAACACATGTTCTCACAAATTTTATTGGGCATTCTTCAATTTGGTTTCTATTATTACCTTACAGTTAATGAGATTCATTTAGGGTAAAAAAAATGTAAAAAATAAGTTTTACTAGCTCCCAACACTGCCTGGCCATTTCCTATAACACAAACATTCTCAAGGCTTCAACAAGCCCTTACTTGCACTAAACATGGCCATGCTTTATGTTGTGTGTCATCCCCTGTTGAAGGTTTTCATCCAGCTTGACCATCTCTCACTAATTATAGCATAACTCCCCCATTTTAACTCGGATAGAAGTGGTTTTAGTGTCCATTTAAAGCTAATACAGGCCTTTCAAATGCTTATGTTGAACATTTTAGTGAAATCATAAGGAATATTAGTGTTATTACTCCCTCAAGTACAATGTTATTTCTTCCTGGGTAGGTTCTGACCCCTACTTACTTATTTGACCATATCTCCCTCCTATGGACTCTAAATTGAGTGATTCTAATGGCTAAAAATTTGCGAGTTATATATATATTATGTGAACCATTTCTTTTAATTTCCTACAAATTTTGCCCAAAAATTCAAACACAGAAGCTTACCTAACATATTCTTCTCTAGTTAACTAGTTTTGACCACTACTTACTAATCTGACCATATCTCCTTCATATAGAATCCAAATTAATTGATTCCAATGGCTAAAAGTCCATATGTGATATATCTATAATTTTTTTATTAACCTTTTTTGACCACTGATTACTAATATGAAAATATCTCTCTCATTTGAACTCTAAATTGAGAGATTCTATGGGTAAAAATCAATGAGAAATATATCTACATTTTTCATGTTAACCATTTCTTTCAATTCCCTACATATTTTTTTTCAAAATTTCAAAAATAGAAGCTTCCCTAGTTACTCTGAAATCCAGTTTTCTAACCAAGCCCTTCCTAAGGTTCTAGTTCATCCTTTTATTATGTCATCTTCCATTTTCTTCCTAATTTACATCTAACCATAAGATTACTCATTTCAACATTTTAATTAGATTCCTTACACTTAATTTAACATAGTCCATCATCTACTTCTCAAGAAAACATAAATCAAATCACGTATTAGTAAGGGTGTTTCCAAACAGAAATTTCTCATAGTTTTCTTCTAAGTGTTCAAGGTTATACTCATTTTATCAATCTAATCATATTCCATCAATTTTTTACCACATTCAAATATACATAACAGCAGCATAAAAGCACTAAAATTTTTCCACCCATAGCCATATCTATGTAGAACTTTCCACGCCAACCGAAGTATTCGAAACATACATCACATGCAAGATCAACATATAACATGATATAGCAACATCCATGGCCAATCATCAAAGTAGAAAATATTGTAAATTTCATCAAAGTTCTAAGATCAAAATCCAATATAAATGTTGCAAATTTCAAAGCTTTTTTTCAAAATGGGATATTGTTAAACCTACCTAAAGATCTCCCTAGCACATTTAGTGAATTCTTTTTCTTGATTCCTCTTGAAGGAAGTGGCAAGATTCCTCCCTTCCCTTAGCTTTTCCAGCAGCTTGAATAAGAAAGGGAGGGTGAGTTTTGATCCCTAAGAATGGTGAGAAAAGATGGATTCAAGTGGAGATTGAGCTAACTTACCTTAAGTACTTAGTCCTCTAGACTTTTCATTCTTCTTCCTTCCTCTCTTCTCCTCTCTTTCTCTCCTTTTTTCACTCTACCTTGCTTTTGTTTTTCCCTCTCCCTTACTTGGACGAAATTCTAATGTTATAAGAGTGGTTTTTTCTTAAATAAATTATCAAGTGGTCTTCTGCTCATAATCATGGGTCTACCTTATCACAATTAGGATGCAATTGGTTGCTTTTTGGTGAAACAAAAATCATGCTTTTGTCTTCCTCTCCCTTAGTCAAGATATGCATAGCAAAAAGAGGATTTTTTTATTTGTAAATTATGATAAAATGTTCTTAAGACAAGGGGCAAGGTCCCCTTATTTTAGGGATTCATTTCCTTTTTCTTTTGTCTCACTCAAATATGATAGATTTGTCTTTCTAAGTGGCAAATTTCCTACCCTTGAGTCTCCCTTACTTGGTTGAAATTATTTTTGTAGGATGGAGATATTTTGTCCTAATGCCATGCATTATTACACTACTATTTCATCACATAGTTTGCTAAAATTATGAGTGTAGGATATAGATGTTTTGTCCTAATGCCATGTATTATTACACTACTATTTCATCACATATCTTGCTGAAATTATGAGTGTAGGATGTAGATGTTTTGTCCTAATGCCATGTGACCTAATCTTAATTATTATTACACTACTATTTTATCACATGGTTCTTATTTTTCTCTCTTAAATTTGGGCTCATTCTTGCCTATTTTCTTTGCTATGGCTGAAATTCCTACCTCTCATGGAGTATTTGGTCACACTTTCATGCTTTTTGGGCTATTGGTCCAACCTCTATATCCTAGTCCAAGTCTATGTTATATCTCTTGCTTGGACTATGCAATGGGCTCATTTTTTATGCTTTGAATTGTATATCTTTATCGATTTTTAACACCATGAGAGTGTGAAGGCTGGGAAAGGTTAAAAATGAGGGAATGTGGATCCAAAAAAGTTTTCACTCACAGTACCCCTTCAAGGCATCAAAAAGGCCCTAGTATGAGTACCTAGCTACCTTTACCCTAGTGAGATGCAGCATAAAATGCACTCACAACATATTTCTATAAAAGAAAAAAAAATGATGAATGAAATAGACAAAAGAAAAAGAAAAAGAAAAAGAAATTATGAGAAATAAAAAAAATTTGAGTGAGAAAAATAGAAATAAGGGTAAGGCAACATAGGGAGATCTAAAAGATGAGATGGCTTACTTGAGTGTTTGAGAATCAATTAGATGCATACATTCAAGGGTACTAATAGAAGCAAGTATATAATAGGAGAATTTTGGTTTAGTTTTACAAAAATAGAGACTATATGATAAATGTCTATTCATATATCTATTGTGTGCACACTGATTGAGTGAAAAATTACCTGTATTGCATTTTTCTATCTTCTAGAATTTGTAGGTATCATCTCTCTTCCTTTTGATTTGACATCTTATTTGCTTGAGGACAAACAAATGTTTAAACATGGGGGAGTTGATAAAGGGAAAATTTGAGTGTTTAGTGGTTATATTTTATCCCCTAATTCATAGTAAACTAATGGTTATTTCTCTACTTTTGGTTATACTTTGCTCTGGATACTGCTTTGGTTTATTTTATGTTTGTAAGATAGCAAAAGAGGTCAAGAAGCAAGGGAAAACAATCATGAGATGAGCCATATGGACTTGGAATATGCTAAGGAGGAAACAAGGAGGCACACACCAAAAATTGGCAAGAAAGGAGCAGGGCAACCCCAAACATGGCCAGGCCGTGCTCGGTGTGCATGAAGCACAACCAAGCTGTGCTCGGTGCGAAAAATGCAAAAAATTCCTAGAATCCAGCCCAAAGCACGGTCGTGCTTCATGTCCGTACAGCACGTGATTTTTAGGGTTTTGAGCAACCAAGTTTATACATATGCATAGGGAAACGTAGAGGAGCACATTCAGACCTAGAGAGACATCTTAGACTCAGTTTTTAGCTTAGAAAACACTCTTAGATTAGGTTTTTACTTGAATCATTATTGATTTTATGTTATAAAGTAGAATTTACAGCATTTGAAGGTTGTATTTCATCTTTACTTTTCTACAAACCAGGTTACATCTTTCTACTTTAATTCTCTACTTCTACTTCTACTCCTTCTCTTTAGATTGTACTGAACTTAAATGGTTTACTTAATATATATGAATCTGGTTTTTGTTTCTATGAAGTGTGAGTAGATATTTATCTAGGGTTTTGGTAAACCCATTTGTGATATGATGATACTATGATGTTGAGTTGAATGTTGGAACTCTAATTGTGATCACTTCTGAATTAATTAGGATTAACTATTATATGCATGAATAAGAGTTGGTAGAATGCCTGAGCACCAATCTATCACGTCTTAGGTATTTAATTGATGAACCAAAAGGTGAAAGTTAAAACCCAAACCTAATAGTTAATTAAGGATATCTTAATCATGAAAGTATTTTAAGATTCTCTATAAATAAATCAACTAGTTGTCAAGAGAAAACTGATTAATTGTATTCCATGGTTGACATAGTACTTAATGAACCTAGGTTAAACTAAGAACCATGAAAGTAGACAATTGGATTAACCTAGGTAGGATTAGTAATGCTTGAAAGAGGTTGCTAGTTAATTAAGGCTAAACCATCCCCAATTACCTAGATAATTACAATTAGAGGTACAAGTTGAATGTTGAATATCATAAGTGTGGTGAACTCTAACCCTAAGCTTTTTTTAATTGAATTCTTAATTTACTTAATTGTGACAAACTCTCCATTGAATTATATTGATTTAGATAGCATATTTCATGTCATTCTAGTAATTGACTTTGTTCTCTGTAGGATACGACCCGTACTCGCCGAACTAGCTACAGTTATGTCGTGCGCTTGCCGTTAATTATAAATAGACACAATAATGAATTATCAGTACTCAATTAAAATTGATATAATAAACTCAAATCCACATCTCACAATGCATAAAAAATCCTTAAGGTTTCAATCTTCCTCAACCAACAAAAATAAACTAGCCACACAGTGCCATAAGAAAACCTAGAGAAGAAATATCTTAGGTCACATGAATGCACTTTATCTATGCACATAAAAATCGTGCAGTAATGACATGTATGGCATGAATAGTTATTTTTAGAATATCATATGATGGCTATCAACTTATTTTCATATCAAGCTACCCCCTCAGGTTGAATACTTCTGGTATAGGCTTTTCTCGCTCCTTCTGACATGGTACACTTTCTCTTTCTTTTCTCATTATCATAATCATAACTGTGAATACGGAATCCCCTACTGGTGCACCACACAGACCACCGTGTGACCGTGCTCGTCCCTTTTCTTTCTTTTTCTTTTTACATTAACAGCCAAAAATATGATTTCAGAAACAAGTATGTTCATTATACTCACATGCCATAATTTATCATGAAAGCAGAATCATTACAAAAAATTATTGGTAAAATGCAATCATGCCAAGAACATAATCATTTTCAAATATCACTTTATAAAATGATATGGAGTTCATGTAACGGAAATAGCTAGGGCATACACTAGTCATTTATTATTTTCATTTATAATATTTTTCTTCTTTCTTAAATATTATTTTCATCTCTTCATTTTCTTTATGCTTGGTCTCTAGTGACTTTCCTCTTACTTATATCATTTCCAACACATGTTCTCACAAATTTTATAGGGCATTTTTCTTCATTTTGGTTTCAATTATTACCCTATAGTTAATGAGGTTCATTTTGGGTAGAAAAATATTGAAAATAAGCTTTACCACATGGTCTGGCCATGATCTATATCATGACTTGGCCATTTCCTATAACACAACCATGCTCTAGGCTTCAACAAGCCCTTATCCGCACCAAACACGGCCATGCTCTATGTTGTGTGTTGTCCCCTGATGTAGGTTTTTATCCAGCCTAACCTTCTCTCACTAATCTGACAATAATTTCCTCATTTTAATTTCGATTAAGGTGATCTTGGTGTCTATTTAAAGACATGACAATGCTCTAAAACTATTATGTTGTATATTTTAGTGAAATTGTAATGGATATTGGTGTTATTAGTCCTTCAATTTGGATGTTATTTCTTTTCGGGTAGGTTCTGATCCCTACTTACTAATCTGACCATAACTCCCTCCTATGAAATCTAAATTGAGTGATTCTAGTGGCTAAAAACTCTTGAGACATATATCTATATTTTTTATGTTAAAAATTGCTTTTAATTCCCCACACATTTTTCTCAGAAATTCAAACACAGAAACTTACCTAACAAATTCTTCCCTAGTTAACTAGTTTCTAACCACTGTTTACTAATCTAAGCATATCTCTCTTATATGGAATCCTAATGGAGTAATTATAGTGGCTAAAAATCCATGAGACATATATTTATATTTTTCATATTAACTATTTCTTTTAATTCCCTAAAGATGTTTTCCAAAAATTCAAACACAGAAGCTTTCCTAGTTACTCCGAAATCTAGTTTTCAAACCAGACCGTTCTTAAGGTTTTAGTTCATCCTTTTATTACGTCCTCTTCCATTTTCTTCCTAATTTACATGTAACCATAAGATTACTCATTTCAAAATTTTAATTTGATTCCTTACACTTAATTTAACATATTCTATCATGTACATCTCAAGAAAATAGAAATCACATCATGTATTATTAAGGGTGTTTTCCAATAGAAATTTCTCATGGTCTTCTTATAAGTGTTTAAGGCCATACTCATTTTATCAATCTAATCATATTCCATTAATTTTTCTCCATATTCAAATATACATAACAGTAGTATAAAAGCCCTAAAATGTTACCACCCATAGCCATATCTATGCAGAACTTTCCACAACAACCAAAGTATTCAAAATATCCATCACATGCAAGATCAGCATGTAACATGATATGGCAACATCCATGGCCAATCATCAAAGTAGAAAATATTATAAATTTCATCAAAGTTCTAAGATCAAAATCCTATATAAATGTTACAAATGTCAAGGCTTTTCTTAAAAGAGATATTGTTAAACCTACCTAAAGATCTCCTTAACTCAGTTAGTGTATTTCTTTTCTTGTTTCATCTTGAAGAAAATGGCAAGATTCCTCCCTTCCCTTAACTTTTCCAATAGCTTGAATAAGAGAGGGAGGATGAGTTTTGAACCCCAAGGATGCATAGAAAAGATGGATACAAGTGGAGGTTAAACTAACTTACCTTGAGTACGTAGTCCTCTAAACTTCTCCTTCTTCTTCCTTCCTTCCTTTTCCTCTCTTTCTCTCCTTTCCTCACACTACCTTGCTTCTATTTTTTTTTCTCTCCCTCACTTAGATGAAATTCTAATGTTATAAGAGTGGTTTTTGCTTTAAAAAATCATTAAGTGGTTCACCTCTCATAATCATGGGTTTACATTATCACAATTAGGATGCACTTGGTTGCTTTTTGGGGGAAGACAAATCATGTTCTTGTCTTTCTCTCCTTTAGTCAAGATATGCACAAGAAAAAGAGGATTTTTTATTTGAAACTTATGATAAAATATTCTCAAGATAAGGGGCAAGGTCCCCTTAATTTAGAGATCCAATTTCTTTTTCTTTTGTCTCACTTAAGTATGATAGATTTACCTTTATAAGTGGAAAATTTCTAGCCCTTGAGTCTCCTTTACTTGGCTGAAATTATTTTTATATGAAAGAGATGTTTTACCCTAATGCCATGTGACCAAATCTTGATTATTATTACACTACTATTTGATCACATAGTTCTTATTTTCTCTCTTGGATTTGGGTTCATTCTTACCTATTCTCTTTGCTTTGGCTAAAATTCCTACCTCTCATGGAGGACTTAGCCACATTTTTATAATTTTTGGGTTATTGCTCAAACCTCTATATCCTAGTCCAAGTCTATGTTATATCTCTTGCTTGGGCTATCCAATTGGCTTGCTAAAAATTCATGTGAGGTGGGAAAACTCTACATAAAGTATCTATAGGTGAAGGCCCAAATGTATAGGTGGAGATGTTAAACTTAAAAACTCTAGCTCTTGAATTAGGAAAAATTATCCTAATCCAATCTTCTTAAATTTTCAAGACCTTTACTTTACTCCAAAAAAAAAAATTATCTTCCTTACTTAAGAATTTCACCCCCCTTTAGGACATTATTTTTAATTTGTTCCTCTTAGATTTTCTCTCTTTATCTATTAATATTAAAAACATTTTCTATACTTACACATAAGGTGAAGAAGTTCTAAGGCTTATATTCTCTTAGATATCTAAAAAAAATTTAATAAATTTTATTTCCTTAATTAAATATTTATGTTCCTTTATTAATAAAAGAAACAAAATTATGGATGTTACAGAGAAGACCAAGACTTTGTATCCCACAAGAAACAATCATGATGAACCCTAATGATGTAACCTTAGAGTGTCTGATAAAAAGGATAATTGACCTCATAATTAGAAGTCATTGACAACATAAATTTTTAAAGTTCTTGGCTATTCTAGTAGGGGATTTGATCAAATAGAGAGGAAAAAGAAAGCAGAAGCAAGAAAGGGAAAAGAAGGAGAATAAGAGGTAGTGGTGTAGGGAAAATCAATAGCATAAGGTAAGAAAGTGAATCATTATCCTACTCTTTTCTTTCTCTTCACCTTTAGGGCTTATAACTTACTCTCTTCTTCTCATCTATGTTGTTGGAATAGCAAGGGGAAGGGGAAAATCTTGCCACATCCATGTGATGTTTGGGCATGAATGTAGGTTTAACAAAATTTCCTTTGAAAAGAACTTTGAAATTTTGTAACATTTATATAGTACTTTGATGTGATGTTTGGCCATGAATGTTTTTATATCTTGCTATATGTAGATCTTGCATGTGATGATGTTGTGTGATTGCTTAAGTTGGTATGGAAAATTTATGTATTGCTTTGGCTATGGAGGGAAAAATCCTAGAACAATTATGTTTTTGTTTTAAGTGTTTATGAATGAGGTAAATTTGATGGGCGGAGGCTAAGTTGATAAAATAAGTGTAGCCTTGAAAATCTAGAAGAAGATATTTAGGAAGTTTCAGTTGGAAAACATTCTTAATGTTGCTTATTTGATTCTGATATTTTTTTGAAGAAGTGGATGATGGAATATGTTTGATAAATGACATAATATGAAGTATTAGAATGGATTGAAGTGTTAAACCTAGGATTGGAAAAATTTAAGGGAATCAAATACATAATAAAAGAATTAATAAGTGTGAAAAACTAGTAATGACCTCAAAGAAATTTTAGTTTCTGGGATTCTATATGCTTGCCAGAAAAGCTTATTAATGGTGATTAAAAGATGATTAACTAGGCCATAATAAGTAAATATAAGTAATCAAAGACATTAGAGATAGCTGAAATATCACAACTTGGCTTAGGGAAAAAATTTAATGTGATGACCGAAAAGAAAATTGTTAATGAGGCAAAGCTCTCTGAATTGGTATTGACATCAAGGGTGAGCTTCTGCTTTATAATTTTTGGGAAAAATAATTTCTGAATCTAAAGAAATGATTAAAGTAAGAAGTGTATATTTATGTCTCATGGTTCTATAGCCACTAGAATCACCCAATTTGGAGCACATATGAGTGAGATACGGCTCAATTAGTAAGCAGTGTTCAGAACCCACCTGAGAAGTAATAATAGTAATTTTGGCGACTTTAAAACACCTATATTTCTTAGGTATTTGCCAAAATGCTCAACTAACAGTTGTCTATTTCTGTCTTAGATTTTCATAGGCTCTGTAATTACTTAATTTAGAGTCCAAATGAGAGAGATATGATCTAAGTAATGATGAAAGGTCTAGACCCTCGAAACCTAGAATGTCGTTTGGGCCTTAATATTTACATAAGTGGAAACTTCTAATAAAAATGGAATATTAAGACTTTTGGAGAGTGATAGAAAATAACATATAGAGTATAAATGATATAATAAGGATGTCAAGGAAATTTTAGAAATAAAATGATATAAATGACATCAAGAAAGAAGAAGAATCATAAAAAGAGTCAGATAATTTCCCTATGAACTAAATAAAGGACTTTTAGGTAAATCTTAAAATTATGTCCTAACCATTGCCATTGTATAAATTCCTTTCCATCCTATGCATGTTATTTTTGGCATGAGTTCTATAAATGATATTCAAAATGATTATTCTTTGATAAGGAATTGTGGCATGTGGGCATATTGAGCATATTTCATTGAAAATCATATATTGACTATTAATGTGAATAAAAAAGAAAAAAATAGCGCAGTCATATGGCTTTCGTGTGTGGTGCACCAGATAAAGGATGCCATATTCCATAGTTATGATGATGAGGAGTAGGAAAGAAAGAGAATTATGCCATGTCAGACGAAGTTAGAGAAGCCCGTGCCAAATGAGTATAGATTACTCGTCCTGTCCGAGATAGCCAGACTTAATATGAGTATTTAATAGCCATTATATGATGAGGTTGTGATTTTGACATGGAATGATGTAACATCCCGTAATTTTTAGATATTTTCCTTAGAAATTCTTCACCTTACATATATGCATAGAAATGTTCTAATATTAATGGAATAGGTAAAGAAAGAAAACCTAAGAGGAAAAATTAGAAATAAACATGTTAAAGAAAGGTGAAATTCTTAGGTAAAGAAAGATAAATTTTTGTGAAGTAAGTAAAGGTCTTAAAATTTCAAGAAGATCGGATTAGAGTAATTTTTCTTAATTTAAGAGCAAAAGTTACTAAGTTTAGTATCTCCACCCGTAATTGGGCTTTAACCTATAGACACTTCATATAGAGTTTTTCTACTTCACATGAATTTTTAGCAAGCCAATAGGATAGCCCAAGGAAGAAATAAAACATAGACTTGGACTAAGATATTGAAATTGGACCGGTAGCCCAAAAATCATGAAAATGTGACCAAGCCCATTATGAAAGGTAGAATTTTAACCAAAGTAAGGAAAATGGGCAAGAATGAGCCCAAACCCAAGAGGAAAAAAATATAAATAAAAATAAAATTAAAGTGATGAAATATTGGTGTAATCAAGATTAAGTGACATGGCATTAAGACAAAAATTTAGCAAGTGGTGTGATTCTACATTCATCATTTTGGCAAGTGGCATAATAATACAAGGCTTTA
Source organism: Gleditsia sinensis (assembly GCA_037074535.1). NCBI lineage: Eukaryota > Viridiplantae > Streptophyta > Magnoliopsida > Fabales > Fabaceae > Gleditsia > Gleditsia sinensis. Next base: position 23,825,871 of record CM073476.1, read on the forward strand.
GGACAAAAACATCTATATCCTACATTCATAACCTTAGCAAGTGGGTAATAATACATAGCATTATGACAAAACATCATTATCCTACACAAATAAGTTTAGTTAAGTAAGGAAAATTCAAGGGCTAGAAATTTGCCACTTAAAAAGGCAAATCTATCATACTTGATTAAGACAAAAGAAAAAGGAAATGAATCCCTAAATCAAAGGGATCTTGCCCCATATCTTAAGAACATATCATCATAATTTTCAAAATACAAATCTCCTTTTTCTATGCATATCTTGACTAAGGAAGAGGAAGACAAGAACATAAGTTGTTTGTTTTCCAAAAATTCAACAAAGTATATCCTAATTGTGATAAGGTAGACCCATGATCATGAAAGGTGAATTATTTGGTGGTCTATATAAGAAAACCCACCCTTACAACATTAGAATTTCGTCCAAGTGAGGGAGAGCAAAAATAGAAGCAAGGTAGTGTGAGGAAAGGAGAGGAAGAAAGGAAGAAAGAGGAAGGAGAAATCTAGGGGACTAAGTGCTCCAGGTAAGTTTAACAATATTTCTTTTTGAAGAAAACCTTTGAAACTCATAATATTTATATGAGATTTTGATCTTAGAACTTTGATGATTGGTCATGGATGTTGCTATATCATGTTACATATTGATCTTGCATGTGATGTATGTTTGAATACTTAGGTTGGTGTAGATAGTTCTGCATGGGTATGGCTATGGTTGACAGAATTTTAAGTTTCGGTATTTTAATTTCTGGGAACAATCTATAAGGAATTAAAATAAATGGTTAACATAAGAATTAAAGATATATGTGTCACGGATGTTTACCCACTGGAATCATTCCATTTGGAGTCCATATAAGGTAGCTATGGTCTGATTAGTAGTCAAAGGTCAGAAAATGAATCATCAGGGAAGAATATGTTAGGATAGCTTCGGTAATTTAATTTCTGGGAATTATCTGTATGGAATTAAAATAAATGGTTAACATGAAAGTTATATATCTATGTCTCATGGAAATATACCCACTGGAATTATGCAATTTGGAGTTCATATGAGGTAGATATGATCCGATTAGTAAGCAGAGGTCAGAAAATGTTTATTCAGGGAAGAGTATGTTATTAATGATTTAGTTTTTGAATTTGTGGGAATATTCTATAGGGAATTAAAATAGCGCGCCAACATAACAATTATAGATATATGGCTCATGGATTTTTACCAACTGGAATAACGCAATTTGGAGTTCCAATGTGGGAGATATGGTCTAATTAGTCAGTAAAGGTCTGAACCTATCCGAGAGGAACTATCCTGTACTTTGAGGGAGTAATATCACCTTCGTTTCTTAATTTTTCGCTACAATGTTCAACATAATAGTTTTAGATAATTGTTGTATCTTGAAATGGACACCAAGATCACCTACATCAGAGTTAAATTGAGGGAGTTATGCTCTGATTAGTAAGAGAAGGTTAGATAGGATGAAAACCTGCATCAAAAAAATAAAGAAATAAAATTAGTATTTAAAAAAGAAGATGAATCTTAATAAATGACTAGTATAGCCATAGCCATTGCCATTGTATGAACTTCTTACCATCTTAAGTATGAAATTTTGACATGGAAATATTTTATAAAGTGATATTTGAAATGGTTATGTTCATGGCATGATTACCAATGATTTATGGTAATAGTTATATTTTAATGAACATACTTGTTATTGAAAGCATATTTTTGGCTATCATTGTGAAAAGAAAAGAAATAAGCACGGTCACATGGCAATCCGTGTGGTGCACCAGTAGGGGACGCCCTACCAATGGTTATGATCATGATAATGAGAAAAGAAAGAGAAAGTGGGCCATGTCGGACGGAGCGAGAAAAGCCCGTACCGGAGAGTAGAGGATACTCACCCTGACCGGGGTAGCTTGAAATGAGAATAAGTTGATGGCCATCATATGATATTTTGAAAATAGTTAATCATATCATATATATCATTACAGTATGATTCTTATGTGCATAGATGTAATGCATTCATGTGACCAAAGATATTTTCTGTAGTTTATACAGCTGAACATGACGTGATGAGATTTACTGATGATAATTTATTGTTGAACTTACTGGGATTTAATTCTCACTATATTTCCATATCATGTTCAGAAAATTATTTATACAGCTTTTGTTTCTAAGGCTCTGGCTTTTAGTGCACATTGGATCGAGTTACTTTATGTTGGGCAGATTTTAGAATCAAATAAGATGTTTGTGGTCGAGTTGGCTCAAATCCCGGTGAACGTGCAACCACCCGCACCTGTATCTCCAGAATTGGTCAACCAAAATAAACAAGATGTAAATATCTATGTGTTTGATATGTTATACGTCTGTTTTGATTAATGACATGTATGTGAACTAAATATTATATAATAATAAAGGAAAAAAAAAAGAGGTTGTTACAAATGACATTTTGAAATAGTTAATCATGCCCTTGATATTTTGAATGATTATTCATGCCCATGATATTTTAAAAATAATTGTTCATGCCATACATGTCATTTTTGCATTATTTTCATGTGAGTAGATATAGTGAATTCTTGTGGTCTGAGAAATTTACGGTAGTTTATATAGCTGGACATGACATGATGATTATGATTTCTTCTTAAACCTAATGGGATATAATTCTCACTATATTTCTATGTTATGTTCAAACAAGTGATTATGCAGATTTTTACCAAAACTCTGGTTTTTAGTGTCCAATGGATCGAATTTCCCTATTTAGGCCAAATCCCAATAATAAATTATGTGTCTGTTATGGATGTGATCGAGAGCCCAGTGGAGGTGCCGCCACCCTCACCATTGTCCCTAGACGTGGTCAATGTTGATAATTAGGGCATAGATATGTATGTTTGACTTTTGTACGGGTATTTTTAACTAACCATACTTGGATGCTGACTCATTCTTTTGGGCATGGTATTATGGTGTTCTCCTGCCTTTGAATATATATGTATTTTAGGTAACACCAAGATACTGTGATGTATATATGTAGACTCATGGCAGCATTAATGTTAATTGTATATCACTCCCCTTTGATTTAGAACATGCTTGCTTAAATTAATTGTGTACTATGAGATAAGTGGTTAATAGTAAAAAAGGTAATGGCTTTATGGACTTGTGCACCAATATAAAAAAAAAAAAGAGTCATTACACAAGGATCATCCCTCTCTATATCTTTTCTTTTCTTTTTAAAATTAACCAAGTTATAATCTAGATTCTCTCAACAATGCATTATGATAAGACAACCACATATTTGCTTCTAACGTTATGCATAACATACAATTATTTAAAGCTATACATATATCAGTGTAATTAAGCAACTACTATGGATCATTCTTCAAAACTTTAAGAAATATATGTAAGTTACATCCATAGTATTACATGTTGACCATGTCATGGATGGAAATGATTCAGGTCAAAAAATGGTTTGGCCTTGCTTATCATTACAAAGTCTTTATTTTTAATACACATGATCATACTTATCATAATCTTTAGTTTTCTATTTACCATTCGTATAAAGTGTTTTCTTATATCTTTCATATCATTACTAAGACTTTTTTTTTATCTTTGTAAGTTTCTTTTATACAACTTAGTTCAAAGAAAACTCATAAATCCTTCTTGATTACAATTTCATTCCTTATAGTACCTTTTTAGATGTTACCCTTATCTAGTATCAGGAACTCTAAGACATTTTGTTTGTATGCAGCTATAATAAAAATACCCAACCCATCTATTACTTTCATATCCTCCTGTCTATTACTTATTCATTAGCCAAGCCAAAATTATAAGCATACATGTACTTGATTATGAGTTTATCTTTAGCCAACTCACATCAACATACATAGTCTTATCTTACATCACAGTTTGCATGCAATTTTTCCCTTACTATCTTCCTTCTAAAGGTTGTAACACTTTGGAAGGCTATTGATGTTCTATCTTCACTTTCTAACAAGTCAAGCATCTAGTAGTGAATTCGACAATATCTTTCTTTATTCTCGGCCACCAAAATAATTTCGTCAAATTTTGGTATATTTTAGTAGAGAACCTAGATGATAGTATAGTTTCTCCAATGGGCTTCTTCCAAAATCTTGGTCTTCAGCCTCCCTTCTTGCGATATATATAATATCCTTTGATACACGATAGTCCTATTTTCTGATAGTGTAAAATTAGGTTGATCCTTTTGATTTTGTGAAAATTGATCCTATAGTTATGCTTCATTGATTTGTATTTTCAAGTCACATTCGATCCTTAATTCGCTAACAATTAAGCTTCCGAGGATAGACATGACTGGCAGTCTCTAATTTCTGAATTTCTCTATTAACTCCAGCTCTTCTATCATCATCTAGCTTAAGTGCAATGACTTTTGACTTAAAGCATAAAATACTACATTTACTTTTCCAAGATGATACTTCAATTCAAATTTCTAATCATTAATGAACTATATCCATCTTTTTTTCCACATATTTAATTCCTTTTGATCAAAGAAATATTTTAAGCTTTTGTGGTCACTATAAATCTCAAACACAACCCCATACAAGTAGTGCTTCCAAATCTTTAGAGCAAATACTATCGCAGCCAATTCCAGATCATGTGTGGGGTAGTTCTCCTCATGGGACCTTAATTGTTGGGAAGCATAAGCAACTACTCTATTTTCTTGCATCAGAACACAGCACAATCCTTTCTTAGAAGTGTCAATATAAACTTCAAAATGTCTAGAGGGATTAAGAATGACCAAAACATGAGGAGTGTTAATCTAGTCTTAAGCTTTTGGAAGCTGTTTTCATATTCTTTAGTCCATTTAAAAGGACTTCCCTTTCTAGTTAACCTATTTAAAGGTAATGCTATCTGAGAAAATCGTTGTATAAACCTCTTGTAGTATCCCACTATACCTAAGAAAGTTCTTATCTTATTCATTGTCTTTGCCCTTTCCCAATTTAGTACTACTTCCATTTTATTGTGTCTATTGACACACCATCTTTAGAAATAACACAGCCTAGAAATTTCACCTCCTTTAACCAGAATTCACATTTATCCCACTTAGAAAAGAGTTTCATTTCCTTTAGACTTTGGAGTACTAGCCTGAGATAATGGCCATGTTCTTCTTCACTCTTGGAATATATCATAATGTATCTCTAAGCACTTCCATGAATTGGTCCAAATAAGGTCTAAATTATGGTTTATATAATCCATGAAAATTGCAAATTACCACAAAAGGCATTACCAGAATTTGTGGGCCAAGTTTGGACCTAAAAACAATTCTACATCAATGAGGAGAAGCCAATCTATAAAAGGGGAAGAAATCAAGCATTTAAAATGAATCAAGCTACTAATTATCTTCTTCAATTCTTCTATAGATTTTCTTATGGCCCTGCGTGGCTAATTTACTTTTAGTTGGTAGAGGAAGATTGAAACCTCAAGGGATCTTCATGCATTGTGAAATTTAGATTTGATTTTATTAGTTCAATCTTAATTTATTATTGAATATTTATTTGCTCTTCTCTTTTCAATGATTATACATATAATTGTTAGGAAAGCCTACTAGTATATTATCTATCTTAATCTATTGTTGAATTATGTTTTGAACAAAGTTTTTATTACTATGATTCATGAGGCAAATCGGCTTAAAGATTTTGGATTATAAATCATTAAACCTATGATGAATAATTAACTAAATTAAATATAGCCGATATGTCTTTATTTTTCATTTTAATGAAATTACATAAATGTCATTTTAACCATCCTACGATCTTGTTTGACTTGAGTAAAATTGTAAAATAATTTAATCCTTTCGTGAGCTCCAAAATGCTTTCTCCTCTCTGAAGAAAAATTTCAATTAGTAACATAAGAGAAAAATTGGGGATGTTACAGTTCTCCCCCCTAAAAAGAATTTTGTCCTCAAAATTCAAGGTATACTTGTCTTCAAATAGTTGTGGATATTTCTGTCTCATGTCATCTTCCCTGTCCTATGTGGCTTCTTCCATTGTTAAACTCTCCTAACCTACCTTCACCAATGGAATGGTTTTATTTCTCAACTATTTCACGTCTTTATCCAGAATTACTATCGGCCTCGGTCGGTAGGTTAGATTCTCGTATACAGTTATTATTTATTCTTGAATTATGTGCGATGGATCCGGTAGATACTTTCAAAGTTGAGAAACATGCAACACATCATGCATATTTGACAAATGCGGAGGAAGTACAATCTGATACGCTGATGACCCTATCCTTTTTAGAATTTGATAAGGTCATAAATATCTCGGACTCAATTTCTTAATTTTCATTGCTCAGCCAATTCCGGTAGTAGGAGACATTTTCAAGAACACATGCTCCCCTTCTTGGAATTGTATCGGTCTCCTTCTCCTCGAAATAGCTCTTTTGACGACTCTAAGCTGTTCGCATTTTATCCTGAATTATCTGTATTTGCTCAGAAGTATGTTGTATTAACTCGGGCCCCAATAACCTTTTTTCCCCCACTTCATTCCAACATAAAGGCGATTTACATCTCCTACCATACAAAGCTTCATAGGGTGCCATTCCAATACTGGAATGATAACTATTATTATACATAAACTCAGCTAGTGACAGATATCCATCCTATCCTTGTCCTTGCTCTAGCACGCACTCTCTTAGCATATCCTCTAGAGTCTGACCGTCTGTTTGAGGATGATATGCAGTACTAAAACACAAACGAGTGCCAAAAACTTCTTGTAGCTCTCTCCAAAATCTGGAAGTAAATCTGGGATCTCGATCCAAAATTATACTATTAGGAATTCCATGCAACCGTACAATTTCCTTCATATACAACTGGGCCAACTTATTCAACGAATAATTGTTCTTAATGGGTAGGAAGTGTGCAGATTTCGTCAGTCTATCTACTATTACCCATATTACATCATGGCCTGTCTGTGTCTTAAGTAATCTGACAATAAAATCTATAGATATACTATCCTACTTCCACTCAGGGATTTCTAAAGGTTGTAACAGCCCAGAAGGTTTTTGGTGTTCTATCTTCACCTTTTGACAAACCAAACACTTAGACACGTATTCATCAATGTCTCTCTTCATTCCTGGCCACCAATACAATCTCTTCAAATCTTGATACATTTTTGTAGATCCTGGATGGATTGTATACTTACTTTGATAAGCTTCTTCCAGAATCTTACCCTTCAAATTCTCTCCTTGTGGTATACATGTTCTGCCCCGGTACATAATAATTCTATCCTCTGATATTGTAAAGTCAAGTTGATCTCTTCGATCTTGTAAAAATTGATATGTGTCTGTGCTTCCTTAATCTGAGTCTTCAAGTTACTTTCAATTCTTAATTCATTGACAATTAGACTTCCAGGGACAGTCATAACTGATAATTTCAAATTTCTGAATTCCTCAATTAGCTCCATTTCTTTTATCAGTATTTAACTTAAATGTAACGCCTTCCGACTCAACGCATCAGCTACTACATTTGCCTTCCCTGAGTGATACTTTAGTTCAAAGTTGTAATCATTAATGAATTTCATCCACCTTCTTTTCCTCATATTCAATTCTTTTTGGTCAAAGAGATACTTTAAACTCTTGTGGTCACTATATATTTCAAATACAGCTCCATACAAGTAGTGTTTCCACATCTTCAGAGTAAAAACTATTGTAGCCAACTCTAAATCATGAGTAGGATAGTTCTCTTCATGTGGTCCCAATTGTCGAGATGCATAAGCAACTACTCTGCTTTCTTGCATCAAAACACAACCTAAACCTTTCTTGGAAGCATCCGTATAGACTACAAAGCATCCAGAAAGGTTAGAAAAAACTAGAATAGGTGGAGAAGTCAATTTGACTTTAAGCTCTTGAAAACTATTCTCACATTCCTCATTCCAATTAATTTAACTTCCTTTTCTGGTCAATCGAGTCAAAGGAAAAGCTATTTGAGAAAATTCCTATATAAACCTTCTGTAATATCCTGCTAAACCCAGGAAACTTCTAATTTTAGTCACAATTTTTTGCCTCTCCCATTTCAGCACTGCTTCAGTTTTACTAGGAACCATCGACACACCATCTTTAGAAATTACGTGACCCAAAAACTTCACTTCTTCTAGATAAAATTCACATTTTTCCAACTTAGCGAAAAGTTTCTTTTCCTTTAAGACCTGAAGTACTAATCAGAGATGCTAGTTATGTTCTTCCTTGCTCTTAGAGTAGATTAAAATATCATCTATGAACACTACTACAAATTGATCCAAGTAGGGTCTAAAAATTCGATTCATATAGTCCATAAAGACTATAGGTGCATTTGTGACCCCAAAAGGCATGACTAAAAATTCGTAGCGTCTATATCGAGTTCTAAATGTTGTTTTTTGAATGTCTTCTTCTTTAACTTTGATCTGATGATATACTGACCTCAAGTCTATCTTAGAGAAAATAGTAGCTCCCTTAATTGATCTAAAAGATCATCTATTCTAGGCAACAGATACTTATTCTTAACAGTCGCCTTATTCAATTGCCTGTAATCAATACACAATCTCAAACTGCCATCTTTCTTCTTTACAAACAATACAGGCGCTTCCCAAGGTGATACGCTAGGTCTGATAAAGTTCATTTCTAACAGCTCTTCGATTTGCTTTTTAAGCTCTTATAGTTCTACAAGAGACATTCTATAGGGAGTGATAGAAATAGGCCTTGCCTCTAGTGCTAGATCGATAGAAAAATCCACTTCTCTCTTCGGTGGAGGTTTAGAAATCTCAGAGGGAAAAACCTCTGGAAATTCATGGACTACTGGAATCTCAAGTAGTTTTCGTTTTATACTCGGGTTAATAATATACAGGAAAACAAATTTCAGATTCGCATCCCTTATCTCCTTATAGAGTCGGTGAGCACTAATAATGCTATACTTTTGGTCCTCCGGTGGGTCCGAGAGGAACTCAAAAGTCTTATTGCAACAATCCAAGAGGACTCGATTTTGACTTAACCAATCCATTCCCAATATGATTTACTTATTTTTTTTCACATTTCGCATATTAAATCTGCCATATGTGAGATGCTAGTTATGTTCTTCCTTGCTCTTATAGTAGATTAAAATATCATCTATGAACACTACTACAAATTGATCCAAGTAAGGTCTAAAAATGCGATTCATATAGTCCATAAAGACTACAGGTGCATTTGTGACCCCAAAAGGCATGACTAAAAATTCGTAGCATCAATACCAAGTTCTGAAAGCTATTTTTTGAATGTCTTCTTCTTTAACTCTGACCTGATGATATCCTGACCTCAAGTCGATCTTAGAGAAAATAGTAGCTCCCTTAATCGATCTAAAAGATCGTCTATTCTAGGAAACAGATACTTATTCTTAATAGTCGCCTTATTCAATTGCCTATAATCAATACATAATCTCAAACTACCATCTTTCTTCTTTACAAACAATACAGGCGCTCCCCAAGGTGATACGCTAGGTCTGATAAAGTTCATTTCTAACAGCTCTTCGATTTGCCTCTTAAGCTCTTACAGTTCCACAAGAGACATTCTATAGGGGGTGATAGAAATATGCCTCGCCTCTGGTGCTAGATCGATGGAAAAATCCACTTCTCTCTTCGGTGGAGGTTCAGAAATCTCAGAGGGAAAAACCTCTGGAAATTCATGGACTACTGGAATCTCAAGTAGTTCCCATTTTATACTCGGGTTGATAATATACAGGAAAACACATTTCAGATTCGCATCCCTTATCTTCTTATAGAGTCGGTGAGCACTAATAATGCTATACTTTTGGTCCTCCGGTGGGTCCGAGAGGAACTCAAAAGTCTTATTACAACAATCCAAGAGGACTCGGTTCTGACTTAACCAATCCATTCCCAATATGATTTACTTATTTTTTTTTCACATTTCCCATATGAAATCTGCCATATGTAAAAACACAATATATATAAGTTACAAACCTCACACATGTAATAATTATACAATATAATATTTCAGTACATAAATGAGAGTTCCTATTCAGCAATTCACCCTTGAAACACAAAGGGTGAGGAGGTGGTGCTGACTTCGAGATCTTCATTTGTAACGCCATTCCCTATCATTTCTTATTTCTTTTTATCTAAACATAATACCATAGTTATAGTGAGAACAGAGGTTCCCAGTAGACTTAACATAAATAAAATATGATGAGAAAAGATGAGTTATGTTCAGTTGTATAAGTTACAGAGAAATATTAAGATTTTAAGATAAAATCATAACTTTTTTTTATGCATAATTATCATGCTATATATGCACTGAAAATCTATTTTTTTATAATGGTTAGCCATATCACGGCTTTTAATTTACTCATTTGCTATACATATAGTGACCGATCGACTACAGTCACAATAAGTGATCAGGGAATGTGAGTACATCACCCTCCTGCCCCCTCACATTACCACTGTCACCCAGTTGGAGCGACCGTCCCTTGGCTCACTCAAGTTAATAGGGCATCCTCTACTCGGTACTGTCTCAAGCCATACAACTTATCGATATTCATCTATACATATAAATACACACACACACACACACACAGATATATATATATATATATATATATATATATATATATATATATATATATATATATATATATATATGCATATTCATTGATGAAGATTTGTCGTGATCTACCAAAAATATTACCGAACCCCTATAATGTAGTATAGGGTAACTCCGGATCGTCTCTCAAGGAATGCTAATGTTAAATGATAGTTTCAAGACCTAACGGGGGGGGGTTGAATTTTATCACAATCAACTAGATCACAATTGGAAAATTGGACAAAGATTATATTATCGAAAATGTAACCTCACTAGACGTTCTTCAAGAATTCGTTCGGTTTATCCTAGACTAAAAATCATCAATCAAGTTGCTGGTTGATTTTCAGTTATAATTGAAATCTCTGCATCATAACCTTCATCATTCAAAATTCGATAACAACATATATTACAAATTCATGCCATCACATACAACTTGTAATCTGTTATTTATCTGAAGATCAAATATCAACCAGTCTATTTCCTTTGTTTCATGCAATAGAATTAAGGTTTATCAATCAAAATTCTATCTCATACATCAAACTTGAATGGATAACAGAAATCTCTATATATTCATACAAGATTCGAAATATTTCAGAGAACAAAGAAGATGATGTAAACTTGATTACAATACAAACTGAATCTCAAAACCTAACCGAATCCAAGAGGAAGTCCAGCTGGTTACAAAGTTCTCTACTCTGCCATGGATGTCCAAGCTCTCTCCAGAGGATGAAGATGAAGATAGATGTGTGTATCAGAGTGGTAAGTGGTCTCAATTCCGAATTCCCCCCACTTCGACCAAAGGAAGGGAATCTTAATCATTAAAACCGACCAGGACAACATGTGACAGCTCTGCTTTCGGCTGCATGTGTTTCTCCAGCCTTGCACCACTAATTAGGGGTCCCAGATGCCTCTGAATGGCAAAGTGGTCTTCATATGAATTATTCCTCTACGTCATAGGGTTCCAGGGCCACCGAAATCATGCCAAACGGACATCTCTAACTCAGTTTATGGCCATCGCAACACCCAAAGGTCAGATTCTGTTTGTGCTGCCTATGTATTGGACTCTTGGTCCAATTCGGCCTATTGGACCTCCGAACTGGGTCTTGGGCTCTTCATGAAAGTTATGGGCATTTGTCTTAGCTTTCCTACAAGACCGAAATCAGAATTTTTGGTGGTTTCAAACTCCAAATATAACCGAAATACACAGACAGGTTCAAAAAGATGGAATTGCTGGAAAAAATCTCAAAGACTAAAATAAATCTCAAATCATAAAACCTAGCTTAAGTGATAAAAATAAGTGTATGAGAGGATGAAAACACTATACATGATGATCAAATAATATATAGAAATGATGTTTATCAAATTCCCCCACACTTTTCCTTTGCACGTCTCGGGCAAACTAAAATTCAAACAAACTAGAAAATAAAGGAAACAATCCAGGATTTACATTCCAACAACTTTCAAGAATGCAAAAGATAAGTGAGCAAGAAGAACGTTAAATGCTTTAAGGAATCAAGACATTCATGAATTTATTTCTTACACTTCCAACTAAAAAGCATGGTGATTTCAATTGAATTATGTGAACTAAGAATGATAGGTTCTTACATGATATACTCTCAATTCTCAAGTGTTTAAAAAGGAAGGTTTGTGTTTTCACTCAATACAACTCATGACAATTTGCACTACCATAGGCTTGCTTCTGTTCTAATCTCCACCAATTTTAAACACATGCATGCACAAATCAAAGGGAGTTTATTTAAAGTTGTAATGGGGCTAAGGAAAAGGAAGGGATGAAAAAGATAACATGGGTATGGAAATTAAAAACTAAAGAGAGCATGAGAACATTGGGAGATAAAATGAGCAATATGCACTAAATTCATCCAAAAATTTCTATACATCTTTGTTTCTTTGTTTTTTTTTTTTTTTTTTTTTTTTCTATAAATTTTTTTTTTTTCACATTCAATTCTCTTGTTTTTTTTTTTCTTTTTTTTTTTTTTTTTTTTTCATCTCTAAAATTCACATAGCCATTCATAACTCTAAAATTCACATAGCCAATTGATTTCAAAATTACAACTTCTTCTCCCCCACACTTGGATTTGTCTGTCTCAGACAAAGAACAACTCATCAAATGATCAACCAATGCTCTCTTACTCCCTAAGGTAAGGTAGAATCATGGTTTCATGCTTAAGGTTGGTAATGAGGGAATTGGAAATATTAGGGTCAAAGGGAAATTGTATTAGGTAGGCCATTTGGTTAACTAGCTAAATGTAAGAAAAGAAAGCCTTCTTTACATTCATGCATGCATGTGAAAATATAGTCTCAAAAAGAAGCAAAGCAAGTTCTAGAGTGTCAAACTTTATGAGTGTAATTCACACAAGAAAAGAATAGAGAATGACAATTGGCCCAAATGCTCACTAGGTATGCACTAACATGCTTAATCCATTTATTCAATGTCTATCACCAAACTTGCTAGTTAAGAGATGCAAGAAATGCATTTAGTCATGCTTTAGACCTCAAATTTTTAAAGTGCTCCAAGCTCACAACCTTTACAAATCTCAAGGCTATTGAAAATGCAAATAGAAAATGGCAACCAGAACAGAACAGAACAAGCTAAAATAGAAAATGCAAATAGAAAACAAATCTCCAAGCTAATTTTTTTTTTTTTTTTTTTAAACAGAAAAGAACAAGAATAAGAGAAAAAGAAATATTCAAGCATAAGTAAAATGAACTCCCTCAAGTTAGGGAAACAGCATCAACCAAAACCAACTCTTCAACTGAATTCTCTTTAGCTCCCTCATGAAATTGTTTGAGTCGGTGTCCGTTGACTTTGAAAGTCCGCCCTGTGGTCACATCTTGAATTTCAACTGCACCATAAGAAAATATATTAGTGACTAAAAATGGGCCCTCCCATCGGGATCTCAATTTGCCTGGCATAAACTTAAGGCGAGAGTTGTATAAGAGCACTTTCTCCCCTTCTTTGAATTCCTTTCTAAGGATTTGCTTGTCATGAAAGGACTTAGTCTTCTCTTTGTATATTCGGGAATTCTCATAGGCCTCTAATCGGAGTTCTTCTAATTCTTGAAGTTGCAATTTCCTTCCGACTCCGGATTGGTCTATGTCCAAGTTACAAGCCTTTACTGCCCAATAAGCCCGATGCTCTAGCTCCACTGGAAGATGACATGCCTTACCAAAGACAAGCCTATAGGGTGACATACCTATAGGTGTCTTATAGGCAGTCCTGTAAGCCCATAAAGCATCATCTAGCCTCTTACTCCAATCTTTTCTGTCTGGTCTCACTGTTTTCTCCAAAATTTGTTTAATCTCACGATTGGAGACCTCGGCTTGGCCATTTGTCTGAGGATGATAAGGAGTTGAGACTTTATGAAAGACACCATATTTACTTAACAATGTTTTCATGTGTCTATTGCAAAAGTGAGATCCTTGATCGCTAATTATTGCCCTGGGTATGCCGAACCTGCAAAAGATGTTTGATCTAACAAAATTCACAACAACATGAGAATCATCAGTTCTAGTGGGAATGGCCTCCACCCATTTGGAAACATAATCAACAGCCAATAAGATATAAACAAAGCCAAATGAGACAGGAAATGGACCCATGAAGTCAATTCCCCAAACATCAAAGATTTCACAAAACAGTAAAGGTTGTTGGGGCATTTCGTTCCTACGGGTTATATTTCCTGCTCGTTGACATTGTTCACAAGATTTACAAAATTCATAGGCATCATGAAATAATGTAGGCCAATACAAACCAGAATCTAATACCTTCCTTGCAGTCCTCTGGGGACCAAAATGACCTCCACAAGCATAGGAATGACAAAAGGAAAGTACAGAATGAAACTCATAATTAGGTACACATCTTCTAATTATTTGGTCACTACAAAACCTCCACAAATAAGGATCATCCCACACATAATATTTAGCTTCACTCTTGAATTTATGTATCTGTGCACGTGCAAGATTTAAGGGCAACACATGTGCAACCAAATAATTTACAATATCAGCATACCATGGAAACTCACCATGCAGCTGTAGAAGCTGCTCATCTGGGAATGAATCTCGAATAGGAAGAGAATCAGATGCTCTCTCTATTCTGCTCAAATGGTCAGCAACCACATTTTCTGCTCCACTCCTATCTCTAATTTCTAGGTCAAATTCTTGTAGAAGGAGCATCCATCTAATTAACCTTGGTTTGGCATCGGGTTTCTTTAAGAGGAACTTGAGAGCTGCATGATCAGAAAAAATAACCACATGAGAACAAAGCAAGTATGATCTAAATTTATCTAATGCAAAAACAATTGCTAGAAGCTCTTTTTCTGTTGTGGTATAATTTGCTTGGGCAGAGTCAAGTGTCCTCGAGGCATAATAGATGACATATGGAGCTTTATCAACTCTCTGGGCAAGGACTGCTCCTACGGCATAGTTAGACGCATCACACATCAGTTCAAATGGAAGCGTCCAGTCAGGTGACTGGATGATGGGAGTTGAAGTGAGAGCCTTCTTAATATGGTCAAATGCGTCCTTGCATAATGAGTTGAAGATGAAGTCCACATCCTTTTGTAGCAAGCTGGATAATGGAAGGGCAATTTTGCTGAAGTCACGAATGAAGCGCCGGTAAAATCCTGCATGGCCAAGAAAGGAACGAACTTCCCGCACACTGGCAGGGTAAGGTAAAGCAGTAATAACATCAATCTTGGCTGGGTCTACCTCTATGCCCTTTTTAGAAATTATATGCCCTAAAACTATACCTTGTTCTACCATGAAATGGCATTTTTCAAAATTTAAAACAAGGTTAGTTGTAGTGCACCGATGTAATACCCTAGATAGACTATCCAAGCATTCATCAAAGGAAGAACCATATATGGTGAAATCATCCATGAATACCTCCATACAGTTCTCTAAAAAGTCAGAAAAGATACTCACCATGCAGCGTTGGAATGTGCCTGGAGCATTACAAAGACCGAATGGCATTCTCCTGTATGCAAAAGTGCCAAATGGGCACGTGAATGTGGTCTTCTCCTGATCTTCTGGGGCTATATGTATCTGAAAGTACCCAGTATATCCATCCAGAAAACAGTAGTGTGATTTTCCTGCTAAACGCTCCAACATCTGATCAATGAAGGGAAGAGGGTAATGGTCTTTACGGGTGGCTTGATTAAGCTTTCTGTAGTCAATACACACCCTCCAACTATTCTGAACTCGAGTGGGAATAAGTTCATTATGCTGGTTGGCTACCATTGTCACTCCTGATTTCTTTGGGACAACTTGCACTGGACTTACCCATTTGCTGTCTGAGATTGGATAGATTATACCCGCTTGTAGAAGCTTGGTTACTTCCTTTTTAACCACATCCAGAATCAATGGGTTCAGTCGCCTTTGTGGCTGCCGTACTGGTTTAGCATCCTCCTCAATCAAAATCCTATGCATGCAAGTGGAAGGGCTAATGCCAGGTATATCTGCAAGTGTCCACCCAATTGCCCTCTTGTGCTGTTTCAAGATGTTCAACAATTTTTCTTCTTGATCAAGTTCTAGGTTCTTAGCTATAATGACTGGCAGCTGTTCATTCTCTTCTAAAAATGCATATTTGAGATGCTCAGGAAGAGGCTTAAGCTCTAGTATGGGCGGCTGCACTATGGAAGGCAGTAACTTTGCTACTGGTGCATCTGCTGCATAAACTCCCGCATATTCAACATTTTCTAACAATAGCATAGAACCATCAACTTCTTTAGAATCTGTGACAAAGTCATCATTTTCTAAGAATGCATTGATTTCAGAACAAGCAGAACAAACAGCATCATTAACACAATTACAGCATAGGGAATCATCAAATAGAAACACATCAGGAAATTCAGAGGAGAAACTGTCATAGACCTCATCGACCAATTCATCAAGTATATCAATGCAGAAAAGAGAATGATCTTCCATGGGGTGTCTCATTGCATCAAAGATATTAAACTGCACAACATTATCACCAAACTCCATGGAGAGGGTTCCTGCATGCACATCTATCTTGGTCTTGGCAGTCTTGAGAAAAGGTCTCCCAAGAATGATTGGAGTTTTATTGAATGATGACTCTCCTTCCATATCTAGAATGTAGAAATCTGCAGGAAAGACTAATTCATTAACTTGGACCAGTACATCCTCAATTACTCCAGCAGGGTAAGCATTGCTTCTGTTGGCCAATTGAATCACCACTCCTGTTTGCTGTAACGGGCCAATTCCAAGTGACTGAAATACAGAGTGCGGCATCACATTTATTGAAGCTCCAAGGTCCAGCATAGCATCTTCAAAATTACAGTTTCCAATGACACAAGGTATAGTAAAAGTTCCAGGATCTTTGCACTTCTGAGGCATAGGTTGAATGAGGGCAGAAACATTTTGGCCCATACTAACTCTTTCATTTCCCTTCAGCTTCCTCTTGTGAGTACACAATTCCTTTAGAAACTTTGCATATTTTGGAATCTGCTTGATTGCCTCTAGCAGTGGAATGTTTATTTCCACTCTTCTGAATGTCTCCAGAAGTTCTTTTTCCTTCTCTGCCTCATCCAATTTTTTTGATTGCACTGCTCTCTGAGGGAAAGGCAGAGGTACAGCATGGTCATTCTGTTGCTGCAATGTTGTTTTTGAAGTAGAACCTTGGCCAGAACTGCTAGGTTCAGAGACTGATTTTTCTGGTGCAGCATATTTACTCTGATTGCTGTTAGAAGTTGGAATTGGAACTGCTGCATCTGGAATTACTTTGCCACCTCTGAGCATAATAGCACTCACGTTCCCTTTTGGATTGGGTATGGTCTGTGAAGGAAGCTGTCCAGAACCTTGTGCTTGCAGCTGACTCATTGTTGATGCTAATTGTCCAATTTGAGTTTCTAAGTTCTGGATGGTAGATTCTGTCCTTTGCTGGAACTGAATGTTATTTGTTGCCATTTGCTTGACCAAATCTTCCAATGATGACTGAGATGAAGTGGCTTCTGGACTTTGCTGAACAGAAGGCTGTTGGTACTGCGGCTTATTTGGATGCTGGTAAATTGGTCTACTTGGCTGCTGCATATTCTGTGGAAACTGTTGCCTTGCTGGTTGCTGATATTGCTGCTGTTGGTTCTGCTGCTGTGTGGAATTACCCCATTTAAAATTCGGATGGTCTCTCCAACCAGGGTTATATGTACTGGAGAAAGGGTCATGCCTTGGCTGCTGATTGGATTGGTAGTATTGTGGCCTGTTGGGAAACACATTAGCTGCTGCTGCTTGGTTGGAAAGTACAGCAACATCTTCTTGAAGAGTAGGGCACACTTCAGTGGAGTGGGAGGAACAAGCACAAATGCCACAAACTCTAACTGGTTGTTCTGGTTGTGCAGCTGGTCGTTGATGTTGACCCATTGCCAATTGCCTAACAAGGGAGGTCAACTCATCTAATCTGTGCTCCACACGATGCTGATCTGCATATGATACTTGTGCTTCATTGACTCCTCCTCTGGCAGGTGCCATTCTGGTACCAAACTGTTGAGAGTTGGCAGCCATGTTAGCTATGAGCTCCCTAGCTGCAGCAGGAGTTTTATTCACCAATGCCCCTCCACTGGCTGCATCTATCATATTTCTATCCATGGGAAATAATCCCTCATAGAAATACTGGATGAGTAATTGGTCACTGATCTGATGATGCGGACAGCTAGCACATAACTTTTTGAATCTCTCCCAGTACTCGTATAGTGTCTCTCCTGCCAATTGCCGAATACCACAAATCTCCTTCCGGATGGAGGCAGTCCTAGAGGCAGGGAAGAACTTCTCCAAGAATGTTTGTTTCATGTCATTCCAGCAAGTGATGGAGCCTGATGGGAGATAGTACAACCAGTCCTTGGCCACATCAGCTAAAGAGAATGGGAATGCCCTGAGCTTGATGTGCTCTTCAGAGATGCCTTGCGGTTTCATGGTTGAGCACACCACATGAAACTCCTTCAAGTGCCTATGAGGATCCTCACCTGCAAGACCATGAAATCTTGGCAACAAGTGTATTAATCCAGACTTAAGCTCTAAATCAGCATCTAACTCAGGATATTGAATGCACAAAGGTTGGTATGTTACATCTGGTGCAGCAAGTTCTTTGAGGGTTCTAGTATTATTATTGTTAGCCATATCAACTATGGGATTAACAAGACTACTAACACTAACAGATATGTCAAACAATCTTCTCCTAGATCTCTGCAAGGTATGAAAAGTCCTATCAATCTCAGGATCAAGCTCACACAATTCACCACTAGAGGACCTAGTCATACACT
This sequence comes from Gleditsia sinensis, assembly GCA_037074535.1. Classification (NCBI taxonomy): domain Eukaryota; kingdom Viridiplantae; phylum Streptophyta; class Magnoliopsida; order Fabales; family Fabaceae; genus Gleditsia; species Gleditsia sinensis. The sequence continues at coordinate 23,844,734 of CM073476.1, forward strand.
AAACAAGATGCAATGTACCAAGACACACCACACACACATGGAAACACACTAAAACACAAAAGAACAACTAAACATAACAAGACAGAACCAGTCAAGGTGTGATCAACACAAGATGCAAATTGGATTAAAATGCAACACAAAAATAAAATGATAAATACTAAAAAATTCAAAAACAGGTGTAAACGGTCGAATTTGGCCAAGATAGGGTGGTGCTGATGGCGAAGCGATCAGTTATGTGTAAAACACCATTTGGAATCAACCCACCAAATTTCAGATCAATCCGAGATAAAAATTTTTAGGAACAGTAAAATCAGCAAACACTATTCCGGCCAATTCTAAGGAAGAAGGAAAAACAAAGACAATAATGAAAAATCAAGAGAAATGGGAAGACAAACACATATAAGTGACAACTATTTATACAAAAGTCTTGAAATTATTAAGTAACATCCACATTCCCCGGCAACGGCGCCAAATTTTTGATGAAGATTTGTCGTGATCTACCAAAAATATTACCGAACCCCTATAATGTAGTATAGGGTAACTCCGGATCGTCTCTCAAGGAATGCTAATGTTAAATGATAGTTTCAAGACCTAACGGGGGGGGGGTTGAATTTTATCACAATCAACTAGATCACAATTGGAAAATTGGACAAAGATTATATTATCGAAAATGTAACCTCACTAGACGTTCTTCAAGAATTCGTTCGGTTTATCCTAGACTAAAAATCATCAATCAAGTTGCTGGTTGATTTTCAGTTATAATTGAAATCTCTGCATCATAACCTTCATCATTCAAAATTCGATAACAACATATATTACAAATTCATGCCATCACATACAACTTGTAATCTGTTATTTATCTGAAGATCAAATATCAACCAGTCTATTTCCTTTGTTTCATGCAATAGAATTAAGGTTTATCAATCAAAATTCTATCTCATACATCAAACTTGAATGGATAACAGAAATCTCTATATATTCATACAAGATTCGAAATATTTCAGAGAACAAAGAAGATGATGTAAACTTGATTACAATACAAACTGAATCTCAAAACCTAACCGAATCCAAGAGGAAGTCCAGCTGGTTACAAAGTTCTCTACTCTGCCATGGATGTCCAAGCTCTCTCCAGAGGATGAAGATGAAGATAGATGTGTGTATCAGAGTGGTAAGTGGTCTCAATTCCGAATTCCCCCCACTTCGACCAAAGGAAGGGAATCTTAATCATTAAAACCGACCAGGACAACATGTGACAGCTCTGCTTTCGGCTGCATGTGTTTCTCCAGCCTTGCACCACTAATTAGGGGTCCCAGATGCCTCTGAATGGCAAAGTGGTCTTCATATGAATTATTCCTCTACGTCATAGGGTTCCAGGGCCACCGAAATCATGCCAAACGGACATCTCTAACTCAGTTTATGGCCATCGCAACACCCAAAGGTCAGATTCTGTTTGTGCTGCCTATGTATTGGACTCTTGGTCCAATTCGGCCTATTGGACCTCCGAACTGGGTCTTGGGCTCTTCATGAAAGTTATGGGCATTTGTCTTAGCTTTCCTACAAGACCGAAATCAGAATTTTTGGTGGTTTCAAACTCCAAATATAACCGAAATACACAGACAGGTTCAAAAAGATGGAATTGCTGGAAAAAATCTCAAAGACTAAAATAAATCTCAAATCATAAAACCTAGCTTAAGTGATAAAAATAAGTGTATGAGAGGATGAAAACACTATACATGATGATCAAATAATATATAGAAATGATGTTTATCATTCATCAAATGCAATATTTAAATATCAAGCAACTTGTCATGAGCTTTACGCTTGTCATTTTCAAGCAACTCGCCATGAGTTTTACGCTTACCAATCAATCTCATTTATAATATGACATGCATCATTTTCATATCTAATAATTAATAATCATTCATCACATACCAAATGTCCAATATAATTAATTTTGAATCAAATAAAGAAAAGGGTAATTTATGATACCAAAATCATCATTATAAAGGTATTTTTCTTGGTCATTTTTTTCCTAAAAATATTTCAACAAACAAAACTATTTTTAGGTAGAAAACAGTGAAAAATATGATAATTCAGCCCCTAACACGGCCTAACCGTGCTGAAATAACCTAGAACACGGCCTAGATGTGTTCTGTGACGTTTCCTCACTTATTCAACTATATCTCCCTCATACGAAATCCGATTGAAGTGATTTCAAACCCTGTAAAAAGGTACGACAATTATCTACAACTTTCCCGTTTATCATTTCTTCATATTCTTTTCAAATTATTCCCAAAACATTAAAACAAAAATGATTATTTTTACTATCTTTGATTCCGACCTCTGCTCAATTAATCAGCCATATCTCCCTAATATGGACTCCAAATTAAGTAATTCTAAAGCCTATAGATCTGTGAAACATATATCTACAATTCATATGTTGACCATTTCTTTAAAATCTTTGATAAATTTATACAAAATTCCAAAAACAGAAGCTTCCCAATTATTCCAAATTATTTCGAAATTTAGCTTAATCTAACTTCTCCTTGGATTTTCTTTTATATAATCCCATGCACCCATATGCATGTCCAAACATCCAAAACAGAATTTCATATAAATATCCAGACCACATGTTATCCAAAATCACATCTAAAAAGTGTATATATATATATATATATATATATATATATATATATATATATTGTAAATTTTTTTTTACAAAATTTATGAGTGGATGTTTAGCCTACCTTAGATAAATCCTTAAACTTGCGTGCTTGATTTCTTCCACACAAAATAAAATCCTACATCCATATCGTGAATTAGGGTATTCCTTAAGAAATGATGATGAAATTAGAGAGACGACCAAGAAATTTACATTGATTTCCCTTTTCTCTTTCTTTTCCTTTTCCTTCTTCTTCCTTTTTCTCTTCTTTTTCTTCTTCTTTCTTTTCCTCCTCTTTCTTTTCTTCCTCTTTCCTTTTCGACAATCCTACCGACACTTCCCCCTTCTCCTTCTTAACTTCTCATTATTTTTTTTCCTACCTACCAATTCCCCCTTCTCCCTTTTAATTATTTTTCCTACCTACCACCTCTTAATTACAAAAATGTCATCCTCCATTAATTACAAAAATGCCATCCTAAAGTATTTACAAAATTACCATCTCAAGGAATTTACATAAATGTCATTTTAATGAAATTACATAAATGTCATTTTAACCATCCTACAATCTTGTTTGACTTGAGTAAAATTGTAAAATAATTTAATCTTCTCGTGAGCTCCAAAACACTTTCTCCTCTTTGAAGAAAAATTTCAATTAGTAACATAAAGGAAAAATCGGGGATGTTATAGGGGAAGCCCTATTACCCTGAGTGAACCAAGAGAGGGCCACTCCAACTAGGTGATAGAGGTAATGTGAGGAGGCAGATGGGTGATGAACTCACATTCCTTGATAACTTATTGTGACTGTAGTCGATCGATCACTATGCGTATAGCAAATGAGTAAATTGAGAACTGTGATATGTTTGAGCTTTTTTTAAAAAAAAATTGAATTTTCAATGCATATATAGTATGTTAATTATACATCAACTGAAGTGATGATTTTATCTTCAAATCTTAATATTTTCTATAGCTTATACATCTGAACATAACTCCTATTTATCTCATTATATTTTATTTATGTTAAGTCCACTGGGAACCTTTGTTCTCACTATTATTGTGGTGTTATGTTCAAATAAAAAGAAATGAGATACAATAGGGAATGTCGTTACTGATGGAAATCTCGATGTCAGCACCACCTTCTCACCCTTTGTATTTCAAAGGTGAAGTACTGTATAGAGACTCTTATTTATGTACTGAAATGTTGTATTATATAATTTTAACATGTGTGAGATTTGTAATATATATGTATACATATATATTGTGTTTTGAAATGTTGTATTGTATAATTATAACATGTGTGAGGTTTGTAATAAATATGTATACATATATATTGTGTTTATACATATGGTGTATTTAATATGCGTAATGTGAAAAAAAAATTAAAAGTAAATCGGATCTTACAAAGTTGCTATAATAATAATCAATAATTAAAAAAAACTAGACGTTACATCTAGCTAGTTAACTATCTGAAAGGAAAGGACCAAACTCTATATTTTTATCTGAAAAAAATGTAGAAATATCGTGTAGTGAGTTTGAAAACTCAGTGAGCAAATAATACCTCATATGACCTCTTAGGTCAATATATGGATGTACTCATATTTTAAAATTTGTCACATCGAAAATTATAGTTCGAAAGTACATCCATATGGGAACCGAATTTCAAATATTCTCAGTTCAAATCACATTCAGATATCTGTAACCATATATGATACAATATGGTCATTAATCAAACATTAATACGCATTAAAAATATTTCTTATAAAAAATATTAGGAGGATCCCATATCAGAACCACCATATCAGAGTTCAATTCCTTCCGTACTTTGTTGGTGTAGGATTTACCTATACTTAGCATCTCAGTCAAGGTTTGCCTTACCACCATTCAAGAGGAAACACGAATGAACTATAATATGGTCAATTTCCTAAGAACAAACCAAGGGAAGGAAAATCACATCTCATATAACTGGCATCTTGCCCATATAGGAGGCATCCCGCTCTCCATCACATATCATATCCCATGTGTTGGCACTTACACGAGGCTAGCACCACTTCAGCTTGTTGAGGTATCAAGGTGCACCAGGGCTAACATCACCTGCTGTTAGCAAACAGTGTTTCTAATAGGATTCCTCCACAAAATTATCCTATGCACATATTCCATATGATACAAAATAGAGTTTTCAGTATAATACAGAATTTCAGTCTCAATACAGCTCATTTGTCATAAATTTCTCAATCAGGGTTTATCATATATACATGCCCTTTCTCAAGGCAATCATATAACTTTATAAATCAATGACACGTGCATAAATATTCACTTAATCATTTAATAAGAAATACATGTAGTATCAAATATACCATGAATTCATAAATCCATTTTCAAAACTATACTCTTCTTGAACAATATTTTAGATTGTAAACAATTCAGATAATTTAATCCATTTTAGAAACATATAAAATTGTAAATAACTTATAAACATAATCAATTACATATTTAAAGATCAAGAAGAGTATAGGACAAGTCATAGAAAGAATTATCCACTCACAGAGTAAGGGCCCCAAATTAGACAGTCCTAAAATGAACTTTTCTAATCTCAATTTGATCAAATAGTTATCAAAAAGTGTCCAGATGGTCTAAAAAACTAGAAAATGACCCCGGGAGCTTGGTCAACGATGGTCACTGTTCACGGCCAAAAATCACTATTTATACCCCACGTGGATTTACTGTTCACGATGCACAAAAAAGTTGTCAGATAGCCGAAAAAATTCATATCCTAAGATTTATCTAACTCCTAAATCCATCTACGATGTCAAATTTTTTATTTGAGGTCTCTAAATAGAAGTTTCAGAACTAACCTTTTTCTAAGATTTTCTACTTCCGATCTATAGTGATTCTACGGCTGGTTTGAAAAATTGTTTGGTCAAAATCGTAGTATTTTTTGTCCTAAATCCAGTGGTACCCTTAGTTTGGAGATCGGAAGCTGATAGGCATTCTAAATCTAGAGAGAAAAATGAAGGTTACTATTCATAGTATTCATCAGTTACGGAAATCTTCGTATTCCTTTTCACGCATCTATCTCCCCCTCCCCCTTTTTCTTTCTTTTTTTATATTTATTATTATTTAATAATGAAATATTTAAAATTTATTATTATTTTTTTCATTATATACATATATATACTATTTTTCATCCTAAAATATCCCAAAAATTACTAAAAATTTACATTCTTATAAAATTTTAGTTGAACTCTTAAATCATGATTTTTCTTGATAAAAATTTTAATAAATAAATCACAAAATAAATTTATTTATACATAATAAAAGAAAGAATATTTCTAAAAATAAAACAAAAATTTATTAAAGGCCAATATAATTATTTGAAGAAAAACAAAAAATCAATTTAATTAAAAATATATTTTCCTTTAGCAAAACATAATCATTTAAAATAAAAATATATATATTTTTATTGTAAAATATTATTATTTAAAAATTACGGAATATTACATTCTTCCTCCCTTAAGAAATTCGGTCCTCGAATTTCAAACCATCCTTTCACATGTAAGGATTGAAGTCAAGACATAATTTAGAGTTACTAACCTTATTACTTAAATAATTAGAGATATCTCATCTACATGTCATCTTGTACTTCCCAGGTGGCTTTTTCACTTGAGTGGTTTTGCCATATAAACTTAACCATAAGGATTTCCTTTGACCACAATTTTTTTTCCACTTGCCGATCAACCTCATAAGATAAATTCTTATCCAATTGAATTTTCTGGGGTTGAATAATGTGAGAAGAATCTAGTAGGTATTTTCTTAATATTGATACATGAAAAATTGGATGAGCATAACTCATTTCTGGTGGCAAGGCTATGTGATATGCTACAGCACCTGCCCTATCGAATATTCAAAAAGGGTCTATATATCAAGGATTTAACCTCCCTTTCTTTCCAAATCTCATCACTCCTTTCATAGGAGAAATTCTAGAGAATATAAGTTAGCGCACTACAAATTTAAGTCTTGACTTTTACCATCAACACAATATTTATGCTTTCTTTAGCTGCCAACTTCTCTTTCATTGCTTATATTCTCTCTATTGCATGTCATTCCAAATTAGATCCCAAAAGATTAACTTAACATAGCTCAATCACCTATTAGAAGACCTACAATGTTTTTTTTCATGTAAACCTCAAATGGTGCCATTTGTATGTTGGCCTAATAATTACTAATATGAGCCAGTTCAATTGAAGAGAAATAATTTCTCCCAACTTTCACCAAAATTATATAAAGATACCTAAAGCATAACTTCTAATACATAAACATATCATTCAGATTTATTATCAGTTATACTATAAACTATATAAGATCCTAAACTTCTTGATTAGCTCTCTTGAAAGAATATATTCAATTCTTACTTGCTAACATACCAAACAATGAAAAATATTTCACTTGTATCTTCTTTTTTACCATTATACTAGTACAATTCTTTCATATCTTAGTATATCCTTATTGCCTCGGGTTATCCATATTCACAATCTATGGCTTCTTCTGAAATCTCTTTTCTTAACAATTATTCACACGTGGATTTCCAATCTCAACATAGTTCACATCTTAGATACTAAACTCAATTTGCATGGTATAACCTTTAACACAAATATCTTGATCGCTTTACATTATTTTCGAACATGGTTCTCAAATTATTCTCCTTTACTTTCTTAACCATATTAGGTAAACTTAGTTGTTCTTTATACCTTAATACTCAATTAGTATATACTATAAATTCATTATTCTTTCTAATTTGCACATAATCTGTCAACTTACACAGTTATACATACTTGATATAAAGATTTTTTTTAAAATACGTCCTTTGTTAGATAAATTCTATCAAGATCTCCATACTTTAACCTATTAACCACTTGAACACCATAATAGCTGAGTTTCAAAGAAAAGAAATTGACTTTTCTTGTAATGAGGGAAAAGCACTTTGCATTTAATGCCAAACATTAATAAGGGAGAATGCAGTAGAACAGATGAAAAGCATAATAGAAAACGGTGCCAAAATAGAAAGTCAAAAATTTGGACAAAACATTGAAAGAAAATTAAAATCTGTGGTCATAATTCTTGAAAATCTATAAACAACATCTAGCTGTTATTTCGGCAAAAATCGATGGCCACAAGTTTTGAATATATGTACCAAAATCTACTTTAAAGCTATTGATATTCAGTGAAAAAGAAACATTTCTGAGCTTATAAAAGTCTGTGAAAAACAAAGAATACATAGTTAACTAGTAGGATGCAATTAATTGCTTCCAAATAGATGTAATCACTCAACTGTAAAATAAACCAGTCCAAATTTTAAAAAATTCAAAATAGCTAATCGATTTAATAATATCGATAGTCAATTGACAAGAACATTGGGAAAACAAAATAAACCATTTGATTGTCCCTCTTCAATAATTAATTTGTTTCCATTTTCACTCTCTCTTTTTTTTTACAATGACGCCTATCACCTACATCTTCCCTACAAGATTCAAGCCATCAATACTTCATCAAGGACAACAAGGAAAAAGTAAATTTCTGGTGATATCTTAACCTTATTCTCTCTATGTGCTTAATATGAGCCACAATCACAACTACTGTACATATACATGTGTGCTGTCATTTTTGAAATTTTTACCTATAATTTAGCTTATATCCACTAATCACTCACATAGCTGTTCTAATTATGTCTAGCCTATTCGCATAGATATTGTGAGTATGCCCTTCTTTGAGTTCTATAAATACTCACGTTAGTATCTTTACCTTCATACTCAAAGTTAGGGTGTGTGTAGTTATGGAGGGAATTACATTCTGTCTGTTTCAAAATATTTGTGTCTTTTGTGGTTCCAATCCTAGAAAAGATGAAGAGTATGTGAAAGTAGTACAAAATTTGAGTATGGTGCTGGCCAGAAGAAAACTTCATTTAGTTTATAGTGGAGATAAGCGTGGGTTAATAGGGTGCGTGTCTATAGCTGCACATGTAAGAGGATGTCATGTTTTAGGTATTATTCCTACAGCTCTAACTACATTAAACATCATAGGAAAAACAATTAGGGAAGAAGTTAGGGTAGCTTCCATGCATGAGTGCATGGCTAGAATGATGAACAATGATGATGCCTTCATTGCCTTACCAAGGGATTTTGTTACTTTAGAACTGATTTTTTTCAGGTAGTCTCCTGGACACAACTAAATATCCATCACAAACCAATAGGTTTGTTAAATGTTAACCATTTCTTTGATAGTCTGTTGTCTTTTCTTGATCAAGCTGTGGAACAAAGGTTCATCTCACACTCAGCATGACGAATTCTCATCTCAGCTTCAAATGCTGAGGAGTTGATCGATTCTTTACAAGCATATGTTCATGTACCTGATCCAACTATGGCTCGAATAGATTGGAAGACAGACAACTATGGAAAGCGCAAGTTAGATTTAGATCTTCATCTATAACTATAGTAGGGCATGCCATTGTTGTACTGCTTCTACTTTCTTAGGGTCCATTTGGATACCATCCTTACCAACCATACTCCCTTAGATTTGGTAAAACTATCTTTAAATGTTGTTTATGATCCTCCTATACTCTCGGAACATATTAGTATTTCATTAATAAAGACAATAATAAATTTATGAAAGAATAGTCTAAATACTCTATTCATTAAGTCTATGAATATAGCTGGAGTATTTGTCAAACTAAATGACATCACCAAGAATTGATAATGCACATAATGAGTCCTAAAAGAAATTTTCCGAATATCCTCTTCCCTTATCCTCAATTAATGATACTCATATCTCAAATCAATTTTTGAAAAAATATTGAGCACCTTGTAATTGGTCAACAGATCATCTATACGAGGTAATAGATTTTTGTTCCACATTGTTACCTTATTCAACTATCTATACTCTATACATAGTCATAGTGATCCATTTTTTTTCACAAATAGATCTAGAGCACCTCAAGGAGACTACTAGGGTGTATAAATCCCTTGTCTGACATGTCTTGTCACTAATTCTTTTTCAGTTACTTAAGCTCAGTCAATATTATTCTATATAGTGGTATAGACATTGGTTAGGTTCCAGGAAGTAAATAAATATCAAATTCTATTTTGCATTTCAAGGTAATCTTGGCAATTCCTCGGGAATTACATCAGAAAATTCTTTAACCAATGAAACTTGATTTACACTAGCATACTTTATATCAAAATCTCTCACCACTGTCAAATATCCTTGGCACCTTTTTTTAATCACTTATGGGCAGTTCAAGTAGAGATCAGATTTTTGGGTACCTCACTACGGTATCATTGTATCAAGAAAGAAAATTCTCTAGGAATATTGAATTTAATCATCTTAGGATGACATTCTAAAATGGCCTGACATGTTACCAACCAATCCATTTCTAATATCACATCAAAGTCTACCATATTTAGACAACTAGGTAAAACAGGCATCATATTCAAAAACGATCATAATTGGCATTTGTCTCAATTCTTTAAATTCTTTGGTACATCTATCCCTACCACTTTCAGGCAGAAATTGACCCATAGATACTTCTTAAGATGCCACATTATTCAATCAATCTTATAATAGGAAATTTAACAAAATTGGAATAGAGAGGAAATTGAGACCCTATAGAATCCCTCAGTAGCACCTGAAGTATAAATATGTCTGGCTCATATCCATACTAAAAGTCCTACAAAAGAATCCTTTGCTCTAATAGCCAGAAGGAAACCTAATGCTCCGATACCAACTTATCACACCCCTAATTTTAGGGTACGTGAAACACGTATACCATGAACATATTATTTCCATAAACACAAATATTCCAATCATGTATCATGGAAACAGTTACATATAGGTTCTCCCATTTATATATCATATACAGACAAATTCCATAAACATCAGAGTAACAACAGAAGCAGGGATCATACTTGTGGCGTTCAGAGCATACTCTATATTACAATGACATAATATTTTAAACATCGAGCCTTGGAAACAAAGTAGGCTCACCTAGAGATCATGTCGTCTAGCTGGTTAACTATCTGAAGGGAAAGGACCAAACTCTATATTTTCATCTGAAAAAAATGTAGAAATATCGTGTAGTCAGTTTGACAACTCAGTGAGCAGATAATACCTCATATAACTTCTTAGGTTAACATATGGATGTACTTATATTTTAAAATTTGTCACATCGAAAATTACAGTTCGGATGTACATCTATATGGGACCCGCATTCCAAATATTCTTAGTTTAAATCACATTCAGATATCTGTAACCATATTTAATACAATACGATCATTAATCAAACATTGATACGAATTAAAAACATTTCTTATAAAAATATTACGAGGATCCCATATCAGAACCACCATATTAGAGTTCAATCCCTTCAGTACTTTGTTGGTGTAGGATTTGCGTATACTTAGCATCTCAGCCAAGGTTTACCCTACCACCATTTAAGAGCACACGAAAAAGGACTCTAATATGGGCAATTTCCCAAGCACAAAGCAAGGGAAGGCAAATCACATCTCATATAACTGGTATCTCGCCTAGATAAGAGGCATCCCGTTTCTCCATCACATATTATATCTCGTGTGTTGGAACTCACACAAGGCTAGCACCACCCCTGCTAGCTGAGGTATCAAGGTGCACCAAGACTAACATCACCTGCTGTTAGTAAACAATGTTTCTAATAGGATTCCTCCACAAAATTATCCTATCCACATATTCCATATCATACAAGACAGAGCTTTTAGTATAATACATAATTTCAGTCTCAATACAACTCATCTATCATAAATTTTCCAATCAGGGTTTATCATATATACATGCCCTTTCTCGAGGCAATCATATAACTTTATAAATCAATGCCATGTGCATAAATATTCACTTAATCATTTAATAAGAAATACATGTAGTATCAAATATACCATGAGTTCAGAAATTCATTTTCAAAATTATACTCTTCTTGAACAATATTCTAGATTGTAAATGATTCAGATAATTTAATCCATTTTAGAAACATATAAAAGTGTAAATAACTAATAAACATAATCAATTACACATTTAAAGATCAAGAAGAGTATAGGGTAAGTCATAGAAAGAATTATCCATTCACAAGGTAAGGGCCCCAGATTAGACAGCCCTAAATTGAACTTTTCCAATTTCAGTTTGATCAAATAGACCTCAAAAACGTGTCCTGAGGGTCCAAAAACTTAGAAAATAACCTCAGGAGCATGGTCAATGCTGGTCACTATTCACTGCCAAAAATCACTATTCATACCCGTCGGATTTACTGTTCACGACGCACAAAAAATTGTTAGATGGCCAAAAAAATTCATATCTTAAGATTTATCTAACTCCTAAATCCATCTACGATGTCAGATTTGAAAAATTGTTCAGTCAAAATCATAGTATTTTCCATCCTGAATCCAGTAGTACCCTTAATTTGGAGATTGGAAACCGATAGGCACTCCATATCTAGAGAGAAAAATGAAATTTACTATTCATAGTATTAATCGATTACGGAAATCTTCGCATTCCTTTTCATGTATCCGTCTCCCCCTCCCCATTTTCCTTTTTTTTATTATTATTTAATCATTAAATATTTAAAATTTATTATTTTTATTTTTATTATATACATATATATATATATACTATTTTTCATCCTAAAATATCCCAAAAATTACTAAAAATTTACATTCTTATAAATCTTTAGTTGAACTCTTAAATCATGACTTTTCTTGATAAAACTTTTAATAAAACAAATCACAAAATAAATATCTTTATACATAATAAAAGAAAGAATATTTCTAAAAATAAAACAAAAAATTTATTAAAGGCCAATATAATTATTTTAAATAAAAAATCATTTTAATTAAAAATATATTTTCTTTTAGTAAAATATAATCATTTAAAATAAAGTATATTTTTTTATCGTAAAATATTATTATTTAAAAATAACAGGATATTACAGATATTGTAAGGTTGCTTTAATTTTTAATATATTTTTTATAGGTGCCCAAAAATTTGCTAAGGAAAACATTAGAAAAAATTAGATGAAAAAGTATAGGACACTCTGTTTGGTTGCTTATTTCTTGTTTTTTATTTTTATTAAAAGAAAAAAAATTACTAAAAATGTGTTTGGTAAAGTTTAAGAGAAAGTAAACAAAAAAAGAAGTCTGAAAGACGTTTGTAATGTTTTTCACTACTAGAAAAATCCTGTTTAGAGACAAAAAAATTCCGTCTCTAAACAAGGAAAATTTCGTCTCTAACAGATTTAGAGACGGAAAATTTTTCGTCTCTAAATCTGTGGTCGCTAGTACTTAGGGATAGAATTTAAATTATGTCTCTAATTAGAGACAGGATATTTCCATCTCTAAAATTAAAACGTTTGTCTCTAACCTTGGTTAGGGCTTCCATCTCTAAATCAAAGACGGAATATTTTGTCTCTAGACTCAGAGATGGATTATTTCGTCTTTGAATTAGACGAAGTGATCAGAGACGGAAAAAATTCCATCTTTGACGCTAGAAATATATCTAAATTTTTTTATAAATAATCCCAATCCAATAATTATCATATAAATGATTACATGACAAGAAAATATCAATAATCAAACAATTTTGAATAAAAAATGTATTAATTATATTAATACATAACACAAAGTCATACATAAATAACACAAACTATCATGATCCATCAACATCATTACTATTTTGTTCATTGTTATTATTCTCTTTTTCTTTAGGTGGAGACGAGGACATCCTTATATTACTATCTATCATGAGGCGCTGAAACATCCGATCCCATTCCTCAACCTTTTTCTTTAACATAAAATTTTCATCTTCACTCTGTTGGAGCCGAGCAGATAATTTTTGCATTCTTAATAGTAACTTTTTCTTCTGAGACTCCATCAGAAGCGAAAGACTGATAAGAAGAACCTGTTGCTAATACATTATGTGCTTGAGATCCCAGCCCATATATCCGTCCTTTATTGTTCATGCCGCCAACCACATCCAAATAAACAACATTGTGTGAATGTTGGGTAGAGTGTTGGCTAGAACCCTCATCACTCTGAGATTCAAACTGTAACATCCCGTAAGAAAATAAAATTTATTAGACAATTTTTAGATATCTAAAGAAATATAATCCTTATAAAATCTTTAATGGAATAGGTAAAGAGATAAAACTTAATAGGAAATATTAAAAATAAATATACTAAAAAAAGGTGAAATTCTTGGGTAAGAAAGATAAATTTTTTTGAAGTCAGTAAAGGTATTAAAATTTCAAGAAGATTAGATTAGGCTAATTTTTTCTAATTTAAGAGTTAAAGTTACTAAATTTAGTATCTCCACCCATAAATTGTGCTTTTACCTATGGACACTTCATATATAGTTTTTCTACTTCACATGAATTTTTAGCAAGTCAATATGATTGCCCAAGGAAGAAATAAAACATAGACTTGGACTAGGATATAGAAATTGGACCGGTAGCCCAAAAATCATGAAAATGTGACAAGCCCATTATGAAAGATAGAAATTTAACCAAAGTAAAGAAAATGGGCAAGAATGAGCCCAAACCCAAGAGGAAAAAAAAATAAAGTGATGGAATAATGGTGTAATCAAGATTAGGTGACATGGCATTAAGACAAAAATTTAGCAAGTGGTGTGATATCCTACATTCATAATTTTAGCAAGTGGTATGATAATACATGGCATTAGGACAAAAAACATTTATATCCTACACTCATAATTTTAGCAAGTGGGTAATAATACATAGCATTATAACAAAACATCTTTATCCTACACAAATAATTTTAGCTAAGCAAGGAAGGTTCAAGGGTTGGAAATTTGCCACCTAAAAAGGAAAACCTATCATACTTGATTAAGACAAAAGAAAAAAGAAATGTATCCCTAAATCAAAGGGACCTTGTCCCTTATCTTAAGAACATATCATCATAATTTTCAAAATACAAATCTCATTTTCCTTTACATATCTTGACTAAGGAAGAGGAAGACAAGAGCATAAGTTGTTTGTTTTCTAAAAATTCAACCAAGTGCATTCTAATTGTGATAAGGTAGACCAATGATTATGAAAGGTAAATTATTTGATAGTCTATATAAGCAAAAACCCACCCTTATAACATTAGAATTTCGTCCAAGTGAGGGAGAGGAAAAATAGAAGCAAGGTAGAGTGAGGAAAGGAGAGGAAGAAAGGAAGAAAGAGGAAGGAGAAATCTAGAGGACTAAGTGCTCAAGGTAAGTTTAACAATATTTCTTTTTGAAGAAAAGATTTAAAATTTGTAACATTTATATGAGATTTTGATCTTAGAACGTTGATGATTGGTCATTGATGTTGCTATATCATGTTACATATTATGTATGTTTGAATACTTAGGCTAGTGTAGATAGTTTTGCATAGGTATGGCTACGGGTGGTAAAATTTTAAGCTTTTATTTTTAAAATTCTGGGAACAATCGGTAAGAAATTTAAAGAAATCGTTAACATGAAAAATGTAGATCTGTGTATCACGGATATTTAGCTACTATAATCACTCAATTTGGAGTTTGTATGAAGTCTATATGGGCCGATTAGTAAGCCATGGTAAAAAAATGGTTAATCAAGGAAGAATTTGTAGGGATAGCTTCTGTGTTTTAATTCTTGGGAACATTCTATAGGGAATTAAAATAAATAGTTAACAAAAGAATTATATATATAAATATATATGTGTCATGGATTTTTAGTGTAATAACCGTAAAATTTAATGAAAAGGAAATTTAAAATAAAAGAGAGAATTTTGACAATAGAGATAAGAACCGTAGAAAATATGTATATTTATTACATAGAAAAAAAATATATTAGAAGTTATGTTTTGGCGCGCTATAAGCAAATATATTTTTATTATGTAGAAATAATTATGATTTGTTAAAAGTAAGTGGATTTTTAAGTAAAAGAAGTATTGTGTTGCTTAAAATAATTATACCGGCTTCTATTGAATTTTTATGGTATTTTTAGAAATACTCTTTCTTTTAATATAAATAAAGATATTTGTTTAGAAATTTGTTTTATTATTATTTTTATCAAGAAAAATTATGATGTGAGAGTTTAACTAAAGATTTATGAGAAAGGAAATTTTTAGAAATTTTTGGGATATTTTATGATGAAAAACGGAATTTATATGAATTTTATAAAAGAAAATCATATTATTAATTATTTAATAATTATTATTAAAAAAAAATAATATTACTGTAACACCAGCACATATATGTGCATACGGATACCAGAGAAGCAGAAAACGCAGCCCCCTTTCCCGTTTTCCCCTTCGATTTTCAAACCTTCATATTTGGAGCTACGGATCTCTGATTGACGAACCGTCTGGACCATTGGACTCGTGGCAATGAGTACTTCAAAACCCACCGATCAATTTCGCCGGAAAGTCGCCGGAAGGTCGCCGGAAAATCGCGTGAATAGTACCTCCAAAGGTAAAACTCCGTCCAATTGCGTTTTAGGCTTCGTTTTTACCGAAATTCTTCCCGTAGATAGTCTTAGAATTAGTTTCTATGCTCAAATATAGGGTTTTTAGGTTTCGGCATGAATAGTATTTTCCGGCGAGTGAATAGTATTTTCTGGCGAGTAAATAGTGTTTTCCGGCGTGAATAGTGACGTTTAGAATTTATCTATTTTTCATATTATGTCTATATTTTCTAGGTTGTTGAGTCACCACAAGGTGAAATTCTCGTTGTTGGACTTCTAGTACGGTGAGTGGGTTTTTCATACTATAGCGCATGTTTTATGAATTCGGTTTATAACTCTCTCTCTCGTATGATTTTAACTAGTTGGAATGTATGCTAAATTGTTTTACTGCTTTGAAAACCAATATGTTCCAACCATGTTAGAAATTATAAATTTAAATCCTAGTTGAACCCTAGGTATGCAGGGCAAACATCTAGACTGATAATTCTCCATTTGACCTAGATTTATAGAAATGCGAACTTAGTCATAGAAATGAACTAAGTTGGCCATGAAATGATTTGATGCATGATGAGCATTTATGCGACGTCTACGGACGATCTATGTTTAAAATGATTTGATACATGATGAGCATCTATATCAAAGCGTTTAAAGTAAAACATTTCAATAACTTTACAATAAAACTATAATTCTCCATCTAACTCTTTTCATGCATAAAATTCCGTTCTAAAATATATCTCATCCATGAATTCCCATGGAGACCTTTATAATCATAAACTTTCCCTTTAAACATAGATCGTCCGTAGACGTCGTATAGATGCTCATCATGCATCAAATCATTTTAAACATAGATCGTCCGTAGACGTCGCATAAATGCTCATCATGCATCAAATCATTTCATGGCCAACTTAGTTCATTTCTATGACTAAGTTCGCATTTCTATAAATCTAGGTCAAATGGAGAATTATCAGTCTAGATGTTTGCCCTGCATACCTAGGGTTCAACTAGGATTTAAATTTATAATTTCTAACATGGTTGGAACATATTGGTTTTCAAAGCAGTAAAACAATTTAGCATACATTCCAACTAGTTAAAATCATACGAGAGAGAGAGTTATAAACCGAATTCATAAAACATGCGCTATAGTATGAAAAACCCACTCACCGTACTAGAAGTCCAACAACGAGAATTTCACCTTGTGGTGACTCAACAACCTAGAAAATATAGACATAATATGAAAATTAGATAAATTCTAAACGTCACTATTCACGCCGGAAAACACTATTTACTCGCCAAAAAATACTATTCACTCGCCGGAAAATACTATTCATGCCGAAACCTAAAAACCCTATATTTGAGCATAGAAACTAATTCTAAGACTATCTACGGGAAGAATTTCGGTAAAAACGAAGCCTAAAACGCAATTGGAAGGAGTTTTACCTTTGGAGGTACTATTCACACGATTTTTCGGCGACCTTCCGGCGACTTTCCGGCAAAATTGATCGGTGGGTTTTGAAGTACTCGTTGCCACGAGTCCAATGGTCCAGACGGTTCGTCAATCAGAGATCCGTAGCTCCAGATATGAAGGTTTGAAAATCGAAGGGGAAAACGGGAAAGGGGGCTGCGTTTTCTGCTTCTCTGGTATCCGTATGCACATATATGTGCTGGTGTTACAGTAATTTTATTTTTTTTTAATAATAATTATTAAATAATTAATAATATGATTTTCTTTTATAAAATTCATATAAATTCCGTTTTTCATCATAAAATATCCCAAAAATTTCTAAAAATTTCCTTTCTCATAAATCTTTAGTTAAACTCTCACATCATAATTTTTCTTGATAAAAATAATAATAAAACAAATTTCTAAACAAATATCTTTATTTATATTAAAAGAAAGAGTATTTCTAAAAATACCATAAAAATTCAATAGAAGCCGGTATAATTATTTTAAGCAACACAATACTTCTTTTACTTAAAAATCCACTTACTTTTAACAAATCATAATTATTTCTACATAATAAAAATATATTTGCTTATAGCGCGCCAAAACATAACTTCTAATATTTTTTTTCTATGTAATAAATATATATATTTTCTACGGTTCTTATCTCTATTGTCAAAATTCTCTCTTTTATTTTAAATTTCCTTTTCATTAAATTTTACGGTTATTACATTCTTCCCCCCTTAAAGAAATTCGGTCCCCGAATTTTACAAAAACTAACAACATGAAAACATTTGACTACTCTTGAAACAGCTGAGGATACTTCTCTCTCATGACATCCTCTACTTCCCACGTAGCTTCCTCCTTGGAATGATTCTGCCAGATCACCTTTACTGTAGGGATATCCTTAGATCTCAACTTTTTCACTTGTCTATCAACAATGGCCACGAGTTTCTCTTCGTAGGCCAACTTGTCATCCAAAAGGATTTCTTGCGGTTGAATCACATGAGATGGGTCGGGTAGATACTTCCTCAACATCGAGTCATGGAAGACTGGATGCACTTCACTCAACCTAGGTGGTAGGGCTAGGCGGTATGCCACTGCTCCTACCCTATCCAGAATTTCAAAAGGTCCAATATACCTCGGGCTTAACTTCCCTTTCCTACCAAACCGCATGATTCCCTTCATGGGTGAAACTCTGAGGAACACGTGATCGCCTAGAGAAAACTCTAACTCCCGACGCCTATGGTCCACATAAGACTTCTGACGACTTTGTGCAGTTAAAAGCCGTTCCCTTATCAGCTTAACCTTCTCTATGGCATCTTGCACCAAGTCTGGCCCTAGCAGCTTGACTTCTCCAACTTCAAACCATCCAACGGGAGATCGGCATCTTCTCCCATAAAGAGCTTCAAAAGGTGCCATCTGAATACTGGCTTGATAACTGTTGTTGTATGCAAACTCAGCTAATGGCAGGTATCCTTCCCAACTGCCACCAAAATCCAATATACATGCTCTAAGCATATCCTCCAGAATTTGAATCGTGCGTTCTGACTGGCCATCTGTTTGGGGATGAAAAGCGGTGCTTAGATCTAACCTCGTCCCCAAAGCTTCTTGAAAAGCTTTCCAAAACCTTGCTGTAAACTGTGGACCTGAATCAGATATGATGGATACAGGGACTCCATGCAATCTGACGATCTCACTCAGATACAGGCTTGCATACTGAGCCACATTAAAGGTAGTCTTCACTGGTAAGAAGTGGGATGACTTGGTCATTCGATCCACTATCACCCATACTGAGTCATAACCCTTAGGGGTCCTCGGTAACCCTGTAACGAAGTCCATAGTGATTCTTTCCCACTTCCACTCTGGTATCTCAATCTGCTGGTGCAAACCGGCAGGCTTCTGGTGTTCAGCTTTCACCTGCTGACAAACCAAGCATTGAGCCACAAAGTTTGCTACATCCTTCTTCATCCCATTCCACCAATACAAGTCCTTGAGGTCACTGTACATCTTATTTGTTCCTGGGTGGATAGTATAGGCTGATTGATGTGCCTCCTCCAAAATCTGCTTCCTCAAGCTATCCACATCGGGTACACACAAGCGCTTCCCATATCTTAACACTCCTTCAGCATCCACGCTGAATTCAGAAGTCTGATTATTCCTGGATTCATCCTTGATCTTGCACAGCTTGGCATCCTTGTCCTGATCTGCCTTAATCTGCTCAACCAGTGGAGAGTGTAGTTGCATGTGGGCTAACAACACCCCTGGCTCCTTCACTTCAAAGCGCATCCCCTCACCTTCTAGCCGATGAATATCCCTTACCAACGGCCTCTGGAGTAGGGTAATATGGGTTAGACTCCCCATCGACTTCCTGCTAAAGCATCTGCTACCACATTGGCCTTGCCTGGGTGGTACAAGATAGTGCAGTCATAGTCCTTCACCAACTCCATCCACCTTCTCTGTCTCAAGTTAAGATCTCTTTGTTGAAAGATGTACTTGAGACTCTTGTGGTCCGTGTAAATCTCACAGGGTTCACCATAGAGATAGTGCCTCCAAATCTTCAAGGCAAAGACCACTGCCGCCATCTCCAGATCATGTGTAGGATAGTTCTGTTCGTGCTTCCTGAGCTGCCTAGATGCGTAGGCTACAACATGACCATTCTGCATTAACACACAACCCAAGCCCACCCTTGAGGCGTCACAGTATACTGAGTATCCTCCAGTACCCGTTGGGATAGTTAGAACTGGGGTTGTGGTTAGACACTTCTTCAAGGTCTGGAAACTTTCTTCGCATACATCCGACCACTCAAACTTAACTCCCTTCCTGGTTAATCTGGTCAAAGGAGCAGCAATTCTGGAGAAATCCTTGATGAACCTCTGGTAATACCCTGCTAGACCCAAGAAACTTCGGATCTCCGTCACACTAGCTGGGCGAGGCCACTGCTGTACTGCCTCTACCTTCTCGGGGTCTACTTGAATGCCGTCCTTCGTGACTACATGCCCCAGAAACATAACACTGTCCAACCAGAACTCACACTTAGAGAGCTTGGCATACAACTGCTGATCCCTCAAAATCTGCAGAATGACCCGTAGGTGCTGTTCATGCTCCTCATGGTCTTTAGAATAAACCAATATGTCATCAATGAACACGATGACAAACTGATCTAAGAATGGCTTGAACACCCTGTTCATCAAGTCCATAAAAGCAGCTGGTGCATTAGTTAGTCCAAAAGACATAACTAAAAACTCATAATGACCATAACGGGTCCTAAAAGCCGTCTTGGAAATATCTTCCTTCTTGATCCTCAACTGATAATACCCTGACCTCAGATCAATCTTGGAGAAACATTTCGCTCCTTGAAGTTGATCGAACAGATCATCAATCCTGGGTAAAGGGTAGTTGTTGCGCACTGTTAGCTTATTAAGTTGCCGATAGTCAATGCAAAGACGCAAAGACCCATCTTTCTTCTTCACAAAAAGAACTGGAGCACCCCATGGAGAGGTACTCGGCCTAATGAAGCCCTTATCTAAAAAATCCTGCAACTGACTCTTTAGCTCCTTAAACTCTGTGGGTGCCATCCTGTAAGGCGGTATAGAAATTGGTCGAGCCTCTGGAATAAGGTCGATACCAAACTCTATCTCCCGTTCAGGAGGTAATCCTGGCAACTCTTCTGGGAAGACATCCAGGAATTCTCTTACCACTGTCATCTTGTCTACATCCGGTAACTTCCCATCCACATCTCTAACATATGCCAAATATCCCTGGCATCCCTTCTTCAACATCTTCTGAGCACCCAAGACTGATATCAGGTTACTTGGAGCTTTACTTCGATCACACTGGAACCGGAAAGGAACTTCACTTGGAAAGTTGAACTTGATTGCCTTCTCATAGCAATCTAAGGTAGCATAGCATGCTGCCAACCAATCCATTCCTAGGATTACATCAAAGTCGACCATGTCTAGGATGATCAAATCAGCAGATGTCTCCCTATCACCTACTGACACTTTACATGATTTGCATACATGCTCTACTGGCAAATAATCACCGACCGGGGTGGTTACAAAGAAAGGGGCAGCCATCCTAATCGGATCTTTACCCAAACTCTTAGCAAAACTAGGGGAAACATAGGAATATGTAGACCTGAGGTCAAACAAAACATATGCTTCATGTAGGCAAACTGAAAGAGTACCTGTCATGACCGCATTTGAAGCTTGTGCATCCTGCCTGGTAAGAGCAAAAATCCTCGGTTCACCTCGGCCTGCTTGGTTTTGACCTCGGCCCATCATCCCTCTACCAGTACCTCTGCTACTTGCTTGGCCCGGTATAGTCCTTAGAGGCTGAGCTGCCACTGGGGTTGGTAGCAAAGCTGGTCGAGTTGGCCCTTGGCTTGAGCCATACAACTGAGGACATTCCCTCTTCATGTGTCCAGGTTGGTGGCAATGATAGCAAACAATCATCTCCCTGCGGCACTGACCAAAATGATGGTTGCCACAAATAGGGCATTGTGGCCTGTTCTGCTGAATGGCTCTTGGTCCTGGTTGTCCTGGATACCTGGTGTTTCCTTGGCTAAGACCTAGCCTACCACTTGCATCTGGTCTCTGGTTGGGGTTCCCAACATTCTGTGGTGCTGGGCGCTGCTGGCTCTGGAATCGGGGTCCTTGGGAATGAGAACTTTGCCCTCCTTTGGAGCTCCCGTCTCTATCTCTCTTCCTCAGCTTGGCACTCTCGACATCGGCCAAATGCCTAGTCTCCATCATTCTTGCACAGTCCACAGCCTCTTCATAGTTCGGAAATTGCTTCATCTGGGGTGCCACTGATTTAAACAATGCTGGCACCAACCCCTGGATAAATTTCCTGATCATGTCCCTTTCAGTAGGGACCATGTGCGGTGCATACGGCATCAGCTGTGTGAAGCGGTAGTCATACTCCGTGACTGACATACCAGGAGTTTGCTTCAATTCCACAAATTCCTGACACTTGGCATCTCGTATACTCTGAGGCACAAACCTCTCCATGAAAACTTCCTTGAACTCTGGCCATCTCAAAGGTGGCGCTGTAGCTCCCCTTCCGCGCATCATGGTCTTGAACCATACCTGCGCTACACCAGACAACTGGAAGGCTGCCAATTCTACTGAGCGAATCTCTGGACACTTAAGAACCTCGCAGATTTTCTCAGTAGCCTCTATAAACTCCTGGGGATCTTCACTGGCCAACAACCCCTTAAAGGTTGGCGGTTTCAGCTTCAAGAACTCAGATAGTTCCACTTCCCTCTCAGCGGGTCTCACCTGCCGCTCCACGGACCTAACTGGTTCTGGAACGGAGGTAGTTGTTTCAGGCTGTTGCGGGTCCCTTCTATCTTGCCCATCCCTTCTCTCAGCTAGATTTTCTATTGCCCGCTGCATACCCTGCATGGTTACCAGCATCTGGGCTATCACATCATCCCGGGGGTGAGAAGACATTTCCCCCGTCCTGGGAGTCTCAGCTTGCTCACTTCTTAACTCAGCTTGTTCGGCTGCTTCAGCAGCCCTTACTCCCCTGCCACTGCCTCTAGGTCGGCCTCTGCCACGACCTCTACCTCGGCCTCTAGGCACGGGTACTGCGGACTGAGCAGACTCTTCAACCATCTGCTCTTGAACCGTGGGTTGGCTAACCTTTGATCTTGTTCTTGGTGGCATTTCGCTATAAAACAGAAATAGCCCAACCATCACTTAACCATACCAACATAGCATACTATAAACTGACTAACTTAAACAAAAAGACAACATCCTATCGAACCCCTTTAGCAGCACCGTGAGTATAAGCATGTCCGAATATCCATTCACTGAGATGTATTAATCTCACCCCTCTTCTGTTTTCTCCCCACAGATAGTCAAAGAAACACTGATCCAGCTATAGCTCCATTGGAGGCTAAATATAGTATTGGTGAGCCCCAGTTTGGGCACTCCGTTGTATTGGTTGTATAGTTTAAGTGTATGTCTAGTGTATCTCCATGAACATACAGGCAGGATCCTCGCTTCTTGTGTTGTTTGAAAAATGATTTTAAGTTTTACAATAATGTTTGTACTATGAGGCCATGGGCCAAGTTGAATCAAGGATATTGGATTCATGAAATATATATATATATATATATATATATATATATATATATATATATATATATATATATACAGTAGTTTCTGATATTGGATGTGGCGTATGTGGCCAGTTATATTATTATGTACTGGATTGTGTGCTGAATGGTTGTGCATGCTATGTGTTAGGCTTACGGCTAGGGGGAAACCCTTATGCCGTGCCGGTCATGTGTTCCATCATTTGGGGCCGTGACATTTAGCCACTGAAATCATGCAATTTGGAGTCTGTATGAGGTAGATATGGTTCGATTAGTATGCAGTGGTCAGAAGTTGGTTAATCAGGGAAGAATATTTTAGGATAGCTTTTGTTTTTTAAATTTCTGGGAACATTCTGTAGGGAATTAAAATAATAGATTAACATAACAATTATTTCTATATGTGTCACAGATTTTTAGCCACTGAAATTACTTAATTTGGAATTCGTATGAGGGAGATATGGACATATTAGTAGGTAGAGGTCAAAACCTACCTGAGGAGAAATAACCTGTACATAGAGGGAGTAATATCATCTTGCTTTCTTAATATTTCACTAACATGTTTAACATAATAGTTTTAGATAATTGTTTTATCTTTAAATTGACACCAAGATCACCTACATTGGAATTAAATTGAGGGAGTTATGCTCTGATTAGTAAGAGAATGTTAGATAGGATGAAAACCTGCATCAAGAAATAAAGAAATAAAATTTATATTTAAAAAAGAAGAAGAATCTTATAAATGAAAATAATAAATGACTAGTATTTGCCATATCCATTGCCATTGTATGAACTTCTTACCATCTTAAGTGTGAAATTTTGACATGAAAATATTTTATAAAGTGATATTTGAAATGGTTATGTTTATGGTATGATTACCAATGATTTTTGCTAATAATTATATTTTGATGAACACACTTGTTATTGAAATCATATTTCTGGCTATTATTATGAAAAGAAAAGAAATGAGCACGGTCACATGGCAATCCATGTGGTGTACCAGTAGGGGATGCCCTACCAACGGTTATGAATATGTTAATGAGAAAAGAAAGAGAAAGTGTGCCATGTCGGACGGAGCGAGAAAAGCCCGTACCGGAGAGTAGAAAATACTCACCCTAACTGGGGTAGCTTGATATGAGAATAAATTGATAGTCATCATATGATATTCTAAAAATAATTAATCCTGTCATACATGTCATTACTGTACGATTCTTATGTGCATAGATATAGTGCATTTTTGTGACCAAAGATATTTACTATAGTTTATACAGCTGAACATGACGTGATGAGCTATATTGATGATGATTTATTGTTGAACTTACTGGAATTTAATTCTCACTATATTTCCATGTCATGTTGAGAAAATTAGTTATGCAGATTTTTTCTATGGCTCTAGCTTTTAGTGTATATTGGATCAAGTTACTTTATGTTGGGTAGATCCCATAATCAAATAATATGTTTGTGGTCGAGTTAGTTCAGATCCCGGTGAATGTGCAACCACCCGCACCTATATCTCCAGAATTGGTCAACCAGAATAAATAAGATGTAGTTATTTATGTGTTTGATTTTGTTGTACGTACGTTTTGATTAATGAGGTGTATGTGAACTCTATATTGTATAATAAATAATAAAATAAAAAAGAGGTTGTTACATGGACTGTCTCTCAACTATTTTTGTTTGATACATTTCCTAAAAAAATAGAATTATTAAACAAAGTGAATATTTGTAAAGAGATGAAAATAAAAGAGTAGTGACTACATACATCAATTCTTCCTTGTTGCTCGTTAAACCACCCTGATGGCTTCCCTTTGGGCTAGTGAAGCCGCTTATACAACTCAAAACATGTCGGATCTTTATTCGTTTGCACCCTATAAAATAATAAAAAGTTAAGTAATATTGAAGTAAGAACTTAATCACTATAGATTTGACAAAAATTACTCAACATTCTTTTGGCATGCTCTCGTGCAGATTTAGACCCTTTCACTATGTACATTAAGTCCTTCTTTGGAAAGGCTATTTTGTTTTTTTTTGCCTTTATCTTGCCAGCCTTCACTATCCCATTCAACCCTTAACTGTTGTAGCATCTCTGGAGGAATCCAATCTCCCTTGTCCTCACCACTATGCACCTTAAACATTGCATTTTTTAGGGCTATTGATCCCCTACTGTTAAATGACTTTTTAATGTTGTGCTCATCATTGTCCAACCACTTAAACTTTTCTTAAACAAAGAAAGTAAACAAATTAACATAACATTCACATATTTTTTAAAAACATATCAGTAAATATGATAGGAGGTGTTACATATTACCTTGAACTCATCGAACCACATTTTAATGGCATTGTTGTCTACTTTTCCCCAGCTGGACCAAGCACCTTCAAATTTTTTCTTAAAAATCGTTGTGATGACTCCTCTTGTTGGGAAGTTAGGATAAAAACTGAAAGTATAGATATCAATTTAAATATAATGAGAAATAAAAAAAACATATATTACTTACGTGCTCCCAGATGCTGATCTAATCCAAATTCGACCATCTATGTCCCTTGCTCCCCACTGAATAATCTGTGATGTCAAAGAAACTGTCTCAACATTTGGACATGTGGATGAATTAGGGGATGGGGCACACATGGTATGTGAAGGTGGGGTAGGGGCAACTATACTCAAAAAATGAGGAGATAAGGCACTTGAATGCCTTGCTTGTGAATGGGAAGATGGGGTAGAAGTATGACAAGTCTGGAAAAAGGGAAATGAGGTAGGTGTATGTCTACTGTGGATATGGTGAAGTTGAGCTATGTTAGCTACATGTGATGTGTCTTGCTGTGTATATGGCTGAGAGATAGCTTGTTCTCGCTCTCTACCTCTACCCCTTCCTCTACCTGTTATCTGTAGACAAAAAGATAATCATGTATTTTTAGTAAGTTTGATGACAATTTAATAATAAAAAATATAAATACTTTGAATGCAATTGGGAGCAAACGTTGCATAAATACATGACAATCATGACTTTTCATACCAAATAACTTTGCTTCTCTCATGTCAACACACCTTCATAATATAGAGGCATATCTGTCTGGCAGTTTTAATGTTTTGACCCATTCACACACAGCTAATCTTTGTTGCTTAGTTAATGTGTATTTTGCTTTGGGTTTAATTATTTTTGCCATCTCTTCCATCCTGCAGCTCTAATTCATTCTGTCTACAAATTTCTGCCAAGTCGAGCCTTGTATTAAAATTGTCTTTTTTCTTACCTTTAGTGCCCATCACTGCGTATAAAATATTCAAAATGGCATTTCTCTCAATATGCATAACATCTAGATTGTGTGGAAAATACCACAATTTTTTCACTGGAAACTTTCTTGCCTTACCATTTCTGATGACCCTTTTGTAACGTTCTTCACCACAAAATTTACAATAACAAAGCTCCTTATCAAGAGGACTATGATAAATCATGCATTCGTTTCGACAACAGTGAATTTTTATACAACCCAATCCTAATTGCTCCACTGATTTCTTTGCACGGTAGAGGTTTTTAGGCATACAATTTTCATTTGGCAATGCATTTTCCATAAATTATACCCACCGATTGAAACAATTCTCAGATATGTTGAAGTCTGACTTAATACCCAAAGCTTCCACTGTAGCTGACAATTCAGAATAATTGTCACAACCGTCATATAAAGGAGCATACGCAGCTTCTAACATATTAAAAAAAAAAATAGCTTCTGAATTAGGATCTTCATCCCTCTGTTCATAATGACCAAAACCTTGTTGCTCTATATAATTACCAATAGATGGTCCAGCAGCATCCATTACCATTTGTTCCCGATCATCAAAACATGCCCGAAAATCACTACTTCTATAATATGAGTTTCTTGAAACCATTGGTAGCAAGGGAGGTCTTGGTTCATCATGGTTGGTCCAATAATAGTAATTACCCATAAACCCCTTCACACAAATATGAGTTTTCACTTCATCAACTGAAAAATACTTTTGACACTTGCATTTTCTACAAGGACACCTCAACTTTTCAACTCTTTTAAAATGATCCTGACTATAAGCAAACTCTACAAACTCAACAACTCCTACCATAAATTCATCTGTAACTATTCTCCTATTAGGACCCACACTATTATCCATCCACTTATGATGTTTAGGAACTTCCATTCTGTTTCTAAGCATACATGAAAAAAAAAATATCTAAATTCAATATGCAGTAATTATAATAACATATTGAAGCAATACCAACACAGTAATTTATAAATATAAATTTAATGGTTTGCCATGGAAAAGTTTCATTGTAAGATCCTTTCCATTTAATGATTGTTTAGTTTTTCAATTATAGTTCGGGATGATTCCTTCTCGTCCATTGATGTATTGCTTTCTCCTCATCAATTAAATATTTTTGCTTAAAAATAAATTAATTAATAAATAAAAGCATGTTGAAGAAGCACAATATTCTTAGGGAGTTCCTGTCTCCAAGCAATCATGCAGTCTATAAGCATCATATATTGACTGAAAGTTCAAGGAAACACAGACTTCATTCTCCTGCACATTAAGTTTCCCCATTTTATAATCTAGATATGTGAAACAGAGTGACAAACATAGAACCTATAAAAGCATGACAATAACCACTATATGACTTTTTTTGTTGTTTTCCTTATTTACTTTGATGGGGACAAGGGGATGGTGTTGATAGTGCACTACAAAAAGAAACTTAGTAAGAATTAGATTGATGAACTTCTTATATATTTCCTTCACTTTAGCTCCAGCATTGCTATTACATAAAGTAAAGCTCCACAACAATACAACCAAAGAAACAACTAATATTAAATTTTAAAAATCTAAAAACCAATTCAAAGAGTAATTAAACAATTACCCAAAAAAGGAAGTATTCCCTAGGATAAGTTATTACTATTACCTTGATATAAGGTTGGAAAACAGTGGGAGAATGTGAAGATAACACTAATATTGTAAAAATTAGGGTTTCAAGCTTGCAACAACATCAGCAAAAAGAGCATATATAGAACCATAAGCATGGAGAAAGTACTCCTTTCCAAGCAAATGAGATAGTGGCTCATACCTGAAGATTTTAACAGTATAGTTACTCAAAAGCCAAAAAGCTATAGCAAATGTGTTGGATAATTGAAAGCCTTTGATTGTCACCATTATAGTTTTGGGGCTCAATAGTACACTACTTTAACATTTTCAACCAAAAAATAGGGTAAATTATACTTCCGATAAATTAGATAATTCTCAATTTGATACCTGAAAGTATACAATTGGAAATCAAGTATCTCAAAGGTCTGAAATTGTTTTAGTTTAGTCCTTTTGTGAATTAGGGTCAAATTTCTATTTCACTACACATAAGGCTGCCATAAGAAAATTGACATTTTAAAAATTTTCAGTTGAGATATCAGAGCTGTTTGGAACAGAAGTAAACAATTATGGATTCATTTATTGCAAAAGGTTCGAGATATCAAGCTGCCATAAGAATGAAAAATTAACCCCAATTGACAAAAGTATCGAACTAAAACAATTCAAAATTTTACAATAATTTATTGCAAAAGCTAGACTTTTAAGGAACATAAAACTAGAAAATTACTCAATCTTTCAGGGACCTAAAGATTAAAATCACGGATAAAATAAACACAATCTAAATCAAACAAACCATGTCAATTTTGGATTAGTGAAAATAGGGCCCTTCTTCATGCATCCTAAGTAAGTCTGAGAGTGAGATCGCTCTTTTGCCTGTAATAGTGAAAGATGATCTGACAATACAATGAAAATAATCTCATAAATCTTATTTAAGTGGATAGTGAGGAAGGAACCTCAAACAAATGTCATAAATGTATTTAATCAATATAGGACTTGTAAAATATAGTCACCTGGCCTTAAATATATATCATCATTAGCTTTGACATAAAAGTTGGCTTCAAAAAGTGCATAAGCAGGTTTGAAAAAGCTAAACTGTAATAAATGAAATATGCAGCTTAGCAATGTACTATAGGCATAGCAAATTTGATTGAGATTTCCCTTAATAAACTAATTGTCTTACACTTGAGATATAAATCCTAAATTTGCCTTAAAAAATTATTTTTTCATTTCCCATAGGTTAAAAGTTTGACTTGCATGCTTTTCTAATTTTCATGATTATTGAATCTTCGTATATCTATTCCTAGACTTGTTGATTATGTATCCTACTTAACTACTTGTACTTTCTAATCCCTGATATACATTACTTAAAAGTCTTAATTAAGAAAATTGGCTGCATTATGTCTTTCCTGCTAATTTCATATATTTTTTAGGCTAAAAACCATAAAAATGAATGTTATTTGAGCAAGAGCAGATTGTTGGTTTTGGAGGTTGGGAAGGGAAGGTAGAAGAGTATCCAAAGTTTGGAAAAAGTTAGCTGAGTTGATGAAGTTCATGTTTTTACCTTTTATTCTGCTTGTGTGTATGCTTTTTTAAAGCATACGTTGAGTAAGGAGTAAGATGTTTTCTATACGACTATTTTTTTATATTAGCATACTTCAAAGTCTAACTTTTGAAAACTATAGATTAACTAATTGTGAAACCTGGTTTATACATTACTTAAAAATACAAGAAAATCAATCTTGGTTGCCTAAAAATATATGAAATCCTCAAGTAAGCTCATGAAGTTTTATATTTTTTTATATGTAAATTATTGGTTAGATTTTGATAAACTGCCTATGCCAAGCCCAGAAATGAACAAACAGAGCAAAGCCCCCAACTACTGAATCTCAATTCAACAAGGGAATAAAAATCATTTCCAAATTCAGCCAAGAAGAAAATTTACCAATGTCCCCATCGACCATTTCCAAATATATGACAGTCATGAGATACAAACAGTAAAAGCTAGCATGTATTGCATCTTTAAAATAAATGGAACAGCCTGTATAGCATCTTAAAAGAAAATTCAATTGATTTCGCTCAATTACATGCAGGAACAAATAACATCTTAAAAGCATTTGGTTTCACTAACAAATATATGCAGGAACTGAACCCATCAGACTACATGCAGGAACAGAACCCATCAGAACCTATTTTAGAACTATTCTTATCAAAATTACATTCAGCAAGCTTTGCTACTCTAGCTTTCAAGCAACCAAGGAAATGCCGCATACTCAAACTACATAGAAATTTCACACAAACTCCCACATGAGATACAAACAAAACAACTTTATCCTAAGATAATTGTTTAGAAATAACAACTGTCCTAACCAAAGATCTCCTTATCCACTAGACTTGAAGTAAAAATTGTTCACTTACCTGGCTACATCGAAGGATTCACTTAGGGGATTGAAACTAGTGATAGGAATGGAACCAAAAATTGAGACACTAGAAAGAAAAGTAAAAAAAAGTAGTCTAACATGGCATGATTCATGAAGGCTGAGAAATTGAGACACTGAAATGAGTCACCAGGTAGGATAAGGAGTAAGAACCAACAACGAAGTCCAAGAAAAAAGTTTAACTTACCTGAAAATTTTCTAGACTGCGGTCTATGAGGGTCGAGAGGTGAAGACGTGGGTAAAGGTTCAGAAACACTGAATCCCAAAATATCACCAATGAGCAACGACCGAAAATGGAAAATAGGAGAAAAATGTACCTCTTCCTCTCGGGTATTGAACTAGGCACACTATCACAAAGAAAAACCCGACCAGCCAAAGGGACCTATTGCGGGTTGGATGATTTGGCTTCCAAATGAGCCACACGGTGATTGAATCTATGTTTTGACAGGTGGTCATAATAGACGACAGGGAGGTCACCGGAGGCCAGATTTTTTATGGCGAGTTTCGCAGCCAGCGGCGGAGATGAGGATGATGTATTATGTTATATAGGTTAATTATCTGTTGTTAATTTAAACAAATTAATAGTAAAAAATAATTAATATTTATATTTGTTAATTAGAATAATTAAATAAGTATTAATTATTATTTTTGAAGAATGTCATAATTATTAACTTAGAATTTTATGTTCATAATTATAAGGTAAACAATCTAAATATGATAACTTAATTTTTTTTCCAGTTAAAGTGACATGTGAACAGAAAATTATACGAAATATTGTATAGTAGATTTAAATATAGCTTTTAATGTCAATAAAATTAAACTGAAATATTACAAAATAACGTGAAACAATGTTAATATGATAACTTAGGGCCTGTTTGGTTTAAGAAAATATTTTCAATTTTCATTTTCAGTTTTCATTTTTTAAAAATAGTTTTCATTTTCAAATTTTCAAAATATAGAAAACATGTTTGGTTTACAAAGTGAAAATGTATTTTCAAAAATAAAAACAATGAAAACATGTTTGGTTTGAATTTTTAAAAAATTGAAACAACAAAGAAAATAGACAAAAATGATAGTTCATCGCGTTTTGCACCTTTTGAGAGTTTACTGAGTTTTCAAAATAATAGTGGAAAAAAATGTAATTCATAAAATATTTATTTACCAAAGTTATAGACAAAAAACAGCAAACAAAATACATTATTTTAACTTAAACATAAAATATTTGAAAATGATAACGAAAAACTGAGTAACCAAACAGTGCCTTAGTTTCTCTTCCAGTTAAAGTGCCATGTGTTTGTGCTATTTATTTTAACTTAAACATAATTAGTTAAATTTAAGTATACAAATTAAGTAGAAATGTTAAATTGTTAAATAGAATTAAAAATCATTAATTTTTTTTGTCGTATATTATTTAATTCTCGATAAGGTGTTAGATTATGAAGTTATGCATTAAAAATACATTATTCAATGAATTATTAATTAATTTTTCTGATTTCATAATGGTTTAAGTCATGGATAAGACTTAGATCCATAAACCTTGACACACCCGAGAGTATTTGGAAGATCTACAAGGATTTTTAGACTTTACAAATACTAACTCGGGTGTGGAAGGTCAAATAATCTGCCCATGTCCAAAGTGCAGATTTAAAAAATGGCAAGCTACGGAGGTTGTGCGCCAACACTTGATCGTCAACCCTTTTCCACAAGGCTACAATTTTTGGAGTATGCACGGAGAAAGGGTAACAAAAGATCCTGCTACAAGACATCAAATAGTACTACATGATGTTCCAGAACGTCCAATCGTTCGAAATGACCCTGTGCAGGACATGGTCCGTGAAGTATTTGAAATTCATCATGAACATGAAAGTGTTGATTCTGTTGATCTGTCGGTTCCACCGTCAGTTGAAAGGATGGACGAAGGCATGAGAGATTTTTTTGAATTACTGAAGGATGGGCAAGAACCATTGTATGAAGGTTGTGACAAATACTCCAAATTGTCGTTTCTGGTGAATTTGTACCACATCAAGTGTTTGTGCGGGATATCCGACAAGGCTATGTCAATGATGCTGCAACTATTGGTTGACGTTTTTCCGGATGCAAAGATTCCAACTTTGTTTTAGGAGGCAAAAAAAATTATTAATAAGTTGGGGTTGAACTACAAAAAAATACATGCCTGCAAAAATGATTGCATGCTATTCTGGGGAGAAAATGAAAATAAAGATGCTTGTAACAAGTGCAGTGCATCGAGGTGGAAACCGAGGAAAAAATGGGAGAAGCGAAAGAAGGTGGCTAATAAAGTCCTTAGATACTTTCCATTAAATCCCCAGCTACAAAGATTGTTCATGTCTTCTAAGACTGCCGAACATATCAGATGGCATTCCACAAACAAAAATAGTGACGGTATGATGAGGCATCCGAGGGACTCCAAGGCATGGAAGAGATTTGACATCTTAAATCCTCAATTTGCATCCGATCCTAGAAATGTGTGTTTGGGCCTTGCTACCGATGGTTTCAATCCATTTGGAAATTTAAGTACAAGTTACAGCATATGGCCAGTCGTACTGATCCCTTACAATCTTCCTCCTTGGATGTGTATGAAGCAGAGTTCTTTTATGTTGTCAATGATAATTCCTGGTAGAAAGGCACCGGGAAATGATATCGACGTATTTCTGCAACCGTTGATTGAAGAGTTGAAAGAGCTATGGTTCGACGGTGTGCGGACTTACGATTCATTCAGCAGTGACATGTTCAATATGTATGCTGCTCTCATGTGGACAATCAGTGATTTTCCTGGCCTTGGATGTTTATCAGGTTGGAATACTCATATTGGATTAGCTTGTCCACACTGTAATTTTGATTCAACTCCTGTGAGCCTTCCTCATAGTCAAAAATGGTGTTTTATGGGATATCGTCGTTTTCTAAATCCAGGTCACAAATTTTGGCTTGCCCGTAACAGGTTCGATGGAACAGAAGATAGAAGAAATCCTCCACTGCAATTGAACGGTGTAGATATTTTCAGACAAATTAATGATATTCACATTGTATTCGGAAAGAACGGAGAACATGAAGGTCGAGAACAGAGGTCCCGAGGTCACGGAGGGGTTGCAGCTGGGACTCAACAATGGCAAAAAAACAGTATATTCTTTGAACTTCCATATTGGGCGAACAATTTATTGCGGCATAATCTTGATTGGATGCATATCGAAAAAAATGTCTGCGACAACATTCTGTATACTTTATTAAATGACACTGGCCGTTCAAAAGACCACATCAATGCACGAAGAGATTTACAGGAGTTAGGTGTTAGGTCAGAGCTTTGGCCAGATGAGAATGGTAAGTATTCGCCTGCTTTGTTCACGTTGACAAATGTAGGTAAAGATATCTTTCTCAAAACACTGAAAAACACCTCTGTGCCTCACGGATATTGTAGTAATATTTCTAGATACATTGATTTAAGACAACATAAGATTGGTGGGTTGAAAAGTCATGATTGTCATATTCTTAGGGAACAACTACTACCGTTTGCCATAAGGAAGGCACTTCCTCAGCAAGTGTCTGCAGTTTTGATCGAGTTCTGTTCGTTCTTTCGACATATTTGTTCCAGAGCTTTAAATGTCAGCGAACTTGATCAACTTTAAAATCGTATTGTTCTGACGCTGTGTCATATGGAGATGATATTTCCTCCTTCCTTCTTCACAGTAACGGTACACTTAACAGTTCACTTGGTCCAAGAAGCCAAGTTAGGCAGACCAGTTCAATATCGTTGGATGTATCCTATTGAAAGGTACAAGAATTTAAAAATTCAAATCTATTTTATCTTGTTTATGTTTTTTTATTATCAATTTTTCATACCTGGTTTAACGTATGTTGTACAGATACTTGGGTAAGCTTAAGTCATTCATCCGAAATAAAGCAAGGCCAGAGGGCTCAATAGCCGAGGCATGTGTTGCTGAAGAAGTTTTGATATTTTGTTCAAGGTATTTGGAGGGTGTAGAAACATTGTTCAATCGTCCTATTCGGGTCGACGATCGACCTGATGTGGCGACGTCGGTGGGGGGTACGTTGTTTCCACAAGTAGGAAGGCCAGTTGGTGGGTTTGAGTATTTCACCCTTTCTCCCCGAGAAAAATTGCAAGCCCATCGGCATGTCTTAATAAATTGTCCGGAAGTCGAATCTTATCTTCAATGAGTACACCAAACTTTATTGTTACATTAATATTTATCTAATGGATATGAATCATTAAATTTACGACTCAATTTTTTTTACAGAGAATTTAGAGATTGGGTAAGACATAGCTTACAAAGTAGAACCCGATCGTCTTCTGAGATAGATAAAAAAGTTCATAGGGAGTTTGTTTCCTGGTTCACTCGTCGTGTAAGTATATAATTTACCTAGTCAATTTATATTTACAATCTAATATGAGTATAACTCACGACTCAATTTTTCTTTCCCAGATAGCAAATGATAGTAGTGAAACATTATCAACTGAACTAAAATTTCTGGCAATTAGGCCCTTGGATAGAGCATGCCGATACAGTGCATACAATATAAATGGATTTAAATTTCGAACGTTAGAGCGAGACCAAGGGTTGACAACCCAAAATAATAGAGTTCACAGTATTTTCGGGATGAGGAGTTATGCAAGTAGCAGTGACAGAAATATGCAATTCGATGGAGTGTCGTATTATGGAAAGTTATTGGATATTGTAGAATTGAATTATCATGGTCACTTTACAGTTACTTTATTCAAATGTATGTGGGCCAATACAACAACAGTGAGGGGCATTACCACGGATGGTTTCGGGGTGACATCTGTCAATTTTTCACGATTGATTCATACCGGTGAAAATGACGATGACGAGCCGTACATCAAAGCATCTGAACCGCATCAAGTATATTATGTAGAAGATGCGGTTGACAACAAATGGAATATGGTTGTACATTTGAAGCCTCGTGATTTATATGAGATGGGCGAGGACGATGATAATATTTCATATGATAGTGATCCGTTACGCATTCAAAATTTAGAAACATTATTTCCAGAAGAAACAGTGAATTTATGTCTGTTACGGTACTAATTAGACCATGTATTATCTTGAATATATTTTGAGTTTGTTTATGAACAATTTATGCTTTTTATGTATTTTGATATATGGTTTTATTATTTTCTTATTTTTAAATGAACAATTTATGAGGTGAAATTAATATTATTAATTTTTTTCTAACAGGCATAGTGACGATGCGGAGGGGTAGATCTGGATTTGTAGGTAGAGCGGGTGCGGCGACATCAGCTGGCCATGTTGCTCGCCCGACTAGTAGCGACGGAGGATAGCCTTGCGATGATTGTAACATCCTTAATTTCGTTTCTCTTATTGATAAAGGTACATAAAAAATTTAATTAAGGAAATAAAATTTATTAGACAATATTTTAGATATCTAAGGAAATAAAGTCCTTAGAAATTTTTCACCTTATGTATATGCATAGAAAATGTTTCTAACATTAAGAGAACAAATAAAGAAGGAAAATCTAATAGGAAAGAAATTAGAAATAACATACTAAAGAGATGCAAAATTCTTGGATAAGGAAGATAAATTTTTAGAAACAAGTAAAGGTCTTAAAATTTCAAGAACATTGAATTAGGGTAATTTTTCCTAATTCAAGAACTATAGTTACTAAGTTTAAAATCTTTACCCATACATTGGGCTTTTACCTATGGACACTTCATATAGAGTTTTTCTACTTCACATAAGTTTCTAACAAGCCCATTGGATAACCTAAACAAGAAATAAAATATAGACTTGGACTAGGATATAGTAATTGCACCAATAGCCCAAAAATTATGAAATGTAACCAAGCCCACCAAGAAAGGAAGAATTTTATTCAAAGCAAAGAAAATGGGTAGGACAAGTCCATAATGGGTAGGAATAAGCCCAAATCCAAGAGGAAAAATAAAATAAAATAAATTAGATGATGATATAATAATAAGAATAAAGATTAGGTTACATGGCATTAAGACAAAAATTTAGCAAGTGGTGTGATTCTACATTCATCATTTAGGCAAGTGGCATGATAATACAAGGCTTTAGGACAAAAACATCTATATCCTACACTCATAATTTTAGCAAGTGGTATGATAATACATGGTATTAGGACAAAACATTCATAGCCCACACAAATAATATCAACCAAATAATGGAGATTCAAGGGCTAGAAATTTGCCACATAAAAAGGCAAACCTATCATACTTGTTTAAGACAAAAGAAAATGGAAATGAATCCCTAAATCAAAGGGACCTTGTCCCTTATCTTAAGAACATATCATCATAATTTTTAAAATACGAATCTCCTTTTCCTATGCATATCTTGACTAAGGAAGAGGAAGACAAGAACATAAGTTGTTTGTTTTCCAAAAATTTAACAAAGTGTATCTTAATTGTGATAAGGTAGACCCATGATCATGAAAGGAGAATTATTTGATGGTCTATATAAGAAAACCCACCCTTACAACATTAGAATTTCGTCCAAGTGAGGGAGAAGAAAAATAGAAGCAAGGTAGAGTGAGGAAAGGAGAGGAAGAAAGGAAGAAAGAGGAAGGAGAAGTCTAGGGGACTAAGTGCTCCAGGTAAGTTTAACAATATTTCTTTTTGAAGAAAACTTTTGAAACTTATAATATTTATATGAGATTTTGATCTTAGAACTTTTATGATTGGTCATGATGTTGCTATATCATGTTACATATTGATCTTGCATGTGATGTATGTTTGAATACTTAGGTTGGTGTAGATAGTTATGCATGGTTATGGCTATGGGTGGCAGAATTTTAAGCTTCGGTATTTTAATTTCTGGGAACAATATATAAGGAATTAAAATAAATGGTTAACATAAGAATTAAATATATATGTTTCATGGATATTTAGGTACTGGAATCATTCAATTTGGAATCCATATAAGGGAGATATAAGCCGATTAGTAGACAAAGGTCAGAAAATGGGTCATCTGGGAAAAATATGTTAGGATAGCTTCGGTATTTTAATTTCTGGGAACAATCTATAAGGAATTAAAATAAAAGGTTAACATAAGAATTAAATAAATATGTGTCATGGATATTTAGGCACTGGAATCATTCAATTTGGAGTCCATATAAGGGAGATATGAGCCGATTAGTAGACAAAGGTCAGAAAATGGGTCATCAGGGAAAAATATGTTAGGATAGTTTCGGTATTTTAATTTCTGGGAAGTATCTGTAAGGAATTAAAATAGAGCACCAACATAACAATTATAGATACATGGCTCATGGAATTTTACCAACTGGAATAACTCAATTTGGAGTTCATATGAGGTAGATATGATCCGATTAGTAAGCAGAGGTCAGAAAATGTTTATCCAGGGAAGAGTATGTTATTAAAGCTGTAATTTTTTGAATTTCTGGGAATATTTTGTAGGGAATTAAAATAGCGCGCCAACATAACAATTATATATATATGGCTCATGGAATTTTACCAACTAGAATAACTCAATTTGGAGTTCAAATTTGAGAGATATGCTCTAATTAGTCAGTAAAGGTCAGAACCTACACGAGAAGAAATAATACTAAATTTAAAGGAGTAATAACACCACAATATCATACTATTTTGTTGATATGATTAAAATAATAGTTTTAGATAATTGTCTTAGCTTTTCATAGACACTAAGATCATCTTAATCGAAGTTAAAATGAGAGAGTTATGCTCTGATTTGTAAGCAAAGGCTGTGTTAAAAGTTAGTAAAACCTATTTTCAATATTTTTTTCTACCCTAGATGAATTTTTAAGGTAATAGTAGAAATCAATTTGAGGAAA
Organism: Gleditsia sinensis; assembly: GCA_037074535.1. NCBI lineage: Eukaryota > Viridiplantae > Streptophyta > Magnoliopsida > Fabales > Fabaceae > Gleditsia > Gleditsia sinensis. The sequence continues at coordinate 23,883,582 of CM073476.1, forward strand.
AATGCTCTATAAAATTTGTAAGAACATGTGTTGGAAATGATATAAGTAGAAATAAAATGACTAAATGCCTAGACATAAAGAAAATGAAAAGATGAAAATAATATTCAAGAAAGAAGAGGAATTTTATAAATAAAAATAATAAATGCCTAGTGTATGCCCTAGCTATTGCCATTGCATGAACTTACTACCATTTTAAGTGTGTAATTTTTAACATAGAATTTACCCTAGTACTCATATAAATTTCCAAGAAGTTTTGAAAGTGCCGGTTTTATTTGAAAAAAATCTTAGTATGCTCTGTGGTTGCAGTATTTCCACATCAGAAAAGAATTATTCTAGTTACTGTAAAAAAAAATTGTGATTTGTGAAAAGTGCATGTCTAAGGAAAGCTCTGGGAAGGAAAGACTTGGTACTTAAGCGTGTCCATTAGTGACCCACCTCTCTTTTCTGGGAACTTTCCTGGTGTACTGTTTACAGACTACAATTACTATCCAGTTATCGAGGTATTAGTGTGGAATTTTGACATGGAAATATTTTATAAAGTGAAAATTAGAAAATGATTATATTCATGGCATAATTTCAGTTTACCAATGAATTTCGAGAATGATTATGTTTTGATACATTATGGCATGAGAATATAATGAACATACTTGTTATTGGAATCATATTTTTGGCTATTAATATGAAAAGAAAAGAAATGAGCACGGTTACATGGCAATCCGTGTGGTGCACCAGTAGGGGACGCCCTACCAACGGTTATGATTATATTCATGAGAAAAGAAAGAGAAAGTGTTCCATGTCGGACGGAGCGAGATAAGCCCGTATCGAAAAGTAGAGAATACTCACCCTGACCGGGGTAGCTTAAAGTAAGAATAAGTTGATAGCCATCATATGAAATTCGAAAAAATAGTTATTCATGCCATACATGTCATAACTGTATAATTTCATGTGCATAATAAAGTGCATTCATGTGACCTAAAGATATTTTCTGTAGTTTATACAGCTGAACATGACGTGATGAACTATATTGATAATGAATTATTGTTGAACATACTGGGATTTAATTCTCACTATATTTCCATATCATGTTCAGAAAATTATCTATGCAGTTGTTTTCAATGAGACTTATTATTGCTGTACGTATGATCGAGGTGTCCTATCTTGGGCAAATACCTATTATTGCGGATATATCAGTTGTTGAAGTGACTGAGATTCCGGCGGAGGTGCCACCACCTGAACCAGTGGCCCCGAAAATAGTCTATGTGGAAGATTAGGGCTTATATGTACATGTATGTCTTGTACAAATGTTTGTATTAATGATGTGAGTGTAAACTTAGTATTGTATAATTAAATAAATGTTATTGTGAGTTAAGTTGAGGTAATAACTTCATGATGTTAAATAATAAAAAATTTGTTACATAAATGGAGTTGTTACATAATTGGTATCAGAGCAGGTCGATCCTAGATGGCCAGTGGGTGGATGGTTATCTGAATCGATCTTATAGTGTCTTGAGTATGTTGTGGTTATGCTGTGTAGGGAATCAATGAGTTCATATAGGTAAGAAATTACTAGTGTTTCCTATCTATATGCCGAAGTGGTGTTATGACTGCTGTTAAATATTTTGAAACTAACTATTGGGTTTGATCACCTCAATAGCAGCATAACTTTGTTTTTGCCACAATAGGAAATGGCACCACCAAGGAGGAATCCGGCAAACAATTCGGAAGAAACCCTGCAAAACCTGGCCACAGCCATTCGAGACCAAGTCTTGACCACCAATCAAATTTTACAACATCTCCAGAATGCTAATAACACAAATGTTGAGAATGGTGCTAACAACCGAATGGCTGGAAAAGATAATGGCATATCCGAGTTCCTGAGGACTAGATCACCTTGTTTCCAAGGTGGCTATGACCCAACGGTAGCCGAAAGGTGGATTAGGGAATTAGAGAAAATCTTTGAAGTGATGGTTTGTACTGAAGAGCAGCAAATTATTTTTGCTGCATATATGTTAAAGGATGAAGCAGAATACTGGTGGCGTGGAGCTAGAGAATTTTTAGCTCATCAGCGAAGACAGATCACCTGGCAAGTGTTCAAGGACATTTTTTTTGAAAAGTACTTTCCAAGTACTGTACGGGCAGAGAAAGAGATCGAATTTCTCCAACTCAGGCAAGGCAGCATGACTGTGGACCAGTATATTGCAAGGTTCGAGGAGCTGTCTAAGTTCTCCTCTTATCTGCGATATAACCCAGATGAAGCATGGAAGGCGGTTAAGTTTGAAGCAGGACTAAACCCAGAATTAAAGAATGTTGTTATAGCTATGGAGATCAGGGAGTTTGTACCTCTGATAAATAAATGCAGACTTCTGGAAAAGAGTTTAAGGGCAGTGGAGGACGAGAAGCAAAGGCGAAACCTGTGGAAGAGGAAGAAAAATTTTCCCAACCCTGGAAAGAATGTGAGAAGAAGTGGATATGGAGCTGGTAAGAGGCCATTGATTGTGGGTCCTAGACCTTTTCAACAAGACCTCGCCTCAGTCAAGTGCGCTAAGTGCAGACGCATGCATGGTAACTGGCCATGATACATGGGACAAGATGTCTGCTTCAATTGCGGACAGAAGGGACATTTTGCGAAAAACTGCCCACAGAATGTGGGGAAGCAGCCAGAACAAAGGCCTCAGGTGAAAGGAAGGGTTTTTACGCTGAGTGGCCAAGAGGCAGCCCAATCTTCTGAAATGATTCAAGGTACATGCTATATCTATGGATTTGCTCTTATGGTGTTATTTGACTCTAGTGCTAGTCATTCATTTATATCGGAAGAATGTATTAGGAAGTTTCAGTTTCCTATTTCTGAAACTCCCTATGAGCTATTCGTGGTAACCCCTACAGGGGAACGGGTATTAATTTCCTCTGTATGTAAAGACTGTCAAGTCACCATCCAGGAGAAAACTTTTTCTGTAGACCTCGTCTGTTTACCTTTAAGAGGTATTGAGGTCATTCTAGGGTTAGACTGGATGTCTAGAAATCGAGTCTTATTGAATTGTTGTAACAAGACCGTTGAATTTCTACCTTCGACTCTGAAAGAGGAGGTCCAGTTATTGATGCTAAATGCCAATCAAGTTAATAGGGAGTTGAAGAATGGAGTACTTGGATACATTCTCTTGTATTTATCAAACCTAGAAGTCGAATCGAAGCTTGATGAAATTCCAATAGCCAACAAGTTTCCTGAAGTGTTTCCATCAGATATTCCAGGCTTACCTCCCAAGAGAGAGATAGAGTTCTCTATTGATCTCCTACCTGGGACAGGGCCTATCTCTATTGCACCATATCGAATGGCCTCGAAGGAACTACAGGAACTTCAGAAACAGTTGGAGGAACTGTTAGACAAGCAATTCATTAGACCAAGTGTATCACCTTGGGGAGCTCCTGTATTGTTTGTTAAGAAGAAAGATGGAAGCTTGAGACTATGCATAGATTACAGACAGCTGAATAAGGTGACTATTAAAAACAAGTACCCTCTCCCTAGGATAGATGACTTATTGGATCAACTGAAGGGAGCCTCTATCTTTTCTAAAATTGACTTGAGGTCAGGATATCATCAGATTAGGATCAAGGATGAGGATGTATCAAAAACTACCTTCAGGACTAGGTATGGGCACTATGAGTTTCTCGTAATGCCCTTTGGGTTGACAAATGCACCTGCAATTTTCATGGATTACATGAATCGCATTTTTCGACCCTACCTAGATCAATTTGTTGTAGTGTTCATTGATGACATCTTGATATATTCTAAGAGTGAGAAAGAACATGAACAACATCTCCGAATCGTGCTGCAAGTGCTGAAAGAGAAAAAGTTATATGCTAAATTGGAGAAGTGTGAATTTTGGCTGTCAGAGGTGAAGTTTCTCGGACATGTCATCTCTAATAGAGGGGTAGCCGTAGATCCTAGCAAGATAGAAGCAGTGATTAAGTGGGAGACACCAAAGACGGTTACGGAAATCATAAGTTTCCTTGGTTTGACAGGATACTACAGGAGATTTATACAAAACTTCTCTCGTATAGCCTTGCCATTGACTAAATTGACCAGGAAGGGAAGTCCTTTCAAATGGACTGATCAATGTGATGCTAGTTTTCAGGAGTTGAAGACAAGACTGACTACTCCTCCTGTTTTAATTATTCCAGACCCCACAGGATATTTTGAAGTGTATAGTGACGCTTCAAAGAAAGGGCTAGGATGCGTGCTGATGCAAGATAAGAGAGTAGTTGCTTACGCCTTTAGGCAATTGAGACCCCACGAAGGAAACTATCCAACCCATGATCTTGAATTAGCGGCAGTAGTGTTTGCCTTAAAGATTTGGCGACACTATTTGTACGGGGCAACCTTTGAAGTATATTGTGATCATAAGAGTCTTAAATACCTCTTTGATCAGAAGGAGTTAAATATGAGGCAACGAAGATGGGTAGAATTCCTCAATGACTACAAGTTTGAGATAAAGTATCATCCCGGAAAGGCGAATGTTGTAGCAGATGCCTTGAGTCGAAAATCTCTGCACATGGGTTAGATGATGGTGTATGAGATGCAGATGCTAGAGGAGTTTCAAAATTTGAAGCTAGCCACTACTCTTACTCCAAAGAATCTAGTCATTAATGGTTTAAGTATAGGGTCTGACCTTAGAGCCTAGATCAAAGAGGCTCAAGCTCACGATCAATACTTACAGGATCATAAAGACCAAGGTAATTTTTCTGTCATGGAAGATGGAGCAATCATGTATCAGGGAAGGATTTGTGTCCCTCAAGAACAAGAGTTGAGGACTAAGATACTGCAGGAAGTGCATCAAAGTAAATACACAATCCATCCTGGATGCACTAAAATGTACCAGGATTTAAAAAGGATGTATTGGTGGCCAGGGATGAAAAATGACATTGCTGAGTTTGTGGTGAAATGTCTCATTTGTCAAAAGGTGAAGGTGGAGCATCAAAAGCCAGCGAGATTTCTACAACCTCTTGAGATCCCTAAATGGAAATGGGATAGTAACTCGATGGACTTTGTTGTAGGTTTACCTAAGACTTCAGTGGGACATGACTCTATTTGGGTAATAGTTGACAGATTAACCAAATCTGCTCAATTTTTGCCCATAAAAATTAACTTTTCACTAGATAAATTGGCCCAATTGTACGTTCAGGAAATAGTTAGACTCCATGGGATTCCCTTAAATATTGTTTCTGATAGAGATCCGAGGTTCACGTCGAGGTTTTGGAAGGTGTTGCAAGAAGCTTTTGGTACTCAGTTGCGGTTCAATACTGCCTACCATCCTCAGACTGACGGGCAGACAGAACGAACCATTCAAACCCTAGAAGATATGTTGAGGGCCTGTGTGATAGAGCAAGGTAAAGGATGGGATAAGTACCTACCTTTAGTAGAGTTTGCTTATAATAATAGCTATCACTCTAGCATTAAGATGGCCCCCTATGAAGCTTTATACGGTAGAAAGTGCCAATCTCCACTATGTTGGTTCGAGGTAGGAGAAAAGAACTTGTTGGGTCCTGATCTAGTTTAACAAACCACTGAACAAATCAGGATGATACGAAACAAAATACTTACAGCGCAGAGTCGGCAAAAGAGTTACTACGATAAGAGACATAGACCTCTAGAGTTTGAGGAAGGATACCATGTATTTCTGAAACTTTCCCTAACTACTGGAGTTGGTAGGTCTCTCAAAAAAAAAAAGCTAAGTCCGTGATTTTTAGGACCCTACCAAATTCTGAAGAAAGTAGGGACATCAGCATATCACGTTGCTCTCCCACCTAATTTTTCCAACTTGCATAATGTTTTCCACGTATCACAACTGCGGAAGTATCTTTCAGATTCATCATATGTAATACTGGATGAATCAATCCAAATAAAGGAGAACATGACATACCAGCTAGTACCTGCATCCATATTGGACACTGACGTGAAGCAACTGAGAAATAAAACTATTCCCCTAGTTCAAGTGTTATGGGAAGGTTTGACTCCGGAAGAAGCAACTTGGGAGCTGGAAGAAGTCATAAGGAAGAAATATCCGCAATTGTTCTTATAAGGTAATTTCTGAAATTTTGAGGACAAAATTTCTTTTAGGGGGAGAGAAATGTAACATCCTTAATTTCGTTTCTTTTATTGATAAAGGTACATAAAAAATTTAATTAAGGAAATAAAATTTATTAGACAATATTTTAGATATCTAAGGAAATATAGTCCTTAGAAATTCTTCAACTTATGTATACGCATAGAAAATGTTTCTAACATTAAGAGAACAAATAAAGAAGGAAAATCTAATAGGAAAGAAATTAGAAATAACATACTAAAGAGATGCAAAATTCTTGGATAAGGAAGATAAATTTTTAGAAACAAGTAAAGGTCTTAAACTTTCAAGAACATTGAATTAGGGTAATTTTTCCTAATTCAAGAACTATAGTTACTAAGTTTAAAATCTTTACCCATACATTGGGCTTTTACCTATGGACACTTCATATAGAGTTTTTCCACTTCACATAAGTTTCTAACAAGCCCATTGGATAACCTAAACAAGAAATAAAACATAGACTTGGACTAGGTATAGTAATTGCACCAATAGCCCAAAAATTATGAAAATGTGACCAAGCCCACCAAGAAAGGAAGAATTTTATCCAAAGCAAAGAAAATGGGTAGGACAAGCTCATAATGGGTAGGAATAAGCCCAAATCCAAGAGGAAAAATAAAATAAAATAAAATAGATGATGATATAATAATAAGAATAAAGATTAGATTACATGGCATTAAGACAAAAATTTAGCAAGTGGTGTGATTCTACATTCATCATTTAGGCAAGTGGCATGATAATACAAGGCTTTAGGACAAAAACATCTATATCCTACACTCATAATTTTAGCAAGTGGTATGATAATACATGGTATTAGGACAAAACATTCATAGCCCACACAAATAATATCAACCAAATAATGGAGATTCAAGGGCTAGAAATTTGCCACCTAAAAAGGCAAACCTATCATACTTGTTTAAGACAAAAGAAAATGGAAATGAATCCCTAAATCAAAGGGACCTTGTCCCTTATCTTAAGAACATATCATCATAATTTTCAAAATACAAATCTCCTTTTCCTATACATATCTTGACTAAGGAAGAGGAAGACAAGAACATAAGTTGTTTGTTTTCCAAAAATTCAACAAAGTGTATCTTAATTATGATAAGGTAGACCCATGATCATGAAAGGTGAATTATTTGATGGTCTATATAAGAAAACCCACCCTTACAACATTAGAATTTTGTCCAAGTGAGGGAGAAGAAAAATAGAAGCAAGGTAGAGTGAGGAAAGGAGAGGAAGAAAGGAAGAAAGAGGAAGGAGAAGTCTAGGAGACTAAGTGCTCCAGGTAAGTTTAACAATATTTCTTTTTGAAGAAAACTTTTGAAACTTATAATATTTATATGAGATTTTGATCTTAGAACTTTTATGATTGGTCATGATGTTGCTATATCATGTTACATATTGATCTTGCATGTGATGTATGTTTGAATACTTAGGTTGGTGTAGATAGTTCTGCATGGTTATGGCTATGGGTGGCAGAATTTTAAGCTTCGGTATTTTAATTTCTGGGAACAATTTGTAAGGAATTAAAATAAATGGTTAACATAAGAATTAAATATATATGTGTCATGGATATTTAGGCACTGGAATCATTCAATTTGGAATCCATATAAGGGAGATATGAGCCGATTAGTAGACAAAGGTCAGAAAATGGGTCATCTGGGAAAAATATGTTAGGATAGCTTCGGTATTTTAATTTCTGGGAACAATCTATAAGGAATTAAAATAAATGGTTAACATAAGAATTAAAGAAATATGTGTCATGGATATTTAGGCACTGGAATCGTTCAATTTGGAGTCCATATAAGGGAGATATGAGCCGATTAGTAGACAAAGGTCAAAAAATGGGTCATCAGGGAAAAATATGTTAGGATAGCTTCGATATTTTAATTTTTGGGAAGTATCTGTAAGGAATTAAAATAGTACGCCAACATAAAAATTATAGATATATGGCTCATGGAATTTTACCAACTGGAATAACTCAATTTGGAGTTCATATGAGGTAGATATGATCCGAATAGTAAGCAGAGGTCAGAAAATGTTTATCCAGGGAAGAGTATGTTATTAAAGCTTTAGTTTTTTGAATTTCTAGGAATATTCTGTAGGGAATTAAAATAGCGCACCAACATAACAATTATAGATATATGGCTCATGGAATTTTACCAACTGGAATAACTCAATTTGGAGTTCAAATTTGAGAGATATGGTCTAATTAGTCAGTAAAGGTCAGAACCTACATGAGAAGAAATAATACTAAATTTAAAGGAGTAATAACACCACAATATCATACTATTTTGTTGATATGATTAACATAATAGTTTTAGATAATTGTCTTAGCTTTTCATAGACACTAAGATCATCTTAATCGGAGTTAAAATGAGAGAGTTATGCTCTGATTTGTAAGCAAAGGCTGTGTTAAAAGTTAGTAAAACCTATTTTCAATATTTTTTTCTACCCTAGATGAATTTTTAAGGTAATAGTAGAAATCAATTTGAGGAAAAATGCTCTATAAAATTTGTAAGAACATGTGTTGGAAATGATATAAGTAGAAATAAAATGACTAAATGCCTAGACATAAAGAAAATGAAAAGATGAAAATAATATTCAAGAAAGAAGAGGAATTTTATAAATGAAAATAATAAATGCCTAGTGTATGCCCTAGCTATTGCCATTGCATGAACTTACTACCATTTTAAGTGTGTAATTTTTAACATAGAATTTACCCTAGTACTCATATAAATTTCCAAGAAGTTTTGAAAGTGCCGGTTTTATTTGAAAAAAATCTTAGTATGCTCTGTGGTTGCAGTATTTCCACATCAGAAAAGAATTATTCTAGTTACTGGAAAAAATTGTGATTTGTGAAAAGTGCATGTCTAAGGAAAGCTTTGGCAAGGAAAGACTTGGTACTTAAGCGTGTCCATTAGTGACCCACCTCTCTTTTTTGGGAACTTTTCTGGTGCGCTGTTTACAGACTACAATTACTATCCAGTTATCGAGGTATTAGTGTGGAATTTTGACATGGAAATATTTTATAAAGTGAAAATTAGAAAATGATTATATTCATGGCATAATTTTAGTTTACCAATGAATTTCGAGAATGATTATGTTTTGATACATTATGGCATGAGAATATAATGAACATACTTGTTATTGGAATCATATTTTCGGCTATTAATATGAAAAGAAAAGAAATGAGCACGGTCACATGGCAATCCGTGTTGTGCACCAGTAGGGGACGCCCTACCAACGGTTATGATTATATTCATGAAAAAAAGAAAGAGAAAGTGTGCCATGTCGGACGGAGCGAGATAAGCCCGTACCGAAAAGTAGAGAATACTCACCCTGACCGGGGTAGCTTGAAGTAAGAATAAGTTGATAGCCATCATATGAAATTCGAAAAAATAGTTATTCATGCCATACATGTCATAACTGTATAATTTTCATGTGCATGATAAAGTACATTCATGTGACCTAAAGATATTTTCTGTAGTTTATACAGCTGAACATGACGTGATGAACTATATTGATAATGAATTATTGTTGAACATACTGGGATTTAATTCTCACTATATTTCCATATCATGTTCAGAAAATTAGCTATGCAGTTGTTTTCAATGAGACTTATTATTGCTGTACGTATGATCGAGGTGCCCTATCTTGGGCAAATACCTATTATTGCGGATATATCAGTTGTTGAATTGACTGAGATTCCGGCAGAGGTGCCACCACCCGAACCAGTGGCCCCGAAAATAGTCTATGTGGAAGATTAGGGCTTATATGTACATGTATGTCTTGTACAAATGTTTGTATTAATGATGTGAGTGTAAACTTAGTATTATATAATTAAATAAATGTTATTGTGAGTTAAGTTGAGGTAATAACTTCATGATGTTAAATAAAAAAAAAATTTGTTACATAAATGGAGTTGTTACAATGATGATACTGTCCAGTCAATAGATGTCCAGTCCACGGTACCTCCGCACTGGAGGGCGCTAGAGTCAGAGGCTGGACCGTCCACACTACTCCCATCTGACGATACAGCACCGGAGTCAGATCCCACCCCTTCCACAATCCCCTTTTACGACACCTAGGAACCATACGACGATTTTGATATCAACCTGGACATCAATGATTTGTTGGGGGGCGTTAAGGTGGAGCATCAGATTGCTCAACAGGAGCGTAGAAGCAGGAGATTGTGGACAGTCGATGTTATAGGTATAATATAAAATATTTTTTATATTTATAATCATTATCGTCCAAATATTGAGTTAACATATTTATTTTATATTGTAACAGATGAGACCGGTCAGTGACGCCCAGACAGATGAATGTCCACGATGTTTGGGCGTTGCCTAGTGGGCATAAGGTGGTTGTCTAGTGTAATGACACCCACCAGCCCATTGGAAACGGAGGTGGTCTCTTTGGTGTCTTCCTCGGCACCATTGGAGATAACTTCCGTTTCTTTCCGATCTCATATAAAGATTGGAGGAACATTCCCGAGGATTACAAGGCCAGAGTGTTTTGTGACACTATACAAGTATGAAATGTTAATTCTTCTTAAGTATACTTTAATATTTTTAATGTTTAACTCAGATTTGTATTATTTTTTATAGACACATTTTAATGTGACGAGCTTGCACAAGAAGATCATTTTACAGTCACTTAGAGCCAAGTGGAGAGCCGCACGTTATAATGTGTTTCGGCTCAAGTACGATGGGACCAGGATGAGGGAGGAGTTGCTGAACGACGTACCCTCTGGCATTCCACGTGACCAATGGGCTACGTTCGTTGATTACCGGCTGAACGCGAGGACCAGAGTAATTCTTTATATTAATTTTTTCATATATATTTTCTTTTCAAAAACATTGATTAATTATTTTACTTATGCATTTATTTAGGATGTGGCTACTCAAAATAGACGTAACAGAAGACGTATGACGATGCCACATACAACTGGATCCAAGAGCTTTGCACGTAGAAGGGCTGAGCTTGTGAGTTTTATTTCAAAAGAATTTTATTCCTTTTTAAATAAAAAACATTTTTCTTTAAAAATTTTATTAATTGTTTATTTATTCAAGAGGAAAAAGTTGGAGGCCCAGTGACTCGCAGTGATGTATGGACGGCAGCTCACAAAAGGGTTGACGGAACATACATCAACGACGAGGCTCGAGCAGTTGCACTATGTAAAATATAGCTATTGTTATGTTAATTCAAAATTTTATTTGATTATTCGTTAATTGTAATAAAAATTTAACGTCTCTTTTTCATTTTATAGGAAAAAATTGTCTCGATCCAACAGGAGGATAGCTCTTCCCAAGAGCTCTCGACAGATGATTCACTTGCGAGATCCTTGGGAACTGTAGAGCACTCGGGTCGTGTTCGAAGATTTGTGTTAGGTGTTTGTCCAACCCAAGTCTTCAGACGTCCTTCTATTGGATCGAGCTCATCATCTGGGTCTGGGCCTTCATACATTGAATTACAGAATGAGGTGGCTCGTCTGAAAGCGACCATACTTGAGCGAGACGTCGAGCAGCAGCGACGAGATGCGGAGCGAGAGGCGGAGCAGCAGCGACGAGAGGCGAAGCGAGAGGCTCGTGACGCTGACATGATAGCTCGACAGAGATAGATGGAGGCAGCTATGGCGTTCTTACTCCAGAACTTTCCGGGTCAAGTGCTGCCTGACATTGCACTTATTCCGAGTGCAAATATTAGGGTAATATTTAAATTCTGAATTTCATAAATAATTGTTATTATTAATATTTTTAATGTCAAAACGCTTATATAATAAAATTAATTTTCAGGTCCCTAGTGATAAAGGCAGTGGACATCAAGAAGAACAGACGCCACAGGGTCCTTAGGGTCCGAGTTGAGAGTTGATGATATATATTTATTGTATATTTTTTTTTGTACAAAAATGTATATTGTAGTTTTAATGTTTAAGTCATTATTAATTTTAATTCTATAATTTATTTATGAATTTCATTTACATTATATTATTTATTTTAAAATTTTTAATATGTAACGATATAAGAGATAAAAAAAGTTAACATTATAAAATAGACAATTTGAGACAAGAAATTATATTTTAAAAAATTAAATATAATAATTATAAAATTAAACTAAACTAAATTAAAATATAAATTATGAAATTTAAGATAAAAATTAAAAATAAATAAATAATAATGTCAGTTATAATTATTAGAATAAATATATATATTTGAAAAGATTAAATATGGTAATAATAATATAAACATAAATAATCTTGAAAAATAATAATTTTTAAAAAAAATTAAAAATTAGAAAGGTATAACGACGGTTCGCACATCCGTTGTTATATCTAAATGTATAATGACGGTTCCTTAAATCGTCGTTATTTCAGACATAACGACGGTTCGTACAACCGTCGTTATAGCCAAATTACTTACGATGGTTGAGAAACCGTCGTTAAGACGGAAAATAATCGTCGCTAAACCCTGTCTTAACGACGCTATCCCCACGGTTGGTCCATACTGTCGCAAGGCTAATGTCTCGGCGACGGTTATCAAAACCGTCATTATGGCAGTTAGCGACGGTTGTAACTGTCGCTAAAGCCACTAAATAATCACCGCTAAACCCCGCTATTCTTGTAGTGAACAAATCATTTAAAAGATATCATTATATATAATTAGTATAAACTTCCAATTGATGATGATTTTAGTAAATACCAATTGGACTGTTTCCATATGCTAATCCTGCTTCTTAAGCAGCTTTAATTACCAAGATAAAAATAAGTATATTGTTGTATGTAGCTATGGAATCCCTACTTATTGCTATCCCACTACCAAAAAGGAAATTAACTATTTCAGTTAACAGTCGAAGTTCCATTAAAAACTAGGCAAGTATATCTATTACTGAAATAAGATTAAAAAAGAAAAACCACCAAAAGAAGCAGGTGAAGCAAAACAAGCACAGAACGGAACATGAGAACAAATGCTAGATTTCCATTCATTATATTATGGCCTATATATAAACAATGTTAGATCAAGTTGGGTTTTTGTTTTATTGTTTTTTAAAACAATTTTGAAGAGAGCAAAACGAATAAAAAATGCTTGGAAGATTATCTTTTCAAAACAGTTTTAAAAAATAAAATACAAAAGAAATTTGTTTGAAAGATTAGTTTTTAAAATTTAAAAAAATATAAATTTTTTTTTATATTTTCTTTTGTGAAAATTTTAATACAAAAAAAAGTAATAAACTCCAAAACCCTCAAACTCCGAAATTTCAAATATCAAAATTTCAAATTAAAAATCTCAAATCGATAAACCTCAAACTCCAAATCTTCAACTCTAAAACTTTAAATGTCAAAGCATTAAAACCTAAATCTCAATACTCCATATTTCAAAAATTCAAACTCCAAAGACCTTAACCTCAAATGTCAAAACTCAAAATCCTAAACTCTAAAATTTCAAAACTTCAAACACTCTTAGTGTTTTGGGGTTTGGTGCTCTAATGTTTAGTGTTTAAGGTTTGAAGTCTTGTGATTTGGGATTTTGGGTGTAGAGCTTTAATGGTTAGGGTTTAGGGCTTTCAGATTTGCAATTTTAGATTTTGAAATTTCGGATTTAAAGTTTTAGGGTTTAGATATTTAAATTTTGGAATTTTGTTGTTATGATTTTTGGATTTGGGATTTTGTAATTTTTTTTGTTTGGGGTTGGGGATTTGGGGGTATGGAGTTTATGATTTTGGGGTTTTAGATTTTGAGCTTTGGAGTTTGGGGTTTAAAGTTTTGGAGTTTATTATTTTGAGGATTAGGGGTTTGGAGTTTTGGAATTTAGTGTTTTGAGGATTAGGGGTTTGGAGTTTGTAATTTTGAGATTCATAGTTTAAAGTTTAGGGTTTAGCTGATTATAGAATTGTAGTTTAATGGTTGAGATTTATGCTTTCGGATTTGAAGTTTTGGAATTTTAAATTTTGTGGTTTGGGTCTGGAGTTTAAGATGTTTCTTGAAATGTAATAGTATTATATTTATCAAAACACCATTAATGAAATCACATATTTACAATATTGTCTCTTTGAAAATAGGTGTTATTGAAAACATAGTAAAGGTATTTTATGCTTCTTAAAAAACAATATTTTGAAGCTTGGTTTTAAGCACACCGATAAAAAAATATTATCAAACATGTTTTTCTTTTTTCTTTTTTGTTTTCAAAAGATAATAGTTTCTGAAAATGCTTTCCAAACATGCCTTAATATTTATATTCCTTGGAGATTAATAAAAAATGAATATCCCATAAAATAAAATATAAAAAAAGGAATTACTAAGAATGTCAAAAGAAAGAAAGAAAGTAAAATTTTGAATACATGTTGAGCAATTTCCCATACACCTAGTTCAATCTCAATATTTTTGGTTATGTTATTCCATGCAAAGACACCTTTTTCACTCTAAGACATCTATCACAAAACTCATTTTAGTCTTCAAAGTTTTCAAGTGACCAAGTTTAATTTATTGATTTTTGTTTGGTATTTTAATAAATATGAGAAGAGGATCTTGAGTTACAAAGAAACTATAAAGTTCCACATTGAAGAGTTAGTTACACAATCTTGAGTATAAAAGAAAATGAGTGCATTGGTGTAATAGCAAAAGAAAGGCACTTGAATTTCTTCAATTGGAGTTCGTATGAAAGAGTTATAGTCTAATTAGTGTCAAAAGATTTGAACTCGTGGCAATTCTACAATTTTTCATGGATTTCTTCTATTTTTCTTCTATTTTATTCTTTCTTTGCTCCTACAATATAAAACACAAAACTAATCTAATTCCTAATCATTTATTTAAATCAAATAAAAATTAAGTTTGAAGGTATTAATATCATGTTTAATTATGCACACATCAACCACCCTCTTGGTTTGTGCATGCATGAACCAATACCTTGTTTTGTTTATTGGCATTGGCAAACTCCTGAAGTCCAACTTTTTGCAAATTCAGCGTAATTTATTAGGTTTTTGGATCCTTCAAAATTAATTTTGACGTGTATTTTGTCAAAATGTTCTTGGAAAATGGCCTTAGGGAGTGGATTGACTTTGGACCCCTCATTTTGTGAGTAGGTAATGCCTACTATAACCTATTTTATTGCTTTCCTTATTTCTATATTGCATTTGACATAACATATGTTATTTTGATTGTTATGAAACTTTTGGAATTGATTAATTATTGAAGTTATTTTATCTTTCCAAATTTAGTATTACTTTTAGTTAGATAACATTACACTGTTTAAATATCTTCTATTTAGAGCCCTTAAGTGTACGGAACAAGCATCGGCTATTATACTCTCAATCAATTTGTGAATGGCAAAATATGTATTAGTTTTGAGTTTTGAATCATTTGAATTATGTTAGGACCTTTATTGGAGGGGCACGTGACTAGCACAAGTGAAGGTTAATCCCAATCCGTAAGCCTCAATCACATAAAGAGGCAATTGAGAAATAGCATTAATATGTGAATAAGTAAACACAACATTATCCACGGTATCCATTGTTGGCTTCAAACCATAATCCCCATAGGGTCTTCTTTAATATACAAAATCATAATACCACAAAAACAAGATTACATAGCGAAGTAAAGATCTTGCTTAGAGTTCATGAATCTACTTTAGAATATAATAAACCAAATCATTTACAATATACATTTACGGCTCACCACAAAAATATCCTGGTTCCCCATACAAGAGGAGTTCGTTTAGACTCTTGAGTACTATTTGGAATGTAAACATGAAAAAGTGAGTAGATAACCCCTACTCTTAAAGAAACAGAACAAGCAAGTTTTGATTTTTTTCATAAAACCAAATAATTACAAATGAATGCATAGTAAATCAATAAAACAAAGGTTACAAGTTAATCCATCAAAACTCTAGAGTATATCAAAACTTTGAATTTTATTATAAACTCAGGTAAAAGAATTTAGTAAAAAGTTATATAAATGTACACAAATAAATTTAAGAATGTTAAACAATTCGATTAAATATATGAAAATAGCTATCTATTGGAGGACTCTACATCAAAACCAATTTATTTTCCAAGCACTCAATAAGGGAGAGTAAATCACAAAGCCTAAAATTCTCGTTAGGCAGAAGCCTATAATTTTCATTAGGAAAAAGTTTATAATTTCCATTAGGCAAAAGCTTATAACTTCCATTAGGAAAAAACCTATAATTTAGATTTCAAGTGCACCAAGGCTAGCGTCTATTGTTGCCAACTGACAATTTTTCTGATTTAGTTTCCTTTAAAGGAAAAATTATGCATAAAAATAGTTTTAGAAACTTGCAAATAGGTGTAAAGAAAATGCTATAGAAACCATTTCACCATTGACTCAATGGACTCATTATAAGTCTCGAGTTTCATGTACTTGGTTTACCTTCCATTACTTTTATACAATCCCTTCCATTGTCCATCAAGTTTTATATGGCTGTGAGCCATTACCAATAAAAAATTCTTAAAATTTCATTTTTACTCAGTTTTCAATCTTTCACTATCAATAATATCAACAAAGAATTCACGAAAAGTTTGTCATGTATACCTTGGGGTTCTAAGGATGAACAATGAATAACTATGTACTAATACAAACAACAACAACAACAACAAATTTTTTTCTCACTAAGTGGGGTCAACTACATGGATCAAACGATGTCACAATGACCTATTATAAATGAGGTTAATAGAGAAAGTATTAATTGTTAAATAATTTTTAATGGTTTCACCTTTTTTTACCTCCCTCTACCTCTAACTAATGGACTACTATCCATTTGATCTATTCTTCACAGTAGGGCTTCTACAGGTCTTCTCCACACATAGTCAAACCTAATGTTAAAATTTAAAACATTAAAATTTCATGAGAAATTTTAGAGAAATAATTAACTATTTATTAAAACTAAAATTAAGTAAACTAACATTAGAGATAATGATTTCAAAAAAAGTGTATAAAAATTGTGATAAAAGGAAATGTCCATAGTATGTTTTATCTACTTACAATCCTAGGGTTCAAGGTATTTGAACCCTAAATGGTAATTTCCAATGTAAAAAGTGACTTATCAGGCTTCAATTTCGATCTCAAAAGGTATTAATACCTAAATATAAAATTTAAAACATCAAATTCTATATGTAACACAAAATTACTATTTATGCTAGCCGAAAATACTATTCACACTGACTAGAAAGTTATCTTATCCATGTAAAACTTCTAACTCTAATAGTTTAAGAATTTCTAAGACTACCTACAACATTAGTTTCATGATTTTAGGTCTCTAAACATACTTATTTGAAGCTAACCTCTTTAGGAATTTCTTCTCTAATTTTTTGGCAACACTCTGGCTATTTTTTTGGTGAGAAATAAGCATTAAATAATAACCATTAGGGTTATTACATTCTTCGCTCCTTAAGAAATTTGGTCCTCGAATTTCAACATCATAAAGTACGAAACATAAGCACTCACCTTATCCTTCAAAAAGTTGTGGGTACTTCATTTGTACATTGCTTTCCATATCCCAAGTAACTTCCTCTACTGCATGGTTACAATAGATTATTGTTACCATAGGAGTCTCGTTTGATCTCAGTTTCCTTACTTATTTATGGTGTTTATATACCGCAAGTGCATGGCGTAACTGTAGCTAGTCTGACTGTAATATCTCATGATTTTTTTAAATAATAATGTTTTGTTACAAATAAATATATTTTTATTTAAATTAATTTTTATTTTGCTTAAAATATTTATATTGGCCTCTAATAAATTTTTGTTTTATTTTTAGAAATATTCTTTCTTTTATTATACGTAAAGATATTTATTTAGTGATTGGTTTTATTAAAATTTTATCAAAAAAGTCATGATTTAAGAGTGCAACTAAAGTTTTGCAATAATATAAATTTTTAGAAAATTTTGAGATATTTTAAGATGAACAATAATATTTATATAAATAAATCTCATTATTCAATTATTAAATAATAATATTAATTAATTAAAAAAAAGAGGGGGCAGAAGCAAATGGGAGAGCAGAAGGATCGGTATCCCCTCCATTATTTTTTCCTTCATTTTCTCTCTTTATGTTTATCAACTTCTCTCTAAGATATCTTCCAATATATGCATCCAATTGAGATAACGAAAGTACTATTGGACTCGCGGTGACGAATTTCAAAACTTACCGATCAATTTCATTAGAAGCTCACCAAAATTTCGCTAAAAAATCATGAATAGTAACTTATAGGTAATTTTTCTAAAATGCTAGCTTTTTTTATAGTTTTTTAAGCTCTCAAGTTAGGGGTTTTGTTAAGGATGTAAAGTATTGGTTGTATGATAAATTTTACGATCAACTAACGTGATTTGGTGCTGTGATTTTGCAAATTGTTCTTCAGTGAATAATGATTGTGAATAGTGCCTAAACAGTGTGTAAACAGTTTGTTTTTTTGCATAAACAGTATTATCCAGCATGAATATTTTTTTTACCATGAACAGTACACATTAGTTGACCAAGCTCTCAATGTCATTTCCTAGCTTTTTGGTATAACATTCCCTAATTTTTTTTAAATAATAATGTTTTGTTATAAATAAATATAATTTTATTTGTTTAAAAATGATTATGTTCTGCTAAAAGCAAGTATATTTTTAATTAAAATAATTATATTGGCCTTTAATAAATTTTTGTTGTATTTTTAGAAATATTCTTTCTTTTATTTTGTATAAAGATATTTATTTTGTGATTTGTTTTATTAATATTTTTATCAAGAAAAGTCATGATTTAAGAGTTTAACTAGAGGTTTATGAGAATGTAAATTTTTAGAAATTTTTGGGATGTTTTAGGATGAAAAATGATATTTATATGAATATATATAAAATAAAATCCTATTATTCAATTATTAAATAATAATAATAACTATAATAAAATAAATAAATAAAAAGAAGGAAAAAAGGGAGGGGAGATGAAACCGAGGAACGTCTGAAAAGTGATGAATAGTGGAGTGAAAAGTGATGAATAATAACTTTCAATTTCTATCTAAATCTAGAGTGCCTATTAACTTCAAATCTACAAACTGAGGATACCACTAAATTTAGGACGGAGAATACTACAGTTTTGACTGATTAATTTTTCAAATCAGCCGTTGAATCGCCGTAAATCTGAAGTAGAAAATCTCAAAAAAAGGTAAACTCTAAAACACTTACTTAGAGACCTCCAATTGAAAATCTGACACCGTATATAGATTTAGGAGCTAGATAAACCTTAGGATATGAAATTTTTCAGCTATCTGACAACTTTTTATTCTTGGTAAATAGTATTTTCTGCGATAAATAGTGTTTTCCAGCTGTGAATAGTGACTAAGCTCCTGGAGTCATTTTTGAAATCTTTGAACCCTCCGGACACGTTTTTGAGGTCTAATTTGTCAAATTCAGACTGAAA
Organism: Gleditsia sinensis; assembly: GCA_037074535.1. Classification (NCBI taxonomy): domain Eukaryota; kingdom Viridiplantae; phylum Streptophyta; class Magnoliopsida; order Fabales; family Fabaceae; genus Gleditsia; species Gleditsia sinensis. The sequence goes on from CM073476.1 coordinate 23,903,113, forward strand.
AAATATATTTTAGGGCTGTCTAACCAGGAGCCCTACCTTGTGAGTAGATAATTCTTTTTATGACTTACCCCATTCTCTTCTTAAACTTTAAATATATTATTGTTTCTGTTTATAAATTATTTATGCTATTATAAGTTTATTAAATGTGTTAAAATATATGTTATACTTACAAATTGGCACATAGTTTAAGAATAGTATAGTTTTAGCAATGTATTTTGGAACTCATTGAATATGTAGTTCTAAATGTATTTATCATTATTTGATAAAGTGAATATTATGTGCACGATGTATTGATTTGTAAAGCTATATACTTGTGAAAATAATGCATGTCATATTATAAATGAGATTGAATGGCAAGCGTAAAGCTCATAGCGAGTTGCTTGATAATTTTACATTGTATTTGATGAAGATGCATTAATATATATATGTATTTATTTGTATGGATGAATATCGACGGATTGTATGGTTTGTGACGGTACCGAATAGGGGACGCCCTATTAGCCTGAGTGAGCCGGGGGAGGGCTGTTCCAACCAGAGGACAGTGGTAATGTGGGGAGGTAGGAAGGTGATGAACTCACATTTCTTGATCACTTATTGTGACTGTAGTCGATCGGTCACTATGCATATAGCAAATTGCATTGACCAGACGTCGAATGAGGCAAGTCATTTTACATTGAGTGTGCGGGTTGACCAGATCGCCAAGTAAGGTAGCTCATTTTTAAATTAAGTGTGCCAGACCGCCGAGTAAGGCAGGTGCATTAAAAGTGATGATTTTATCTCCAAATCATAATATTTTACTATACCTTATAAAGCTGAGCATAACAACATTTGTTTAATGATCATACCTTGGTGCATATGGTTTTGGATATCTGAATATCCTTTGATTTGAGAATATTTGACATACAAGTCCCATATGAATGTACTTTTGAATTGTATTTTCTATGTGACACATTTTAAAATATAAGTATATCCATATGTTGACCTTAAGAGGTCATAGGAGGAATTATTTGCTCACTGAGTTGTCAAACTCACTACACGATATTTTTACAATTTTTTTAAAATAAGAATATCAGAGTCAGATTCGGCAGATATGTGACATATTCTCTAGGTGAGTCTACGTTGTTTCCAAGGCTTAGTTTTTGAATTATACCGTTGTTGTATTCTAGAGTATGCTCTGAATGCTACAGGCAGGATCTCCGTTTCTGCTGTACTATGATGTTTATAGACTTGGTATGTATATTATGTATACATGAGAGATCTTATATGTATTTTTTCCCATGATAAAGAATCAAATTATGCATATTTATGGAGAATATCTGTTTGCGGAAATAAAAAAAAATATAAAAAAAATATTTATTTTACGTAACGTAAATTTGGGGTGTTACAAGTTAGTATCAGAGCAATAGGTTTCTCTATGGCTATTAGAGCCAAGGATTCTATAGTAGGACTTTAAGTATGGGTATATAACTGCAGACATATTTATACTCACGGTGTTACTGTAGAATTCTATAGGGTGTCGTCCTCTTCTTTTTTTGACTCTTTTCCATAGATATGCGATGTTTAAGAATCAATAAGTATGTCCTAGACAATGTTTCTTGAGTGTGGACTACCAGTTCAGCTTTTGAACTCATGTTGATGAACAATGATAAAGAGAACACTCTTGGATATAAAGAAAAAGAATTAGCTGAAAATAAGAAAATTTAATCCAAACACAAAGGTAATGGCGTGTTCGGATGTCAATAAGGTTTGAATTGATTGTTTGATTTGTTTATGTGAAACAATATGACGAATGGCTAATACAATTTTGATAGTGGGTTATGATGTGATCAAGGTTGTTAACTCCAAGATAACGATTTGTAATAAAGTGAGTGTTTTGAAAATATATTTAAATCTCTTTTTGGATGGATGAGTTGGAATCTATATATATAAATGGATTTGGTAAGTTGTGGGTTGGATTGAATTTGAGATCAGAGAATCTATGAAGATAATATTTTCAATGATATATTTTGTTGATATAAAGAATTCGAAGACAATTTGGTTTTCAATAATATTATTTATAAGCATTATGATAAAGAAAGATGGATCATTATGACTATACATAGATTATAGACAATTGAATAAGGTGATAGTAAACATATTACCTCGTATAGATGACCTGTTTGACCAGTTACAAGGTGTTCAATATTTTTTTCCAAAAATTGATTTGGGATATGAGTAACATTAATTAAGGATAAGAGAAGAGGATGTATGAAAATTTTCTTTTAGGACTTATTATAGGCATTATGAGTTCTTAGTGATGTCATTTAGTTTGACAAATGTCCTAACTATATTCATAGATTTAATGAATAATAATTAGGTCATCTTTGGATCAACTTGTTATTATATTTATTGATGATATATTAGAACATTTCAAGAGTTCAGAGGATTATAAGCAACATTCAAAGATAGTTTTACCAACTCTAAGGGAGTATGGTTGGTAAGGATGGTATCCAAGTATATTCTAAGGAAGTAGAAGCGGTATAAGAATGACCACATCTTATTACAACTACAGATGAAGATCCAAATATAATTTGTGCTTCCTGCGGTTGTCCGTCGTCCATTCTATTTAAGCCACAGTTGGATCAGGTACATGAACATATACTTGTAAAGCATCAATCAACTCCTCAGCATTTGAAACCGAAATGAGAATTCGTCGTGCTAAGTGTGAGATGAACCTTTGTTCTACAACATGATCAAGGAAAGACAACGGATCATCAAAGAAGTGGTTAACATTTAACAAACCTATGGGTTTGTGATGCATATTTAGTTGTGCCCAAGAGACTATTTGAAAAATTTCTTCTAAAGTATCAAAACCCCCTGGTAAGGCAATGAAGATATCAACATTGCTCATCATTCTAGCCATGCGCTCATGCATGGAAGCTACCCTAAACTCTTCCACTATTGTCTTTCCTACGATGTTAGATGCAGCTAGAGTTATAGGAATAATACCTAGAACTTGGCATCCTCCTACATGGACAGCTGTAGACACACACCCCATTAATCCACGGTTACCTCCACCATAGACTAAATGAATTTTTCTCCTAGCCAGTGCCATAGCTAGGTTTTGTGCTGCTTTCACATACTCTCCATCTTTTCCAGGACTAAAACCACAAAAGACACAAATATTTCGAAATTGATGAAATGTTATTCCCTTTATAGCTGCACACACCTTAACTTGGAGTATGAAAGTAAAGAAATTAACGTGTGCATTTATAGAACTCAGAGAATGGCATACTTATGATAGCTATGTGAATAGGTCGGGGATAATTAGAATAGTATGTGAGTGATTGGTGGATATTAGCTAAATTGAAGGTGAAATTTTCAAAAATAACGGCAAGCATGTATATGTACAGTAGTTGTGATAGTCGCTTATATTAAGCATATAAAGAGAATAAGGTTAAGATATCACCAGAAATTTATCTTTTCCTTGTTGTCCTTGATGAAGCATTGATGTCTTGATTTTTGTAGAGAAGTTGTAAGTGATAGGCGTAATTGTAAAAAAAAAGTTTAAATACAAACAAGTTAGTTGTTGAAGAGGGACAATCAAATGATTTATTTTGTTTTCCCAATATTCTTGCCAGTCGACTATCGGTATTATTAAGTCGACTAGTTATTTTGAGAAATTTTAATTTGGACTAGTTCTTTTACAGTTGATTGATTATATTTATTTTGAAGCAATCAACTGCATCCTACTAGTTAACTACGTATTCTTTGATTTTCACAAACTTTTATAAGCTTATAAATGTTTCTTTTCCATGTGATATTATTTCATCGAATGAGAGTAGCTTTGAATTAAATTTTGGCATATATATTCAAAATTTGCGGCCACCGATTTTTTTTGAAATAGCAACTAGATTTGTTTACAGATTTTCAAGATTTACGACCACTGATTTTAATTTTATTTCAACGCTTTGTCCAAATTTCTAATTTCCTATTTTGGCACCATGCTCTATTAAGTATTCCACATTTTCTGCTGCATTGTCCTACATTAATATTTGGTATTAAATGCAAGATTATTTTTTTTTCATATTATAAGGAAGGTTAATTTCTTTTTTTTGAAACTCAATTATTATGGTGTCCAATTGGTTAGTAGGTTAAAGTAATAGAGATTTTGAAAGGAGTGGACGGATGATGATCATATGGTGTTTTGACGAATATAATCAAGAGAATTAGTGGTGTTGAAGTTTTTGAGGAATAAAATATGGGAAATAGAATTTAAATTAATCTTTGAACTCTTAATTTAGAAATATGGAGAATACTATAAGAATCATGTCCAAAAATAATGTAAGTGATTAAGATATTTGTGTTAAAGGTTTATATTATACTAAATTGAGTTTAGTATCTAGGATGCGAATTATGTTGAACTTGAGAATTCATGTATGAGTAATTGTTGGGAAAAATCTTCTTGAAATGATTGGGTGAATTAAATGGGATTGACATAAGTTAGAATGAGGTTCTTTTGGATATGATAGAGAAAGGCTTGAAATTGTTGATAATAAATTTATTGGTGTTAATAAGAGGGTATAGAGTTACTGTCATGAGGTAAGTAGAATTATTAGACATGTGCCAATAGTACATAAACGTTATAAAAGGTTTGATGGATTTATTGCTACGTATGTTTAACATATTGATTAATGGACTTTAGGATAAAAATAGATGATAGATTAAGATGATGATATTCATGGAATAATGTTGACATGTAAGAATCAAAGATGACTTGATAGAAGTCTGAAATAAGAAAAGATAGTTACCCCAATATGGATGTGAATATGTTCTTTTATAGGTGTATTTTCTAATATCGACCCATAGATATATCAATGTGAACTTGAGGATATAAAGTGAAATTGATTAGAAAAGGAATACAAATAATTCAATACAGGCCAAAAGTCTAAAGGAATCATGAATGTTGCGCACTAGAAATTATCAGTTGGTGACCACATATTTTTTAAGGATTCACCAATGAAAGAGGTAATAAGGTTTAGAAAGAAACTTGAACAAAGTGGGCATAGTAGTATATTACCTAGCCTTTGCCATCAGGACTGAGAAATGTAGATACATACTTTCTTGCATCAATGCTAAGGAAGTACCTATTAAAATCTTCTTATATTACCTAATTTCAAGAAATTCAATTGGACAAAAAATTGGCTTAACTATGGGTATAATTGATGTTTATTGTTGATCGACAAGTGAAGAACTTATGGATGAAAGAAATCCTTATGGTTAAGTTATATGGAAAAATCACTCAAGTGAAGAGACATATTAAAAAGTAAAGATGTTTTATAGAAAACATATTCCCAATTATTTGAGTAATAAGGTTGGTAACTCTGAATTATGCCTTAATTTCATTCCCTACATGTGATAGGATGGGCTGAAATTCAGGGACCGAATTTCTTAAGGGGGGAAGAATGTAACATCCTATAATTTTTGTTTTTAAATAATAATGTTTTGTTATAAACAAATATATTTTTATTTGTTTAAAAATGATTACGTTGTGCTAAAAGCAAATATATTTATAATTAAAATAGTTATATTGGCCTTTAATAAATTTTTGTTGTATTTTTAGAAATATTCTTTCTTTTATTATGTATAAATATATTTATTTTGTGATTTATTTTATTAATATTTTTATCAAGAAAAGTCATGATTTAAGAGTTTAACTAAAAGTTTATAAGAATGTAAAATTTTAGAAATTTTTGGGATGTTTTAGTATGAAAAACGATATTTATATGAATATATATAAAATAAAATCCTATTATTCAATTATTAAATAATAATTATTATTATAATAAAATAAATAAATAAAAAGAAGGAAAAAGGGGAGGGGAGACGGAACCGAGGAACGTCTGAAATTGGATGAATAGTGATGAATAATAACTTTCAATTTCTCTCTAGATCTGTAGTGCCTATTAGCTTCTAATCTCCAAACTGAGGATATAACTGGATTTAGGATGGAGAATACTACGGTTTTGACCGATTACTTTTTCAAATCAGTCGTTGAATCGCCGTAAATTTGAAATAGAAAATTTCAGAAAAAGGTAAACTCTGAAACACTTACTTAGAGACCTCCAATTGAAAATATGATATCGTAGATAGATTCAGTAGCTAGATAAAACTTAAGATATGAAATTTTTCAGCTATCTGACAACTTTTTGTTCTTGGTAAATAGTATTTTCTGGCGGTGAATAATGTTTTCAAGCTGTGAATAGTGACCAAGCTCCCGAAGTCATTTTCTAAATCTTTAGACCCTCTGGACACGTTTTTGAGATCTAATTGGTCAAATTCGAATTGAAAAAGTACATTTTAGGGCCATCTAACCAGGAGCCCTACCCTGTGAGTAGATAATTTTTTCTATGACTTGCCCCATGCTCTTCTTGAACTTTAAATATATTATTGTTTCTATTGATAAATTATTTATGCTATTATAAGTTTATTAAATGTGTTAAAATATCTTTTATACTTACAAATTGGCACATAGTTCAAGAAGAGTATGGTTTTAGAAATGTATTTTGGAACTCATTGAATATGTGGTTCTAAATGTATTTATCATTATTTGATAAAGTGAATATTATGTGCACGATGTATTGATTTGTAAAGCTATATACTTGTGAAAATGATGCATGTCATATTATAAATGAGATTAAATGGCAAGCGTAAAGCTCATAGCGAGTTGTTTGATAATTTTACATTGTATTTGATGAAGATGCATTAATATATATGTATTTATATGTATGGATGAATATCAATGGGTTGTATGGCTTGTGACGGTACCGAATAGGGGACGCCCTATTAGCCTGAGTGAGCTGGGGGAGGGTCGCTTCAACTGGGTGACAGTGGTAATGTAGGGAGGCAGGAGGGTGATGAACTCACATTCCCTTATCACTTATTGTGACTGTAGTCAATTGAGGATAAGTGAAGACGATATTTTTTTAAAAAAATTGATTTTAGGACTTTGTGTGGGCATTATATGTTCTTAGTGATGACATTTGGTTTGACAAATACTCAGTTGCATTCATGGACTTGATAAATAGAGTATTTAAGCCGTCCCTTGATCAATTTGTTATTATATTTATTGATGATATACTAGAATATTACACAAGTTCAGAGGATCATAAGCAACATTTAAAGATAATTTTACAAACTCTAAACGAGTATGTTTGGCAAGGATGGTGTCCAAATAGACCCTAAGAAAGTAAAAGTGATATAGCAATGGTTACGTTCTACTATAGTTAAAGATGAAGATACAAGTCCAATTTGCGCTTTCTACAGTTGTCTGTTATTCAATATATTTGAGCTATAACTGAATCAGGTATATGAACATATGCTTGTAAAGCATCAATCAACTCCACAGTATTTGAAGCCAAGATGAGAATTCGTCGTGCTAAATATGAGATAAACTTTTGTTCCACAGCTTGATCAAGAAAAGACAATAAATCATCAAAGAAGTTATTAACATTTAACAAACCTATCAATTTATAATGCATATTCAGTTGTGCCCAAGAGACTATTTAGAAAATATCCTCTAAAGTACTAAAATCACTTGGTAAGGCAATGAAGGCATCAGCATTGCTAATCATTCTAGCCATGCGCTTGATAAAGGGGAATTTTGATTACTTAATGGCTATATTTCATCCCCTAATTCATAATAACTTGTGGTTATTTCTCTGCTTTTAGTTATACTTTGTTTTGAATACTATTGTAGTCTGTTTTGTGTTTGTAGGAGAACAAAGAAGGCCAAGAAGTAAGGGAAAACAATCATGGGAAGTGCCAAATGGACTTGGGATATGCAAAGGAGGAATCAAGAAAGCAGCACACCCAAAATTGGAGAAAAATCTACACGGCCGCCCCCAACACGACCAGGCCGTGCTCTGGGCAGAAGCTGCAGAATGATCCTAGAATCCAGCCCAAAGCACGACCAGGCTGTGTCCTGGAACACGGCCATGCTTCGAGTCCGTACTACATGTTAAAATTAGGGTTTTTGGCTGCCAAGTGGATAAATAGGCAGGGGAAAACGTAGAGGCGTAGATTCAGACTAGAGGAGACACTTTGGACTCTATTTTTAGGCTTAGAAAACACTCTTAGGTTAGGTTTTAACTTGAATCATTATGGATTGGATGTTCTAGAATAGGATTTATTAGCATTGGAAGATTGTATTTTAGTTTTTACTTTTCTACACACTAGGTTACATCTTTCTACTTCAGTTCCTTATCTCTACTTCTACCTCTATTCATTCTCTTGAGATTGTATCGAACTACCATGGTTTATTTAATGATTATGAATTTGGTTTCTGAATATATGATGTGTGAGTAGTTTTTATCTAGGGTTTTGGTAAACCCACTTGTGGTATGATGATACTTTGATTGAATGTTGGAACCCTAATTGTGATTGCTTCTAGATTGATTAAGATTAACTATTATATGCATGAATGAGTTGGTAGAATGCTTGATCACCAATCTATCACATCTTAGGTATTTAATTGATGAACTTAAAGGTGAAGATTAAAACCTGAACTTAATAGTTAATTAGGGTTACCTCATTCAGGAAAGTAGTTTAAGATTCTCTAGGAATGAATCAATTAGTAGGCACGAGAACACCGATTAATTGTATTCCATGGTTGGCATTAAGCTTAATGAACCTATGTTAAACTAAGCACCACAAAAGTAGGCAATTGGATTAACCTAGGTACGATTAGTAATGCTTAAAAGAGTTTGGTAGTTAATTAAGGCTAAACCATCCCCTAACTAATCTAGATAATTGCAATTAGAGGTACATACTTGTTGTTGAGTATCACAAGTGTGGTGAACCCTAACCCTAGGCTTTGCTTAATTGGTTATTTTCATCTATTTAATTGTGACATTTTCTCATCAAATTGCATCGAGTTAGATAGCATATTTTGCATCACTCTAGTAATTGACATTGTTCTCTGCCGGATACGACCCATACTCGCCAGATTAGCTATAACTACACCGTGCACTTGCGGTAACTAGTGAAATACACACAACAGCGCTCATGCATGGAAGCTACCTTAAATTCCTCCACAATAGTCTTCCCTATGATGTTTTATGTAGCTAGAGCTGTAGGAATAATACCTAGAACTTGACATCCTCCTACATGTGCAGCTGTAGACACACACTCCATTAATCCACAGTTACCTCAACCATAGACTAAATAAATCTTTCTCTTGGCCAACACCATACCCAGATTTTGTGCTGCTTTCACATACTCTCCATCTTTTCTAGGACTAGAACTATAAGACATAAATATTTTGAAACTGATAGAATGCGGTTCCCTCCATAACTACACTCACCCTAAATTTGAGTATGAAGATAAAGATACTAACATGTGCATTTATAGAACTCAGAGACAAGTATAACTAGAACAACTATGTGAGTGATTGGTGGATATCAGATAAATTAAAGGTGAAATTCAAAAATGACAATATGCATGCATATGTACAGTAGTTGTGATTGTGGCTCATATTAAGCACATAAAGAGAATAAGGTTAAGATATCACCAGAAATTTTCCTTTTTCTTATTTTCTTTGATGAAGTATTGATGTCTTGGTTCAAGTAAGAAAGTTATAAGTTGTAACGCCCCCAATTTTCGAGCACATGAAACAATTTTTTTTTTTTCGCAATTAGATATTTTTCTTAACACGCATAACACTATTCTTTGTCATAGAAATAAATACATATAGGTTCTTTCATGTATATACATTATACAGACCAAGTTATAAATGTTAAAGTAACAACAGAAGTAGGGATCCTGCTTGTAGCATTCAGAGCACACTCTAGAATACAAACACAGTATAATTCAAAACTGTGAGCCTTAAAAGCAACGTAGACTCACCTAGAGAATATATCACCTAACTGATCACCTATCTACAGAATCAGACTCTGTATTCTTATCTGAAAAATGTGAAAATATCGTATAGTGAGTTTGACAACTCAGTGAGCAGATAATATCTCCTATAACCTCTTAGGTCAGCATATGTATGTACTCATGTTTTCAAATTTGTCACATAAAAAATACAATTCAGAAGTACATCCATATGAGACCTGTATTTCAAATATTCTCAAATAAAAGGATATTCAGATATCCAAAACCATATTCAGCACGGTATGATCATTAAACAAACGTTGTTATGCTCAGCTGAATAAATTGTAGTAAAATAATAAGCTTTTCAGATAAAGTTATATCTAGCCCCTGAATCCATCTATGGTGTCAGATTTCCAATTTGAGGTCTTTAAGTAAGAGTATCAGAGTTTACTTTTTTGTTGAGATTTTCTACTTCTGATCTGCGGCGATTCTATGGCTGATTTGAGAAATTATTTAGTCAAAATCGTAGTATTCTCCGTCTTGAATCCAGTGGTACCCTTAGTTTTGAGATCAAAAATCAATAGGCACTCCAAATCTAGAGAGAAAACATGGAAATATGGTGCGAACTGTCGCAGGTGCACCCAAATTAATACCTTACCTCAAAACTAACCTGTAGTAGTGGGAGTAAGGGTCGATCCCACAGAGACTGGAATTACCTTATGTGATAAAAAGGGGGAAATTGATGATCGCAAATTAAGTAAAATAAACAATAATGAAAATAAATAAGCGAAAGTGATTAATAATAAAGACGTTGGTTTCGGTTAGTATCCACCGTCAAGGGATTACATTGATCATCGACATCATAATCAATCTGCAAATGAATATCTATCATTGGGGTTTTAACCCCGTTTCTCCTTAAGTCTAGCAAATTAATGACAATCGCACTAATTAAACCCTAATTAACAAGCCATATTTTAGCACATCGGTAAAACATAACTTGCTAACCGCATGAAGAACTAGAGAAACTGACAGAGCTAAACAAATATAAACACATCGGTTATATTTAATTTAGTTAATCATTCATCATAGGTTCAATGATTTATAATCCAAAACCCTCAAACCTATTTGCCCCACGAATCGCAGAATTGAAAACTTTGTTCAAAACACAATTCAGCGGTAGATTAAAACAGACAAAATACTAGTAGGCCTCCTAGCAATCATATGAATAATCATTAAGAATAAGAACAGATGTACAATCAATATTCAAAGCAAATTGAAATAATAACATCAAATCCACATCTCACAATGTATAAAAATCCCTTGAGGTTTCAACTCACCTCAACCAACTAAAGAGAATTAGCCACGCAAGGCCATAAGATAAACAAAAGAAGAATTGAAGAATGTAGATGAAGAATTCGGTGATGAATTGGATTCAGAAATTGGCTCCCCTCTCTGCTTGTTTTTCTCCCTTTTTATAGATTAACTCCTTCTAATTGATGTAGGAGTGTTTCTAGGTCAAATTTCGACCTATCGGGCTTCAATTGGAGTCAAAAAACCCTTAAAATCGCGAATTCAACGACCTGGTGCGGCGCTGCGGGGAATGAGGGACGGGGCGCCGCGGCGCCCATGTAGAGCGCCGCGGCGCTCACATGCTGCGAAACTTGGCTGGGTTGTTCAGCGCCGCGGCGTTCACTTGCAAGCACCGCGGCGCCCAGAAATTTTCAGAATTTGCCAAAGTGTCGAACACGAAAGTTGTAGCTCTATGTCTCTGCTTTCGATAACCGCTGAAATCACCTCAATCGGATCTAAATTGAAGGAGATATGATAAAATTAGTGACCAAAGGTCAGAATTCACCCTGCTGCACTGTGATTCTGATTTGCAAGCTCTATAACGCTATGAAATCTCCAGAATTGGACCAAGTGTTCAACATAAAAGTTGTAGAGGATTGTGTTATAGTTTCACAGACACTTGAATCACTTTGATTGGAGTACATAAGACAGAGATATGCTCAAAACAGTGCTGAAAGGTCTGGAATCGCTGCAATGTAGCATTTTTCCATGAATTTCTTATCTTTTTCTTCCATTTTCTTCTTCCTTTGTTCCTACAAGACAAAACACAAAACTAAGCTAATTCCTAATTATATTTTACTTAAATCAAACAAAAGGTAAGCATAAAGGTATTAAAATCATGCTTAATTAAGATCACATCAAATACCCCTACACTCAACCTTTTGCTTGTCCTCAAGCAAAATAATCCCTAAAAATAAAAACAAAAATCAATATATGTAGTAAGTGTTAGGCTTACCAAACTTTCTGCCTCATATCATAAAAATATGTTCGAGAAAAATTTCGAAAGATCATAATCATACACAAAATTAACCCAAATGTAATTCATTATTTTATCCTCTTGAATCCCAAGTGTGTGTGTGTTTTGAGCCATTAAATTTCCTTTTACCCAGATGAGTTTATATATCCCAAAATTTTGGTTGTAGATCTCTAAGTAGTTTAGGATTTCCATATGCTTATTCTTCATGCCACTCTCCACTAATGTAGGCCAAAACTACTTCTAGGATCAATAGGACTTTAATTAGCTTGTAATGTGGCCAAGATATAAGGTGGGATAAAGGATACAAATGTAGGCTCAATCACCCAACACCACATGACTAAATATGATCTATTGAGCTTTTTCAAGTTTCGAGGACTTTCCCCCACATTCATTTTCTTACTTCAATTGAGTTTGATCCATCATTTTCCTTGATTCTCAAAATATTTTTTTTTTCACAACCTATGCTTTTATTCTCTTTGAAATTTTCTTTTCTTCCTTTTTCATAATTCTCTTCTTTTTTTTTTTGCATAATTCTTTTCTTTTCCTTACTCCACCCTTCCACCCTTTTGTCAATTTAAGCTCTACAAAACAAGTATTCAGAAAAATAATCATGGAGTGAGTGAATAGGATCAAAAATAAGGATATTCATACAAAATTTGGCTTTCGGCTCATTTGTGATTTTTAGAAGAAAAAGTTCATTAAGCTCAAAATAGAGGAACTAAGGATATTTCATTGTGTAGGTTAGGCTAGAAAGGCTCAATCTATCCAATAATGCCTAAATCATCTCCTAAATAATAGTATTAACCTAGGATTTCGCCTCAAGCAGCATTCAAATAAGTTCTAGAATCCTATTGAGATCATTACATATTTTTGAATTATATAAACTTTTTCTAATTAAAAGATAAATCGAATGCCCAAATTTATTGTGCAAAATATTTCAGGATTCTAAAGTCAAAAGTAATAAATTGCAAAAGGGATAAAATCACATACAACCATGAAGTTTCTACATTTTTCAAGAGCTAAAAAAAAATTTGGATAGTCATATCATTGGCTGTTGGTTGTGCCTAACATCTTAAAACATAAATTGAATACTCACACAATCACTCAACTTGCTAAAAGCAATAAAAGTGCATAAATAGTGAAAAACAGAAAATTGATGCTCATAATAGGGTCACAATGATTCAGACAAATAAACTTCCACCCCCACACTCAAACTTTACATTGTCCTCAATGTAAAAGAAAGATAAGAATTAAGGAAAGATAAAGAAAAAGAAAAAAAAATGAGTTAAGTGAACTTCCCTGAATTTGTTTGGAGTGGAATGCGCATGTTGCATTACTGGACCATGAATATCTCTGATTCCCACTTTTCTTTTTCTTTTTATGTTGGGTTGCCTCCCAATAAGCGCCTTTGTTTAACGTCGTTGGCTCGACTCAAGGCTCCTTATGTCATTCAAGGAGGATCCTTGATGTCAACTTTGAATTGGCTTGCCTTTGAATGTACAGAATTCTGAGGTTCAGCTGCATTATGAAGAGGGAAGTTAGCATTAGTCAAAGATTTAATTAAATGAGAACTCAACTTACCTGGAAATAACCGATGTCTTGAGTAGCTTTTGGCATCTAATTTAATTTCATCCTTTTGAGATTCTACCAAAGCATGCGGTAACTTTCCTCTATCTTTGAGTAGGGAATATTTATTTGAAGTTATAACTGCGGGTGGTTCTCCACTGTATATGCCCTTTAAATGGCTAGGGAGGCTCTTTAAGCCTAGGTCAGAATTCTGCAAAATAGAAGGTACAGGCATCTTATTAGAAATTGATAACAACATAGAAAAATCCTTACCTGTTTGCTGCACTTCTGGTGCTTCCTCTCCTACTATAACATTCTCGTCGAATTTGACGTTTAGGGTACATTCCATAACCTCTTTCCTAGTAGGCTTACTAGTGTCAACTTCCAAGTCATCTTTTTCATTTAGTGCAGAATTTTCTTCCTTTTGCATTGACGATGCTGGGGCTAAACTTTCAATTTCTAAATTTTGAGACTCTAGCCTGCTGACTGTTGTTGCTAATTGCCCAATTTTATTTGTTAAGCTTTCAATGCTGGCCCTTACCTCTTGTTGAAATTGATGAGTATTTTGTGTAAGAGATTCAACAATATCTTCTAAAGAACTACTTACCTGAAAATCCTGATATGCAGACTGTCTAGGATAATAGGCCTGTTGGGTATGCTGAAAATTTGCAAAATTTTGTTCTATAGGACTATTTTGTGCATTCCCATACCTGAAGTTAAGATGATCCTTCCATCCAGGATTGTACATGGTTGAATAGGAATCATACCTCACTTGTTGTGGTTCATGGAAACCATTAACCATATTTACCTGCTCAAATGACTCATCATAGAAAGTTGGGTACCCAAAAGAAGGATGCCCTATGGCTGAATAATTTCCATAACACTTCTCTCTTTGCATATTTTCTACACGTTGACGAACAAGAGAAGTTAAATTTGCAAGTTGCTCTTCAAGGGAAGAACTACATACCTCACCAGCATATCTTAATGGAGAGCCCAGCCTAGTGCCAAATTGTTGAAAATTGGCTGCCATATTCAAAGTTATGAACAAAAAGAAAAGAAAAGAAAAATCACAAAAAGTAAATTGACGCAATCCCCGGCAATGGCGCCAAAATTTGGTGCGCACTGTCACAGGTGCACCCAAATTAATACCTTACCTCAAAACTAACCTGTAGTAGTGGGAGTAAGGGTCGATCCCACAGAGACTGGAATTACCTTATGTGATAAAAAGGGGGAAATTGATGATCGCAAATTAAGTAAAATAAACAATAATGAAAATAAATAAGCGAAAGTGATTAATAATAAAGACGTTGGTTTCGGTTAGTATCCACCGTCAAGGAATTACATTGATCATCGACATCATAATCAATCTGCAAATGAATATCTATCATTGGGGTTTTAACCCCGTTTCTCCTTAAGTCTAGCAAATTAATGACAATCGCACTAATTAAACCCTAATTAACAAGCCATATTTTAGCACATCGGTAAAACATAACTTGCTAACCGCATGAAGAACTAGAGAAACTGACAGAGCTAAACAAATATAAACACATCGGTTATATTTAATTTAGTTAATCATTCATCATAGGTTCAATGATTTATAATCCAAAACCCTCAAACCTATTTGCCTCACGAATCGCAGAATTGAAAACTTTGTTCAAAACACAATTCAGCGGTAGATTAAAACAGACAAAATACTAGTAGGCCTCCTAGCAATCATATGAATAATCATTAAGAATAAGAACAGATGTACAATCAATATTCAAAGCAAATTGAAATAATAACATCAAATCCACATCTCACAATGTATAAAAATCCCTTGAGGTTTCAACTTACCTCAACCAACTAAAGAGAATTAGCCACGCAGGGCCATAAGATAAACAAAAGAAGAATTGAAGAATGTAGATGAAGAATTCGGTGATGAATTGGATTCAGAAATTGGCTCCCCTCTCTACTTGTTTTTCTCCCTTTTTATAGATTAACTCCTTCTAATTGATGTATGAGTGTTTCTAGGTCAAATTTCGACCTATCGGGCTTCAATTGGAGTCAAAAAACCCTTAAAATCGCGAATTCCGCGACCTGGTGCGGCGCTGCGGGGAATGAGGGACGGGGCACCGCGGCGCCCATGTAGAGCGCCGCGGCGCCCATGTAGAGCGCCGCGGCGCTCACATGCTGCGAAACTTGGCTGGGTTGTTCAGCGCCGCGGTGCTCACTTACAAGCACCGCGGCGCCCAGAAATTTCCAGAATTTGCCAAAGTGTCGAACACAAAAGTTGTAGTTCTATTTCTCTGCTTTCCATAGCCGCTGGAATCACCTCAATCGGATCTAAATTGAAGGAGATATGATAAAATTAGTGACCAAAGGTCAGAATTCACCCTGCTGCACTGTGATTCTGATTTGCAAGCTCTATAACGCTATGAAATCTCCAGAATTGGACCAAGTGTTCAACATAAAAGTTGTAGAGAATTGTGTTATCGTTTCACAGACACTTGAATCACTTTGATTGGAGTACATAAGACAGAGATATGCTCAAAACAGTGCTGAAAGGTCTGGAATCGCTGCAATGTAGCATTTTTCCATGAATTTCTTATCTTTTTCTTCCATTTTCTTCTTCCTTTGTTCCTACAAGACAAAACACAAAACTAAGCTAATTCCTAATTATATTTTACTTAAATCAAACAAAAGGTAAGCATAAAGGTATTAAAATCATGCTTAATTAAGATCACATCAAAATACAATTCATACTATCTCACTATTCATCATATCGAAATTTTGCCGCTTCGGTTTTTGTCTCCCCCTCCCTCTCTTTCTTTTATTTATTTATTTTTATTTAATAATTTAATATTTAAGATTTTTTTATTTTATTTTATATATATTCATTTAAATACCGTTTTTATCCTAAAACATCCCAATTTTTTTTAAAAATTTACATTATTGCAAAACTTTAATTGAACTCTTAAATCATGACTTTTCTTGATAAAAATTTTAATAAAACAAATCACACAATAAATATATTTATGCATAATAAAAGAAAAAATATCTCTAAAAAATAGAACAAAAATTTATTAAAGGCTAATATAATTATTTTAAGCAAAATAATAATCATTTTAATTAAAAGTATACTTACTTTTAGCAAAACATAATCATTTAAAGTAAAAATATATTTTTTATCATAAAAAAATATTTAAAAATTATGGGATATTACATTCTTCCTCCCTTAAGAAATTCGGTCCCCGAATTTTAAACCATCCTATCTTATGTAAGGAATGAAATCAAAGCATAATTCAGAGTTACCAACTTTATTACTCAAATAATTGGGGATATCTCATCTATATGTCATCTTCTACTTCCCAGGTGGCTTTCTCATTTTAGTGGTTTTTCCATATACACTTAACCATAGGGATTTCTTTTAACCATAAGTTCTTCACTTTTCGATCCATAATAAGCATTGGGTTTTCTTCATGATTAAGTCAAATTCTTGTCCAATTAAATTTCTTAGAATTAGATAACATGAGAAGAATTTTATAGGTACTTTCTTAACATTAATGTAAGAAAGACTATACTAACATTACTTAATCCTGATAGCAAAGTTAGGCGACATATACTATGCATACTTTATCCAAAATTCCAAAAGAACCTATATACTAAATCTTAACTTTTTTCTTCTTTCCAAACCTCCTTACCTCTTTCATAGGTGAGTCCTTTAAGAAAATTTGATCACCAACTGATAATTAATAGTGCTCAATATTCATGGTCCTTATAGACTTTTGACCTGTATTGAGTTTCTTGTATATTTTTTTTTAATAAATTTTGCTTTATTAACGACATCTTACCATAAGTCTGACTCCACTAAGTCATCTAACAAAAAGTTTGTAACACCTCTTACATGCGATTTTAAGTCATCTAATAACACTTTATTATAAGCAAATTCTGCTAACGGATCTCCTTCCAAACTCGAAGACATACACTTGAAGCATGCTTTCTAAATTAACATCATCAATTTAAGTTAGTTATATTCTATCTATTGTATGTTATTCCAAATTAGATTCCCAAAAGCTTAACTTTACTTAACTCACTCACCTATCAAGAGACCTATGATGTTTCATGCAAAACCTCAAATGGTGCCATTTATATGTTGGCCTAATAATTACTGATAGGGGCAAGTTCAACTAAGGATAAATGATTTTCTCCAAAATTTCACCAAAATTATATAAAGATACCTAAAGCACGACTTCTAATGTATAAACACATCATTTAAATTTACTATCAATTATACTATAATCTAGATAAGATCTTAAGCTTCTTGATTAGCTCTCTTGAAACAAAATATTCAATTCTTACTTGTTGCCATATCAAACAACGAAAAATATTTCACTTGTATCTTCTTTTACCATTATACTAGTACAATTATTTTATATCTTAGTATATTCTTATTGCCTCGGGTTATCCATATTCACAATCTATAGCTTCCTCTGAAATCTCCTTTCTCAACAATTGTTCACACGTGAATTTCCAATCTTAATATAATTCACATCCTAGGTCCTAGACTCCACTTAGCATGGTATAAACCCATAACACAAATACCTTGATCGCTTTACATTATTTTCAAACATGGTTCTCAAATTATTCTCCTTTCCCTTCTCAACCACATTAGGTAAACTTAAGTGGTCTTCATACCTTAATACTCAATCAGTATATACTGTAAACTCATTATTCTTTCTAATTTGCACATAATCTGCCAACTTACACAGTTATACATACTTGATATAATTTTTTTAAATACGTTATTTATTAGATAAATTCTTTCAAAATCTTCATACTTTAACCTACTAACCACTTGGACACCATAATAACTGAGTTTCAAAGAAAAGAAATTAACTTTTCTTGTAATGAGGGAAAAGAACTTTACGTTTAATGTGAAACATTAATAAGGGAGAATTGATGTGATCTTAATTAAGCATTATTTTAATACCTTTATGCTTACCTTTTGTTTGATTTAAGTAAAATATAATTAGGAATTAGCTTAGTTTTATGTTTTGTGTTGTAGGAACAAAGGAAGAAGAAAGTGGAAGAAAAAGATAAGAAATTCATGGAAAAATGCTACATTGCAGCGATTCCAGACCTTTCAGCACTGTTTTGAGCATATCTCCCTCTTATGAACTCCAATCAAAGTAATTAAAGTGGCTGTGAAACGACAGCACAATCGTCTACAACGTTTATGTTGAACACGTGATCCAATTCGGGAGATTTCATAGCGTTACAGAGCTTGCAAATCAGAATCATAGTGCAGCAGGATGAATTCTGAACTTTGGTCACTAATTTTAGCATATCTCCTTCAATTTAGATTGGCTTAAGGTGATTCTAGCGGCTATGGAAAGAAGAGACATAGAGATACAACTTTCATGTTCGACACTTTAGCAAATTCTGGAGTTTTCTAGGCGCCACAGTGCTGGCAAGAGAGCACCGCGGCGCTACATCATAGCAGGTTCAGAGGGCTGCGGCGCTTCCTAGCGCGCTGCGGCATTTGTTGCCCAGAAGCACCGGGCGCCGCAGTGCCCGATGCCCAGCGCCGCGGCGCCGCAGCGCCCGATGCCCAGCGCCACAGCGCCCGAGCGTCAGAATTCAGAGTTCACCAGAGCTAGCCTAAGCGCCGCGCCACCCCGTCAGAAGCTTTCCGGAGCGTCGCGGCGCCCGCCATCGCATCAGGTCTCTGAGTTCGCGATTTTTAAGGTTTTTTTAACTCTAATTGAAGCCCATAAGCCGAAATTTGACCTAGAAACACTCCTACACCAATTAGGAGGAGGGAGTCTATAAAAAGAGAGAAAAGCAACTAGAGAAGGCATCAAATCTTTCACCGAATTCTTCATCTACATTCTTCAATTCTTCTTTTGTTTATCTTATGGCCCTACATGGCTAATTCTCTTTTAGTTGGTTGAGGTGAGTTGAAACCTCAAGGGATTTTTATACATTGTGAGATGTGGATCTGATGTTATTATTTCAATTTGTTTTGAATATTGATTGTTCATCTGTTCTTATTTTTAATGATTATTCATATGATTGCTAGGAGGCCTACTAGTATTTCGTCTGTTTTAATCTACAGCTGAATTGTGTTTTGAACAAAGTTTTTAATTCTGCGATTCGTGAGGCAAATAGGTTTGAGGGTTTTGGATTATAAATCATTGAACCTATGATGAATGATTGACTAAATTAGATATAGCTGATGTGTTTATATTTGTTTAGCTCTGTTAGTTTCTCTAGTTCTTCATGCGGTTTACAAGTTATATTTTACCGACGTGCTAAAAGATGGCTTGTTAAGTAGGGTTTAATTAGTGCGATTGTCATTAATTTGCTAGGCATAAGGAGAAACGGGGTTAAAACACCAATGATAGATATTCATTTGCATATTGACTATGTTATCGATGATCAATGTAATCCCTTGACGGTGGATACCAACCGAAACCAACGTCTTTATCATTAATCACTTTCGCTTATTTATTTTCATTATTGTTTACTTTACTTAATTTGAGATTATCAATTTCTCCCTTTTTAATCACATAAGGTAATTCCAGTCTCTGTGGGATCGACCCTTACTCCCACTTCTGCAGGTTAGTTTTGAGGGAAGGTATTAATTTGGGTGCATCTGCGACAGTGCGCACCAAGAATGCAGTAGAATAGACGAAAAGCATAATAAAGAACGGTGTCAAAATAGAAGGTCAAAAATTTGGACAAAGCATTGAAAGAAAATTAAATTCGATGGCTGTAATTCTTGAAAATCTATAAACAAAATCTAGCTGTTATTTTGACAAAAATACAAAAATCAGTGGCTGCAAGTTTTGAATATATGTGCCAAAATCTACTTTAAAGCTGTTGGTATTCGGTGGAAAAATAGCACATGAAAAAGAAACATTTCTGAGTTTATAAAAGTCTGTGAAAATTAAAGAATACATAATTAACTAGTAAGATGTAGTTGATTGATTCAAAATAGATGTAATCAATCAACTGTAAAATAAACCAGTCCATATTAAAAATTTTCAAAATAACTAGTCGACTTAATAACATCGATAGTCGACTAGCAAGAACATTGGGAAAACAATATAAACCATTTGATTGTTCCTCTTCAATAATTAATTTGTTTGCATTTTAACTCGTTTTTTTTACAATTACGTATATCATCTACAAGTTTTCCTACAAAAATCAAGAGATCAATGCTTCATCAAGGACAACAAGGAAAAAGACAAATTTCTGGTGATATCTTAACCTTATTCTCTTTATGTGCTTAATATGAACCACGATCACAACTATTGTACATATACATGTTTGAAGTCATTTTTGAAAATTTTCACCTTCAATTTAACTAATATCCACCAATCAATCACATAGTTGTTCTAATTATGTCCGACCTATTTACATAGCTATTGTAAGTATGCCCTTCTCTTAGTTCTATAAATGCTCAAGTTAGTATCTTTACCTGCATACTCAAAGTTAGGGTGTGTGTAGCTATAGAGGGAATCACATTCTGTCAATTTCGAAATATTTGTATCTTTTGTGGTTTGAGTCCTGGAAAAGATGGAGAGTATGTAAAAGATGCACAAAACTTAGCTATGGTGTTGGCCAGAAGAAAAATTCATTTAGTGTATGGTAGAGGTAACCGTAGGTTAATGGGGTGTGTCTACAGTTGCACATGTAGAAGGATGTCAAGTTCTAGGTATTATTCCTACAGCTCTAGCTGCATCCAACATTATAGGGAAGACAATTGGGGAAGAATTTAGAGAACTTCCATGCATGAGCGTATGGCTAGAATGATGAGCAATGTTGATGCCTTCATTGCCTTACCAGGTAGCTTTGGTATTTTAGAGGAGATTTTCCAAATAGTCTCTTGGGCACAACTGAATATGCATCACAAACCGATAGGTTTGTAAAATGTTAATTACTTCTTTGATGGTTTGTTGTCTTTTCTAGATCAAGCTGTGGAACAAATGTTTATCCTACATTCAGCATGACAAATTCTCATCTTAGCCTCAAATGCTGAGGAGTTGATTAATGCTTTACCAGCATTTGTTCATATACCTGATCCAACTATGGCTAAAATAGAATGGACGGCAGACAACCACAGGAAGCGCAAATTGGATTTGGATCTTCATCTTTAAATATAGTAAAACGTAGCCATTGCTGTACCACTTTTACTTTCTTAGAGTCTACTTGGATACCATCTTTACCAACCATACTCCCTTAGCAAATTGGATTTGGATCTTCATCTTTAAATATAGTAAAACTATCTTTAAATGTTGCTTATGATCCTCTTTACTCTTGAAACATATTAATATTTCGTTAATAAAGACAATAATAAATTTATTTAAGAATAGTTTAATTACTCTATTCATTAAGTCCATGATTGCAGTTGGGGCATTTGTCAAACTAAATGATATGACCAAGAACTCATAATGCCTATAATGTGTCTTAAAAGAATTTTTTCAAATATCCTCTTCTTTTATCCTCAATTAATGATACTCATATTTCAAATCAATTTTTTTAAAAAAATATTGAGCACATTGTAACTGGTCAACAAATCATCTATACGAGATACACTATCACCTTATTCAACTGTCTATAATCTACACACAATCGCAACTATCCATCTTTTGTTTTTCACAAATAGTATTATAGCTCTCCAAGAAGGAGTACTAGGGTATTTAAATCCTTTATCTAACAAGTTTTACAACTAATTTTTTAATTCCTTGAGTTCAGTCATTGCCATTTTATATGGGGGTATAGACACTAGTTGGGTTTTAGGAAGTAAATCAATACCAAATTCTATTTTACGTTTAGAGGTAATCTTGACAATTTCTCAGGAATTACATTAGAAAATTCTCTAACCACTGGAAATTGATTTACACTGGTATACTTTATATTAACATCTCCCACTACTGCCAAATATCCTTTGCACCTTTTTATAATAACTTATAGGATGCTAAAATAGAGATTAGATTTTTGGATACCTCACTATAGTCTCCTTGTATCAAGAAAGAAGATTATCTAGGAATATTAAATTTAATCATCTTTTGACGACATTCTAAAATGGCTTGACATGTTGCCAACCAATCCATTTCTAATATCACATCAAAGTCTACCATATCTAGACATTCAGGTAAAACAGATATTATAGTCAGAAATGATCATATTTGACATTTGTCTTAATTCTTTAAATTCTTTGGGACACCTATCCCTTTACCTTTCAAGTAGTAATTGACCCATAGATACCTTTTAAGGTGTCACAATATTGATCAACTTTATACTAAGAAATTTAATAACTTGGAATAGAAAAAAAATTGAAACCCTATAGAATCCTTCAGCAGCACCTGAAGTATAAATATATCCAGCTCATACCCATGCTAAATGTCCTACTAAAGAATCCTTTGCTCTGATAGTCACAGGGAAACCTAATGCTCTGATACCAACTTGTAATCAGATATTTTGAACACGTGAAACAAACATTTTTTTTTCAGTAGTAAGATATTTTTCTTAACATGCATAACACTATTCTTTGTCATAGAAATAGATACACACTGGTTATTTTATGTATATACATTATATAGACCAAGTTATAAATGTCAAAGTAACAACAGAAGCAGGGATCCTCCCTGTAGCATTCAGAGCACAATTTAGAATACAAACATAGTATAATTCAAAACTGTGAGTCTTAAAGGCAACGTAGCCTCACCCAGAGAATATGTCACCTAACTGATCACCTATCTACAGAATCAGACTCTGTATTCTTATCTAAAAAATGTGGAAATATCGTGTAGTGAGTTTGATAACTCAGTAAGTAGATAATACCTCCTATGACCTCTTAGGTCAGCATTTGTATGTACTCATGTTTCAAAATTTGTCACATAGAAAATACAATTCAGAAGTACATCCATATGAGACCCGTATTTCAAATATTCTCAAATAAAAGGATATTCAGATATCAAAAACCATATTCAGTACGGTATGATCATTAAACAAATGTTGTTATGCTAAGCTGAATAAACTATAGTAAAATAATAAGCTTTTGACATAAAATTATAACTTTTAAAATGACCTGTCTCATTCGGTGATCTGGTCAACCCAATTTAAAATGACCTACCTCATATGGCGATTTGGTCAACCCACACACATCGATATGCCATGCTTTCATGGTTCGTATTCATACTGGAAATCAGAACATTTGCTATACGCATAGTGACCGATCAATTACAGTCACAATAGTGATCAGGGAATGTGAGTCCATCACCCATCTGCCTCCTCACATTACCACTGTCACCCAGTTGGAGTGGGCTTCCCTCGGCTCACTCAGGCTAATAGGGTGTCCCCTATTCGGTACTGTCACAAGCTATACAACCCATCGATATTCATCTATACATATAAATACATATATATAAATGCATATTCATCAATGCAATGTAAAATTATCAAGCAACTCACCATGAGCTTTACGCTTACCATTCAATCATAATCAGTAACTTTATAGTTTTACAAATCAATGACACGTGTATAAATATTCACTTTATCATTTAATGATAAATACATGTGAAATTAGATATATCATGAGTTTAGAAATCCATTTTCAAAACTATACTCTTCTCAAACTATATTCCAAATTGTAAGCAATTCAGATAATTTTAATACATTTCAGAAATATTTAAAAGTGTAAATATATCATAAACATAATCAAATACATGCTTAAAGATCAAGAAGAGTATAGGGCAAGTCATATAAAGAATCATCTACTCACAAGATAAGGGCTTCAGATTGGATTGCCTCAAAATGAACTTTTCCAATCCACTTTTGACTAAACAGACTTCAAAATCATGTTCGAAGGGTCCAAAGATCAAGAAAATGATTCTAAGAACATGGTCACTATTCATGGCCAAAAAACACTATTTATCACCAAAAAATACTATTCACCAAGAACAAAAAGTTGTCAGATAGCTGAAAATTTTCATATCCTAATGTTTATCTAGCTCCTGAATCCATTTACGATGTCAGATTTCCAATTTGAGATCTCTAAGTAAAAGTTTCAGAGTTTATCTTTTTCTGAAATTTTTTACTTCTAATCTACGGCTGATTTAAGAAATTGTTCGGTCAAAATCATAGTATTCTCCATCTTGAATCTAGTGGTACCCTTAGTTTTGAGATAAGAAGTCAATAGACACTCCAGATCTAGAGAGAAAATATAGAGATACTATTCACACTATTTCACTATTCATCATATCGAAATTTCGCCGCTTTGGTTTCTGTCTCACCCTCCCCCTCTTTTATTTATTTATTTATTTTTATTATTTAATAATTAAATATTTAAGATTATTTTTATTTTATTTTATATATACTCATTTAAATACCGTTTTTTATCCTAAAACATCCCAAATTTTTTTAAAAATTTACATTATTGCAAAACTTTAGTTGAACTCCTAAATCACGACTTTTCTTGATAAAATTCTTAATAAAACAAATCACAAAATAAATATCGTTATGCATAATAAAAGAAAGAATATCTCTAAAAAATAGAATAAAAATTTATTAAAGGCCAATATAATTATTTTAAGCAAAATAATAATTATTTTAATTAAAAGTATACTTACTTTTAGTAAAACATAATCATTTAAAGTAAAAAATATATTTTTATCGTAAAAAATTATTGTTTAAAAATTACAGGATATTACATAAGTGATAGGCGTCATTAAAAAAAAGAAGAGAGTGAAAATACAAATCAGTTAATTGTTCAAAAGGGACAATTAAATGATTTACCATGTTATTTTTAATGTTCTTGCCAGTTGACTATTGGTATTATTACAGCTGATTGATTACATCTGTTTTGAAGAAACCAATTGCATCCTACCAATTAAATATGTGTTCTTTATTTTTCACAGACTTTTATAAGCTCAGAAATGCTTATTTTCCATGTGCTATTCTGCCACCGAATAACAGTAGTTTTGAATTAGATTTTGACACTTATATTCAAAACTTGTGGCCATCGATTTTTGCCGAAATAACAACTAGGTTTTGTTTACAGATTTTCAAGAATTTCAGCCACCAATTTTAATTTTCTTTTAATGCTTTATCCAAATTTCTTACTCCCTATTTTGGAACCATGCTCTATTATGTATTTCTCTTTTTTCTGCTACGTCATTCTTCATTAATGTTTGGCTCTATTACAAGGAGGGTTAATTTATTTTCTTTGAAACTCAATTATTATGGTATCCAAGTGGTTAGTAGATTAAAGTAATGAAACTTTTGAAAGAAATAGACGGATGATGGCCTTATGGTGTTTTGACGAATGTAATCAAGAAAATTAGTGGTGTTGAATTTCTTGAGGAATAAAATATAGGAAGTACGATTTAAATTAATCTTTGAACTCTTAATTTGAAAATATGGAGAATTTTTTGAGAACCATGTTTAAAAATAATGTAAGTGATCAAGATATTTGTGTTAAGGGTTTATACCATGCTAAGTTGAGTCTAGTATCTAGGAAGTAAATAATGGTTGAGAAAGGAGATTTTAGAAGAAGTCATAGATTGTGAATATGGATAACCTTAAGGCAATAAAGATATACTAAGATATGAAAAAATTGTATTAGCATAATGGAAAAAAGAATATACAAGTGATTTCTTTCTTTGTTTGGTGTATCAGCAAGTAAAAATTGAATATTTTGTTTCAGGAGAGTTATTCAGGAAGTTTAAGGATCTTTGTTAGATTATAATATGGCTGATAGTAAATTTAAATGATGTGTTCATACAATGGAAGTTATGCTTCAGGTATCTTTATATAATTTTGGTGAAATTTTGAGAAATTATTTGTCCTTAGTTGAACTTGCCCATATCAGTAATTATCAAGCCAATATACAAATGACACCATTTGAGGTTTTACATTAAACATCGTAGGTATACTAATAGTCAGGTAAGTTGAGTAAAGTTATAAATTTGAAATCTAATTTGGAATAACATGCAATAGATAGAATACGACTAACTTAAATTGAATATGCTAGTTTGGAAAACATGCCTCAAGAATATATTTTTGAGTTTAGTGGGAAATCCTATAGCAGGACTTGTAACAACTCCATTTATATATATATATATATACATACATATACATATACAATTAACACTTATACAATTCTGGGTTCACATACACATTATTAATCAAAACATTTGTACAAAAATCAAACAAATATAAGTCTACATTTTATTCATCCATATTGACCAGTTCTGGAGATACGGGTGCAGGTGATTGCATCTTTATTAAGATCATAGCCAACTCAACCCAACGTACGCTAAAAGTCAGTCATAGAGAATATCTGTATAACTTAGTTTTCTGAACATGATATAGAAATATAGTGAGAATTAAATCCCAGTAGGTTCAGCAATAAATCATAATCATCATTAATAATGCTGTCACGTCATGTTCATCTGTATAAGTTACAACAATTATTTTAGGTCACATGAATGCACTTTATCTATGTACATGAAAATCATACAGTAATAATATATATGGCATGAATAACTATTTTTAGAATATCATATGACGGCTATCAACTTATTTTCATATCAAGCTACCCCGGTTGGGGTAGTACTTTCTACTCTCTGGTACAAGCTTTTCTCCCTCTATCCATCATGGTACACTTTCTTTTCTCATTAACATAATCATAGCCATTGGTAGGGTATTGATAACTTCAATTTACTGTAATTTTATTATGCTTTCCGAGTGTGTTTATTGTGTTGTTTTGATTATTAAGCACTCTTATTCCCGCCTCTAACTGAATGTGATGACTCCCTTAGATGCAATATCATCCACCCTGTGTGCTGTAGCAATGTAGTGTGCATATGTGGCAATCTTGGCGGTAAACCAAGTGATATTGAGTAAAGCTGCTCATTTTTTTCTGCAAAGCACTGATTCTATTTTATTTGGCGCAGGTGGCAGGGGAGCAGAGCTGCACAGTAGGTGCAGCCACCACCTAGCAGGAGAAAGTAGCAAGCTGACACTGCAGGTTACTGGTTGGGTTGGTGCAGAGCTGCCTCCACTACTGAAAGTGGAGAGGAAAAAGCTGAAAGCAGAAATACTAGCTGCAGAGCAGGGAGAATGTCAGAAAATTGGGACACTTTACTAGGACCATAAGGCCTGATTATAAAAGGGAAGAAAGCAAAGCTGAGAGTGAGACGAGAGGAGAATAGGAAGAAGAACAGCGACAGACTGCATAGAAGCATTAGAACACGGGATAGTTGCAATTTCAGATTTCCATTGATCGCTGTTGTGTTTTCCTTTTTTCTTCTATTTTTATCAAGAAACTACACTTGTATTTTTATCACTCGGGATGCATACCAGTGATTATGGGATATTTGTAACCAGTGTACCCATGAGACTTGGCTAGTTTCCAACTAGGGTTGCATAAGGGTTGTAATGAACTGAAGCACATTTTTAGTAACAACACATTTTGCTGCAGCATTGTTTTAACATTCAACTGTGTTTATATTCTAATTTCCCCTATTAATGGGAGTTAATTAGAGGAAGGCTTAGGCCAAAATTCACTTGGGAGGGGAATGGAGGCTGGAAAAACAATTGAATATATGAGATTAAGCCAATATAGGAATATATGGTTCCCCATTACCCCAAGAGTGGAGCTTCATGCACAATTTGGGGGTGAGGACTAATGCAGGAATGTATGTCTGAACCTCAGAATTGCAAGGAATGAAAGTCTGGGAAGACTCCATTCAAGACTGAACTTGGCACTTAGAGCAACTGTTGCAGCAATCCCTAGAGCAAAAACAAGTGTTGTAGTTCATGGCAACCCTAGATCACCTAACATTAATTTCTTTTGCACCCTAGTACCTCTCATCTTAGTTATAGTTGCATTTAATTGATCCACCTCTATTTTATCTTGTGAACCATCTTACTTTTGCTACAACATTCACACAGCAAAAGTCTCTATAATAGTTTTAGTTCACTCCTCGTGGGATGATACTCACTCATCACTTTATTACTTGGTCACGACACGTGCACTTGCGTTCGGACACTGCATTCATCTTTGCATGATATTCAACAAGTTTTTGGCGCCGTTGCCAGGGAGTGTCAACTTAAAAAATTTTCTTAGTTACTTGACTGTGTGAAGTGTTTTTAGTTATATCTATTATTCCCTCTGGTGTTTTGTTGAACAGGTAACGCAGTGCATGAGCCGGGCTGACAGAGAACTTCTGCCTCTAGATCCATAGATAGAAAGAACGCTTTTGAGAAGAAAAAGATGACAGTTAGGACCTCAGCAACAGGCAGGAATGGCTAATCAAAATGGTGCAGACAACATGGACGATAGAGATAAGGTCTTAAATGCTTATGTTCAGCCAAACCTGAATGGGTTGAACCCGAGTATTGTGAGACTAGAGATCGAGGCTCTTTGAGCTCAAGCCAGTAATGTTCCAGATGCTGAAGACTGCAGACCAGTTCAATGGAATGCCTATAGAGGACCCTCATCTTCACTTAAGAGTATTCATGAAAGTCACGAATGCTTTCAAAATGAATGGGGTAACAGAAGAAGTGCTTAGGCTAAAGTTGTTCCTTTACTCATTAAGAGATCGAGCAAGAGCGTGGCTAAACTCTCTGCCACCCGACTATATTGCTATCTGGAGCGATTTGGCTGAGAAATTTCTGCTGAAATATTTCTCGCCCACCAAGAATGCCAGATCGAGAAATGACATCACCTCTTTCCAGTAGTTGGAAGGAGAATCATTATATGAGACCTGGGAGAGGTATAAAGAGCTTTTACGGAGATGCCCTCATCATGGAATCCCTTACTGCATTCAGATGGAGACTTTTTACAATGGCCTTAATGCTCAAACCTGCACTATAGTGGATGCAGCAGCTAATGGGGCACTATTGTCCAAAACATATAATGAGGCATATGAGCTGCTCGAAAGAATGGCTAGTAACAACTATCAGTGGCCTATGGACAGAGTTTCCGCTGGTAGAAAAACGGCAGGCATACATGAAGTGAGTGAAGTTACTTCTCTCACAGGCCAGCTAGCTTCACTAGTTAATATCTTAAAAAGTCAGTAAGTGAACCGTCCTCAAGCAGCCAATGCAGTCCAGGAGACTGGACCATCTTGTGTTTTGTGCAATGGACCACATCTATTTGAAACTTGTCCCTCAAACCCAGAATCAGTGTACTATGTGGGAAATATGAATCGTAATAATAATCCCTACTCCAACATGTATAACCCAAGATGGAGGCAACACCCCAATTTTTCTTAGAGCAACTATGGTACGGGACAAGGGAGCAACTCTGCTCCACAAAGATCAGAAGCTCCCCTTGGCTTCCATCAGCAAAGACAGCAGCCTCACGAAACCACCACTTCACTGGAATCCCTGATGAAGGAATATATGGCAAGGAATGATGCTCTAATCCAGAGTCAAGCAGCCTTATTACGAAATTTGGAAACTAAAGTGGGACAGCTTGCCAATGAACTAAAAAGCAAAACTCCAGGGACACTTCCAAGCAATACTGAAGTCCCTAGGAGAGAAGGGAAAGAGCACTGCAAGGCTATAGCTCTAAGAAGTGGGAAGATGGTGGAGGCACCAAAGGTAAGAGGACAGGACCAGAAAGACTCCACTGTACCCCCGGAGAAAAAGAAAGACAAGCAAAAGCAAGAGGAGGAGGTAAGCGAGGAAGTAACCATCTCTGGAGAAAATGCTGCAGCTATGCCACAGCAAAATTTGGCAACCTTGCCGCAGCAAGGCATGCAGCAAACTAAACTACCTCCCCCCTTCCCGCAGAGATTCCAGAAAAAATAGAATGACCAGTAGCTTAGAAGATTCCTAGATGTCCTGAAACAGCTGCACATTAACATTCCTCTGGTGGAAGCACTAGAGTAGATGTCTAATTATGTAAAGTTCATGAAGAACATCCTGACCAAGAAGAGAAGATTTGGCGTGTTTGAGACAGTTGCTCTCACAAGAGAATGTAATGCTGTGCTACAGAATAAGCTGCCACCCAAACTTAAGGATCTAGGCAGTTTCACCATACCTTGTTATATCGGGAACCAGTATTTTGGCAAGGCACTTTGTGATTTGGGAGCAAGCATCAACCTCATGCCAATGGCCATATTTAAAAAGCTAGGAATTGGAGAAGCAAGGCCTACCACAGTCTCACTGCAACTTACAGACAGATCCATAGCTCATCCATAAGGAAAGATCGAGGATGTACTGGTTAAGGTGGATAAGTTCATCTTCCCAATAAACTTTATAATACTGGACTATGAAGCCGATGCAGAGGTACCAATTATTTTGGGCAAACCATTCCTAGCAACTGGCAGGACATTAATTGATGTTCAGAAAGGGGAATTAACCATGAGAGTCCAGGATGAGCAGGTTACATTCAATGTACTCCAAACTATGAAGTTTGCTAGTGAAGAAGAGGAATGTGAAGTTGTGTCTATGATAGACACATTAGCATCAGAACAATTAGAAAAATGCTGCAAGGGCTCACCACTAGTAGCATGGACAGATAACTCAAATTCAGAAGGGGAAGACGAGAAAGAATGGGCCTGGATTGATGTCAATCATGGCATTAGGAACCAGGAGCCAATAAAGGAGCCATTATATGTGACCCCACCGAAATCAAGGCTACTGAAAGCATCAATGGAGGAACCACTAGTATTGGAAATGAAGCCTCTGCCAGCACACCTCAAGTATGCATATTTAGGAGAAGCAACCACTCTTCCTGTGGTTATCTCAGCATTGTTGACAGAGGAACAAGAGGAGAAATTGGTCTTGACATTGAAGAAATTCAGGAAGGCCATTGGTTGGACACTTGCTGATATTAAGGGAATCAGCCCCTCATTTTGCATGCATAAGATCCTCTTGGAAAGTAAAGAAAGAGGGTCCATAGAACCCCAACGAAGGCTCAACCCGATAATGAAGGAGGTGATTAAGAAGGAAATTATTAAGTGGCTAGATGTTGAAATTATCTACCCCATATCAAACAGCTCTTGGGTGAGTCTGGTCCAATGTGTTCCTAAGAAAGGGGGTATGACTGTGGTGGAAAACGAAAAACAATGAGCTTATCCCCACCAAGGTTGTGACTGGTTGGAGGATTTATATGGATTATCATAAACTGAACAAGAGTACCAGGAAAGATCATTTTCCCTTGCAATTCATTGATCAAATGTTGGATAGACTTGCGGGAAGAGAGTATTATTGTTTCCTAGATGGGTATTCAGGGTATAACCAGATTGCTATAGCACCGGAAGATCAGCATAAGACCATATTCACATGTCCTTATGGTACCTTTGCATTTCGAAGAATGCCATTCAGGCTTTGCAATGCTTCAGCAACGTTTCAGCGTTGCATGATGGCAATTTTCACAGAAATGGCTGAACAGTTTATGGAAATTTTCATGGGTGACTTCTCAGTTTTCGGGGATTCCTTTGACCTATGTTTAGGAAATCTTGCTAAAGTCTTACAATAGTGTGAGGAAACAAACTTGGTGCTGAACTGGGAGAAGTGTCAGTTTATGGTAAAAGAGGGAATTATGCTGGGACATAAAGTTTCTCAAAAAGGACTTGAAGTTGACAAGGCCAAGGTGGAAATCATAGAGAAGCTGCCTCCTCCCACCTCTGTCAAGGGCATTCGAAGCTTCTTGGGTCATGCAGGATTTTATAGGGGTTCATCAAAGACTTCTCTAAGGTTGCCAAACCTTTATGCAGTT
The DNA here is from genome assembly GCA_037074535.1 of Gleditsia sinensis. Taxonomy (NCBI): domain Eukaryota; kingdom Viridiplantae; phylum Streptophyta; class Magnoliopsida; order Fabales; family Fabaceae; genus Gleditsia; species Gleditsia sinensis. Next base: position 23,935,587 of record CM073476.1, read on the forward strand.
TGATCGAGAAGGACAAAACTTCCTGTTTTGATGAAAGTTGTATGACAGCATTTTACGACCTCAAGAAGAAATTGAGTATAGCCCCAGGTATCGTGGCACCAGACTGGACCTCTCCATTCGAGCTAATGTACGATGTTAATGAAGCAGCATTGGGAGCTGTTCTCGGGTAGCGTAGGAACAAGCTTTTTCACTCTATATATTATGCAAGCAAAACACTGCAGGGGGCCTAACTGAACTACACAGTGACAGAGAAGGAATTGCTCGCAGTAGTTTTCGCCTTAGAAAAATTTAGAGCATATCTTATAGGAGCAAAAGTGATAGTGCACACAGACCATTCTGCCATCAAACACCTGGTTAGGAAAAAAGATTTCAAGCCTAGGCTCATTCGATGGGTGCTTTTGCTTTAGGAATTCGACTTGGAGATCAGGGATAGAAAGGTAACTGAAAATCAAGTGGCAGACCATCTCTCTAGATTGGAAGGGGACAGCTCAGGAGAAAATGAAATTAACGAAAGGTTCTCAAATGAACAACTCTACCTCCTATCCTAAGAGGGTGTGCCATGGTATGCTGACTACGTAAATTACCTTGTGAGTGGACTGCTCCCACCAGACTTGATGTTACAACAGAATAAAAAATTTCTGCATGAGGTGAACTCATATTATTGGGTTGAACCATACCTTTACAAGCACTGTGCTGATCAGATGATAAGGAGATGCATACCCAGCGAAGAGATGGAGCAAATCTTACAGCAATGCCATGCTTCTCCTTATGGAGGTCATTTTGGAGGAGTTAGAACTGCAAACAATGTATTGTAGGCCGGATTCTACTGGCCCTCTCTATTCAAGGACTTCCACTCTTTTGCAAAGCAATGCTACCAATGTCAAAGGACAGGGAATATATCTCGCAGGCATGAAATGCCACTGAACAACATCTTAGAGGTGGAATTATTTGATGTATGGGGAATAGATTTCATGGGCCCATTCCCTTCAATTTTTGGGAATCAATACATCCTAGTAGCCGTAGACTACGTCTCAAAGTGGGTGGAAGCTAGTGCATCTCAAACTAATGAGGCAAGAGTGGTGACCAGATTTCTGAAGAGAAACATCTTTACAAGGTTTGGAACCCCCAGAGCTATCATCAGTGATGGAGGGACCCATTTCTGCAATAAGCAGTTCAAAGCACTCCTATCCCAATATGGAGTGAGGCACAAGGTGGCAACACCCTATCACCCGCAATCGAGTGGGCGGGTTGAAGTTTCCAACAGAGAGATCAAGAGAATCTTAGAGAAAACAGTAGGCCCCACGAGGAAGGATTGGTCCTTGAGGTTGGATGATGCATTATGGGCCTATAGAACAGCCTACAAGACACCATTGGGCATGTCACCATACAAGTTAGTGTTCGGTGATGAGTGAGTTTTATACTTATAAATTAAATATTTTCATCTTATCTTTTGCCATAATTAAGCATAAATCTCCCTTACTTGTCTTTAGTTTTGTGTCTTTCTTACAAATGGAGAGAAGAGTAGAAAATAGACTTAATTAGAGGAATCAGAGTTAAATTGTGGTTCTTTGGGAATGATGTCTATAAATCAAGTAGATAAAACAAATTCATTAAGGATGGCTGAGTAAGGAGCATTATCATATTGTTTCTTGAGACGCATCCTAATGGATATATGCACAAATTTATTCTTGATTTATGATCACACTTCCTAAAGAACTAAAACATAAAGATTCAAGGCAAAGCACCCAATGTTGAGAATATGTTTGCTGGTTGCACTCCAGCCCAACCTTGCTGTAGTACTTGGGCCATATCTCCGAAAATACATATCCAATATGTATACAATTTGGTAGGTGTGTAGCTGACACAATTGGGTACAACTTTCATGTTCAAGCAGTCAGAAAATACAGATATTAAAATGGCCAAAAGTGGGCTAGAAGAGAATCTGACTACTGCTGCAGTCCAGCCCGACTTTGCTCTAGTATTTTGACCATAACTCACACATTACGTATCCAATTTGCCCACAATTTGTCTTGACGAAAAGCTAATGCAATTTTCTACAACATTCGTGTTGATGAAGTCAGAAAATTCGGCGGTTTCCAAGACGATATTCAAAGATCAATTTCAGTGCACATGATGGAATTCAAATTGTCAACTTTGTACAACTTCCTACCTAACAATTTTGGCAATTACCACACCAACCACACTTAATTGTATCTATAAATAGAAGGCTTGAGGGGTGAGTGGAGTAGTTTTTGGAGAGCTTTTGAGAGAGCTTGGGAAAGCTTTGTTGGAATTCTATGAACTTGTAATGTTATTCTCTCTTTAGAAATCTTGTATTTTTCATTTTCTTTCGTAATATTATCATGTTTCTTCATCTTTCATTTCACTTTCTTGCCTTGATTATGGAGAACTAATCTCCTAATGCTAAGGTGAAAGGGTGAAACTCTTGGTATGAGAATAATAATTTATCTAACTCTTAATCTTAAAGTTTATCTTTGATATTGTATTTACCTTCCTATTTCTTTTCTCATAATTATTTCTTAATGGCTGGTTTTATCATACCGCTGATTTCTTGTTATGTTATTGGCTGGTTTTATTAGACCGCCCATCTCTTATTATTTTCATGGTTGGCTTTGCCACCTACTTTATTTTATTTTACTATTGGTTGGCTTTGCCACATATTCTATTTCATTTTATTTTGTTATGTTAATTAATTTTCTACCTTTCATTTTTTGCATAAGTTAATCTTGTAAAATGTGAATTTTGATATATTGTAGACAATATAATGATTGGCACAATTTATGCTTGAATCCATTTACAAGTTATCTTTTGCATCTTTGTATTTTTAATCTTGTAAAGTGTGAACCTTGATACATTGTAGACAATTTTTGGTACAATAAATACTTGAATCACTCTTGATTTATTGTAGACAATATGGTGATTGGCACAATATACGTTTGAATCCATTTTACAAGAATGTTTTAATTATTAGAAAGGAGGTAAATATAATTCATGTATAAACAAAGTTGAGCTTAAATTAACATATCATTCGATTAGAATTTTATTCGTGTAAAGATTCTAATTGAGTAATAAAAGAGTTAAATTTATTTTTATTCGGTATACCAAGAGTGGATCCCCTAACCTTAGCATGCTTCTTTACTTTGAATACATCTTCATTTAATTTCAGTATATTAGTTCTTTGTGTACTTTGTTCAATATTCCTCTCACAAAACAAGACATCGGGAACTAGGTTAGAAGTATTTATTTTGGATCTATATTAGAATTTTCTCTCAATTAGAAATCTCTGTGGGATCGACCTTGCATACCACTAAATATATACTTCAATAGATTCGTGCACTTGCGAGTTTTAATTAAAACAACAAGTTTTTGGCGCCGTTGCTGGGGATTGCGACAGAAAACCTATTTGGATCTAGGTAAGTACTTTTCTTCCACTAGTTATAGTTAGAACATTTGTTTATTCTGTGTATAGAAATTTTTCTTTAGAATTGTTCCTTAAAAATTGGTGTAGTAATTTGGTTGTATAAAATTGGTGGATTCTGTCAACAAGGCTAAAAGTACCTAAGGAATATGGGTTTTAAGTGAAACCATTGTGATTCCTCCATATTTTCCTGGGAAGTCTACCGATTAAATACTACCCATTATTACTAACACTTTGAAAAAAAAAAGAGTTTGTATAATTTTGTGATTTTTTTTGTGGTATTTGCATTTTGTTGTCGTTGTGTAGTTAGATTCTTTTTTTTTCATAATTAGAAAGCATTTTTTTAGTTTATGCGTGCTTGGAAACGTGATAAAGATAAGCGGTAGGTTAGGAAAAGTTTAGGGTCAACCATTGATTGTACAATAGAGACATTAGATTTTGCTGGATCACCATTAAAAATGGAAGAGCAAGTTGTGCATAATAAAACTCTTATGGAGTACTTCTCACCTGTCCTAGCCAATACTCCATCTTGCATAGTTTTGCCACAAACTAATGCAACTCATTTTGAAATCAAACCATCCATACTCCAACTTTTACCATCATTTTATGGTTTGGAAAGAGAAGATCCATACATGCACATTAAAGAGTTTCTTGAAATCTGCTCGACATTTCGCTTCCAAAATTTTAATGATGAGTCAATCAGGCTCAGAATGTTTCCATTTTCATTGAAAGATAAAGCTAAATCCTTGTTGAACTGCCTTCCTACAGGAACTATCACTAGTTGGAACCAATTAGTAAATAAGTTTCTGCCAAAATTTTTCCCTATGTCTAAAACTGATGCCCTTAGGAGAGAAATTTCTGATTTTTGTCAAAAAGAGGGTGAACAATTTTTTGAATGTTGGGAAAGATTTAATGATCTTCTTCTGAAATGTCCTCATCATAGTTTTGAAACTTGGAGATTGGTGAAATATTTCTATGATGGCTTAACTTCATCAAACCGTCAAATGATCCAAAGCATGCATGGTGGGAGATTTTTACAATTGAATGAGGGGGAAGCTTGGGAATCCTTAGGATCTTTATCTGAAAATTCTCAACATTGGAACTGTATAGATCCCAGGGATAAGAAATCTCAAACACAAAAAAAGGGAGGACTTTATAAAGTGAGTGATGACACAGATGTGAGAATTGCCTTAGCTAGCCTGACTAGAAAGGTAGAAGCTTTAACTTTAAGCCACACTTTAAACCCTTCCACCAATACTAGGATAGAGGCATGTGCCTTATGTTCTAGTACATCTCACATTGCACAATTTTTTCCATCCATACCAGCTTACCAAGAAGCATTTTCTGAGCAAGCTAATTCTCTTCAGTCTTATGGAAAATCATCAGATAGTCCATTTGCACCCACATATAATCAAAATTTTTCATGGAGGAAAAATCAACCTGCAATGAATCAAAATGGGCAACAATTTGCCTCTTCCAATTCATACCCTCACGTTTCTCAACATGCTCCTCCTTTCGGGGTATCTCAACAAAGAAAACCTTCTTTAGAGGATACCTTGCAACAATTCATGCAATCGACCCAACAAGTCCTGCAATCTCACACTCAAGTTATTTCAAAGCTTGAAACACAATTGGGTCAATTAGCCAATGCTGTAAGAGAGAGAGAAAAAGGAAAATTCCCCAGTCAACCTATTCCTAATCCTAAGGGTCAATTTGAAGTAGGATCATTAGCAAATCCAAAGGAAGAAGTAAAATCTGTGACAACCCTTAGATCTGGAAAGGTTATTGATAATCATGTTCACATGCCAGAAAATGAGGAATAGAGTCAACATGAGTCTCAAACCAATGACTCAAGTGAAAAGAAAAGTGAACAGATTTCTTATGCCCCCAAAGCTCCTTTCCCTCAAAGACTTGCATCAAATAAGAAAGGTACTCAATATAATGGCATTTTAGAGGTGTTTAAGCAAGTAAGCATTAACATCCCTTTTCTTGATGCTATCAAACATGTACCTGCTTATTCAAAATTCCTGAAAGATCTTTGCACAGTGAAAAGAAAGACTAATGTTCCAAAAAAGGCATTCTTGACTGAACAAGTAAGTTCTATAATTCAGCAAAAAGCTCTTATCAAGTACAAAGATCCAGGTTGTCCTACAATTTCTTGTATTATAGGTGACCATGTGATTAACCGAGCCTTACTTGATCTAGGAGCAAGTGTGAATCTGCTGCCTTACTCTGTGTATGAGAAACTTGGGTTAGGAAAACTGAAACCTACACCAGTGACCCTTCAGTTAGCTGATAGGTCTACAAAAATTCCTAGAGGTGTCATAGAGGATGTGCTCATTAAGGTTGATAAATTCTACTTTCCAGTAGATTTCATTGTTCTTGACACTGAACCTATTGAGAATACAGAGACACAAATTCCAGTCATTTTGGGTAGACCATTTCTGGCAACATCCAATGCAATCATTAATTGTCGAAATGGAATTTTGAATTTATCTTTTGGAAATATGACTGTGGAATTAAATGTTTTTAATGTCTCTCATCAACCTGTGGACATGGATGATTTATGTGAGGTCAACCTAATTGAAAGTGCCATTTCTGATTCATTTTTAGACTCCTTTAGTAATGATCATCTAGAAAAATATTTGATTCATTTCGATAAGGATAAAAATGAGGATTATCTGGTTCGTGAAGTATACTCTTTATTAGAGACAACTCCACTAATGGATACTGATAAATAGAAAGTCAAAAAGGAAAAAGTCTCACCTTTTGAGTCAGTTCCACTGCCATTTGTTGTTCATACTGTTTACCCACATGGTGCAGTAAAGATTGAAAATCCCAAGAACGGTGATGTGTTTAAAGTAAATGGTCAAAGATTGGAAGCATTTTCGGAATTACCAAATCTGGAGATAGAGGAGACACCTTTGTGTGATCCTATCTACAACGATTTATCTGCTTTTGTTGTTAAACGTTACCGTGCACGTTATCTAGGTAAGATCTTTCTTTATTTAACTTGCATTAATTTTTCCCTTCAGTGTTATCTTCTTTTGAATTTCTATTGTTTTCCCTCCCTTTGTTGCTTTTGCTTTTTCAAAAAAGAAAAAGAAAAGAAAAGAGAAAAGAACAATCGAGTTGATAATGGAGGACATTCTCGCACAATTGAAAAATCATTTTCCTTCACTTCCACACAATGCATTGACAAAAATTTACAAAGCACGGGTTGAAAGATTGAGGTTAATGATGATCATGGGAATACCTGCTGATATTTATTGGCTAATTGAAGCTAAGGTACGGTTATCAGGTGAGTCTGCAAATGATTTCATCTCTTACATGCCTGGTTTAGGAAAAATTAGTTTTGCTAAAAAGCGCAGAGCTAAACGAATGGGTGTTTGTCACAAATGTGGACGTGAAACTTGTAACAAACGTTGTCGTTCTTTGGGTTGGGTGTCTGTGAATCGGGAAGACAAAATTAAGTTCATTAAGGATGGCTTGAGTAAGGAGTCATTGGATGATGACTTTTATCCAACGTCTCTTGAGACACATCCTAGTGGATCTGTGCATATTGGTATTGTCGGTTTATGGCCCCATTTCAAAAAAGAACATAAACGGTACAGTATTGGGAATCTGACATTAAAAGACCCTGTTTTCTAATTTATAAGAAAATTGGATGGGAAGCATATCCTTGACCTATAGAGGGCGTTTAAGCCGTTACTGAACGTAAAACCAGGGGAAGATGTGAGCCACAATCACAACTACTGTACATATGCATGTGTGCTGTCATTTTTGAATTTTTCACCTTTGATTTAGTTGACATTCGCCGGCCTACTCTTATAGCTATTGAAATTATGCAATCGACCTATTCACATAGCTATTACAAGTATGCCCTTATTTGAGTCTTATAAATGCGCACCTCATTATCTTCATCTTCATAATCAAAGTTAAGGTGAGTGCAGATATAGAAGGAACTGCAGTTCGTCACTTTCAAAATATTTGTATCTTTTGTGGTTCTAGTCCTGGGAAAAATGGAGAATATGTAAAAGCAGCACAAACTTTGGGTATGGTACTAGCCAAGAGAAAGATTCATTTAGTGTATGGTGGAGGTTGTCGAGGGTTAATGGGGAGTGTGTCTGGATCTACATATCTAGGAGGATGCCAAGTTCTTGGTATTATTCCTACAGCTCTAGCTGCATCAAACATAGTAGGAAAAACAATTGGGGAAGAATGTAGGGTATCCTCCATGCATGAACAAATTGCTAAAATGATGTGCAACGCTGACGCCTTCATTGCCTTCCTGGAGGTTTTAGTACTTTAGAGGAAATTTTTCAAGTCGTCTCTTGGGCACAACTGAACATGCACCATAAACCCATAGGTTTGTTGAATGTTAACAATTTCTTTGATGGTTTGTTATCTTTTCTTGATCATGCTGTAAAACAAAGGTTTATCTCGCACTCAGCACGTCGGATTCTCATCTCGGCCTCAAATGCTGACGAGCTGATTGATGCGTTACAAGCATTTGTTCATGTACCTGATCCAGTTATAGCTCAAATAGATTGGACAACAGAACACTGCAGAAAGCACAAACTGGACTTAAATCTTCATTTGTAATACCTTTTATTTGCTTAAGTAAATTTGTATTTTCTGTTTAGTTTGTTGCAGGTTCATCTTTTCTTAGATCTCCTTCTAGGTAATATCTCTTTTAATCTTTATTGTTTATTTTGTGTTTCTTCATCTTTCAAAAAAAAAATTTGAGTGATGTTTTGGGATTAGGCAAAGCTAGCACCAATGATGAAAATTGTTTAAAATGCTTGTAACCTTTGAAAAATTGATGAGTTCTGGGTGTTATGTGTGAACTTGAACTCTAATGTAACTTATGTTTTATTTGAGAATCCTAATATCTGGTGCACTTAATCTTTTACATTTGACTGATTGTTTATTCAAAAAATATTTATGTCATTTAGATATGTTAATTGATCTCATAAGACTCTAGAACTTATTTAATTGTCACTTGAGGCGAAATCCTAGACTACTCTCCATTTAAGAAATGAATTAGGCATTTTTGGAATCGTTTGAGCCTTTCAAACCAACCTATACATGATGATATCCCCAGCAACCTATTTTGAGCTTATATTTATCCTTTCTTGAACACCTATATTTCTATCTAGCCTTTAAATAAAAATATGTCTAACTCTTACCTTTCACTCACAGGCATGATCATTTGAAAAGTTATGATTCAAGGGTGGATGGTAGAAGTTTAAAAAAAGAAAAAAAAAGAAAAAAAAGAGAAAAAAAGAAAGAAAGAAAGTTAATACTCCCTAAATAAATAAGTTTGGGGGTGTTTATATTCCAAAAAAATATAGTATGAGCAAATAAATGTAAGGATGATGAAAAGGTTGGAGATAGAATTCACAGTATAATATCAAAAGTATTTGGGAGGCTTTAAATGATCATGTACGTCGAAGAGTGAGTTGAGCTTTCATTCATATCATTTTGTCCACCTTTAACCTGTGCCATACATTACAAGCCTAATGACAGTCCTAATGATCTTAAATGTTATGATTAGTCTACATTAGTGGAGAGTGACATGAAAAATAAGCTTATGGAGTCTCAAATGCATATATCTAGAGATCTGTTTTAAATATTTGATTATATAAATTTATTTGAATGCAAAAAGTCCAATGTCATAAGACTACTACACACACACACTTGGGATTCAAGAGTAAACCATATGTTGTATTTGAATAAAAGTTCTACATAACCTTAGAATTCTGATATCTTTCTTGGTTGCACATTTTAGATCCTTGAGGAATGCTAAGTAAGTTAAAAACAATTCATTACTCACTCATCATTTGAATTTTGAAGTTTGTGTGTTTTGCTTGAGGACAAGCAAAAGATTAAGTCTGGGGGTATTTGATGAGTGAGTTTTATACTCATAAATTAAATATTTTCATCTTATCTTTTGCCATAATTAAGCATAAATCTCTCTTACTTATCTTTAGTTTTGTGTCTTTCTTACAGATGGAGAGAAGAGTAGAAAATGGACTTAATTTGAGGAATCAGAGTTAAATTATGGTTCTTTGGGAATGATGTCTATAAATCAAGTAGATAAAACAAATTCATTAAGGATGGCTGAGTAAGGAGCATTATCATAATGTTTCTTGAGACGCATCCTAATGGATATATGCACAAATTTATTCTTGATTTATGATCACACTTCCTAAAGAACTAAAACATAAAGATTCAAGGCAAAGCACCCAATGTTGAGAATATGTTTGCTGGTTGCAGTCCAGCCCAACCTTTCTGTAGTACTTGGGACATATCTCCAAAAATACATATCCAATATGTATACAATTTGGTAGGTGTGTAGCTGACACAATTGGGTACAACTTTCATGTTCAAGCAGTTAGAAAATACGGACATTAAAAGGGCCAAAAGTGGGCTAGAATAGAATCTGACTACTGCTGCAGTCCAGCCCGACTTTGCTCTAGTATTTTGACCATAACTCACACATTACGTATCCCATTTTCCCACAATTTGTCTTGATGGAAAGCTAATGAAATTTTATACAACTTTCGTGTTGATGAAGTTAGAAAATTCGGCGGTTTTCAAGACGATATTCAAGGATCAATTTCGGTGCACATGATGGAATTCAAATTGTCAACTTTGTACAACTTCCTACCTAACAATTTTGACAATTACCACACCAACCACACTTAATTGTATCTATAAATAGAAGGTTTGAGGGTTGAGTGGAGTAGTTTTTGGAGAGCTTTGGGGAGAGCTTGAGAAAGCTTTGTTGGAATTCTATGAACTTGTAATGTTATTCTCTCTTTAGAAATCTTGTATTTTTCATTTTCTTTCGTAATATTATCATGTTTCTTCATCTTTCATTTCACTTTCTTGCCTTGATTATGGAGAACTAATCTCCTAATGCTAAGGTGAAAGGGTGAAACTCTTGGTATGAGAATAATAATTTATCTAACTCTTAATCTTAAAGTTTATCTTTGATATTGTATTTACCTTCCTATTTCTTTTCTCATAATTATTTCTTAATGGCTGGTTTTATCATACCGCCGATTTCTTGTTATGTTATTGGCTGGTTTTATTAGACCGCCCATCTCTTATTATTTTCATGGTTGGCTTTGCCACCTACTTTATTTTATTTTACTATTGGTTGGCTTTGCCACCTATTCTATTTCATTTTATTTTGTTATGTTAATTAATTTTCTACCTTTCATTTTTTGCATAAGTTAATCTTGTAAAATGTGAATTTTGATATATTGTAGACAATATAATGATTGGCACAATTTATTCTTGAATCCATTTACAAGTTATCTTTTGCATCTTTGTATTTTTAATCTTGTAAAGTGTGAACCTTGATACATTGTAGACAATTTTTGGCACAATAAATACTTGAATCACTCTTGATTTCTTGTAGACAATATAGTGATTGGCACAATGTACGCTTGAATCCATTTTACAAGAATGTTTTAATTATTAGAAAGGAGGTAAATATAATTCATGTATAAACAAAGTTGAGCTTAAATTAACATATCATCCGATTAGAACTTTATTCGTGTAAAGATTCTAATTGAGTAATAAAAGAGTTAAATTTATTTTTATTCGGTATACCAAGAGTGGATCCCCTAACCTTAGCATGCTTCTTTACTTTGAATATATCTTCATTTAATTTCAGTATATTAGTTCTTTGTGTAGTTTGTTCAATATTCCTCTCACAAAACAAGACATCGGGAACTAGGTTAGAAGTATTTATTTTGGATCTATATTAGAATTTTCTCTCAATTGGCAATCTTTGTGGGATCGACCTTGCATACCACTAAATCTATACTCCAATAGATTCGTGCACTTGCGAGTTTTAATTAAAACAACAACATTCGGGAAGGCTTGTCATCTACCAGTAAAGTTAGAGCATCGAGCATATTGGGCAGTGAAAAAGCTAAACTTAAATCTGTAAGCTGCTGGTGAGCAAAGGATGCTGCAGCTTAATGAGCTAGATGAATTCTGTGGTCAGGCTTATGAGAATACCAAACTATACAAGGAGAAAGCAAAGCAATGGCATGACAAGAAGATACAACCAAGGAACTTCGAAGTGGGACAGAGAGTGTTACTGTACAACTCCAGGCTGACCTTGTTTCTTGGAAAATTGAAATCTTGTTGGTCTGGTTCTTTTCGCATAAGCAAGGTCTTCCCTTTTGGAACTGTTGAATTGGAAGAAGAAGAAGAAGAAGGGAGGAAATTCAAGGTAAATGGACAAAGAGTCAAGCACTATCTGGGAGGTGATGTGGATAGATAGCACACCTCCATCCATCTGCAAGAGGAATGAACAAGAAGGAAGTCAGGCTGATGACTCTAAAACAAGCGCTCATGGGAGGCAACCCACGTTTAAATCTGTTGTAGGTTAATTTAGTAGTTGTAGAAAGTTTAATTTGTGAATTTAATCGCATTTGTGTTTGTTATGCAGGTGGGAAAACATAGTTGTCTGCTGGACAGTTCTCGCTTTGCTGCAGCAAAACTAAGTGGAAGTTAGTCTTTGCTCTGCTAAAGTAAGAATTTGGGCAAGCCACCTCTGCTGCAGCAAAAGCCTAGGCAAGCCAATTTTTGCTGCAAAAGTTGCTGCAACAAATGCATTCAGCCCTAAATCAAGGGGTTCCCCTCTGCTATGCTAAAAAAAAATTTCAAAAATTGTTGTCAAAAGCAAAATGGGGGCAGGAAAAAGGCAAAAGCCCATAAGTCATGAAACCACGTTCCCCCACCCTCATTACAACTCTGCAACTCTTCCACACCACCTTCACCCTCGAGTATCTCTCCTGAGTTCCCAAAACCCCTACAGCTCCTTCACCTCCTTCGTACCAGAGACCTCCACTTCCAAACCCTCGTAACCAACCATGTCAAAAATTAAGACGGTGGCCCAGAAGGCGAGCAAGGTGAAGAAGTTCACCTCTGAGGTGATCAAACAGAGACACGATGAGGAGATCCTGCTACAAAATTTTTGCGCAGAGAAGGGTTTCACTTTCACGGCCATGGAGGATTTGGGACTGCCAATGTACGTTAGCATTATGGTAAAACAGAGGGGTTGGGAAACTTTTGCAAGACACCCGCAAATTGCCCTTATCCCTCTGGTTTGGGAATTTTATGCAAACTTCTCACTAGGCAATGAGAAGTGGGTGACAGTTCGGGAGACTAGGGTTCGATTTGACTAAGCCTACATTAACAAGGCTTACAATCTGCCAGATGAGGAAGACCAGTACGAGGACTATCTACAGGGTCTGAAGGACCAGGATTGGGACACAATGCTTACCCGGGTATGCCTTCCAGGCACCACCTGGGATAAATCACCACAAGGCTCCACCATCATCAATCGGGTCTCTCTGGTACCGACAGCAAAGGTGTGGTACCACTTTCTCAAGACCTGTTTGCTACCTTCCACCCATGGGCAGACAGTGAGCTGAAACAGAGTAGCAATGGTTGACGCACTCATATCCGGCAGACCACTCAACGTTGGCCGAATCATCAGTGGCCAAATCGAAGTATGTGCCAACCAGAAAAAGGGAAGCTTACTCTTCCCTTCCCTCATCACTATCCTGTGCAAGAATCGTGGAGTCCCAGTCTTCATTGATGAAGAAACATTGAAGGACACTAGCCCCATCACCGCCATCACCATTGCCTGGATTGTCTAAGAAAAAGCTGCCTCACACCCACCAGATGCCTCCTAAGATCCTCCACAAGTTGCCGAACCCTCTGCTTCTACCTCTGCCCCCCAGCCAACTGACAAGACCCGTCAGCTCTTCCTTCAGCAACAAGCTACAATCCTCAGACAGCAAGCAAAACTGTTGCAGCATCAGTAGACGTTTTGGCGCTATGAACAGAAGAAGGACTTCGTCCTCCACACCACCCTTGAGCAGAATTACAAACAATTTTTCCCATTTATGGAGTTCCCCACCGAATTACTCCATTCCACCTTTGAAGAGGAAGGCCAAGCACCGAAGCCACGGACAGAAGAGAATTAGGAGTCTCAAGACTCCTCACACAGCAAAGAGCCACAACCAGAACCCCATCAGACTTTAGTAGGCACTGAGTCCTCAGAAGATTATCAACCCATTGCAAAACGGGCAGCAGTGATGCATAAAGGAAAGGCCCCACAACAATCAACACAGCGAAGGAGTGGGCTCAGGAGCTCATCAAGGACTTTTGGGGGTCAATGCCCTTAGGTTGCTGCAACATCCCTGCAAGCACCCCTAGGAAGTTCCCTTCTCCCCTATTCCTTCTCTGTTGCATTTAGAATTTCTTTGGCCCTGCCTCTATTTTTGCCTGGTGCCCCTTCTGTTTTTGGCAATTTACTCAGCAATGGGGACACTGCTCACCTTTAATTTTGGGGGGTGATATAATGTTTGCTGTGGCATTTGTAGGACTTAGTGTTGTTTTAGTTATTGTTGTAGAGTTTGTTGAAGCATATGTTAGGCTTGGACTTGTTTATTTGTGTTCTGTTTATCTATGTTGCTGTTTATTTGTGTTTCTGCCTGACTGTATTGGATAAGACTACATTAGTACTTGCTGCTGCCTGTCTTACTGTCTGTTTGCGATGTATATATATATATATATATATATATAATAAGAAAAAAAAGAGAGAAGAGAGAAATGTAGAGAGAGATGAGTCTACACATTGTATAGCCTGTTGTAAGCTCTGTGATACTCTACGAAGAGGATTGGGAACTTCACTAAAAACCAGAATAGGAGACCTACACACCTACCCAACCACACACAGAACCTTCTTCTAATAAGCACAGGATCATGGGCAGTTTGCCAAAAGAAATTTGGTACTTTTTCAGAAAGAGGACCTAAGTTTTAGAGCTAATATTGAGAGTTTTCTATAGAATTATAAAAGATGCATACGCATATGGTCAGTAAGGCTTAAGTTTGGGGGGGAAGTAGGAAAGTAGGAAAGTAGGGAAAGTAGAGAAAATTTTGGACACTCCAATGCTTTTGTAGTTCCTTAGTAACCAGGGGTATGCATGAGCCCCATGTGTACCCTTGCGTAAAACAGGGACATAGACTATGAGTGGGATGCTGCTTAAAGGTTATAAGGCTGAGTAACCGAGTGCCTGCATCTTACATGTTGGCATTCGCGTCAAAAGGCACTAATGGCCTCTGCTAGAATAATAAACAAAAAAAAAGAAGAAAAAGAAGAAGATGATGAAGAGAGAAAAAGAAAATCAGTGAGCTACCTCCCCCCGTATTTGCTGCCCTGGCTGCACCTATGATGCATGCCAACTTGTCCAAAAAGGAAGCTCAATATATTAGCAAGAAAATCTCAGGAACTCTGGCTGATTTTAAACTAAGTAGCTCTTTGGGAAACTGTCCATGTCACACACACAACTTCAAAGAAGGTCTTGGTTGTGATTGGGAGAAAGGCTTGTGGTGTCCCTTATATAGAAGCAATCTTGAGTGTTGAGAGCTATCAGCAGAACTACAAGAAATCGTAAAACAGAAAGGGCTGGAATCATTTGGTAGGGTTGTGGTTAGCAGAGCAGATTGTTTGGGGACAAGCAATCCTTTAAGTTTGAGGGGATTTGATAACTTTAATTTATTGCAATTTTTGTATGCTTTCCGAGTGTGTTTATTGTGCTGTTTTGATTATTAAGCACTCTTATTCTCGGCTCTAACTGAATGTGATGACTCCCTTAGATGCAATATCATCCACCCTATGTGCTGTAGCAATGTAGTGTGCATATGTGGCAATCTTGGCGGCAAACCAAGTGATATTGAGTAAAGCTACTCTTTTTTTCTGCAAGGCACTGATTCTATTTTATTTGGCACAGGTGGCAGGGGAGCAGAGCTGCGCAGCAGGTGCAGCCACCACCTAGCAAGAGAAAGCAGCAAGCTGACACTGCAGGCTGCTGGTTGGGTTGGTGCAGAACTGCCTCCACTACTGAAAGTGGAGAGGAAAAAGCTGAAAGCAGAAATGCTAGTTGCAGAGCAGGGAGAATGTTAGAAAACCTGGACACTTTACTGGGACCACAAGGCCTGATTATAAAAGGGCAGAAAGCAAAGCCGAGAGTGAGACAAGAGGAGAATAGGAAGAAGAACAGCGATAGACTGCGTAGAAGCATTAGAACACGGGATAGTTGCAATTTTGGATTTCCATTGATTGCTGTTGTGTTTTCCTTTTTTCTTCTGTTTTTATCAAGAAACTGCACTTGTATTTTTATCACTCGGGATGCATACTAGTGATTATGGGATATTTGTAACCAGTGTACCTATGAGGCTTGGCTAGTTTCCAGCTAGGGTTGCATAAGGGTTGTAATGAATTGAAGCACATTTTTAGTAACAATACATTTTGCTGCAGCATTGTTTTAACATTCAACTGTGTTTATATTCTAATTTTCCCTGTTAACGGGAGTTTAGTGGAGGAAGGCTTAAGCCAAAATTCACCTGGGAGGGGAATAAAGGCTGGAAAAACAGTTGAATATATGGGATTAAGCCAATATAGGAATATATGGTTCCCCATTACCCTAAGAGTGGATCTTCATGCACAATTCGAGGGTGAGGACTGATGCAGGAATGCATGTTTGAACCTCAGAATTGCAAGGAATGGAAGTCTGGGAAGACTCCATTCAAGATTGAACTTGGCACTTAGAGCAACTGCTGCAGCAGTCCCTAGAGCAAAAACGAGTACTGTAGTTCATGGCAACCCTAGATCACCTAACATCAATTTCTTTTGCACCCTAGTACCTCTCATCTTAGTTATAGTTGCATTTAATTGATCCACCTCTATTTTATCTTGTGAGCCATCTTACTTTTGCTACAACATTCACACAGCAAAAGTCTCTATAATAGTTTTAGTTCACTCCTCGTGGGACGATACTCACTCATCACTTTATTACTTGGTCATGACACGTGCACTTGCGTTCGGACATTGCATTCATCTTTGCATGATATTCAACAGGTATCTCCTACTAGTGCACCACATGCACTGCCATGTGACCGTGCTCAGTTCTTTTCTTTTCAAATTAATAGTCAAAAAGATTATTTCAATAACAAGTATGTTCATTAAACTCACATGCCATAATTTTTCATCAAAATATAATCATTACCAAAAATATTAGAAATCATGCCATTACAAAAAGTGTTTCAAATATCAATTTATAAAATATTTCTATGTCAAAATTACACATTTAAGATGGTAAGGAGTTCAAGCAATGGCAATAGCTATGGCATACACTAATAATTTATTATTTTCATTTATAAGATTCTTCTTTTTTAAATATTATTTTCCTCTCTCACTAAACAGAACATAACACCCTCATTTTAAATACGATTGAGGTGATCTTGGTGTCAATTGAAAGATAAGACAATCTTCTAAAACCCTTATGTTGAACCGTTTAGTGAAATATTAAGTAATCGTGGTGTTATTACTCCCTCAAATTCAATGTTATTTCTTCTCAAGTAGGTTTAGACCTCTACTTATTAATCTAACCATATCTCCATCATACGAACTCCAATTGAGGAGATTCCAAAGCATTTAAAAAACTAAGACATTTTTATACAACTTTAATGTTTATCATTTCTTCAGATTCCTTACTAAATATTCTCAAAAAATAAAATAAAAATGCTTACATTTACCACCCTAGATTCTCGACTGGTTCTGACCTTTACTAATTACTCAGCCATATCTCTCTTATATGGACTCCAAATTAAGTCATTTCATAGCCTATAGATCTATGATACATATATCTATATTTATTATGTTAACAATTTCTTTTAATGCCCTATAGATGTTGCCTACAAATTCAAACACATAAGCACACTTAACAAATTCTTCTCTGGTTAGCTAGTTTCTGACATCTGCTTACAAATCGAACAATATCTCCCTCATCTGGACTCCAAATTACGTGATTATTGTGTATAAAAATTCATGATACATAGATCTACAATTTTTATGTTAAAAATTTCTTTTAATTCCTCAACTATACTTCATATCAAACTACCCCGGTCAGGGTTTAGTTCATCAAACATTTCCTAAGGGTTTAGTTCATCATTATATTACGTCATCTTCTATTTTTGTCCTAATTTACATCTAATCATATTCCATCAATTTTTCACCCCATTCAAATATACAAAATGGCAGCGTAAAAATTCTAAATTTCACCACCCATAGCCATACCTATGCAGAACTTTCCACACCAACCAAAATGTTCAAAACATCCATCATATGCAAGATAACATGTAAGATGATATAGCAACATCCATGACCAATCATCAAAGTAGCAAATATTGTAAATTTCATCAAAGTTCTAAGATCAAAATCCCATTTAAATGTTACAAATTTCAAAGCTTTTCTTCAAAAAGAGATATTGTTAAAACAACCTAAAGATCTTCCTAACTCATATAGTGAATTCTTTTCTTGTTTTCTCTTGAAGGAAGTAGCAAGATTCCTCCCTTCCCTTAACTTTTCTAGCATCTTAAATAAGAGAAGGAGGGTGAGTTTTTGAACCCCAAGGATGAAAAAGAAAGATGGATTCGAGTGGAGATTAAGCTAATTTACCTTGAATACTTAATCCTCTAGACTTCTCCTTCCTCTCTTCACCTCTCTTTCTCTCTTTTCCTCACTCTACTTCGCTTATGTTTTTTCTCTTCCTCACTTGGACGAATTTATAATGTTATAAGGGTGGGGTTTGCTTAAATAAACTATCAAGTGGTTCACCTTTCATAATCAGGGGTATACCTTATCACAATTAGGATGCACTTGGTTATTTTTTGGGCAATTTGGTTGGTGGTTGTGACTGGGTCTCGAATTGCCATGGAAAGGTTATGTAGGGTTTCCTCCGCATTATTTGTCGGATTCCTCCTTGGTGGTGCCATTTCCTACTGTGGCAAAAACAAAGTTATGCTGCTATTGAGGTGATCAAACCCAATAGTTAGTTTCAAAAATATTTAACAACAGTCATAACACCACCTCAGCATATAGATAGGAAACACTAGTAATTTCTTACCTATATGAAATCATTGATCCCTTACACAGCATAACCACAACCACAACATACTCAAGATATTATAAGATCAATTCAGATAACCATCCACCCACTAGCCATTTAGCATTGACCTGCTCTTATACCAATTATGTAACAACTCCATTTCTTATATATATATATATATATATAAACTCCCAAGAAGTCATTACCTTTTTACTTCTAACTATTTAACTCATAATAACATTCAATTAAATTAACCAAACATAATTAAGGTTTATAAAATATCATTAACACTTATACAATTTTGGGTTCACATACACATTATTAATCAAAACATATGTACAAAAATCAAACACTTATAAGTCTACATTTTATTTATCCATATTGACCAGTTCTGGAGATACTGTTGCGAGTAGTTGCGCCTTCACCTGGATTTTAGCCAACTCGACCCAACGTACGCTAAAAGCCAATCAAAGAGAATATTTGCATAACTTAGTTTTCTAAACATGATATAGAAATATAGTGAGAATTAAATCTCAGTAGGTTCAACAATGAATCATAATCATAATTAATAATGTTTGTCACGTCATGTTCATTTGTATAAGCTACAATAATTATTTTAGGTCACATGAATGCACTTTATCTATGCACATGAAAATCATACAGTAATAACATGTATGGCATGAATAACTATTTTCAAAATATCATATGATGGCTATCAACTTATTTTTATATCAAACTACCTCGGTCAGGGTGAGTACTTTCTATTCTCCGGTACGGGCTTTTCTCGATTTGTCCGACATGGCACACTTTCTATTCTCATTAACATAATCATAGCCGTTGGTAGGGCATTCTCTACTAATGCACCACACGCACCGCCAAGTGACTATGCCCATGTATTTTCTTTTCACATTAATAGCCAAAAAGATTATTTCAATAACAAGTATGTTCATTATACTCACATACCATAATTTTTCATCAAAATATAATCATTACCAAAAATCATTGGTAATCATGCCATTAACATAATCGTTTCGAATATCAATTTATAAAATATTTCTATGTCAACATTACACACTTAAGATGGTGAGGAGTTCATGTAATGGCAATGACTATGACATACACTAATCATTTATTATTTTCATTCATAAGATTATTCTTCTTTTTTAAATATTATTTTCCTCTCTCACTAAACAGAGCATAACACCCTCATTTTAAATTCGATTGAGGTGATCTTGGTTTCAATTGAAAGATAAGAAAATCCTATAAAACCCTTATGTTAAACCTTTTAGTGAAATCTTAAGTAATCATTGTGTTACTACTCCCTCAAATTCAATGTTATTTCTTCTCGGGTAGGTTTAGACCTCTACTTACTAACAATATCTCCCTCATACGAACTCCAATTGAGGAGATTCCAAAGCATTTAAAAGACTAAGACATTTATATACAACTTTCATGTTTATCATTTCTTTAGATTCCTTACTAAGTATTCTTAGAAAATCAAAAACAAAACACTTACATTTACAACCTTGGATTCTAGACTGATTATAACCTTTACTAATTACTCAGCCATATCTCCCTCATAAGGACTCCAAATTAAGTCATTTCATACCCTATAGATTTGTGATACATATATCTATATTTATTATGTTAACAATTTCTTTTAATTCCCTATAGATGTTACCTAGAAATTTAAACATAGAAGCACACTTAACAGATTCTTCCCTGGTTAGCTAATTTCTGACATTTGCTTACAAATCAGACAATATCTCCCTCATCTAGACTCCAAATTAAGTGATTCCAGTGGCTAAAAATCCATGATACATAGATCTACAATTTTTATGTTAACCATTTCTTTTAATTCCTTACCGATACTTCCTAGAATGTCAAAAATAGAAGCTTCCTTGGTTACTCCGAAATCCTGTTTCCTAATTCAACATTTCCTAAGACTTTCGTTCATCATTACATTACGTCATCTTCTATTTTCGTCCTAATTTACATCTAACCATATTCCATCAATTTTTCACCCATTCAAATATACAAAATGGCAGCATAAAAATTCTAAATTTTACCACCCATAGCCATACCTATGCAGAACTTTCCACTCCAACTGAAATGTTCAAAACATCCATCATATGCAAGATAACATGTAAGATGATATAGCAACATCCATGACCAATCATCAAAGTAGCAAATATTGTAAATTTCATCAAAGTTCTAAGATCAAAATCTCATTCAAATGTTACAAATTTCAAAGCTTTTCTTCAAAAAGAGATATTGTGAAAACAACCTAAAGATCTTCCTAGATCACATAGTGAATTTTTTTCTTGTTTTCTTTTGAAGGAAGTAGCAAGATTCTTCCCTTCCCTTAGCTTTTCTAGCAGCTTAAATAAGAGAAGGATGGTGAGTTTTTGAACCCCAAGGATGAAGAAGAAAGATGGATTCGAGTAGAGATTAAACTAACTTACCTTTAGTACTTAGTCCTCTAGACTTGTCCTTCTTATCCCTTCCTTTCTTCTCCTCTCTTTCTCTCCTTTCCTTACTCTACCTTGCTTCTATTTTTTCCTCTCCCTCACTTGGACGAATTTATAATGTTATAGGGGTGGGGTTTGCTTAAATAAACTATCTAGTGGTTCACCTTTCATAATCATGGGTCTACCTTATCATAATTAGGATGCACTTGGTTATTTTTTAGGGAAAGACAACTCATGTTCTTGTCTTCCTTTCCCTTAGTCAAGATATGCATAGCAAAGGAGATTTGTATTTTAAAAATTATGATAAAATGTTCTTAAGAAAAGGGACAAGGTCCTTTTTATTTAGGGATTCTTTTTCTTTTTCTTTTGTCTCACTCATGTATGATAGGTTTGCTTTTTTAGGTGGCAAATTTTCATCCCTTGAGTCTTGTTTGCTTTGCTGAAATTATTTATGTCGGATCAGGATGTTTTGTCTTAATGCTATGTATTATTACCCACTTGTTGAAATTATGAATGTAGGATATAGATGTTTTGTCCTAATGCCATGTGACCTAATCTTGATTATTATTATACTACTATTTCCTCACATGATTCTTATTTTTTTTCCTCTTTGATTTGGGCTCATTCTTACCCATTTCCTTTGCTTTTGCTAAAATTCTACCTTTTAGGGAGGGTTTGATCAAATTTTCATAATTTTTGAACTATCGATCCAACTTCTATATCCTAGTCTAAATCTATGTTTTATTTCTTGCTTAGGCTATCCAATTGACTTGCTAGAAACTTATGTAAAGTAGAAAAACTCTATATGAAGTTTCCATAGGTGAAAGCCCAATGTATGGGTAGAGATGTTAAACTTAGGAACTCTAGCTCTTGAATTAAGAAAAAAATTACCATAATCCAATCTTCTTGAAATTTTAAGACCTTTACTTACTTCCCAAAAATTTATCTTCCTTACCCAAGAATTTTGCCTCTCTTTAGTATATTATTTCAATTTTTTCCTATTAAGTTTTCTCTCTTTACCTATTCCCTTAATGTTAGAAACATTTTCTATGCATACATATAAGGTGAAGAATTTCTAAGGATTATATTTCCTTAGATATCTCTAAATTGTCTAATAAATTTTATTTCCTTAATTAAATATTTATGTACCTTTATTAATAAATGAAATAAAATTAGGGATGTTATAGAATTTGCCTATAATAAAATGATATTAGATGAATTAAAGCCTTATGTAAAAGGTGTTATAAACTTTCTATTAAATGACTCATTTGAGTCAGACTTATTGTAAGATGTCATTGATAAAGTGAAATTGATCATAAAAATAATACAAGAAACTCAATACAGGCCAAAAGTCTATAAGGTCCAGGAATGTTGAGTACTAAAAATATCAGCTGGTGACTAAATATTCTTAAAAGACTCACTCATGCAAGAGATAATGAGGTTTGTAAAGAAAAAAAAAGTTAAGCTCTAGTATATAAGCTCTTTTGAAATTTTGAACAAAGTATGCATATTATATATCGCCTAGCTTTGCCATCAGGATTAAGTGATGTTGGTACAGTCTTTCTTGCATCAATGCTAAGGAAGTACTTAATAGATTCTTCTTATGTTATCTAGTTTCAAAAAATTCAATTGGACAGGAATTTTGTTTAATTATGGAAAAAATATGATGTCTATAATTGATTGATAAGTGAAGAACTTATGGTTGAAGGAAAGAGGCTAAGGTTATATGGCAAAATTATAATGACCGGTTTATGTATATACATATATATATATATATATATATATATATATATATATATATATATATATATATATATATATATATATATATATATACATACATATATATGTATGTATATATATACATATATGTATATATATATGTATGTATATATATACATACATATATATCTATGTATATATATACTATATACATATATGTATATACATATATATATATATATATACATATGTATATATATATGTATATATATATATACATATATATATATATATATATATATATATATATATAGCGATTGATAACACATTTCAAGCAGCAAACCATACACAATATATAAGAAAGTAATATTCCATTATCATGATATCCGAACTATATCAGAGATTAATATTTATACATAAGCGACAATGGGTCTCATAACTACATCAACATAACATTGAATCCTATACCGCACATTTCGCCTGGATGTAAAGGGTGGAGAAGGTGGTGCTGGTATCGGGATCAGTACAGGACATCGTCATCCACTGGATCTCTATGATTAAGTGCATGAAAGCAGCTAGCATGACGTTTGCTCTTATCTGAACATAACATCAACAAAAATAAGAACAAAGGTTCCCAACAGGTTTAACATTAAAAGCATCATATAGTAAATAAGAAAATCACAATGTTATGTCCAGCTGTCGAAACTACAGAAAACTTTTTCTCTTTTTATATGATAAAATAACAAGAATGTATAGCAAGCTTTCATATTCGATAGACAGGTTATGCAAAAATATCAGGAATGTATAATAATCAAGCTATACTTCAATATTATGCTTGTATATATATATATATATATATATATATATATATATATCTTTATAGTATTTTTATGCATGATGACCGATCGTCTACAGTCATAAGGTCAACAAACAGTGCTAAACATCCGTAGCCACATTTCAAAACTCAGTAACTAATCATTTATAGCCACATCTCAACACTCAGTGACTAATCATTTGTAGCAACGAGTTCAACCATGTACATTAACATGATATAACCATGTATACATCAAACAACTCACCTTTATCATCATGCTTCCCATCCACAATCAATTTCGTCTCTTCATATAATCACTATGTAATAACCCCTCTATTGTCATATAATAATGTACACATCATATTCTTTAATCATCATGACCATCACAATAGGATTATGCATTAACCAAAAACATCACTAATATCATGCATAATATCATCTCCACATCATTTAACAAATATGTATTAATACACTTACCAACAATATATACCTTATATCATGTGATCCTCATGCATTGATATACTAGCATAGGCATCAAATCAACATGCATTTCATCCATACATTGCACATATATCTCATATGCAATTCACTTACATATATCTTATAATAAAAGAATAGAATTAACACTACAATGCATCATACATCTATCTTCTGTGAAATTCACTTACATTTGTCTCATCAATACAAAACAAATTCACTTGCATAGGTCTCATTAATATGTATTTTAATCCATACATTAAACATACATCTTATCAATATGCAATATGTGATTTAATTTCTCATAATAAAAGGAAGGAATTCACACTACACTGCATCATTAAAAAGGTATTTATTTGTATTTTAGTTTCCTTTAACATCATCCATTAACTGGAGTTCATTTAGAGCCTTCAAAATGAAAAACAGAGCTAATCCAACTTCAAGCACAGTCATGCTTCAAGTTTTCTTGCATTCCAGATTTTCGTCTAGCTAGAATGTCTCTCACTAAAAAGACCATAACTCTCTCAATTTAACTTCACTTGAGGTGATTTCAGTGTCTTTGGAAAGCTAAGACAATTATATACAATTTTATGTTTAACATTTTAACAAATTACTAACAGAAATGGGTGAAAAAGGTGTTTGAAAATAGTGTGCCGATTCTGTGCGTTAAATCTGACCTGTCTTCACTTATCAGGGCATATCTCTTTAATTTCAAATCCGGTAAAGGAAATTCCAGAGGCATTAGAAAGTTACGAAACAGGGATAAAACCCATTTGTTAAACATATTTCTAAATTTGGAATAAAACATAACCAAAAGAACCAACCATTCAGAGCATCAATTTTCACCCTTTTCAAACCAATTTCAGCAAGCACATGCATGATCTATGCATCCAAACTCTCACTTTTTATGGCTAAAAATAAATATCCATCACGCATCATCAAAATAGGATATATGAAACACTTATAAATCATTCAAAATACATAAAATTTCATGGAAAGATTAATGTTAAACCTACCAAAACCAGAGATTCTTTCTATTCTCAAACCTTTCGTGGATTTCCTCTTCTTTGATCACTCCTCTTTCTTCTTTTTTCTACAAATTTCTTGGACCTTCACCTTTGTACCTCTCTCTCTCTCTCTCTCTCTTTTCTTTTCCTTCCTTTCCTTTTCTTAGTCTCTCTCTCTTCTCTTCTTTTCCTTCGCCATTACCTCCCTTCTCCCTTGATCTTTTGGTCTACTTCTTCTCCTAGCCAAGACTTTCTCTCCAAGTCAAGGCTTTCTCTCCAAGCCAAGACTTCCTCTCCAAGCCAAGATAGATTTTTTTAATTCAAATCTTTTCCAACAAGCTTAGTCGACTTCTCCTCTAAGGCAAGGGAAAGATTATTTAATTCCAAGCTTCTTCAACAAGCCAACCCTTCCCTAACTAATGAACCCCAAAAGCTTAACAAAAACAAGATTGGCACTCCATTACATTGTGACTAGATCCTTGACTAAGGCTTTGTTTAGCTTCCTCAAATTCTCCAAATGCTTTAATTCCACTTTATCCTTCTTCTAAGGTTTCATCGATGTTCCATTCCCTTCACCATTAAGAATTATTTTCCATTTCTTAAAATTTGGGATGTTACAAAAATCACTTAAGTAAAGAGACTCCTTAGAAAGTAAAGATGATATACAAAAGAGATATCCACAATTGTTTATGTAATGAGGTTAATAACTGTAATTTATGCATTGACTTCATTCTTTACTTGTGATAGGATGGTTTGAAATCCGGGGACCAAATTTTTTAAGGGGGGAAGAATGTAATATCCCATATTTTTTTATTTTTAAATAATAATGTTTTGCCATAAGTACATATATTTTTATTTAAATATACTTTTTGTTTTACTTAAAATAATTATATTGGCGTCTAATTTTTTTTTAATTTTTAGAAATATTATTTCTTTTATTATGCGTAAAGATATTTATTTTGTGATTTGTTTTATTAAAATTTTTATCAAGAAAAGTCATGATTTAAGAGTGTAACTAAAGTTTTGCAATAACATAAATTTTTAGAAATTTT
Organism: Gleditsia sinensis; assembly: GCA_037074535.1. NCBI lineage: Eukaryota > Viridiplantae > Streptophyta > Magnoliopsida > Fabales > Fabaceae > Gleditsia > Gleditsia sinensis. Next base: position 23,961,559 of record CM073476.1, read on the forward strand.
TGGGATATTTTAAGATGAAAAATAATATTTATATGTATATATATAAAAATAAATCTCATTATTCAATTATTAAATAATAATAATAATTAATTAAAACAAAGAGGGGGCAGAAGTAAACAAGAAAGCAGAAGGCTCGGCCGCTTGGCATCCCCTCCATTATTTTTTCCTTCATTTTTTCTCTCTATGTTTCTCAACTTCTCTCTAAGATATCTTCCAATATATATATATATATATATATATATATATATATATATATATATATATATATATATATATATATATATATATATCCAATAGAGATACCAAAAGTATTGTTGTACTCTTGGTGACGAGAGTTTCAAAACCTGTGATCTTAATTAAGCATGATATTAATACCTTTAAATTTTTTTTTGTTTGATTTAAGTAAAATATAATTAAGAATTAGCTTAGTTTTGTGTTTTGCGTTGTAGGAACAAAGGAAGAAAAGAGAAGAAAAAGATGAGAAAATTATGGAAAAATGCTGATTTCTGACCATTCGTCACTAATTGAGACATATCTCACTCATTTGGACTCCGATTAAGTTGATTCCATCAGCTATGAAAATAAGAGACATAGAGATACAACTTTCGTGTTTGGTACTTTGGCAGAATCCAGATATTTTTGGGCGCTATGGCGCTGGGAATCCAGCAAGGAGTGCCGCGGCGCTGTCCAAGGGCACCGCAGCGTCCCGTCTTTCAATTTCCAGAGCGCTGCGATGCTTGCCACAGCACCAGGTCGCTGAATTCACGATTTTTAGGGTTTTCAACTCCAATTGAAGCCCGATGGGCTGGGATTTGACCTAGATACACTCCTACTTCGATTAGGAGGAGTTAATCTATAAAAAGGGAGGAAAACAAGCAGAGAATTCATTCAATCATTCATCCAAGTTCTTAGTTACATTCTTCAATTCTTCTTTAGATTTTCTTATGGCCCTACGTGGCTAGTTCTTTTTAGTTGATTTTGGTAGATTGAAACCTCAAGGGATCTTCATGCATTGTAAGATGTGGATTTGATTTGATTATTTCAATTTGAATTGAGTATTGATTATTTATCTGTTCTTCTTCTCAATGATTATTCATATGATTACTAGGAGGCCTACCAGTATATTATCTGTCTTAATCTACTACTGAATTATGTTTTGAACAAAGTCTTCAATTATGTGATTCATGAGGCAAATAGGTTTGAGGATTTTGGATTATAAATCATTGAACCTATGATGAACAATTAACTAAATTAGATATAACCGATGCGTTTATATTTGTTTAACTCTGTTAGTTGCTCTAGTTCTTCATGCGGTTAATAAGTTATGCTTTACCGATGTACTAAAGGATTACTTGTTAATTAGGGTTTAATTGGTGTGATTGTCATTAATTTACTAGACTTAAGGAGGAATAGGGTTAGAAACCCAATGATAGATATTCAATTACAGATTGATTATGTTGTCAATGATCAATGCAATCCCTTGACGGTGGATATCAACTGAAACCAACGTCTTTATCATTAATCACTCTCTCTTAATTACTTTCGTTATTATTTACTTGGTTTTATTTGCAATTATCAATCCCCCCTTTCTCAATCACATAAGGTAATTTCAATCTCTGTGGGATCGACCCTTACTCCCACTACTATAGGTTAGTTTTGAGGTAAGGTATCAATTAGGGTGTACCTGCAACAGTACGCACCAAATTTTGGCGTCGTTGCTGGCGAACTGTGTCTATTTACCTTTTGTGATTTTTTTTCCTTTTTGTTCATAACCATGAATATGGCAACCAATTTTTAACAATTTGGCTCTAGGTTGGGCTCTCCATTAAGACATGCTGGTGAGGTATGTAGTTCTTCCCTTGAACAGCAACTTGCAAATTTAACGTCTCTTGTTCGTCAACGTGTAGAAAATATGTAAAGAGAAAAGTGCTATGGAAATTATTCAACCATGGGTCGGGCATCCTTCTATTGGGTACCCAACTTTCTATGACGAGTCATTTGAGCAGGTAAATATGGTTAGTGGTTTCCCTAAACTACCATAAGGGATGTATGATTCCTATTCAAATATGTATAATTCTAGATGGAAGAATCATCCCAACTTTAGGTATGAAAATGCACAAAATAGGCCTACAGAATAAAATTTTACAAATTTTCACCATAATCAACAGGCCATTATCCTAGACAGAATACATCTCAGAATTCCCAAGTAAGTACTCCTTTAGAAGATATTGTAAAATCTCTTACACAAAATACTCATCAATTTCAACAAGAGGTAAGGGTCAGCATTCAAAGCTTAACAAATCAAATTGGGCAATTAGCAATATCAGTCAGTAGGCTAAAGCTCAAAATTCAGAAATTAAAAGTCTAGCCCCAGCATTGTTAATGCAAAAGGAAGAAAATTATGCACTGAATGAAAAAGATGACTTGGAAGTTGACACTAGTAAGCCTACTAAGAAAGAGGCTATGGAATATACCCTAAATGCCAAATTCTAAAAGAAAATTACAGCAGGAGAAGAAGCACCAGAAGTTTAGCAAACAAGTAAAGATTTTTCTATGTTGTTACTAATTTCTAATAAGATGCCTGTACCTTCTACTTTGCAGTATTCTGACCTAGGCTTAAAGAGCCTCCCTAGCCATTTAAGGGTATATACAGTGGAGAACCACCCACAGTTATAACCTCAAATAAATATGCCCTACTCAAAGATAGAGGAAAGTTACCCTATGCTTTGGTAGAATCTCAAAAGGATGAAATTAAATTGGATGCCAAAAGCTACTCAAGACATCGGTTATTTCCAGGTAAGTTAAGTTCTCATTTAATTAAATCTTTGACTAATGCTGACTTCCCTCTCTATAATTCAGCCGAACCTCAAAATTCTGCACATTCAAAGGCAAGTCAATTGAAAGTTGACATCAAGGATCCTCCTTGAATGACATGTGAAACTTTGAGTCGAGCCAACGACATTAAACAAAGGCACTTATCGGGAGGTAGCCCAACATAAAAAGAAAAAGAAAAAGAAAAGGTGGATATCAAAAAAAATTCAGGGTCCAGTAATGCAACATGCTCATTCCACCCCAAACAAATTTAGGGAAGTCCACTTAACTCATATGTTTTCATATATCCTTTCCTACTCTTATCTTTCTTTTACATTGAGGACAATGTAAATTTGAGTGTGAGGGTGGAAGTATATTTGTCTGAATAATTATGACCCCATTTTGAGCATCAATTTTTTGATTCTCACTATTAATGCACTTTTATTGCGTTTAGCAAGTTGAGTGATTGTGTGAGTGTTTCAATTTATGTTTTGGGATGTTAGGCATAACCAACAGCCAATGATATGACTACCCAAATTTTTTTTAGCTCTTCAAAAATATAGAAAATTCATGGTTGTGTGCAATTTTATCCCTTTTGCAATTTATTACTTTTGACTTTAGAATCCTGAAATATTTTTGCACAATAACTTTGGCCATTAAATTTATCTTTTACTTAAAGAAGGTTTATATAATTCAAAGATATTTCATGATCTCCACAGGATTCTAGAACTTATTCGAATGTTACTTGAGGCGAAATCTTAGGCTAATACTATTATTTAGGAGATGATTTAGGCATTATTTGATAGATTGAGCCTTGCAAGCCTAACCTAAACAATAAGATATCCTTAGTTCCTCTATTTTGAGCTTAATGAACTTTTCCTTCTAAAAACCACAAATGAGCTGAAAGCCAAATTTTGTTTGAATATCTTTATTTTTGATCATATTCACTCACTCCATGATTATTTTTCTGAATACTTTTTTTGTAGAGCTTTATTTAAAAAAAGGGTGGAAGGGTGGAGCAAGTAAAAGAAAAGAATTATGAAAAAAAAGAATTATGCAAAGGAAATAGAAGAAAAACCTGAATGTTGTGAAAAGAAAATTAGAAAATTGAGGAAAAAGATAGATTAAATTCAATTAAAATAAGAAAATGAGTGTGGGGGGAGAAATCAACCCAAATTTAGGAAAGCTCAGGAGATCAGATTTAATCGTGTGGTGCTGGGTGATTGAGACTAAATTTGTATACTTTATCTTACCTTATACCCTGACCACATTACAAACTAAATAAAGTCCTATTGATCCTAGAGGTAGTTTTGGCCTACATTAGTGGAGAGTGGCATGAAGAATAAGCATATGGAAATCCTAAACTAATTAGAGATCTACAATCAAAATTTTGGGATATATAAACTCATCCGGGTAAAATAAAATTTATTGACCCAAAAACACACACACACTAGGGATTCAAAAGGATAAAATAATAGATTGCATTTGTGTTAATCTTGTGCATGATTATGACCTTCAAAAAATTTTCTAGAGTATATTTTTATGTTATGAGGCAAATGTTTGGTAAGCCTAACACTCACCACATTATTGATTGTTGTTTTTTGTCTTTAAAGAATATTTTGCTTAAGGACAAGAAAAAGGTTGAGTGTGGCAGTATTTCATGTGATCTTAATTAAGCAAGGTATTAATACCTTTAAAATTACTTTTTTTTTATTTAAGTAAAATATAATTAGGAATTAGCTCTGTTTTTTGTTTTGTGTTGTAGGAACAAAGGAAGAAGAAAAGAGAAGAAAAAGATGAGAAAATTATGGAAAAATGCTGATTTCTGACCCTTCGTCACTAATTGAGGGTAATCTCAGCCATTTGGACTCTGATTGCAGTGATTCCAGCGGCTATGGAAATTAGAGACATAGATCTACAACTTTCATGTTTGACACTTTGGCAGAATCCTGATATTGCTGGGTGCCGCGGCGCCCGCCACCATACCAGGTCGCTGAATTCGCGATTTTTAGGGTTTTTCAACTCCAATTGAAGCCCGATGGGCTAGGATTTGACCTAGATACACTCCTACTTCGATTAGGAGGAGTTAATCTATAAAAAGGGAGGAAAACAAGTAAAGAATTCATTCAATCATTCATCCAAGTTCTTAGTTATATTTTTCAATTCTTCTTTAGATTTTTCTTATGGCCCTGCGTGGCTAGTTCTTTTTAGTTGGTTGAGGTAGATTGAAACCTCAAGGGATCTTCATGCATTGTGAGATGTGGATTTGATTTTATTATTTCAATTTGAATTGAGTATTGATTATTTATTTGTTCTTCTTCTCAATGATTATTCATATGATTGCTAGGAGGCCTACTAGTATATTATATGTCTTAATCTACCACTGAATTATGTTTTGAACAAAGTCTTCAATTCTGTGATTCATGAGGTAAATAGGTTTGAGGATTTTGGATTATAAATCATTGAACCTATAATGAATAATTAACTAAATTAGATATAACTGATGTGTTTATATTTTTTTAGCTTTGTCAGTTTCTCTAGTTCTTCATGCGGTTAATAAGTTATGCTTTACCGATGTGCTAAATGATTGCTTGTTAATTAGGGTTTAATTGGTGTGATTATCATTAATTTACTAGACTTAAGGAGGAATAGGGTTAGAAACCCAATGATAGATATTCAATTACAGATTGATTATGTTGTCAATGATCAATGCAATCCCTTGATGATGGATATCAACTGAAACCAACGTCTTTATCATTAATCACTCTCTCTTAATTACTTTCGTTATTGTTTACTTGGTTTTATTTGCAACTATCAATCCCCCCCTTTCTCAATCACATAAGGTAATTTCAGTCTCTGTGAGATCGACCCTTACTCCTACTACTACAGGTTAGTTTTGAGATAATGTATCAATTTGGGTGTACTTGCGACAGTACGCACCAAAACCCATCGATCAATTTTGCCAAAAGTTCACCGAAATTTTGCTAGAAAATAATGAATAGTAACTTATAGGTAATTTTTCTAAAATGTTGGATTTTATATGGGTTTTTAAGTTTTCAAGTTAAGGGTTTTGTTAAGGATATAGTGTATTGGTTGTATGATAAATTTTACAGTCAAACAACGTGTTTTGGTGCTTTAATTTTGCAAAATGTTCTTTGGTGAATAGTAACTATGAGCAGTGCTCGAGAAGTGTATGAACAATATTTTCTGCATGAATAGTATTTTCAGCATGAATAGTTTTTCGGCCATGAAGAGTACCATTAGTTGATCAAGCTCCTGGAGTCATTTCCTAGGTTTTTGGACCCTCCAGAATCGGTTTTGAAGTTTGTTTGGTCAAATTCGGATTGGAAAAGTATATTTTGGGGTTGTCCAACCTGGAGCCCTTATCTTGTGAGTAGATAATTCTTTCTATGACTTACCCTATGCTCTTCTTGAATCTTAAATGTATAATTGAGCATGTAAACAAATTATTTATGCTATCATAAGTTTCTAAAATGTGTTAAAATATGTGTTTTGTTTATGAACTGGCACATAGTTCAAGAAGAGTATGGTTTTTCAAATAGATTTTGAAACTCATTGAATATGTGATTCTAAATGTATTTATCATTATTTGGTAAAGTGAATATTATGTGCACGAGGCATTGATCTGTAAGCTATAAAGTTGCTGATTATGATTGAATGGCAAGCGTAAAGCTCATGGTGAGTTGCTTGATAATTATACAATACATTTGATGAATATGTATATTTATATATGTATATATATATATATATATATATATATATATATATATTTATATGTATGGATGAATATTGACGGGTTATATGACTTGAGACAGTACCGAGTAGAGGATGCCCTATTAGCCTGAGTGAGCTAAGGGAGGGCCACTCTAACCGAGTGACAGTGGTAATGTGAGGAGGTAGATGGGTGATGAACTCACATTCCCTGATCACTTATTGTGATTGTAGTCGATCGGTCATTATGCGTATAGTAAATGAGTGAATTGAGAACTATAACATGCTTGAGCATTATGTAAAAAGAGTGGATTTTTAGTGCATATATAGTATGTTAATTGTGCATTAACAAAAGTTATGATTTTATCTCAAAATTTTAATATTTTACTGTAACTTATATAGCTGAACATAACTTCATCCCTTGCTGTGTGCTTGAGAATATTTGATGGTTTTAATATGGGTTCCTCCTAATATTTTTATGTAAAATATTTTAATGCATAACAACATTTGTGTAATGATCATACAATACAATATATGGTTTTGGATATCTGAATATCCTTTGTTTTGATAATATTTGAAATACGGGTCTCATATGGATGTACTTCCGAACTATAATTTTCTATGTGACAAATTTTGAAATATAAGTACATCCATATGTTGACCTAAGAGGTCATAGGAGGTATTATCTATTTATTGAGTTATCAAACTCACTACATGATATTTTTACATTTTTCATATAAGAATACAGAGTTTGATTCTATAGATAAATGATCAGTTAGGTGACATATTCTCTGGGTGAGTCTATATTGCTTTCAAGGCTCACAGTTTTTTGAATTATATTATGTTTGTATTCTAGAGTGTGCTCTAAGCGCCACATGCCGGATCCTTGTGTCTATTGTTACTTAGACCTTTATAACTTAGTCTGTATAATGTGTATATATGAGAGAACCTATATGTATCTATTTCTATGAAACATAATAGTGCTATGCATGTTATGGTAAATATCTGATTGCGAAAAAAAATGTTTACTTCACGTGCTCGTAAATTAAGGGCATTACACTGACAAGTATGGGTCGTATCCCACAGAGACTAATGTATCAACTACTAGAATCTTATGAAACAAACTATTTGAAACAATAAAATATGAGAGAAATATTGATTGGAAATTTGCAAGAAATTAAAGTAAATATGTAATGGAATTCAATTATAAGAAGACCTAGGACTAGGGTTCACCACACTTATGATATTCAACAACCAAGACAAGTATTTCCAATTGCAATTATTTGAGTGATCGGGGATGGTTTGGCCTAAATTCATTATTAGCCTTTTTGAAAGTCTAATAATAGTACATAAATTAATTCAATTTCCTACTTTTATGGTTTAGATTAACTTAAACCCTTTAAGTTCCATGCTAACCAGTTGATTCAATTCTTAGAGGATCTTAAACTACTCTCGTGATTAAAATATCTCTAATTAACTTTTAAGTTCTAGTAATAACTTTCATATTTTAGTTCATTAGTTATTTACCTAAGATGTGACAACATGATAGCTAGACATTTCATCAACACATATATGCATAATAGTCAAACCAATTATTCACAAATAATCACAAAGGGAATTCAACAATTCAATTCAATACATCATAAGTGAGTTTCCCCAATCCCAGAATAGAATTTACTCACACATAATTGAATCAAAAACCAAATTCAATTTCATTAAGTAAATCATAATGTTTAATACAATATTTGTTAAAGAGAAAAGGAGATAGAGGTAGAGAGATAAAACTCGGTACAGAACAATAGAGATGAATCAAATGAAATACAATCTTCAATTCCATGTAAAATCTAGTTTAAAGTGTAAAGAAACTGAAATTCTACTCAAAGCCTAGCCTAGAGTGTCTAGAATGTCCTTATCTAAAAGAAAGTTGAGTTTCCCATATATAACATCTTGGCTGCATTAAAACCTAAAAATCATAGAACCATACAAACCCGAAGCATGGCCATGCTTCAGGCAAGTTTTGGAGAAGCTGCACATAGGTTAAGCATAGAACACGGCTTGGCCATGTTTGAAGGCACATAACATGATCGGGTCATGTTAGAGGCTGTCTTGGCCATTTTTGGATAATCTACATCTCGTCCTTTATGTGGTTCCTCCTTGGCCAACTCCTAGTCTAAAGAACTCTCTAAATATTCATTTTCCTTTAGTTCTTGGGCCCTATTGCTTACCTACAAAAAGAAACATAGCCGAGCAGTATCCTGAGCAATAAAATAATAAAAAAAAAAGTAGAAAAATAATCACAAGTTAACAATAAACATATGATTTTCTCACTTATCAACTCCCTCATGCTTAAACTTTTGCTTGTCCTCAAGAAAATGATAAAACACATAAGTAGAAAATGAGAAATTGAACTCTAATTCTAGAAAATAAGAAAATGTAATACATTTAATTCTTCACCCAATCAGTGTTATGCTAACAGATATATAAGTAGGCATTTATCAGTTAGTCTATATTCTTCTAATACTAAACTCGAATTCTCTTATTATACACATACTCCAATTGTTACCATAAACTGTATGTACCAAATTAATTTTTAAGCACTCAAATAGGACATTGTATCCTTTAGATCTCCCTACCTTTCCTTACCTCTATTTCAAATTTATCCGTTTTTCTTGCTCAAAGTCTTTTGCTTCACACTTTTTTCTTCTCTCTCTCTCTCTCTTTATATATATTTACATAGTGAGTGCATTTTATGCTCCATGTCACTAGGGTATAGACAACTAGGTACTCAGAGTGAAAAATTTTTTGGGTTTCATATTCCCTCATTCTTCACCTCTCCTTATCTTTATACTTTCATCATGCGAAAATTCAAAACAGGGCATACCATTCATATCATAATAGGTGATGTGCTTTTAAAGAATTGGAGGTTTAATATTAGAAGAGAGAGACTAGATGATAAAAACTTTATTTCATATTTTGTCATACATCATATTTTCATGAGATAGAATCTACCAATATTACATCAACCTATTAATCGAATTACTAATTTTATGACTAAAATGCTTAAATAAAAATGCAAAAAGACTAAACATGACTCATATATACAAGCAAGCAAAGACCAAGACCCAAAATTAACTTGAGATAGAATCTACCAATATTACATCAACCTATCAATCAAATTGCTAACTTTGTAACTAAAATGCTAAAATGAAAATGTAAAAAGACTAAACATGACTTATATATACAAGCAAGCAAAGACCAAGACCCAAAAGTAACTCCCCTAGCCTTAAATTTGACATTTTCCCCAATGTCATTATTAACTAATGTACATGCAATAGAAGGGAAGAAACTTACTTGTTCATTGGTCTTCTGCTGGTGGGGGGTGGGTGCTGGGTCAGATTTCAATCATACCAAGTTTGCATCATGTGATGCATGGCACACATTATACCTTCCATGAAGTCCATTCTGGCCTACATATTGTGGACTAACTCGTTCATTGCATACAAGATGGTCTTTTGCTGAGAAGGACTGACAGAACTAGAGGGATGGAAATGGGGCTCTAGAGTGGTGGGTTAGGGGGGTCATGTGGTTATACATCATCTTCAAACTCAGAAGAGTCATCATCAGAGCCCTCTAACATAGGATATATCCAGTTATTTTGATTAGTGATTGTCGTTCTATCAAGGCTAGTTAAAGGAAATAAGTTATGCCTATGAAGATGCAACCAATAGTCAGCATTTTTCCTTACAATTAATTTTTATGTGTAACATCCTAAGTCTTTAATAAAGTTAGATAAATCTAAGAATAAGAAGAAAATACATATGACAAAGAATTAAAATGCTTAGTTATGTAACAATAAGGCATTTATAAAATATGTGACATATAGTTAATCATGAATCATATAAATACAGTTCTTAGGAGCATAATGAATGGAGAGAAAATACAAATACATTTGTAAGACATTACTAATCTAGGATTAGTAGTAAATTAAGGCAATATAAAACAACTAAGGAGCTACCAAGTAGCACCACAAAATTTCAACCACGTAGTATGCCAGATTGCCCATAAAATTGTAGCCACCTTGCAGCCATCTTACACCTACCAAAGCATGCCACATTGCCCACAAAGTTGCAGCCACATAGCATGCCACATTGCCCATAAAATTGCAGCCACCTTGCACCTACCAAAGCATGCCACATTGGCCATAAAGTTACAGCCACATAGCATGCCAAATTGGCCACAAAATTGCAGCCACCTTAAACCTACCAAAGCATGCCACATAACCACAAAAAATTCAGCCAAAATCAGCCAAGAAAATGTCACCTTTCAACCAAGAAATCTTGCCACATAGCCATAAACATTTCAGTCACATTCCACTAAGAAACTGCCACCCACTCTAGCCATATTTCTACCCACAATCAGAAAAATAATCCAAATGTTGCTGCCCCTACACCATACTCTGCATTCTCATACCCTCCCTGTAGAAACCAAAAGGTAATCCCTGCAAAAACACAAGGGAATCCCTACAAAACACAGCCATCCTTCCTCTTGAGTGGTGGAAACCAGTGGCCAAAAATCATGCTGTCTAGGTATTATTTTAGGCAGTAAATTCAAACCATATTCCTTATGTAATCAGTACCCCAGAGGGAGAGAAGGCAGCCAAAAAATTTATAGCCAAAGGGGGAGAGCAACCAAAAAAAATGTAGCTAAGTTGCAAGGGAAACCAAGAGGAGAAGCAAGCTAAAATTTGAGAGCCATAGGAGTATTTCTGCACAAGTTGAGTTTACCCTCTTGAGGAAAGTTGGTTTGTAGTTAGTTGAGCTCATTTTGGGTTTTGCATGGGTGATTCTTGAGCATGAGATGTAAGATTTTAAAGTTGAAAACATGGAACTCTAGTGGTAGGGAACAATCTTTTCCATCTAAGTAACAAACATGCTAAACCACCACACATTCTACACCTAAAATTTTAGGCCCTGTGTTCTTGGACTATTTGATTGGGTAAATGGCCTTTAAACTTTATAATATTTTGTGAGAAAAGTCTTGAAATATTGATTATCAATTCTGGAAATTTTCAAGATTTTTGAGAACCTACAAATAGGCCATTTATAATCAAAATAGTACTAAGAACAATCTACTGAACAACTCAGGCTATTGAGGGAAATACTAAACATTGAAGGGGTTAAATGTTGAATTTTCATTTGAAAATATTATCACATGTTATATGGATCCTAATTAAGGACTCCTCAAATTTTAGAGAATTATGATTAGTTTAAAGCCTATAATAAAATATGGAAATATGGTGGGACAAGAAGTGAGCCAGAATAGACCAGAGCTAGGGACATCCATAAAAAGTGTGTTATTCAAGAGGACAAATGAATTATTTATTACTTGAAATTTTTATGGTAATTATATAACATATCTAGGATTCTACATATCGAATATCTCAAATTTTGAATAAGTGTTAACCATCCAAAGGAATGGAAAACAAAATAGAAATGGAACGAAAACCAATATGCATTGTTCTGGGTTATGGAAGTACTTCTTGGGGTGAATAGAATAGTTAAGGGCTGAGAGATTCAAGAAATAAAATAGAAATGTAGGGGAACCTCCATGAAATTTTTTAGAATATTTAAAAGAATTATGTCATATTTAATAATAACCCCAAATTTGAACAGAATTGCAGTTTTGTTTTGGGGACTAGAAGCTCTTAAACTAGAGACTTATGATTTTAGGTGCTAATATGCTTGCATTAACCAAAAGATCTTATATGTTTTAGTTTTAGTTGGTGGTAGTAACATTGGCAGCCTTGGAAAGGAAGTGATTGTATAGGAATTGAGGTAGCTAGCTTTTCCTTAAAACACTCTTTATGTTTATGAACTTGAATTTATCAATTTCACTGGTTGCCTGACTTTTTTGCTATGATGAATGATGGTCTAAAGTTATGTTATGTTTGCATTCTCGGGAATTAATGGGTGCCCAAAGTGTGTCAAGTAAACACTATTTCCCTTATGTATTGGCCAATAATAGGAGATGCATAACCCTTTTTGCAGGATAAGTAGACCAAAATGTTATAAGTCCCTAGTGTGACCAACATGATGTATGTATGTATAGTCAGTACTTATGTTTTAGTAAAATAAATTAAGATTTTTTAAGGAATGGAATGTGTACTATTTTTCTAAAAAATTTGCTAGCTATTGAGATTGTCATCTCATCTTATGTCCACATAATCACATTCCAGGTACTCCAGCAAGAGGTGAACAACAGGGGCCTCAAGATTGACTCATCTGAATATGGATATGGATTGTATATTTTCTTGTTGTGTAATATATGTGGGATGGCGTAGCTGAGCAACAAGTCCCTTTTAGATAGCTCGTAATGTGATGTAAAATAAGTTATAGATTGTATACTTTTCTTTATGGCATGAGAGTCTTTTTGTTGTAACTAATGTATATCATGCCTAGTTAGTTACCTATAAGGAAATAAAATTTGAAAATGCTTAGAATAGCCTGAAGCACTTGTATGCTTATCCAAGAAAGATAACTAACAATATAAGTGAATAGGTGAATTTATGGGCTAGGTAGACATTGCTAGAAATGTACAGATGAGAAAAAATAATAATACAAAAAGGTAATTTTTGGGGAATATTCTATGATGTGGATGTATGAAATAAGATGTTAGTCAGTAGGGTGTTACAATATGCAAACAGGATTTGAAATCAATTGAACTAATACTAGTTATTTGTTGTAACTTCTTTAAATGTTGGTCTAATCCTAGCCCTCTAGCTATGGCAATCACTAATCCCCCTATTATTGTTTTTCCGCTCATTGTGTTGCCCACTTTACCCATTTGTTGGGCCATGAACGCCCCCGTATCAACCTGGCTAGCATTTATCATAGCCCAAAGAAAATAAAGTTATTGTTAGTTTGCAACCCCATCAATTTTAGCCCTATCGAAAATGGTATGGGCTATTAGCCATTGTAAATATCGGAAGCAGGGGTTACAAATTGACGATGCTTTTGAAATTTATACATTATATTGCCCTCCTAAAGAATTTGAGTTCCAAAATTGTTGTGCTTTAAAACCTTGGGGTGGACCCCTCAGAGGCAGTCTAAATAATGCATTGAATTGGGCTAATTATAAGCTTTAATCATGGCTAAATAATCTAAAGTTAACGCCACCCTGATTGATGTTGGGACTTCATAACAAAACCACATTAACTGAACTAAAAAATTCCAAGGTTGTTCTGGCATAGGCTAGGTAACAGAGCATCACAAATGTTGCCCACCTAATCTTATCAACCAAATAGCAAATGTCATTCAATAGCCTAACTTTTCCGAACATTCCTTATCAATAAGGTACTTAGCATTTCCTGTCTTATGAGTGTATTGTATCATGTTCATTGATTATCATTAGCAAATATGATACCATATTGGTTTATTTGGTGAGGAAGTTGGTTAGGTCTAAGGCTTTGTCTACCATGAGGTTGTTGGGATTAGGAGGTTCTAGCTCTTTTTGGGGCTATTTGATAATGATATATAATAGATGTAAAACAGGATGAACAATCACAAAAGAAAAATTCAACAGCCCAACAGTACTAGTCTTGAATAATGCAAATCAATGCAATTTTAGAACAGAGTAATTCCAGTCAGATAGTAAAAAATAGTACACTTTAATCTAGAACAATGGCAGACAAATGGCAAAAACTAGTATAATAGCAATTTCAGTCTAGTCCAAGCAAATTTGTGAAGGAAATTAAAGTAGTCTAGCATATTTCAAATACTCCTAAACCAAATGCAAATATCAAAGTGAACTATGTAGACAATTAGACTTGAAATTGAACTAAACTATACCAAAACTAATAACTGCCTAGAATAGTAATGACATAATATAAGCCAGAAATTTGGCAAACTCAATCCCAATCTTAGGCAAGTTCAAGTAAAAAACCTAAGTAAATATATCAGTGTTCAAGTATACTAAAACGAAGTCCAAAACCAGAAACTCACAAAGGAAAGTAGAAAAATCAAATAACTAAATTGATTTAGGAAGTAATCAATAGTAAAAAACTTAGGCAAAATCCAAAAGAAGAGGGAGTGAGACTGTAGCAGGGGTAGTGGTAATCAGGGTATGGAGCAACCAAGGACGGAGACACAGGTAAAGTGAATTTCATGGGGGCATGGTGGGGATTAATGAAGGCTCGTGGGGTTTGAGAGGTTACTATGTTTCTATGTTCTTATAACTAAGGGCATGAAGGTATTGCATAGGTTGGGGATGCTCGAAAATGAGCAAAGGTTAGGGGAGGGCAGAAATATAGGTAAGTAGAGCACGAGGAAGGGAAGTTGCTTGGGGGATGGGAAAAAATTTAGAGTGGGAGATGCATTAAGGCATGGTTATAATTATGGGTGAAGAAGGATGAGGCTCAATAAAGGCTGATGGAAGGGGTTCTTGTGGGTAGGGAAAAGTTGGAGGTGTAATTGTTATAAGTTGATGGAGGAAGGAGGGGCTTGCACAGGTTAGGGCATGATAGAGGGAACAGGGGCACAAAGAGAGGAGAAGAAGGGAGAAGTGAAAGATGCCAAGCATAATTTAAATTTGCCTGGCATGGCTAGGTTGGCTTCGCTATGTTTCAGGCTTTGAAGAATGGCTCAATTGTGGTATGGGCTGGAATCATTGGTGTGTGGAACACAGCTATGTCATTCGAGATAGCTTGCCCGTGTTGGGTTTTGGTTATACGCTTACAAGGGGGCACAATCATGTCTTGGGACACGGGCAACCCGTGATTGCTGCGAGAAATCTTAATTTTGCAAGAGCTTTGGGCACTGTGTCTTGGGACACAGCATGGCCGTGTTTAGTGCTAAAATGTCCTTTTCCTTCAAATTTTGTCACTATTTAAGATCTCTTTGAAGTTGATCCTTTTCCTAACTTAGGCACACAAAATTTAACCTAAAAATCACCCAAAAACAAATCTCACTAACGAAATCAAAAAAACTAAAAGATTAAAAGTAAAAACCAGTTCAAAACCAAAATTGAAAAAAATAAAATAAAATGAAAATTAAGACTAAAATATGGGTTGCCTCCCACAAAGTGCTCGTTTAAGGTCATGAGTTTAACTCTTTTGGTAGGCTATTAATCTGAAAATGGCTCTAAGAGAGTTTTGGTAACTCTCTTCTCGATGCATTGTCCCATATCATAATGCTTGAAGCGTTGCTCAATTGGTTGTCATGTATCAATATGCTTAAGGCATTGCCCATGACCCTTAAATGATTAAGTTGCCTCACTCTATATTTCAATGGCTCTATACCGTAGGTTGGGAGGAAATGGTTTAAGTTCTACCTTTAAGGTTTTGACTTCCTCCATAATTGCTTGTTTTTGGTTGCGGTCCATTTCAAGTCTTTTAACCTTTGACTTTGAAAGGAAGGTGGGACTCCTATCAATCATCTTTGCATATACAACAGCTTTAACATGTTCATAACATGGCATAGAACTTTCCATAAGGCATATCTTAAGTGGATTAGTAGAATAGAGACTCGTAACACCTTTACTCATATTTTATTTAGGCAAGTCAATCATACAATAAGATTCATCTAGAGAGAGGGATTTCATTACAGTTGTTAAATTAAACACAGTTTTCTCATCC
Source organism: Gleditsia sinensis (assembly GCA_037074535.1). Lineage (NCBI taxonomy): Eukaryota > Viridiplantae > Streptophyta > Magnoliopsida > Fabales > Fabaceae > Gleditsia > Gleditsia sinensis. Next base: position 23,977,733 of record CM073476.1, read on the forward strand.
ACTACATTCAAGGAAAGCTTTCCATCTTTTACATTAATAATAGAACCTACTGTAGCTAAGAAAGGCCTTCTAAGAATGATGAGGATTTGATTATCCTCCTCCATATATAATATCACAAAATTAACAGGTATGAAAAACTTACCAACCTTTAGAGGAACATCCTTTAAAATACCCACAGGATGCTTGATGAATTGATCCACCAACTGAAGAGAAAGATTAATCGGCTTCAGGTCACCCATTTAGAGCTTCTTGAAAATGGACATGGGCATAAGACTCAGACTTACTCCAAGGTCATATAATTCTCGGTTAATGTTTATGTTTCCAATAGAATAAGGGATAGAGAAGCATCTGGGATCCTTATTCTTTGGTGGTGGCTTATTCTATATTAGTGCACTGCATTCCTATATCAATGTCATTGTTGTATACTCCTTAATTTTCCTCTTATTTCAGAGGATCTCTTTTAAAGATTTGGCATAGAAGGGTATATGTGAGACAGCTTCCAAGAATGGGATATTGATGTGTAACTTTTTCAACTCATCTAAGAATTTCCTATATTGCTCTTTTAATTTAGCTTTAGCTAATCCTTGTGGAAAAGGAACTGGTGGCTTGTATAGTTCAAGAGCCACATACTTAGGCTTATCTTCCTTCTCTTTCTCCTTCTTTGACTCTTCATCTTTTGCTTCTTCATATTAAGCATAGGTTCTTCTTTTTCTTCCCCTTTTCCTTTTGGCTCATTCAATTGCTTACCACTCCTCAAGATTATGGCTTTACAATGCTCTCTGGGATTCTCAAGTTGGCTAAGAAATTTCCCAAAGCTCCTTTTTTATTAAGCTAGCTTGTTGTGCAATTTGTGTCTTAAGCATTTTATTATGTATAGATAACAAATCTACCTTAGAGGCTAAGTATTTTATGGCCTCATTCATTAAATGGTTTTGAGCTCTGAATTCCTCATTATGCTAAACTTAGTCACAATAAAATTTTCCATCAAAGGCTCCAAATTAGACTTTGGCAGGGGTGGAGGATTAAAAGGCCTTTGATTCTAGAATCTAGATGGTTGTCTAAAACTATTATGAGGAGGCTGATTGGCACTGACCTTGTATGAGAAGTTCGGATGATTCCTTCAGCTTGGGTTCTAGGTGTTGCTAAAAGGATTGTTCCTTTGATTGTTCTTGAAAAAGTTCATCTGTTCACAATCTTAAAGTGTAGGATTCCCAAGTTGACCCCAAGCTAGCAATCATTTACTATATGGCTGACACATCCACAAATCTCACAAGTAGAAGAGACAGAGGAAGAATCAACATCATTGACACTTAGCTTGTCCAACTTCTGAAACAGTACATCAACCTTAAAAGATAGGTGGTCAAAAGCATTAACTTCATACATACATATTGATTTCTTTAATGGTTGCCTCTCACTAGACAAAGAGTTATGGTTATGTGCCATGTCTTTTATTAATTCATAAGCCTCATCAACAATTTTATTCATTAAAGCTCCTCCAACTACAACATCCACAAACATATGGGTGTTATAGATTAGTCCATTACAAATGGTATAGACTATTAGCTATTTTTCTAATCCATGATGTGGACAAAATATGAGGAGTTCCTTAAATCTTTCCTATGCTCTATATGAAGATTCCTTGTCTCTCTACACAAAAGTAGTAATTTGATTATATAGGTAGGTTATCTTACTTAGGGGAAAATACTTGGCCAAAAAAGTTCATGACAACTATTACCAAGTAGTGATTGATTTAGAAGGAAGGAAATGTAACCATGCTTGGGCTTTATCTTGTAAAGAGAATGGAAACAACCTCAAGTGATATGATGAAACTTCATTGAACTTTAATGTGTTACAGTACTCCAAGAACACTGAGAGGTGGAGCTTTAGATCTTCAGTAGAGGAACCTCCAAATTGGTTCTGCTGGACCATTTGTAAAAGTGACGGTTTCAGCTTAAAGTTATTCACTTCCACTGCTGGCCTAACTATACTAGGGTTCAGGACTTGGGTATTTGGAGCGGTAAAATATTTCAGAGAAAAATTATTAAGGTTCTCCATTGTAAGTTGTGTTTGATCTTTCTCCCTTCTCCTTCAACACAATGTTTGTTTAATCTTAGGATCGAAGTCAGCAAGATGTTCATGGTCTCTTCGTATAAAAGGACAACAGACTTACAAAAAAAGAGATAAAATCAAAAATAAATAAAAAATCAGAAAAAAGAAGACAAGTAAGAAAAAGATTCAATCTAGTTCTTTCAAAAAATATACTAATATTGACACAATTGGTCCCCAACAACGGTGCCAAAAACTTGTTTATCATGTTTATATACTGCAAGTGCACAGTGTAGTTGTAGCTAGTCCGATAAGTATAGGTCATGTCCCACAAAGATCAATGTATCAACTACTAGAATCTTATGAAACAAACTATTTAAATCAATAGAATGCAAGAGAAATATTGAATGGCAATTCGCAACCAAATAAAGTAAATATGTAATGGAATTCAATTATAAGAAGACAAAAGACTAGGGTTCACTACACTTATGATATTCAACAACCAAGACAAGTATTTCCAATTGCAATTATTTGAGTGATCGGGAATGGTTTAGTCTCAATTGATTACTATCCTTTATCAAGGTCTAACAACAGTACCTAAATTAATCCAATTACCTACTTTCGTGATTTAGATTAACTTAAACCCTTTAAGTTCCATGCTAACCAATTAATTCAATTTCTAGAGGATCTTAAACTACTTTCATGATTAAAATACTCCTAATTAATTATTATGTTTCAGAAATAGCTTTCACCTTTCAGTTCATCAATTATTTACTTGAGATATGACAAGATGATGGCCAGATGTAACAACCTCTTTTTTTTTCCTTTATTATTATACAATATTGAGTTCACATACATGTCATTAATCAAAACAGACGTATAACATATCAAACAAATAGATATTTACATCTTGTTTATTTTAGTTGACCAATTCCGGAGATACAGGTGCGGGTGGTTGCACCTTCACCGGGATCTGAGCCAACTCGACCACAAACATCTTATTTGATTCTGAAATCTGCCCAACATAAAGTAACTCGATCCAATGTGCACTAAAAGCCAGAGCCTTATAAACAAAAGCTGCATAAATAATTTTTTGAACATGATATGGAAATATAGTGAAAATTAAATCCCAGTAAGTTCAACAATAAATTATCATCAGTAAAGCTCATCACGTCATGTTCAGCTGTATAAATTACAGAAAAATATCTTTGGTCACATGAATGCATTATATCTATGCACATAAGAATCATACTGTAATGATATGTATGATAGGATTAACTATTTTCAAAATATCATATGATGGCCATCAACTTATTCTCATTTCAAGCTACCCCGGTCAGGGTGAGTATCCTCTACTCTCCGGTACGGGCTTTTCTCGCTCCGTCCGACATGGCCCACTTTCTCTTTCTTTTCTCATTATCATGATCATAACCGTTGGTAGGGCGTCCCCTACTGGTGCACCATACGGATTGCCATGTGACCGTGCTCATTTCTTTTCTTTTCACAATGATAGCCAAAAATATGCTTTCAAAAACAAGTATGTTCATCAAAATATAACTATTACCATAAATCATTGGTAATCATGCCATGAACATAACCATTTCAAATATCACTTTATAAAATATTTCCATGTCAAAATTTCACACTTAAGATGGTAAGAAGTTCATACAATGGCTATGGCTTTGGCTATACTAGTCATTTATTAAGATTCATCTTCTTTTTTAAATACTAATTTTATTTCTTTATTTTCTTGATGCAGGTTTTCATCCTATCTAACCTTCTCTTACTAATCAGAGCATAACTCCTTCAATTTAACTCTGATGTAGGTGATCTTGGTGTCCATTTCAAGATAAAAACAATTATCTAAAACTATTATGTTGAACATTGTAGCGAAAAATTAAGAAACGAAGGTGATATTACTCCCTCAAAGTACAGGATAGTTCCTCTCGGATAGGTTCAGACCTTTACTGACTAATTAGACCATATCTCCCAAATTGGAACTCCAAATTGCGTTATTCCAGTTGGTAAAAATCCATGAGCCATATATCTATAATTGTTATGTTGGCGCACTATTTTAATTCCCTACAGAATATTTCCAGAAATTCAAAAACTAAAGCATTAATAACATACTCTTCCCTGAATAAACATTTTCTGACCTCTACTTACTAATCGGATCATATCTACCTCATATGAACTCCAAATTGCATAATTCCAGTGGGTATATTTCCATGAGACATAGATATATAACTTTCATGTTAACCATTTATTTTAATTCCATACAGATAATTCCCAGAAATTAAAATACAAAAGCTGTCCTAACATAATCTTCCCTGATGAACCATTTTCTGACCTTGGCTTACTAATCGGACCATATCTACCACATGTGGACTCCAAATTGAATGATTCCAGTGTCTAAAAATCCATGACACACATATATTTAATTCTTATGTTAACCATTTATTTTAATTCCCTACCAATAATTCCCAGAAATTAAATTACCGAAGCTATCCTAACATATTCTTCCCTGATGATTCATTTTCTGACCTTTGACTACTAATCAGACCATAGCTACCTCATATGGACTCCAAATGGAATGATTCCAGTGGCTAAAAATCCGTGACACATATATCTTTAATTCTTATGTTAACCATTTATTTTAATTCCTTATAGATTGTTCCCAGAAATTAAAATACCAAAACTTAAAATTCTGTCAACCATAGCCATACCCATGCAGAACTATCTACACCAACCTAAGTATTCAAATATACATCACATGCAAGATCAATATGTAACATGATATAGCAACATCCATGACCAATCATCAAAGTTCTAAGATCAAAATCTCATATAAATATTATGAGTTTCAAAGGTTTTCTTCAAAAAGAAATATTGTTAAACTTACCTGGAGCACTTAGTCCCCTAGACTTCTCCTTCCTCTTTCTTCCTTTCTTCCTCTCCTTTCCTCACACTACCTTGCTTCTATTTTTGCTCTCCCTCACTTGGACGAAATTCTAATGTTGTAAGGTTGGGTTTTCTTATATAGACCACCAAATAATTCACCTTTCATGATCATGGGTCTACCTTATCACAATTAGGATACACTTTGTTGAATTTTTGGAAACAAACAACTTATGTTCTTGTCTTCATCTTCCTTAGTCAAGATATGCATAGAAAAAGGAGATTTGTATTTTGAAAATTATGATGATATGTTCTCAAGATATGGGGCAAGATCCCTTTGATTTGGGGATTCATTTCCTTTTTCTTTTGTCTTAATCAAGTATGATAGATTTGCCTTTTTAAGTGGCAAATTTCTAGCCCTTGAATTTTCCTTACTTAACTAAAATTATTTGTGTAGGATAATGATATTTTGTCATAATGCTATGTATTATTACCCACTTGCTAAAGTTATGAATGTAGGATATAGATGTTTTTGTCCTAAAGCCTTGTATTATTATGCCACTTGCCAAAATGATGAATGTAGAATCACACCACTTGCTAAATTTTTGTCTTAATGACATGTCACTTAATCTTGATTACACCAATATTTCATCACTTTAATTTTATTTTTATTTTTATTTTTCCTCTTGGGTTTGGGCTCATTCTTGCCCATTTTCCTTACTTTGGTTAAAATTCTACCTTTCATAATGGGCTTGGTCACATTTTCATGATTTTTGGGCTACCGGTCCAACTTCTATATCCTAGTCCAAGTCTATGTTTTATTTCTTCCTTGGGCTATCCTATTGGCTTGCTAAAAATTCATGTGAAGTAGAAAAACTCTATATGAAGTGTCTATAGGTTAAAGCCCAATTACGGGTGGAGATACTAAACTTAGTAACTTTTGCTCTTAAATTAAGAAAAATTACTCTAATCCGATCTTCTTGAAATTTTAAGACCTTTACTTACTTCACAAAAATTTATCTTTCTTTACCTAAGAATTTCACCTTTCTTTAACATGTTTATTTCTAATATTTCCTCTTAGGTTTTCTTTCTTTACCTATTCCATTAATATTAGAACATTTCTATGCAAATATGTAAGGTGAAGAATTTCTAAGGAAAATATCTAAAAATTATGGGATGTTACACCAGACATTTCATCAACACATATATGCATAATAGTCAAACTGATTATCCACAAATAATCACAAAGGGAATTCAACAATTCAATTCAATACATCATAAGTAGGTTTTCCTAATCCTAGAATAGAATCTACTAACATATAGTTGAATAAAAAACCAAATTCAATTTTATTAAGTAAACCATGAATGTTCAATACAATCTTTGCTAAAGAGAAAATGATATAGAGGTAGAGAGATAAAACCCAATGTAGAACAATGTAGATGAATCAAATGAAATAAAATCTTCAATTCCATGTAAAACCTAGTCTAAAGCATAAAGAAACTGAAACTATAGTCAAAACCTAGCCCTAGAGTATCTAGAATGTCCTCCTCCTTAAGAGAAAGTTAAGTCCCCCTATATATAACATCTTGGATACATTAAAACCTAACATATGTGAAGATGTATGGACATGAAGCACGATCATTTCCCAAGACATAGCCTAGCCATGCTTTGGGCAAGTTTTAGAGAAGTTGCATGCAGGTTCAGCATGGAACATGACCTTGCCATGTTTGAAGACATAAAACACAGCCTGGCTGTGTTAAAGGGTATCTTAGACTTTTTTGGATCTTCTAAAGCATGTCCTTTGCGTAGTTCCTCCTCGATTTACTCTTAGTCCAAAGAACTCTCCAAACATGCATTTTCCCTTAGTTCTTAGACCCTCTTGCTCTCATACAAAAAGAAAACATAGCCAAGCAGTATCTAGAGTAACAAAATAAAATTGAATAAAAGTAGACAAATAATCGCAAGTTAAAAATGAGTTAAGGGATAAAAAGTAGCAAATAAACACATAACTTTTTCATTTATCAGTCCTCTAGATTTGGGGTCGTTGGAACAACTTCATTTTTTTTACATATATATATATATCTGTAAAATTCCATGAAGTAATTATGTCATTACTTTTAACTATTTAACTCATAATAACATTCAATTAAATTAACCTAGCATAATTAAGGTTTATGGTATACCATTAACACTAATACAATTCTGAGTTCACATTCACATAATTAATTAAAAAAGTCTGTACAAAAAATAAAACACATATATGTCTACATCTTATTCATTCATATTGACCAGTTCCAAGGATACAAGTGCGGGTAGTTGCACCTTCATCGGAATCTTAGCCAACTCGACCCAACGTACGCTAAAACCGGTCATAGAGAATATTTATATATTTAGTCTTCTGAACATGATATGGAAAAGAGTGAGAATTAAATCCTATTAGGTTCAACAATAAATAATTATTATCATCAATATAGCTCATCATGTCATATTCATCTATATAAGCTACAACCAAACCTTAGGTCACATAAATGCACTTTATCTTCGCACATGAAAATGGTACAGTAATAACATGTATGGCATGAATAACCATTTTTTAATATAATTTTATAAAATATTTTCATGTCAAAATTTCACACTTAAAATGGTACAAAGTTCATGTAATGGCAATGACTAGGGTATCACTAGTCATTTATTATCTTCATTTAAGATTTTCATTCTTTCTTAAATATTATTTTCATCTTTTCATTTTCTTTATGCTTGGCCTCTAGTTACTTTTCTCCTACTTATATCATTTCTAAAACATGTTCTCACAAATTTTATAGAGCTTTCTTCTTCAATTTGGTTTATATTATTACCCTATAGTTAATAAAGTTCATTTAGGATAGAAAATGTTGAAAATAAGCTTTACCAGCTCCCAACACAGCTCAGCCATGTTCCAAGACATGGCCATGTTTGAAAAATACTTCAAACATACTCAGAAACAACCCTGAACACGGCCTACCAGTGTTGAAGCAACCCAGAACATGGCCTGATCGTATTTTGTGACCTTTTCTTACTTATTCAACCATATCTCCCTCCTACAAACTCCAATTAAGGTGATTCCAAAGCCTATAAAAAGTTAGACACTTATCAACAACTTTCATGTTCATAATTTCTTCATATTCCTTACGACTTATTCCAAAAAGTTTGAAAATAAAAACACTTATATTTACAACCCTGGATTCTAGTCTAATTCTAACCTCTGCTCATTAATTACCCATATCTACCTTATATGGACTCCAAATTAAATGATTTTAGAGCATATAGATCCGTGATACATATATAGATATTTATTATGTTAACAATTTTTTTTAATTCCATACAAATTTTGCCTAAAAATTCAAACACAGAAGCATATTTAACATATTCTTCCCTGGTTAGCTAGTTTCTAGCCACTGCTTACTAATCTGACCATATCTCCCTTATATGGAATCCCAATTGAGTGATGATAGTGACAAAATATTCATGAGACATATATCTATATTTTTTATGTTAACGATTTCTTTCAATTTCCAATCGATTCTACCCAGAATTCCAAAAATAGAACCTTCCCCAATTACTCCGAAATCAAGTTTTCAAACCAAACCCTTCCTAAGGTTCTAGTTCATCATTTTACTACATCCTTTTCCATTTTCTTCCAAATTTACATCTGACCATAAGATTACTCATTTCAACATTTTAATTAGACTCCTTACATTTAATTTAACATATTTCATCATCCTCTTCTCAAGAGAACAGAAAATCAAATTATGTATTATTAAGGGTGTTCCCAATAGAAATTTCTCATGGTCATCTTCTAGATGTTTACAGCCATATTCATTTTATCAATTTAACCATATCTCATCAATTTTTCACCACATTTAAATATACATAATAGCAGCACAAAACCCTAAAATTTTGCCACCCATAGCCATACCTATGCAGAGCCTTCCACATCAACCTAAGTATTCAAACATACATCACATGCAAGATCAACATATAACATGATATAGAAACATCCATGGCTAATCATCAAAGTAGTAAATATTGTAAATTTCATCAAACTTGTAGGAACAAAATCCCATATAAATGTTATAAATGTCAAAGCTTTTCTTCAAAATGAGATATTGTTAAACTTACCTAAAGATTTCCCTAGCTTACTTAGTGAATTCTTTTTCTTGTTTCCTCTTGAAGGAATTAGCAAGATTCCTCCCTTCCCTTAGCTTTTCTAGTAGCTTGAATACGAGAGGAAAGGAGAGTTTTGAACCCCAAGGATGAAGAGAAAAGATAGATTCAAGTGGAGATTAGCTAACTTACCTTGAGTACTTAGTCCTCTATTATTCTCTTTCTTCTTCCTTCCTCTCTTCTCCTCTCTTTCTCTCCTTTCCTCACTCTACCTTGTTTCTATTTTTCCTCTCCCTGACTTGGACAAAATTATAATGTTATAAGGGTGAGTTTTGTTTAAATAAGATATCAAGTGGTTTACCTCTCATATTCATTGGTCTACCTTATCACAATTAGGATGCGCTTGGTTGTTTGTTGGGGGAAGAAAAATCATATTCTTGTCTTCCTCTCCCTTAGTCAAGATATGCATAGAAAAATGAGATTTGTATTTAAAAATCATGATAAAATGTTCTTCAGACAAGGTAAAAGGTCCCTTTGATTTAGAGATTCATTTCCTTTTTCTTTTGTCTCACTCAAGTATAATAGGTTTTTCCTTTCTAAGTGGCAAATTTTCAGCCCTTAAGTCTCCCTTTCTTGGCTGAAATTATTTATGTAAGATATGGATGTTATGTCCTAATGCCATATATTATTACTTACTATATAATCACATGGCTTGCTGAAATTATTAGTGTAAGATACATATGTTTTGTCCTAATGACATATATTATTACTTACTATATCATCACATGGCTTGCTAAAATTATTAGTGTAAGATATAGATGCTTTGTCCTAATGCCATATGACATAATCTTGATTATTATTATACTACTATTTCATCATATAGTTCTTATTTTTCCTTCTTGGATTTGGGTTCATTCTTGCCCATTCCTTTTGGTTTGGCTGAAATTCTACATCTCATGGAGGGTTTGGTCACATTTTCATCATTTTTGGGCTATCGCTCCAACTTCTATATCCTAGTCCAAGTCTATGTTATATCTCTTGTTTGGGTTATACAATTTTCTTGCTAGAAACTCATGTGAAGCGAAAAAATAAACTCTACGAAATGTCCATAGGTGAAGGCCCAATGTATGGGTGAAGATGATAAACTTAAGAACTCTAGCTCTTGAATTAGGAAAAATTATCCTACTCCAATCTTCTTGAAATTTTAAGACATTCACTTACTGTTGTGTGTATTTTATAAATAACCATAAGCGCACGGCGTAGCTATAGTTAGTTCGGCGAGTACGGGTCGTATCCCATAGAGAACAATGGTCAATTACTAGAATTATATGTAGCAAGCTATCTAAATTAATGCAATTCGATGAGAGAGTGTGTCACAATTAAGTAAATAGGTAATTCAATAAACAAAAGCCTAGGGTTAGGGTTTACCACACTTATGATACTCAACAATCAATATGTACCTCTAATTGCAATTATGTAAGTAATTGGGGATGGTTTAACCTTAATTAACTAATAACCTCTTTTAAGTGTTACTAATCGTACCTAGGTTAATCCAATAGCCTACTTTCGTGGTTCTTAGTTCAACCTAGGTCTATTAAGTTCTATGCCAACCATGGAATGAAATTAATCAATTTTCTCGTGGCCACTAATTGATTCAATTCCTAGATAACCTTAAACTACTTTCGTGATTAAGATATCTCTAATTAACTATTAGGTTCTGGTATTAACTTTCACCTTTCAATTCATCATTTAATATCCTAAGATGTAATAGATTGGTGTTCAAGAATTCGACCAACTTTTAAACATGCGCATAATAGTCAATCCTAATTAATTTAGAAGTAATCACAATTAGGTTTCCAACATTCAATTAGCAATGTATCATCACATTATAAATGGATTTACCTAAACCCTAGATCAATATCTACTCAAATATAATTGAAAGCAAACTCACAATCATATTCATTAAAGAAATCATAATTGTTCAATACAATGTAAAAGAAAGGTGTAGAAGTAGTAGAAGTAAAGATGGAAAGAAAAAACCTGGATGCAGTAGATGAAATAGGAATACAAACTTCAATCAATGTAAATTCTACTCTAAATGCATAAAGTAATCACTAATCCTACTTCAAAACTAATCTAGTGGTGTTTCCTAAGTTCAAAACTTAGTAAAAGTAGGTTTGTCTCGGTCTGGATGCTCTTGGCTACGCTTCCCCTTGTATTTATATTCCTTTGGTTGCTCAAAACCCTAAAAAACACAGAGTGTACAGACAGGAAGCACAGTCGTGCTTCGTGTTGGAAAACTAGGAAAAATCAAGTTCTTTGCATAGAGCATGCCTTGGCTGTGCTTCATGCAATACCAAGCACAGCCTAGTTGTGTTTGAGGCTGCCAGACTCTTTTCTTACCAATTTCTTCATGGTTACCTCCTTGCTACCTCCTCAGCATGTTCCAAATCCATATGGCTCCTCACATGAGTGTTTTCCCTTGCTTCTTGGCCTTTTTTGCTCACCTACAAACATAAAACAAAGTAAAATAGTATCCAAAGTAAAGCATAACCAAAAGTAGGGAAATAATCATAAGTTTACTATTAATTAGGGGATAAAATATAACCATTAAACACTTAATTTTCCCCTTTATCAACTCCTCCATGCTTAAACTTTTGCTTGTCCTCAAGCAAATAACATGACATATTAAAAGAAAGGGAGATGATGCAGACAAATTTTAGATGACAGAAAATGTAATACAAGTAATTTTTCATTCAATCAATATGAACAGAACAGATATATAAATAGACATTTCTCAATTAGTCTTCATTCTTCTAAAACGAAACCTAAATTCTCTTATTATACATCTACTTTCATTGTTACCATTGGTTGTATGCATCAAATTGATTTTTAAACACACAAGTAGGTCACCTTATCCTTTAGATCTCCCTAGGTTGCCTTACCCCTTATTTCTATTTTTCTCACTCAAATTATTTTACTTTTCATCATTTTTTTCTTTATTTCATTTACTTTTTTATGAAAAGATACAGTGAATGCATTTTATGCTCCATCTCACTAGGGTAAAGGCAGCTAGGTACTCATACTAAGGCCTTTTTGGTGCCTTGAAGCAGTACTTAGAGTGAAAAAAATTTGGGATCCATATTCCCTCATTTTTCACCTCTCCCTACCTTTATACTCTCATAGTGTTAAAATCAAACAAGGCATACAATTCACAGCATAATAAGAGATATATTTTTCAAAACTTAGAGGTTCAATACTAGAAGAGAGAGACTAAGATGATAATGACCTATTTCATATTCTATTGTGCAACACATGTTCATGAGTTAAAATTAACCTACAATACATCAATCTATCTCTAAAATAGAAAACTATGTGATTTTGCAATGAAACAAGAGAGATGTAATATATACAGTATATAAATGCAAGACCAAAAATTCAACTAGTGAAACCCACGAACTTAAAGTCTACTCCCCCATGCTTAAATTTGAAATTGTCCTCAATGTCAATAATAATGAAAGTGTAGGCAATGGAAGAAGTAACTTACTTGCTCACTGGTCGTCTAAATGAGGAGGTGAAAGATTCTAGATCAAGTGCCAGTTCTACCATCTATTCATCATTCCCTGCATGATTTGGATTGAATATTGGATTGCATGCAGGGTGGCCCTTTGGGATAGCTGTTCCTCCTTAATTCGGCTAAGCTATAAGGAGATGGAGTTTTGATCCTCCTCTAGTACGTATAAGGGACTTGCAGTGTTAGCTTGCTGAAAATGGGGTGGGGGTGGTAGAGTCAAAAGTGGCTCATGAGGGAGTGTTTGTGTGGAGGGATGTGGGAATGCTGGGCATGGGAAAAAGGTATGTTTTTCTGGGGTTGTCATGGGTAAATTTAGTGTGTGGTTTTCAAGGGAATAAGTCGAGGTAGGGAGTGGAGTGTTGGGATGAGGATGAGGGCACAGGAGAGGGAAGTTTAGGAATAGGGGAACTGCAGAGAGGAATGGTGGGCTATGGGTTGGGTGGGATTTGGGTTATAGAGGGAATACGCTGGGTGCAGGGGAAGTTAGGCTACGGGAATGGTTAGGTGTGGGGAGACCGAGAGGGAGAAGGAAGAGGTGAGGTGTAGGCACAGAGAAGGTTTCAGGTAAGGGAGTGGAGAAGAAGGAGAGCACTAGAATATGAATGTTTCATTATTGGGGAACTGAGAGGGAGAGGGATTAGGGCACGGGGATGGGATGGAGAAGGAGATGGGAAAGGAGGAGAAGAGGCTAGGGCAAGGGAGAATGAGTAAATTTTGTAGAGAAATTAAAGGGAATATGGATGGGAAGGGGAACGGGGAAAGAGAGGAAGACACAGGCAAGGACACGGGAGAAGGGAGAATGAAAACGGGGAAGAAAAGGGAAGAAAAATAGGGATAAAAACTCACCTGGGCACCAAGCACGACCGTGGTTGGAGACATGGCTTTGGCGTGCTTCAGGCTAGATCTTTAAATTTCCTAGACAAGTAGCCTGTGTTGGCTAGCACGGGGAGGGTGTGCTTGCCATAACCTGAAGCACGACCATGATTGGAGACACGGCTTTGCCGTGCTTTATGCTGGAATCACAAAACTTCCTAAAATTTAAGCATGTGCTTGAAGCATGGGCATGGTCTATGACACGGGCCACCTGTGCTTGGCGATAGAAGTTCAAATCTCCATGGAGTTTGCCCTTGTTTGCTGGCACAAGAAGGCTGTCCTTAGGCTGGATGTGGGGCATGGCTGTGGTTGGAGACATGGATTGCCCGTGCTTGGTGCTGGAGTCACCAAAATCTGGAAAAATTTGGCCGTGCTTGAAATATAGTTGTGCTTTGTGACACGGCCCAAACGTGTTTGGTGTTGGAACTCACTTTTCTTTGAAATTTGCCTCAGTTTTTTGCTCTGCTTTAATTTTTTTCTCAAAATTCTTGATTTCTTCAATCTTGGACATGCAAATTATGGCCTACAAAACACCTGAAAACATTCTTAAGTTCTTAACCTAAGAAATTAACTAAAAGTAATGAAACTTACAAAAAAGAAACTCAAAAATTAAAATATGGGTTGCCTCCCACAAAGCACTTGTTTAAAGTCATTAGGTCGACTTCCTTGCACTTTATGGGATTAATGAGGGCTCTAAGAGAGCTTGGGTGGCTCTCTTTTCAACTGGTTATCCCATGACAAAGTGCTTGAGTTGTTGTCCATTAACTTTGAAGCATCCAGTTGCTTCACTCCATATTTCCACTGCTTCATATGGGAAAACTTGACTCACTTGGAATGGACCAGACAACTGAGAACGAAGCTTTCCAAGAAAAAGCTTTAGCCTTAAATTAAATAGAAGGACCCAATCCCCTACTTGAAATTCAGGTTTAAGGATGTGTTTATCGTGCCATTTCTTTTTTTTCTCTTTATGCATCCTAGCACTTTCATACGCATCAAGTCTTAGCTCATCTAGCTCATTCAATTGCAAATATCTCCTCTTTCCAACAACACTTAAGTTAAAGTTAATCATCTTTATTGCCCAATATGCCATATGTTTAAGCTCTACTGGCAAGTGAAAAGGCTTTCCATATATTAACCGAAAGGGTGTGGTGCTTATGAGAGTTTTATATGTTGTTCTATAGGCCCATAGTGCATCATCAAGTTTGAGAGACCAATCTTTTCTTGCTTTTGATATAGTCTTCTCCAATATAGCCTTGATTTCCTTGTTAGATATCTTAACTTGTCCACTTGTTTGGGGATGATATGCTAGAGCCATTTTATGAGTGACTCTATATTTCTTCAAAAGGTTCTGAAATTTTTCCTCAGTGAAGTGGGAACCACCATCACTTATTACAGCTCAGGGTACCTTATCACTTGCTTATATTTTTCCTCTCTCTCACTTGGACAAAAATTCTAATGTTGTAAGGGTGGTTTTTGCTTAAATAGACCATCAAATAATTCACCTTTCATGATCATGGGTCTAACTTATCACAATTAGGATACACTTGGTTGAATTTTTGGAAAACAAACAACTTATGTTCTTGTCTTCCTCTTTCTTAGTCAAGATATGCATAGCAAAAGGAGATTTGTATTTTGAAAATTATGATAATATGTTTCTAAGATAAGGGACAAGGTCCCTTTGATTTAGGGATTCATTTCCTTTTTCTTTTGTCTTAATCAATTATGATAGGTTTGGCTTTTTAGGTGGCAAATTTCTAGCCCTTGAATCTCCATTATTTGGTAGAAATTATTTGTGTGGGATAGGAATGTTTTGTCCTAATGCCATGTATTATCATACCACTTGCTAAAATTATGAGTGTAGAATATAGATGGTTTGTCCTAAAGCCTTGTATTATCGTACCACTTGCTAAAATTATGAATGTAGGATATCACACCACTTGCTAAATTTTTGTCTTAATGCCATGTCACCTAATCTTGATTACACCATTATTTCATCACTTTACTTTTATTTTTATTTTTATTTTTCCTCTTGGGTTTGGGCTCATTCTTGCCCATTTTCTTTACTTTGGTTAAAATTCTACCTTTCATAATGGGCTTGGTCACATTTTCATGATTTTTGGGCTACCGGTCCAATTTCTATATCCTAGTTCAAGTCTATGTTTTATTTTTTCATTGGGCTATCCTATTGGCTTGCTAAAAATTTATGTGAAGTAGAAAAACTATATATGAAGTGTCCATAGGTGAAAGCCCAATTTATGGGTGGAGATACTAAACTTAGTAACTTTTGCTGTTAAATTAAGAAAAATTACCCTAATACGACCTTCTTGAAATTTTAAGAGCTTTACTTACTTCACAAAAATTTATCTTCCTTACCTAAGAATTTCACCTTTCTTTAGCATGTTTATTTCTAATATTTCCTCTTATGTTTTCTTTCTTTACCTATTCCATTAATATTAGAACATTTCTATACATACACGTAAGGTGAAGAATTTCTAAGGATTATATTTCCTTAGATATCTAAAAATTGTTTAATAAATTTTATTTCCTTAATTAAATATTTATGTACCTTTATCAATAAAAGAAATGAAATTATGGATGTTACTTTGAATACTTTTGTACTTTCATTAATACATGAAACGAAATTACCCTAATTTAAGCATGTGCTTGAAGCATGGGCATGGTCTATGACACGGGCCACCTGTGCTTGGCGATAGAAGTTCAAATCTCCATGGAGTTTGCCCTTGTTTGCTGGCACAAGAAGGCTGTCCTTAGGCTGGATGTGGGGCATGGCTGTGGTTGGAGACATGGATTGCCCGTGCTTGGTGCTGGAGTCACCAAAATCTGGAAAAATTTGGCCGTGCTTGAAATATAGTTGTGCTTTGTGACACGGCCCAAACGTGTTTGGTGTTGGAACTCACTTTTCTTTGAAATTTGCCTCAGTTTTTTGCTCTGCTTTAATTTTTTTCTCAAAATTCTTGATTTCTTCAATCTTGGACATGCAAATTATGGCCTACAAAACACCCGAAAACATTCTTAAGTTCTTAACCTAAGAAATTAACTAAAAGTAATGAAACTTACAAAAAAGAAACTCAAAAATTAAAATATGGGTTGCCTCCCACAAAGCACTTGTTTAAAGTCATTAGGTCGACTTCCTTGCACTTTATGGGATTAATGAGGGCTCTAAGAGAGCTTGGGTGGCTCTCTTTTCAACTGGTTATCCCATGACAAAGTGCTTGAGTTGTTGTCCATTAACTTTGAAGCATCCAGTTGCTTCACTCCATATTTCCACTGCTTCATATGGGAAAACTTGACTCACTTGGAATGGACCAGACAACTGAGAACGAAGCTTTCCAAGAAAAAGCTTTAGCCTTAAATTAAATAGAAGGACCCAATCCCCTACTTGAAATTCAGGTTTAAGGATGTGTTTATCGTGCCATTTCTTTTTTTTCTCTTTATGCATCCTAGCACTTTCATACGCATCAAGTCTTAGCTCATCTAGCTCATTCAATTGCAAATATCTCCTCTTTCCAACAACACTTAAGTTAAAGTTAATCATCTTTATTGCCCAATATGCCATATGTTTAAGCTCTACTGGCAAGTGAAAAGGCTTTCCATATATTAACCGAAAGGGTGTGGTGCTTATGAGAGTTTTATATGTTGTTCTATAGGCCCATAGTGCATCATCAAGTTTGAGAGACCAATCTTTTCTTGCTTTTGATATAGTCTTCTCCAATATAGCCTTGATTTCCTTGTTAGATATCTTAACTTGTCCACTTGTTTGGGGATGATATGCTAGAGCCATTTTATGAGTGACTCTATATTTCTTCAAAAGGTTCTGAAATTTTTCCTCAGTGAAGTGGGAACCACCATCACTTATTACAGCTCAGGGTACCTTATCACTTGCTTATATTTTTCCTCTCTCTCACTTGGACAAAAATTCTAATGTTGTAAGGGTGGTTTTTGCTTAAATAGACCATCAAATAATTCACCTTTCATGATCATGGGTCTAACTTATCACAATTAGGATACACTTGGTTGAATTTTTGGAAAACAAACAACTTATGTTCTTGTCTTCCTCTTTCTTAGTCAAGATATGCATAGCAAAAGGAGATTTGTATTTTGAAAATTATGATAATATGTTTCTAAGATAAGGGACAAGGTCCCTTTGATTTAGGGATTCATTTCCTTTTTCTTTTGTCTTAATCAATTATGATAGGTTTGGCTTTTTAGGTGGCAAATTTCTAGCCCTTGAATCTCCATTATTTGGTAGAAATTATTTGTGTGGGATAGGAATGTTTTGTCCTAATGCCATGTATTATCATACCACTTGCTAAAATTATGAGTGTAGAATATAGATGGTTTGTCCTAAAGCCTTGTATTATCGTACCACTTGCTAAAATTATGAATGTAGGATATCACACCACTTGCTAAATTTTTGTCTTAATGCCATGTCACCTAATCTTGATTACACCATTATTTCATCACTTTACTTTTATTTTTATTTTTATTTTTCCTCTTGGGTTTGGGCTCATTCTTGCCCATTTTCTTTACTTTGGTTAAAATTCTACCTTTCATAATGGGCTTGGTCACATTTTCATGATTTTTGGGCTACCGGTCCAATTTCTATATCCTAGTTCAAGTCTATGTTTTATTTTTTCATTGGGCTATCCTATTGGCTTGCTAAAAATTTATGTGAAGTAGAAAAACTATATATGAAGTGTCCATAGGTGAAAGCCCAATTTATGGGTGGAGATACTAAACTTAGTAACTTTTGCTGTTAAATTAAGAAAAATTACCCTAATACGACCTTCTTGAAATTTTAAGAGCTTTACTTACTTCACAAAAATTTATCTTCCTTACCTAAGAATTTCACCTTTCTTTAGCATGTTTATTTCTAATATTTCCTCTTATGTTTTCTTTCTTTACCTATTCCATTAATATTAGAACATTTCTATACATACACGTAAGGTGAAGAATTTCTAAGGATTATATTTCCTTAGATATCTAAAAATTGTTTAATAAATTTTATTTCCTTAATTAAATATTTATGTACCTTTATCAATAAAAGAAATGAAATTATGGATGTTACTTTGAATACTTTTGTACTTTCATTAATACATGAAACGAAATTACCCTAATTTAAGCATGTGCTTGAAGCATGGGCATGGTCTATGACACGGGCCACCTGTGCTTGGCGATAGAAGTTCAAATCTCCATGGAGTTTGCCCTTGTTTGCTGGCACAAGAAGGCTGTCCTTAGGCTGGATGTGGGGCATGGCTGTGGTTGGAGACATGGATTGCCCGTGCTTGGTGCTGGAGTCACCAAAATCTGGAAAAATTTGGCCGTGCTTGAAATATAGTTGTGCTTTGTGACACGGCCCAAACGTGTTTGGTGTTGGAACTCACTTTTCTTTGAAATTTGCCTCAGTTTTTTGCTCTGCTTTAATTTTTTTCTCAAAATTCTTGATTTCTTCAATCTTGGACATGCAAATTATGGCCTACAAAACACCCGAAAACATTCTTAAGTTCTTAACCTAAGAAATTAACTAAAAGTAATGAAACTTACAAAAAAGAAACTCAAAAATTAAAATATGGGTTGCCTCCCACAAAGCACTTGTTTAAAGTCATTAGGTCGACTTCCTTGCACTTTATGGGATTAATGAGGGCTCTAAGAGAGCTTGGGTGGCTCTCTTTTCAACTGGTTATCCCATGACAAAGTGCTTGAGTTGTTGTCCATTAACTTTGAAGCATCCAGTTGCTTCACTCCATATTTCCACTGCTTCATATGGGAAAACTTGACTCACTTGGAATGGACCAGACAACTGAGAACGAAGCTTTCCAAGAAAAAGCTTTAGCCTTAAATTAAATAGAAGGACCCAATCCCCTACTTGAAATTCAGGTTTAAGGATGTGTTTATCGTGCCATTTCTTTTTTTTCTCTTTATGCATCCTAGCACTTTCATACGCATCAAGTCTTAGCTCATCTAGCTCATTCAATTGCAAATATCTCCTCTTTCCAACAACACTTAAGTTAAAGTTAATCATCTTTATTGCCCAATATGCCATATGTTTAAGCTCTACTGGCAAGTGAAAAGGCTTTCCATATATTAACCGAAAGGGTGTGGTGCTTATGAGAGTTTTATATGTTGTTCTATAGGCCCATAGTGCATCATCAAGTTTGAGAGACCAATCTTTTCTTGCTTTTGATATAGTCTTCTCCAATATAGCCTTGATTTCCTTGTTAGATATCTTAACTTGTCCACTTGTTTGGGGATGATATGCTAGAGCCATTTTATGAGTGACTCTATATTTCTTCAAAAGGTTCTGAAATTTTTCCTCAGTGAAGTGGGAACCACCATCACTTATTACAGCTCAGGGTACCTTATCACTTGCTTATATTTTTCCTCTCTCTCACTTGGACAAAAATTCTAATGTTGTAAGGGTGGTTTTTGCTTAAATAGACCATCAAATAATTCACCTTTCATGATCATGGGTCTAACTTATCACAATTAGGATACACTTGGTTGAATTTTTGGAAAACAAACAACTTATGTTCTTGTCTTCCTCTTTCTTAGTCAAGATATGCATAGCAAAAGGAGATTTGTATTTTGAAAATTATGATAATATGTTTCTAAGATAAGGGACAAGGTCCCTTTGATTTAGGGATTCATTTCCTTTTTCTTTTGTCTTAATCAATTATGATAGGTTTGGCTTTTTAGGTGGCAAATTTCTAGCCCTTGAATCTCCATTATTTGGTAGAAATTATTTGTGTGGGATAGGAATGTTTTGTCCTAATGCCATGTATTATCATACCACTTGCTAAAATTATGAGTGTAGAATATAGATGGTTTGTCCTAAAGCCTTGTATTATCGTACCACTTGCTAAAATTATGAATGTAGGATATCACACCACTTGCTAAATTTTTGTCTTAATGCCATGTCACCTAATCTTGATTACACCATTATTTCATCACTTTACTTTTATTTTTATTTTTATTTTTCCTCTTGGGTTTGGGCTCATTCTTGCCCATTTTCTTTACTTTGGTTAAAATTCTACCTTTCATAATGGGCTTGGTCACATTTTCATGATTTTTGGGCTACCGGTCCAATTTCTATATCCTAGTTCAAGTCTATGTTTTATTTTTTCATTGGGCTATCCTATTGGCTTGCTAAAAATTTATGTGAAGTAGAAAAACTATATATGAAGTGTCCATAGGTGAAAGCCCAATTTATGGGTGGAGATACTAAACTTAGTAACTTTTGCTGTTAAATTAAGAAAAATTACCCTAATACGACCTTCTTGAAATTTTAAGAGCTTTACTTACTTCACAAAAATTTATCTTCCTTACCTAAGAATTTCACCTTTCTTTAGCATGTTTATTTCTAATATTTCCTCTTATGTTTTCTTTCTTTACCTATTCCATTAATATTAGAACATTTCTATACATACACGTAAGGTGAAGAATTTCTAAGGATTATATTTCCTTAGATATCTAAAAATTGTTTAATAAATTTTATTTCCTTAATTAAATATTTATGTACCTTTATCAATAAAAGAAATGAAATTATGGATGTTACTTTGAATACTTTTGTACTTTCATTAATACATGAAACGAAATTACCCTAATTTAAGCATGTGCTTGAAGCATGGGCATGGTCTATGACACGGGCCACCTGTGCTTGGCGATAGAAGTTCAAATCTCCATGGAGTTTGCCCTTGTTTGCTGGCACAAGAAGGCTGTCCTTAGGCTGGATGTGGGGCATGGCTGTGGTTGGAGACATGGATTGCCCGTGCTTGGTGCTGGAGTCACCAAAATCTGGAAAAATTTGGCCGTGCTTGAAATATAGTTGTGCTTTGTGACACGGCCCAAACGTGTTTGGTGTTGGAACTCACTTTTCTTTGAAATTTGCCTCAGTTTTTTGCTCTGCTTTAATTTTTTTCTCAAAATTCTTGATTTCTTCAATCTTGGACATGCAAATTATGGCCTACAAAACACCCGAAAACATTCTTAAGTTCTTAACCTAAGAAATTAACTAAAAGTAATGAAACTTACAAAAAAGAAACTCAAAAATTAAAATATGGGTTGCCTCCCACAAAGCACTTGTTTAAAGTCATTAGGTCGACTTCCTTGCACTTTATGGGATTAATGAGGGCTCTAAGAGAGCTTGGGTGGCTCTCTTTTCAACTGGTTATCCCATGACAAAGTGCTTGAGTTGTTGTCCATTAACTTTGAAGCATCCAGTTGCTTCACTCCATATTTCCACTGCTTCATATGGGAAAACTTGACTCACTTGGAATGGACCAGACAACTGAGAACGAAGCTTTCCAAGAAAAAGCTTTAGCCTTAAATTAAATAGAAGGACCCAATCCCCTACTTGAAATTCAGGTTTAAGGATGTGTTTATCGTGCCATTTCTTTTTTTTCTCTTTATGCATCCTAGCACTTTCATACGCATCAAGTCTTAGCTCATCTAGCTCATTCAATTGCAAATATCTCCTCTTTCCAACAACACTTAAGTTAAAGTTAATCATCTTTATTGCCCAATATGCCATATGTTTAAGCTCTACTGGCAAGTGAAAAGGCTTTCCATATATTAACCGAAAGGGTGTGGTGCTTATGAGAGTTTTATATGTTGTTCTATAGGCCCATAGTGCATCATCAAGTTTGAGAGACCAATCTTTTCTTGCTTTTGATATAGTCTTCTCCAATATAGCCTTGATTTCCTTGTTAGATATCTTAACTTGTCCACTTGTTTGGGGATGATATGCTAGAGCCATTTTATGAGTGACTCTATATTTCTTCAAAAGGTTCTGAAATTTTTCCTCAGTGAAGTGGGAACCACCATCACTTATTACAGCTCAGGGTACCTTATCACTTGCTTATATTTTTCCTCTCTCTCACTTGGACAAAAATTCTAATGTTGTAAGGGTGGTTTTTGCTTAAATAGACCATCAAATAATTCACCTTTCATGATCATGGGTCTAACTTATCACAATTAGGATACACTTGGTTGAATTTTTGGAAAACAAACAACTTATGTTCTTGTCTTCCTCTTTCTTAGTCAAGATATGCATAGCAAAAGGAGATTTGTATTTTGAAAATTATGATAATATGTTTCTAAGATAAGGGACAAGGTCCCTTTGATTTAGGGATTCATTTCCTTTTTCTTTTGTCTTAATCAATTATGATAGGTTTGGCTTTTTAGGTGGCAAATTTCTAGCCCTTGAATCTCCATTATTTGGTAGAAATTATTTGTGTGGGATAGGAATGTTTTGTCCTAATGCCATGTATTATCATACCACTTGCTAAAATTATGAGTGTAGAATATAGATGGTTTGTCCTAAAGCCTTGTATTATCGTACCACTTGCTAAAATTATGAATGTAGGATATCACACCACTTGCTAAATTTTTGTCTTAATGCCATGTCACCTAATCTTGATTACACCATTATTTCATCACTTTACTTTTATTTTTATTTTTATTTTTCCTCTTGGGTTTGGGCTCATTCTTGCCCATTTTCTTTACTTTGGTTAAAATTCTACCTTTCATAATGGGCTTGGTCACATTTTCATGATTTTTGGGCTACCGGTCCAATTTCTATATCCTAGTTCAAGTCTATGTTTTATTTTTTCATTGGGCTATCCTATTGGCTTGCTAAAAATTTATGTGAAGTAGAAAAACTATATATGAAGTGTCCATAGGTGAAAGCCCAATTTATGGGTGGAGATACTAAACTTAGTAACTTTTGCTGTTAAATTAAGAAAAATTACCCTAATACGACCTTCTTGAAATTTTAAGAGCTTTACTTACTTCACAAAAATTTATCTTCCTTACCTAAGAATTTCACCTTTCTTTAGCATGTTTATTTCTAATATTTCCTCTTATGTTTTCTTTCTTTACCTATTCCATTAATATTAGAACATTTCTATACATACACGTAAGGTGAAGAATTTCTAAGGATTATATTTCCTTAGATATCTAAAAATTGTTTAATAAATTTTATTTCCTTAATTAAATATTTATG
Organism: Gleditsia sinensis; assembly: GCA_037074535.1. Lineage (NCBI taxonomy): Eukaryota > Viridiplantae > Streptophyta > Magnoliopsida > Fabales > Fabaceae > Gleditsia > Gleditsia sinensis. Next base: position 24,001,292 of record CM073476.1, read on the forward strand.
TACCTTTATCAATAAAAGAAATGAAATTATGGATGTTACTTTGAATACTTTTGTACTTTCATTAATACATGAAACGAAATTACCCTAATTTAAGCATGTGCTTGAAGCATGGGCATGGTCTATGACACGGGCCACCTGTGCTTGGCGATAGAAGTTCAAATCTCCATGGAGTTTGCCCTTGTTTGCTGGCACAAGAAGGCTGTCCTTAGGCTGGATGTGGGGCATGGCTGTGGTTGGAGACATGGATTGCCCGTGCTTGGTGCTGGAGTCACCAAAATCTGGAAAAATTTGGCCGTGCTTGAAATATAGTTGTGCTTTGTGACACGGCCCAAACGTGTTTGGTGTTGGAACTCACTTTTCTTTGAAATTTGCCTCAGTTTTTTGCTCTGCTTTAATTTTTTTCTCAAAATTCTTGATTTCTTCAATCTTGGACATGCAAATTATGGCCTACAAAACACCCGAAAACATTCTTAAGTTCTTAACCTAAGAAATTAACTAAAAGTAATGAAACTTACAAAAAAGAAACTCAAAAATTAAAATATGGGTTGCCTCCCACAAAGCACTTGTTTAAAGTCATTAGGTCGACTTCCTTGCACTTTATGGGATTAATGAGGGCTCTAAGAGAGCTTGGGTGGCTCTCTTTTCAACTGGTTATCCCATGACAAAGTGCTTGAGTTGTTGTCCATTAACTTTGAAGCATCCAGTTGCTTCACTCCATATTTCCACTGCTTCATATGGGAAAACTTGACTCACTTGGAATGGACCAGACAACTGAGAACGAAGCTTTCCAAGAAAAAGCTTTAGCCTTAAATTAAATAGAAGGACCCAATCCCCTACTTGAAATTCAGGTTTAAGGATGTGTTTATCGTGCCATTTCTTTTTTTTCTCTTTATGCATCCTAGCACTTTCATACGCATCAAGTCTTAGCTCATCTAGCTCATTCAATTGCAAATATCTCCTCTTTCCAACAACACTTAAGTTAAAGTTAATCATCTTTATTGCCCAATATGCCATATGTTTAAGCTCTACTGGCAAGTGAAAAGGCTTTCCATATATTAACCGAAAGGGTGTGGTGCTTATGAGAGTTTTATATGTTGTTCTATAGGCCCATAGTGCATCATCAAGTTTGAGAGACCAATCTTTTCTTGCTTTTGATATAGTCTTCTCCAATATAGCCTTGATTTCCTTGTTAGATATCTTAACTTGTCCACTTGTTTGGGGATGATATGCTAGAGCCATTTTATGAGTGACTCTATATTTCTTCAAAAGGTTCTGAAATTTTTCCTCAGTGAAGTGGGAACCACCATCACTTATTACAGCTCAGGGTACCTTATCACTTGCTTATATTTTTCCTCTCTCTCACTTGGACAAAAATTCTAATGTTGTAAGGGTGGTTTTTGCTTAAATAGACCATCAAATAATTCACCTTTCATGATCATGGGTCTAACTTATCACAATTAGGATACACTTGGTTGAATTTTTGGAAAACAAACAACTTATGTTCTTGTCTTCCTCTTTCTTAGTCAAGATATGCATAGCAAAAGGAGATTTGTATTTTGAAAATTATGATAATATGTTTCTAAGATAAGGGACAAGGTCCCTTTGATTTAGGGATTCATTTCCTTTTTCTTTTGTCTTAATCAATTATGATAGGTTTGGCTTTTTAGGTGGCAAATTTCTAGCCCTTGAATCTCCATTATTTGGTAGAAATTATTTGTGTGGGATAGGAATGTTTTGTCCTAATGCCATGTATTATCATACCACTTGCTAAAATTATGAGTGTAGAATATAGATGGTTTGTCCTAAAGCCTTGTATTATCGTACCACTTGCTAAAATTATGAATGTAGGATATCACACCACTTGCTAAATTTTTGTCTTAATGCCATGTCACCTAATCTTGATTACACCATTATTTCATCACTTTACTTTTATTTTTATTTTTATTTTTCCTCTTGGGTTTGGGCTCATTCTTGCCCATTTTCTTTACTTTGGTTAAAATTCTACCTTTCATAATGGGCTTGGTCACATTTTCATGATTTTTGGGCTACCGGTCCAATTTCTATATCCTAGTTCAAGTCTATGTTTTATTTTTTCATTGGGCTATCCTATTGGCTTGCTAAAAATTTATGTGAAGTAGAAAAACTATATATGAAGTGTCCATAGGTGAAAGCCCAATTTATGGGTGGAGATACTAAACTTAGTAACTTTTGCTGTTAAATTAAGAAAAATTACCCTAATACGACCTTCTTGAAATTTTAAGAGCTTTACTTACTTCACAAAAATTTATCTTCCTTACCTAAGAATTTCACCTTTCTTTAGCATGTTTATTTCTAATATTTCCTCTTATGTTTTCTTTCTTTACCTATTCCATTAATATTAGAACATTTCTATACATACACGTAAGGTGAAGAATTTCTAAGGATTATATTTCCTTAGATATCTAAAAATTGTTTAATAAATTTTATTTCCTTAATTAAATATTTATGTACCTTTATCAATAAAAGAAATGAAATTATGGATGTTACTTTGAATACTTTTGTACTTTCATTAATACATGAAACGAAATTACCCTAATTTAAGCATGTGCTTGAAGCATGGGCATGGTCTATGACACGGGCCACCTGTGCTTGGCGATAGAAGTTCAAATCTCCATGGAGTTTGCCCTTGTTTGCTGGCACAAGAAGGCTGTCCTTAGGCTGGATGTGGGGCATGGCTGTGGTTGGAGACATGGATTGCCCGTGCTTGGTGCTGGAGTCACCAAAATCTGGAAAAATTTGGCCGTGCTTGAAATATAGTTGTGCTTTGTGACACGGCCCAAACGTGTTTGGTGTTGGAACTCACTTTTCTTTGAAATTTGCCTCAGTTTTTTGCTCTGCTTTAATTTTTTTCTCAAAATTCTTGATTTCTTCAATCTTGGACATGCAAATTATGGCCTACAAAACACCCGAAAACATTCTTAAGTTCTTAACCTAAGAAATTAACTAAAAGTAATGAAACTTACAAAAAAGAAACTCAAAAATTAAAATATGGGTTGCCTCCCACAAAGCACTTGTTTAAAGTCATTAGGTCGACTTCCTTGCACTTTATGGGATTAATGAGGGCTCTAAGAGAGCTTGGGTGGCTCTCTTTTCAACTGGTTATCCCATGACAAAGTGCTTGAGTTGTTGTCCATTAACTTTGAAGCATCCAGTTGCTTCACTCCATATTTCCACTGCTTCATATGGGAAAACTTGACTCACTTGGAATGGACCAGACAACTGAGAACGAAGCTTTCCAAGAAAAAGCTTTAGCCTTAAATTAAATAGAAGGACCCAATCCCCTACTTGAAATTCAGGTTTAAGGATGTGTTTATCGTGCCATTTCTTTTTTTTCTCTTTATGCATCCTAGCACTTTCATACGCATCAAGTCTTAGCTCATCTAGCTCATTCAATTGCAAATATCTCCTCTTTCCAACAACACTTAAGTTAAAGTTAATCATCTTTATTGCCCAATATGCCATATGTTTAAGCTCTACTGGCAAGTGAAAAGGCTTTCCATATATTAACCGAAAGGGTGTGGTGCTTATGAGAGTTTTATATGTTGTTCTATAGGCCCATAGTGCATCATCAAGTTTGAGAGACCAATCTTTTCTTGCTTTTGATATAGTCTTCTCCAATATAGCCTTGATTTCCTTGTTAGATATCTTAACTTGTCCACTTGTTTGGGGATGATATGCTAGAGCCATTTTATGAGTGACTCTATATTTCTTCAAAAGGTTCTGAAATTTTTCCTCAGTGAAGTGGGAACCACCATCACTTATTACAGCTCAGGGTACCTTATCACTTGCTTATATTTTTCCTCTCTCTCACTTGGACAAAAATTCTAATGTTGTAAGGGTGGTTTTTGCTTAAATAGACCATCAAATAATTCACCTTTCATGATCATGGGTCTAACTTATCACAATTAGGATACACTTGGTTGAATTTTTGGAAAACAAACAACTTATGTTCTTGTCTTCCTCTTTCTTAGTCAAGATATGCATAGCAAAAGGAGATTTGTATTTTGAAAATTATGATAATATGTTTCTAAGATAAGGGACAAGGTCCCTTTGATTTAGGGATTCATTTCCTTTTTCTTTTGTCTTAATCAATTATGATAGGTTTGGCTTTTTAGGTGGCAAATTTCTAGCCCTTGAATCTCCATTATTTGGTAGAAATTATTTGTGTGGGATAGGAATGTTTTGTCCTAATGCCATGTATTATCATACCACTTGCTAAAATTATGAGTGTAGAATATAGATGGTTTGTCCTAAAGCCTTGTATTATCGTACCACTTGCTAAAATTATGAATGTAGGATATCACACCACTTGCTAAATTTTTGTCTTAATGCCATGTCACCTAATCTTGATTACACCATTATTTCATCACTTTACTTTTATTTTTATTTTTATTTTTCCTCTTGGGTTTGGGCTCATTCTTGCCCATTTTCTTTACTTTGGTTAAAATTCTACCTTTCATAATGGGCTTGGTCACATTTTCATGATTTTTGGGCTACCGGTCCAATTTCTATATCCTAGTTCAAGTCTATGTTTTATTTTTTCATTGGGCTATCCTATTGGCTTGCTAAAAATTTATGTGAAGTAGAAAAACTATATATGAAGTGTCCATAGGTGAAAGCCCAATTTATGGGTGGAGATACTAAACTTAGTAACTTTTGCTGTTAAATTAAGAAAAATTACCCTAATACGACCTTCTTGAAATTTTAAGAGCTTTACTTACTTCACAAAAATTTATCTTCCTTACCTAAGAATTTCACCTTTCTTTAGCATGTTTATTTCTAATATTTCCTCTTATGTTTTCTTTCTTTACCTATTCCATTAATATTAGAACATTTCTATACATACACGTAAGGTGAAGAATTTCTAAGGATTATATTTCCTTAGATATCTAAAAATTGTTTAATAAATTTTATTTCCTTAATTAAATATTTATGTACCTTTATCAATAAAAGAAATGAAATTATGGATGTTACTTTGAATACTTTTGTACTTTCATTAATACATGAAACGAAATTACCCTAATTTAAGCATGTGCTTGAAGCATGGGCATGGTCTATGACACGGGCCACCTGTGCTTGGCGATAGAAGTTCAAATCTCCATGGAGTTTGCCCTTGTTTGCTGGCACAAGAAGGCTGTCCTTAGGCTGGATGTGGGGCATGGCTGTGGTTGGAGACATGGATTGCCCGTGCTTGGTGCTGGAGTCACCAAAATCTGGAAAAATTTGGCCGTGCTTGAAATATAGTTGTGCTTTGTGACACGGCCCAAACGTGTTTGGTGTTGGAACTCACTTTTCTTTGAAATTTGCCTCAGTTTTTTGCTCTGCTTTAATTTTTTTCTCAAAATTCTTGATTTCTTCAATCTTGGACATGCAAATTATGGCCTACAAAACACCCGAAAACATTCTTAAGTTCTTAACCTAAGAAATTAACTAAAAGTAATGAAACTTACAAAAAAGAAACTCAAAAATTAAAATATGGGTTGCCTCCCACAAAGCACTTGTTTAAAGTCATTAGGTCGACTTCCTTGCACTTTATGGGATTAATGAGGGCTCTAAGAGAGCTTGGGTGGCTCTCTTTTCAACTGGTTATCCCATGACAAAGTGCTTGAGTTGTTGTCCATTAACTTTGAAGCATCCAGTTGCTTCACTCCATATTTCCACTGCTTCATATGGGAAAACTTGACTCACTTGGAATGGACCAGACAACTGAGAACGAAGCTTTCCAAGAAAAAGCTTTAGCCTTAAATTAAATAGAAGGACCCAATCCCCTACTTGAAATTCAGGTTTAAGGATGTGTTTATCGTGCCATTTCTTTTTTTTCTCTTTATGCATCCTAGCACTTTCATACGCATCAAGTCTTAGCTCATCTAGCTCATTCAATTGCAAATATCTCCTCTTTCCAACAACACTTAAGTTAAAGTTAATCATCTTTATTGCCCAATATGCCATATGTTTAAGCTCTACTGGCAAGTGAAAAGGCTTTCCATATATTAACCGAAAGGGTGTGGTGCTTATGAGAGTTTTATATGTTGTTCTATAGGCCCATAGTGCATCATCAAGTTTGAGAGACCAATCTTTTCTTGCTTTTGATATAGTCTTCTCCAATATAGCCTTGATTTCCTTGTTAGATATCTTAACTTGTCCACTTGTTTGGGGATGATATGCTAGAGCCATTTTATGAGTGACTCTATATTTCTTCAAAAGGTTCTGAAATTTTTCCTCAGTGAAGTGGGAACCACCATCACTTATTACAGCTCAGGGTACCTTATCACTTGCTTATATTTTTCCTCTCTCTCACTTGGACAAAAATTCTAATGTTGTAAGGGTGGTTTTTGCTTAAATAGACCATCAAATAATTCACCTTTCATGATCATGGGTCTAACTTATCACAATTAGGATACACTTGGTTGAATTTTTGGAAAACAAACAACTTATGTTCTTGTCTTCCTCTTTCTTAGTCAAGATATGCATAGCAAAAGGAGATTTGTATTTTGAAAATTATGATAATATGTTTCTAAGATAAGGGACAAGGTCCCTTTGATTTAGGGATTCATTTCCTTTTTCTTTTGTCTTAATCAATTATGATAGGTTTGGCTTTTTAGGTGGCAAATTTCTAGCCCTTGAATCTCCATTATTTGGTAGAAATTATTTGTGTGGGATAGGAATGTTTTGTCCTAATGCCATGTATTATCATACCACTTGCTAAAATTATGAGTGTAGAATATAGATGGTTTGTCCTAAAGCCTTGTATTATCGTACCACTTGCTAAAATTATGAATGTAGGATATCACACCACTTGCTAAATTTTTGTCTTAATGCCATGTCACCTAATCTTGATTACACCATTATTTCATCACTTTACTTTTATTTTTATTTTTATTTTTCCTCTTGGGTTTGGGCTCATTCTTGCCCATTTTCTTTACTTTGGTTAAAATTCTACCTTTCATAATGGGCTTGGTCACATTTTCATGATTTTTGGGCTACCGGTCCAATTTCTATATCCTAGTTCAAGTCTATGTTTTATTTTTTCATTGGGCTATCCTATTGGCTTGCTAAAAATTTATGTGAAGTAGAAAAACTATATATGAAGTGTCCATAGGTGAAAGCCCAATTTATGGGTGGAGATACTAAACTTAGTAACTTTTGCTGTTAAATTAAGAAAAATTACCCTAATACGACCTTCTTGAAATTTTAAGAGCTTTACTTACTTCACAAAAATTTATCTTCCTTACCTAAGAATTTCACCTTTCTTTAGCATGTTTATTTCTAATATTTCCTCTTATGTTTTCTTTCTTTACCTATTCCATTAATATTAGAACATTTCTATACATACACGTAAGGTGAAGAATTTCTAAGGATTATATTTCCTTAGATATCTAAAAATTGTTTAATAAATTTTATTTCCTTAATTAAATATTTATGTACCTTTATCAATAAAAGAAATGAAATTATGGATGTTACTTTGAATACTTTTGTACTTTCATTAATACATGAAACGAAATTACCCTAATTTAAGCATGTGCTTGAAGCATGGGCATGGTCTATGACACGGGCCACCTGTGCTTGGCGATAGAAGTTCAAATCTCCATGGAGTTTGCCCTTGTTTGCTGGCACAAGAAGGCTGTCCTTAGGCTGGATGTGGGGCATGGCTGTGGTTGGAGACATGGATTGCCCGTGCTTGGTGCTGGAGTCACCAAAATCTGGAAAAATTTGGCCGTGCTTGAAATATAGTTGTGCTTTGTGACACGGCCCAAACGTGTTTGGTGTTGGAACTCACTTTTCTTTGAAATTTGCCTCAGTTTTTTGCTCTGCTTTAATTTTTTTCTCAAAATTCTTGATTTCTTCAATCTTGGACATGCAAATTATGGCCTACAAAACACCCGAAAACATTCTTAAGTTCTTAACCTAAGAAATTAACTAAAAGTAATGAAACTTACAAAAAAGAAACTCAAAAATTAAAATATGGGTTGCCTCCCACAAAGCACTTGTTTAAAGTCATTAGGTCGACTTCCTTGCACTTTATGGGATTAATGAGGGCTCTAAGAGAGCTTGGGTGGCTCTCTTTTCAACTGGTTATCCCATGACAAAGTGCTTGAGTTGTTGTCCATTAACTTTGAAGCATCCAGTTGCTTCACTCCATATTTCCACTGCTTCATATGGGAAAACTTGACTCACTTGGAATGGACCAGACAACTGAGAACGAAGCTTTCCAAGAAAAAGCTTTAGCCTTAAATTAAATAGAAGGACCCAATCCCCTACTTGAAATTCAGGTTTAAGGATGTGTTTATCGTGCCATTTCTTTTTTTTCTCTTTATGCATCCTAGCACTTTCATACGCATCAAGTCTTAGCTCATCTAGCTCATTCAATTGCAAATATCTCCTCTTTCCAACAACACTTAAGTTAAAGTTAATCATCTTTATTGCCCAATATGCCATATGTTTAAGCTCTACTGGCAAGTGAAAAGGCTTTCCATATATTAACCGAAAGGGTGTGGTGCTTATGAGAGTTTTATATGTTGTTCTATAGGCCCATAGTGCATCATCAAGTTTGAGAGACCAATCTTTTCTTGCTTTTGATATAGTCTTCTCCAATATAGCCTTGATTTCCTTGTTAGATATCTTAACTTGTCCACTTGTTTGGGGATGATATGCTAGAGCCATTTTATGAGTGACTCTATATTTCTTCAAAAGGTTCTGAAATTTTTCCTCAGTGAAGTGGGAACCACCATCACTTATTACAGCTCAGGGTACCTTATCACTTGCTTATATTTTTCCTCTCTCTCACTTGGACAAAAATTCTAATGTTGTAAGGGTGGTTTTTGCTTAAATAGACCATCAAATAATTCACCTTTCATGATCATGGGTCTAACTTATCACAATTAGGATACACTTGGTTGAATTTTTGGAAAACAAACAACTTATGTTCTTGTCTTCCTCTTTCTTAGTCAAGATATGCATAGCAAAAGGAGATTTGTATTTTGAAAATTATGATAATATGTTTCTAAGATAAGGGACAAGGTCCCTTTGATTTAGGGATTCATTTCCTTTTTCTTTTGTCTTAATCAATTATGATAGGTTTGGCTTTTTAGGTGGCAAATTTCTAGCCCTTGAATCTCCATTATTTGGTAGAAATTATTTGTGTGGGATAGGAATGTTTTGTCCTAATGCCATGTATTATCATACCACTTGCTAAAATTATGAGTGTAGAATATAGATGGTTTGTCCTAAAGCCTTGTATTATCGTACCACTTGCTAAAATTATGAATGTAGGATATCACACCACTTGCTAAATTTTTGTCTTAATGCCATGTCACCTAATCTTGATTACACCATTATTTCATCACTTTACTTTTATTTTTATTTTTATTTTTCCTCTTGGGTTTGGGCTCATTCTTGCCCATTTTCTTTACTTTGGTTAAAATTCTACCTTTCATAATGGGCTTGGTCACATTTTCATGATTTTTGGGCTACCGGTCCAATTTCTATATCCTAGTTCAAGTCTATGTTTTATTTTTTCATTGGGCTATCCTATTGGCTTGCTAAAAATTTATGTGAAGTAGAAAAACTATATATGAAGTGTCCATAGGTGAAAGCCCAATTTATGGGTGGAGATACTAAACTTAGTAACTTTTGCTGTTAAATTAAGAAAAATTACCCTAATACGACCTTCTTGAAATTTTAAGAGCTTTACTTACTTCACAAAAATTTATCTTCCTTACCTAAGAATTTCACCTTTCTTTAGCATGTTTATTTCTAATATTTCCTCTTATGTTTTCTTTCTTTACCTATTCCATTAATATTAGAACATTTCTATACATACACGTAAGGTGAAGAATTTCTAAGGATTATATTTCCTTAGATATCTAAAAATTGTTTAATAAATTTTATTTCCTTAATTAAATATTTATGTACCTTTATCAATAAAAGAAATGAAATTATGGATGTTACTTTGAATACTTTTGTACTTTCATTAATACATGAAACGAAATTACCCTAATTTAAGCATGTGCTTGAAGCATGGGCATGGTCTATGACACGGGCCACCTGTGCTTGGCGATAGAAGTTCAAATCTCCATGGAGTTTGCCCTTGTTTGCTGGCACAAGAAGGCTGTCCTTAGGCTGGATGTGGGGCATGGCTGTGGTTGGAGACATGGATTGCCCGTGCTTGGTGCTGGAGTCACCAAAATCTGGAAAAATTTGGCCGTGCTTGAAATATAGTTGTGCTTTGTGACACGGCCCAAACGTGTTTGGTGTTGGAACTCACTTTTCTTTGAAATTTGCCTCAGTTTTTTGCTCTGCTTTAATTTTTTTCTCAAAATTCTTGATTTCTTCAATCTTGGACATGCAAATTATGGCCTACAAAACACCCGAAAACATTCTTAAGTTCTTAACCTAAGAAATTAACTAAAAGTAATGAAACTTACAAAAAAGAAACTCAAAAATTAAAATATGGGTTGCCTCCCACAAAGCACTTGTTTAAAGTCATTAGGTCGACTTCCTTGCACTTTATGGGATTAATGAGGGCTCTAAGAGAGCTTGGGTGGCTCTCTTTTCAACTGGTTATCCCATGACAAAGTGCTTGAGTTGTTGTCCATTAACTTTGAAGCATCCAGTTGCTTCACTCCATATTTCCACTGCTTCATATGGGAAAACTTGACTCACTTGGAATGGACCAGACAACTGAGAACGAAGCTTTCCAAGAAAAAGCTTTAGCCTTAAATTAAATAGAAGGACCCAATCCCCTACTTGAAATTCAGGTTTAAGGATGTGTTTATCGTGCCATTTCTTTTTTTTCTCTTTATGCATCCTAGCACTTTCATACGCATCAAGTCTTAGCTCATCTAGCTCATTCAATTGCAAATATCTCCTCTTTCCAACAACACTTAAGTTAAAGTTAATCATCTTTATTGCCCAATATGCCATATGTTTAAGCTCTACTGGCAAGTGAAAAGGCTTTCCATATATTAACCGAAAGGGTGTGGTGCTTATGAGAGTTTTATATGTTGTTCTATAGGCCCATAGTGCATCATCAAGTTTGAGAGACCAATCTTTTCTTGCTTTTGATATAGTCTTCTCCAATATAGCCTTGATTTCCTTGTTAGATATCTTAACTTGTCCACTTGTTTGGGGATGATATGCTAGAGCCATTTTATGAGTGACTCTATATTTCTTCAAAAGGTTCTGAAATTTTTCCTCAGTGAAGTGGGAACCACCATCACTTATTACAGCTCAGGGTACCTTATCACTTGCTTATATTTTTCCTCTCTCTCACTTGGACAAAAATTCTAATGTTGTAAGGGTGGTTTTTGCTTAAATAGACCATCAAATAATTCACCTTTCATGATCATGGGTCTAACTTATCACAATTAGGATACACTTGGTTGAATTTTTGGAAAACAAACAACTTATGTTCTTGTCTTCCTCTTTCTTAGTCAAGATATGCATAGCAAAAGGAGATTTGTATTTTGAAAATTATGATAATATGTTTCTAAGATAAGGGACAAGGTCCCTTTGATTTAGGGATTCATTTCCTTTTTCTTTTGTCTTAATCAATTATGATAGGTTTGGCTTTTTAGGTGGCAAATTTCTAGCCCTTGAATCTCCATTATTTGGTAGAAATTATTTGTGTGGGATAGGAATGTTTTGTCCTAATGCCATGTATTATCATACCACTTGCTAAAATTATGAGTGTAGAATATAGATGGTTTGTCCTAAAGCCTTGTATTATCGTACCACTTGCTAAAATTATGAATGTAGGATATCACACCACTTGCTAAATTTTTGTCTTAATGCCATGTCACCTAATCTTGATTACACCATTATTTCATCACTTTACTTTTATTTTTATTTTTATTTTTCCTCTTGGGTTTGGGCTCATTCTTGCCCATTTTCTTTACTTTGGTTAAAATTCTACCTTTCATAATGGGCTTGGTCACATTTTCATGATTTTTGGGCTACCGGTCCAATTTCTATATCCTAGTTCAAGTCTATGTTTTATTTTTTCATTGGGCTATCCTATTGGCTTGCTAAAAATTTATGTGAAGTAGAAAAACTATATATGAAGTGTCCATAGGTGAAAGCCCAATTTATGGGTGGAGATACTAAACTTAGTAACTTTTGCTGTTAAATTAAGAAAAATTACCCTAATACGACCTTCTTGAAATTTTAAGAGCTTTACTTACTTCACAAAAATTTATCTTCCTTACCTAAGAATTTCACCTTTCTTTAGCATGTTTATTTCTAATATTTCCTCTTATGTTTTCTTTCTTTACCTATTCCATTAATATTAGAACATTTCTATACATACACGTAAGGTGAAGAATTTCTAAGGATTATATTTCCTTAGATATCTAAAAATTGTTTAATAAATTTTATTTCCTTAATTAAATATTTATGTACCTTTATCAATAAAAGAAATGAAATTATGGATGTTACTTTGAATACTTTTGTACTTTCATTAATACATGAAACGAAATTACCCTAATTTAAGCATGTGCTTGAAGCATGGGCATGGTCTATGACACGGGCCACCTGTGCTTGGCGATAGAAGTTCAAATCTCCATGGAGTTTGCCCTTGTTTGCTGGCACAAGAAGGCTGTCCTTAGGCTGGATGTGGGGCATGGCTGTGGTTGGAGACATGGATTGCCCGTGCTTGGTGCTGGAGTCACCAAAATCTGGAAAAATTTGGCCGTGCTTGAAATATAGTTGTGCTTTGTGACACGGCCCAAACGTGTTTGGTGTTGGAACTCACTTTTCTTTGAAATTTGCCTCAGTTTTTTGCTCTGCTTTAATTTTTTTCTCAAAATTCTTGATTTCTTCAATCTTGGACATGCAAATTATGGCCTACAAAACACCCGAAAACATTCTTAAGTTCTTAACCTAAGAAATTAACTAAAAGTAATGAAACTTACAAAAAAGAAACTCAAAAATTAAAATATGGGTTGCCTCCCACAAAGCACTTGTTTAAAGTCATTAGGTCGACTTCCTTGCACTTTATGGGATTAATGAGGGCTCTAAGAGAGCTTGGGTGGCTCTCTTTTCAACTGGTTATCCCATGACAAAGTGCTTGAGTTGTTGTCCATTAACTTTGAAGCATCCAGTTGCTTCACTCCATATTTCCACTGCTTCATATGGGAAAACTTGACTCACTTGGAATGGACCAGACAACTGAGAACGAAGCTTTCCAAGAAAAAGCTTTAGCCTTAAATTAAATAGAAGGACCCAATCCCCTACTTGAAATTCAGGTTTAAGGATGTGTTTATCGTGCCATTTCTTTTTTTTCTCTTTATGCATCCTAGCACTTTCATACGCATCAAGTCTTAGCTCATCTAGCTCATTCAATTGCAAATATCTCCTCTTTCCAACAACACTTAAGTTAAAGTTAATCATCTTTATTGCCCAATATGCCATATGTTTAAGCTCTACTGGCAAGTGAAAAGGCTTTCCATATATTAACCGAAAGGGTGTGGTGCTTATGAGAGTTTTATATGTTGTTCTATAGGCCCATAGTGCATCATCAAGTTTGAGAGACCAATCTTTTCTTGCTTTTGATATAGTCTTCTCCAATATAGCCTTGATTTCCTTGTTAGATATCTTAACTTGTCCACTTGTTTGGGGATGATATGCTAGAGCCATTTTATGAGTGACTCTATATTTCTTCAAAAGGTTCTGAAATTTTTCCTCAGTGAAGTGGGAACCACCATCACTTATTACAGCTCAGGGTACCTTATCACTTGCTTATATTTTTCCTCTCTCTCACTTGGACAAAAATTCTAATGTTGTAAGGGTGGTTTTTGCTTAAATAGACCATCAAATAATTCACCTTTCATGATCATGGGTCTAACTTATCACAATTAGGATACACTTGGTTGAATTTTTGGAAAACAAACAACTTATGTTCTTGTCTTCCTCTTTCTTAGTCAAGATATGCATAGCAAAAGGAGATTTGTATTTTGAAAATTATGATAATATGTTTCTAAGATAAGGGACAAGGTCCCTTTGATTTAGGGATTCATTTCCTTTTTCTTTTGTCTTAATCAATTATGATAGGTTTGGCTTTTTAGGTGGCAAATTTCTAGCCCTTGAATCTCCATTATTTGGTAGAAATTATTTGTGTGGGATAGGAATGTTTTGTCCTAATGCCATGTATTATCATACCACTTGCTAAAATTATGAGTGTAGAATATAGATGGTTTGTCCTAAAGCCTTGTATTATCGTACCACTTGCTAAAATTATGAATGTAGGATATCACACCACTTGCTAAATTTTTGTCTTAATGCCATGTCACCTAATCTTGATTACACCATTATTTCATCACTTTACTTTTATTTTTATTTTTATTTTTCCTCTTGGGTTTGGGCTCATTCTTGCCCATTTTCTTTACTTTGGTTAAAATTCTACCTTTCATAATGGGCTTGGTCACATTTTCATGATTTTTGGGCTACCGGTCCAATTTCTATATCCTAGTTCAAGTCTATGTTTTATTTTTTCATTGGGCTATCCTATTGGCTTGCTAAAAATTTATGTGAAGTAGAAAAACTATATATGAAGTGTCCATAGGTGAAAGCCCAATTTATGGGTGGAGATACTAAACTTAGTAACTTTTGCTGTTAAATTAAGAAAAATTACCCTAATACGACCTTCTTGAAATTTTAAGAGCTTTACTTACTTCACAAAAATTTATCTTCCTTACCTAAGAATTTCACCTTTCTTTAGCATGTTTATTTCTAATATTTCCTCTTATGTTTTCTTTCTTTACCTATTCCATTAATATTAGAACATTTCTATACATACACGTAAGGTGAAGAATTTCTAAGGATTATATTTCCTTAGATATCTAAAAATTGTTTAATAAATTTTATTTCCTTAATTAAATATTTATGTACCTTTATCAATAAAAGAAATGAAATTATGGATGTTACTTTGAATACTTTTGTACTTTCATTAATACATGAAACGAAATTAGGGATGTTACACTAAATACATAAAGTAATCACAAATCCTACTTCAAAATTAATCTAGTGGTGTTTTTTAATCTCAAAACTTAGTAAAAGTAGGTATGTCTCAATCTAGATGCTCTTGGCTGCGCTTCCCCTCTATTTATATCCCTTTAGCTGCTCAAAACCCTAAAAAACACGGAGTGTACAGACACGAAGCAGGTCCGTGCTTCTTGCTGCAAAATTGGGAAAAATCACATTCTTTGCACAGATCACGGCCTAACTGTGCTTCTTGCAACACCAAGCACAGCCTGGCTGTGTTTGAGGTTTCTAGGCTCTTTTCTTGCCATTTTCTTCAGGGTTGCATCCTTGCTTCCTCCTCAACATGTTCCAAGTCCATTTGGCTCTTCACATGAGTGTTTTCCCTTGCTTCTTGGCCTCTGTTTCTCACCTACAAACATAAAACAAATCAAAGTAGTATCCAAGCAAAGCATAACCAAAAGCAGAGAAATAATAACAAGTTTACTATTAATTAGGGGATAAAATATAACCATTAAACACTCAATTTTCTCCTTGATCACTTACTTCTAAATATTTATCTTCCTTACCCAAGAATTCCACCTATCTTTAGGATGTTATTTCTAATTTGTACTATTACGTTTTCTCTCTTTACCTATTCCCTTAATGTTAGAAACATTTTCTATGGATACACATAAGGTGAAGAATTTCTAAGGTTGATATTTTTTTATATATATAAAAATTGTTTAATAAATTTTATTTTCTTAATTAAATATTTATGTACCTTTATTAATAAAGGAAACAAAATTAGGGATGTTACATTCGTGACAAAACCTTTGTAGGCAAAGGGTATGCTTGTGATGGAATGTTTAAGCTAAATGTTAACATGAATAAAACTCCTTCTAGTTCTACTTATATGCTTTCTTCAATTAATTTTTGGAATGAACATTTATGTCATATCAATAGTAAATATTTGTTGAAAATGAGTAATATAGAGTTAATTCCTAATATTGATATTAATTTTGAAAAATATGAGTATCGTAGTATGTCAAAAATAACAAAAAGATCTTATAAAATACTTAACTTTTACATTTAATACATACTGATATTTGTGAATTTAATGGTCATTTATCTCATGGTGGAAATAGGTATTTTATAACATTTATACATGATTGCTCAAACTATAATTATGTGTATATGAGAACAATAAGAGTAAAATGTTTGATAAACTTAAAAATATTTTTGAATGAGGTTGAAAATTAGTTTGATAAGAAAATTAAACATTTTTATAGTGACAAAAGTAAGGAATATGATTTAAATAATTTGAATGTGTTTATTGAAAATTTAGTGACTGCATATAAAGTAACTTCACCATTTCACCTACTTCTAATGGTGTAGCTAAATGTAAAATAGAACTTTAGTTAATCTTACAAATTCTATGTTGTCGTAGTCAGGTGTTCCTCATAGTTTTTAGGGTGAAGCTATTTTAACATGTTTTGTGCTAAAAATATACAATGTTACACCTTAGAGTTATCGAAAAAAACAAATACCTAGTTTGAATATTTTAATGGTAATGGGGATGTATAGCTTATGTAAAATGTTCATGAATATTTGAAAGTGTAAGTACACATTATGGTTGTTATGTAATAAAATATTTATCTGAGTATAAAGTATCATTCCCAAGAGGATTGATTATTATTAATTATTGCACTTATATTAATTCTAATCCTAATTAAATGACTCGAATAAATGTTGATCGATAATAAGAGAATAAAGTAAAAAATAAAGTGTGGCAAAAAGAAAATTTCATTTAAAAGAAATCAATTTATGAAAAATCTAGGGATTTCTATTTCACCGTAATTAATCCACTTTGAATTATCTATCTCTTTAATGTATAAGTTATATTCCCGATTGACAGTTGAAAAACCCTAAATTATCCACTAACCTTTTCTAAGGTTTAACACAAATATCTTTGGAAGCTAACCCATTATATTCCCTTATAAATTATACAACTAAATATTGTAAGTATGTTCCTATCGTACATGCAATCCATGGCTATATACATAATGAAGTCAACACATAATCACCTTTCAATAACATTATGATTAACAAATCATTTAATCAATGGTTGATAAAAGGGAAAATTGTGTTTATTTGCTAATCTTTCATGCTGTAATCAATAGTTAACTTGTGATTATCTGTTTATTTCCATTTGGTTGTATTTCAGTTGCTCTGAATACTGCTTGCTTGTATTTTCTATTTACGGGTGAGAAAAAATGGCCTAGGAATCAAGGGAGAAAGCACAATTAAAGTGCTCTTTGGATTGAAAGCAAGTTGAGGAAGGCACACGGAAAAAGTTGGCTTCAGAATAGCAAGAAAGGACACTAGCAACACCCAACATAGCCAAGCCGTGTTTGGGAGGATCAAACATGGCAAGTCATGTTTTGGGCAAGAAGGCATGAAGCTTCTCATATTCCAACGTGAAGGATGGCCAAGTTGTGTCTTAGGACACGACCGTGCTTCGGCTTTGTACAACTCATGACTTTTAAGTGTTTTAATGTAGCAAGGAGTATATATATGAAGGGACTCAACTTTCTAAGGATTCGAGACGTATTCTAGGCAGAGAAAACACTCTAGGGTTTAGATGTTGAGTTTTGATTAATTTCTAGATTAGGTTTTATATTGATTGCAAGGATTGTATCTCAGAATTTACCTACAATAATTTGCTTTTGGTTTTATCTCTTCATCTGTATCTCTATTTCTCTTTCTTTTACTGAACTTGTGTTAAACTTCTATGGTTTATTTAATGTAATTGCATTTATTTTTGGTTTATATTTCAATTATGTGTGAATAAAGTCTAATCTATGGTTTTGGGAAATCCACTTATGGTATAATGATACTAAATTGAATTGAATTGTTGAAACCCTAATTGTGAGTATTTGAGGTCTATCAGGATTAACTATTATGAATGTATATATGTTGATAGAATGCTTGGCCATCTTTTTGTTACATCTTAGGTTAATAATTCATGGACTAAAAGTTGAAAGTTATTGTTGAAACCTAATAGTTAATTAGGGGTATTTTAATCACGAAAGTAGTATAAAATCCTCTAGAAATTGCATCTCCTATGGGAATTGAACCTTTTTTAGGAATTTAGTTGGTTGGCACAGAACCTAAAGGGCTTAAGTTAAATTACAAACCACAAAAGTTGGTAAGTTGATTAACCAAGGTACAATTATTAGCACTTGAAAGAGGTTATTAATGAATTGAGGTTAAACCAACCCTGCTTACTCATATAATTGCAATTGGGTATTATTACGTGATGTTGAATATCATAAGTGTGATGAAACCCTAACCCTAGGACCCTTTAATAATTTGATTTCATTACCTCTCATTTGGTTGAATAAGGTTTTAATTCACTATTTCTCTCGAATTATATTGATTTAGATAATTGACTTTGTAAAATCCTACTAATTGATACATTGTTCTCTGTGGGATATAACCCATACTCGTTGTACTAGCTATAGCTACGTTATACACTTATAGTATTTAAATAAACACACGAACAATGGTCAACTAATTATAAACATTAAGACTAGTGTAGAAAACTCAATCAAGAAAAATAATTTATTGAATAAAAAATCCAAAGTATCATAATTAAGCTACATCATAGACTTAGAAAACAAACTTAATTCATAAAAGAAAACATCCAAAAAAAATTCAAACATAAAAATAGCATCAAGAAGAAGAAAATTGGTTTAGAAGATGGAATTGAAGCTTTAATCCACGTTATCGATTGATAGGTTTCCTTCTCCACACCAAGGTCAATTTCCCACTTCCTCTACTGCCAAGATGAGCCAACACTGATGCACAAGTTTCTAAAATCAACCCTAACTCATCAATCTATAAAGATGGTTATCGCACAGGAGTTATAAAATTGAGATCTCAAGACACATAAAATTTTCTGATATTGTTTTGGCATCACGACTCTAGAATTCTACCATTGTAGTGTTAAAGGTTTTGGATCCCACATTATTTTTTTACCGATTCTAGTGTTGCAATGCTAGGTTTGCAGCATTGCAACATTGGGCTCTTTGCCTTGCTTTTTGCAACCTATGTTATTTTTCTTTAGTCTTCTTTGATTTCCATTTGATTTACTATCTTCTTTATACCTATAAAAGAAACATACAATTACATATAAATATAAGAGGAAATTACCTAAAGACCAACAAAAATATAAGCTAAAGGTAACTAAAAGTATAAAACTCATTCATCAAATACGATAATAATCCAATTTTTACCCCTTTCTCCTCGTCTTCCCCTTACATCTTGCCCATTTCTCTCCCTCATCTTCCCTCAATTTTCTTCCATTTAGAGAAAACTTCTTCCTCCGGTCATACTACTTGAGCTTTTTTAAAGAATGCTTCTCCCTCATCTTCCCTCCATTTTCTTCCAAGAAGAGATAGCAGTGATGCAGGCTTTAATGATGCTAGGTATGTTACACGAAACTTTTGAATTTATGTAAATGCTTTATTTTATTTTTCAAGAGAACTTTTGTATAAACTAGTTGGTAATTTTTTTAACCAGATTATATTTTAATGATAACAACATCCACCAATATGAAATCTTCCCCTATATCATATATGTCTTTCCCACAATTCTATGTGTATAGTGAAAATGGTTTTAGATATAAGTAATTTTGTTGTTGTGTGGGGTGTAACATCCCTAATTTCGTTTTATAAATTAATAAAAATACAAAAGTATTCAAAGCAACATCCCTAATTTCGTTTCTTTTCAAGGTACATAAATATTTGATTAAGGAAATAAAATTTATTAGAAAATTTTTAGATATCTAAGGAAATATAATCCTTAGAAATTCTTCACCTTACGTGTATGCATAGAAATGTTCTAACATTAATGGAATAGGTAAAGAGAGAAAACCTAAGAGGAAAAATTAGAAATAATATACTAAAGAAAGGTGAAATTCTTGGGTAAGGAAGATAAATTTTTGAAAATAAGAAAAGGTCTTAAAATTTCAAGAAAACATTGGATTAGGGTAATTTTTCTAAATTCAAGAACTAAAGTTACTAAGTTTAACATATTCACCCATACATTGGGCTTTCACCTATGGACACTTCATATATAATTGTTGCACTTCACATAAGTTTTTAGCAAGCGTATTGCATAACCTAAACAAGAAATAAAACATAGACTTGGACTAAGATATAGAAATTGGACTGAAAGCCCAAAAATTATGAAAATGTGTCCAAGCCCTCCAAGAAAGGTAGAATTTTATCCAAAGCAAAGGAAATGGGTAGGAATAAGCCCAAATTCAAGAGAAAAAATAAAATAAAATAAATCATGTGATAATATAATAAAGATTCGGTTACATGGCTTTAAGACAAAAATTTAGCAAATGGTATGATATTACAAGGCTTTAGGACAAAACATCTATATCCTACGCTCATCATTTTAGCAAGTGGTATGATAATACAAGGCTTTAGGACAAAACATCTATATCCTACACTCATAATTTTAGCAAGTGGTATGATAATACATGACATTAGGATAAAACATTTATATCCCACACAAATAATTTCAACCAAATAATGGAGATTCAAGGGTTAGAAATTTGCCACCTAAAAAGGCAAACCTATCATAATTGATTAAGACAAAAGAAAAAGGAAATGAATCCCTAAATCAAAGGGACCTTGTCCCTTATCTTAAGAACATATTATCATAATTTTCAAAATACAAATCTCCTTTTCCTATGCATATTTTGACTAAGGAAGAGGAAGACAAGAACATGAGTTGTTTGTTTTCCAAAAATTCAACCAAGTGTATCCTAATTGTGATAAGGTAGACCCATGATCATGAAAGGTGAATTATTTGGTGGTCTATTTAAGTAAAACCCACCCCTACAACATTAGAATTTTTGTCCAAGTGAGGGAGAGGAAAATTAGAAGCAAGGTAGAGTGAGGAAATGAGAGGAAAAAAGGAAGAAAGAGGAAGGAGAAATCTAAAAGACTAAGTGCTCAAGGTAAGTTTAACAATATTTCTTTTTGAAGAAAAGATTTGAAACTTGTAATATTTTTATGAGATTTTGATCTTAGAACTTTGATGATTGGTCATGGATGTTGCTATATCATGTTACATATTATGTATGTTTGAATACTTAGGCTGGTGTAGATAGTTCTGCATAGGTATGGCTATGGGTGGCAAAATTTAAGTTTCTATTTTTAAAATTCTGGGAAGAATCGGTAAAGAATTAAAACAAATTGTTAACATAAAAAATGTAGATCTATGTCTCACAATTTAAACCACTGAAATCACTCAATTTGGAGTCCATATGAGACAGATATGTTCCAATTAGTAAGCAGTGGTCAAAAAATGGTTAATCAGGGAAGAATATGTTAGGATAGCTTCTGTGTTTTAATTTCTAAAAATATTCTGTAGGAAATTAAAATAACTTGTTAACATAAGAATTATAGATATATGGGTCACGGATTTTTAGACATTAGAATCACTCAATTTGGAGTCTGTATGAGGCAGATATGGTCCGATTAGTATGTAGTAGTCAGGAATTCGTTCATCAGGGAAGAATATTTTAGGATAACTTCTGTGTTTTAATTTTTGGGAACATTTTGTAGTGAATTAAAATAAATGATTAACATAAAAAA
Source organism: Gleditsia sinensis (assembly GCA_037074535.1). Taxonomy (NCBI): domain Eukaryota; kingdom Viridiplantae; phylum Streptophyta; class Magnoliopsida; order Fabales; family Fabaceae; genus Gleditsia; species Gleditsia sinensis. The sequence continues at coordinate 24,022,966 of CM073476.1, forward strand.
AATTTGTATATGTGGTACGGATTTTTAGCCATTGGAATCACTTAATTTAGAATTTTTATGAGCGAAATATGGACAGTTTAGTAGGTACAGGTCAGAACCTACTCAAGAAGAAATAACCTGTACTTTGAGGGAGTAATATCACGTTGATTTCTTAATATTTCGCTAAATTGATCAACATAATAGTTTTAAATAATTTTTTTATCTTTAAAGTGACATTATGATCACATACATCGAAGTTAAATTGAGAGAGTTATGCTCTGATTAGTAAGAGAAGGTCAGATAGGATGAAAACCTGCATCAAGAAAATAAAGAAATAAAATTAATATTTAAAAAAGAAGAAGAATCTTATAAATGAAAATAATAAATGACTAATATATGCCATAGTTATTGCCATTGTATGAAAGTGTGAAATTTTGACATGGAAATATTTTATAAAGTGATATTTGAAATGGTTATGTTCATGGCATTATTACCAATGTTTTTTAGTAATAATTATATTTTGATGAACATACTTGTTATTGAAAGCATATTTTTGGCTATCATTGTGAAAAGTGAGCACGGTCACATGGAAATCCATGTGGTGCACCAGTAAGGGACGCCCTACTAACGGTTATGATTATGCTAATGAGAAAAAAAAGAGAAAGTGTGCCATATCGAACGGAGCGAGAAAAGCCCGTACTGAAGAGTAGAAAATACTCACCTTGACCGAGGTAGCTTGATATGAGAATAAATTGATAGTCATCATATGATATTTTGAAAATAGTTAATCTTGTCATACATGTCATTATTGTACGATTCTCATGTGCATAGATATAGTGCATTCATGTGACCAAAGATATTTGCTGTAGTTTATACATATGAACATAACGTGATGAGCTATATAATGATGATTTATTGTTAAACTTACTGGGATTTAATTCTCACTATATTTCTATGTCATATTCAGAAGAATAATTATGCAGATTTTCTCTATGGCACTAGCTTTTAGCGTATGTTAGATCGAGTTACTCTATTTTGAACTGATCCTAGTAATATATATGGTGTCTATGGTCGAGTTGACTAAGATCTCGGTGAAGGTACAACCACCCGCACCCGTATCTCCGAAACTAGTCAACAGGGATGAATAAGATGTAATTATATATATGTTAGACTTTTGTACGGATGTTATTGATTAGTGATATGTATGTAAACTCTGTATTGTATAAATTAAATAAATTTTATTTTGAGTTAAATTGTAACGAAGTAAAAACTTCATAGTATTTTAAAAAAAATTTGTTACTTAAATGGAGTTGTTACATGGGGAAGGGGTCATTGGAGATATATATTTTATTCTCTATTCTATCATTGTTAATCCTTGCAAAGAGTGATTGATTAGCATCCTAATTTTTTCTATTGAAATTTTTATGTGGCTAAACTTCTTGTAGTTGCACAAAAATGCCTTTTCAAGTAGTACCTATATTAATGTTGAGTAGAATAACTTCTTACTAGTTGATGATATGATGTTATATATGATTTTACTCATATAGATTAAATTTGATTTTAAGATAATGTGAAATGAATATTCTTGCAATTAGTTTTTTTATTACTAATAACATATCTTTTCTTTTCAAGCACCAAGCGATTAAAGTAGTGGACAACCGTCTCTAGACTCCCAAAGTTAATTTATATTCTTACTATAAATTTTATGTAAATTTTAAGATTCTAATTTAGATTAAATATCTATTTTGATCGTTAAATTAGTTCTTCTATGGATATTATATATTATTATTGTGTATATAATTATAAGAATATTAAAAAATAAAAAATAAAAAATAAAAAAGTGTTTAGCAATGGTTTTGAAACTACTGCTAAAGTAAAACATAGTTTTAGCGACGGTTTTGAAACCATCACTAAATTGAACTAAACAAAAGTTCCAAAACCATCGTTAAACCATGGTTTAGTGAGAGATTACTCATGGTTCTCAAAACCATCACTAGAACATCGATTCTGTGATGGTTTGTGTAACTGTTGTTGAGAAGGTTAGCGATGGTTTCAACCATCCTAAACCCTTTTGTTTTGTTGTAGTGAATCCCATAGGTTTGTTTTCCATAATTCTCTCCACTAATGTAAGCCATAGTTAGCTAAGGTCATTAGATCCTTGATAATCTTATAATAAAAGGTTAGGCTGAAGGTAGAACAAGGATATACTTTAGGATGGCACTTTCTTTTTCTTTTTCATACTCTTTTTTTTAAGAGTCAATAACTTTTTCACTAGTCACCCTCCTTTTAGGTTAACCTCTTTTCTTTCTTTTTCTTTTCTCTTTTGATTTTCAATTTTTGCTCTTTCTTTTCTTTTGTCTTTTTTCTTTTGTTTTCCAAATTCCTTTAATTTTTCATTTATGTACATGCCTAGTAGTGAATTGTTGTTATTGGATAATTCATTTAGGCTAAGACTCTAAATTTTGGCAAAACACATAAATAAGAGCATTAAGTGTTTAGGCTCAACAGGTTAATTAAGGACAAAAGCATGCATAAGGCAAGGCTTGAAAGGCTTAAATGGTCTAAACAATGCCTAATTCATATCCTTAGTTAATGCAATCTGGGATTTCTCCTCAAGAATGAATCAAAAAAATTCTAGGATCTATATAATATGCAAAAGCATAAACATTCTCTAAATCATCATGCAATAATTAGTAAGGGATCAAGTTATCTAATTTTATTTTCTATCACATCCTATAATGAAATTCACCAAAAAGCTAAGTTTTACTTAAAAATATATCTATATTTTACTAAAAGCTTAGATAATCTGCAACCAATATCCTCATTCTACAGGGAAAAACACTTAAAAACACACAAAAAATAACTTTTTCAAATAAGAACAAGTCAAGAAAAATAAGTCAAAAATTTTTTTATGCAATACAAAGTGAATTACAGAAAATTATGAGAAAACAATTAGTTAGTTCATATAGAAGGAATATCTCTTCCTCAAACTTATGGTAAACACATAATCTGAAAAAAATTGATCAAATTAAAGAACAAATCAGAGAAAATCTTTTACCCAAACTTAAACTGAACATTGTCCACAATGTTCGAAAAATAAAACATAAAATAAGAATGTGAATACGAGGACTCCCTTGATATGTGTAAATATATGGGGTTGATTTTCTACTCTTCTTTATTCTTTTTTAGGTATCCAATGGCAGTATTGTTGTAAATTTTTCAACATCTTAACCTACAAGAAATACCTAGATCCCTAGGCTCTTTTAGGAGCCAATAAAAACCTTTATAAATAATATAATAGTAACATCAAACCAATAAGCCATACTAGGCTTACCAAACGTTACCTATTTGCATATATTACCCAACAAAAGGTACAACTTACCCTCGACACTGCATAATTCCAAAAAATACGTTAGCACCAACTAGTAATTCAAATGCAACAAAAAAAGAATCCAGGTTTCTAACCTATGTGTTCATTAGTGTAATGACTCTAATACAGTGCCCAGTTACAACTTATCAACTCTTATAATCAAAATCACTTACTCAACAATCCAAACATAATGTTATTCAAAACCTTGAAAGAAATATGGGCTAGGATGATTACTTCACCTACAAGAACCCTCTTGGCCTTCCAATAGGTTATCAGGCCATAAGTCAAACCTCCAAATGTGTCGAAGCATAATAAAATCATGAGTAAAATGTATGTAACCAATTGAAAATTAGGTGGGAGAAATTGAGGTTTATGAATGGGTGTGAATTTAGGATTAAAATATAGGGTTTTTAGGTAAGTAAATCCAAAAAGATGAACATCGCAGTGTTCATACATAAATTGTGATGTTACATAAGTGAGGTGTCTCTCTTATTTTCTTGATGCTCACGACATTCAAATTTATCATCGTGATATTACGTGTTTGTAACATCCATCCCAATTTTTTACACAATTTTTCATTTTTCTTTATTCTTCTAGAAATTTTGGCACCTACAAATGTAATATCCTTAATTTCGTTTCTTTTATTGATAAAGGTACATAAAAAATTTAATTAAGGAAATAAAATTTATTAGACAATATTTTAGATATCTAAGGAAATATAGTCCTTAGAAATTCTTCACCTTATGTATATGCATAGAAAATGTTTCTAACATTAAGAGAACAAATAAAGAAGGAAAATCTAATAGGAAAGAAATTAGAAATAACATACTAAAGAGATGCAAAATTCTTGGATAAGGAAGATAAATTTTTAGAAACAAGTAAAGGTCTTAAAATTTCAAGAACATTGAATTAGGGTAATTTTTCCTAATTCAAGAACTATAGTTACTAAGTTTAAAATCTTTACCCATACATTGGGCTTTTACCTATGGACACTTCATATAGAGTTTTTCCACTTCACATAAGTTTCTAACAAGCCCATTGGATAACCTAAACAAGAAATAAAACATAGACTTGGACTAGGATATAGTAATTGCACCAATAGCCCAAAAATTATGAAAATGTGACAAAGCCCACCAAGAAAGGAAGAATTTTATCCAAAGCAAAGCAAATGGGTAGGACAAGCCCATAATGGATAGGAATAAGCCCAAATCCAAGAGGAAAAATAAAATAAAATAAATTAGATGATGATATAATAATAAGAATAAAGATTAGGTTACATGGCATTAAGACAAAAATTTAGCAAGTGGTGTGATTCTACATTCATCATTTAGGCAAGTGGCATGATAATACAAGGCTTTAGGACAAAAACATCTATATCCTACACTCATAATTTTAGCAAGTGGTATGATAATACATGGTATTAGGACAAAACATTCATAGCCCACACAAATAATATCAACCAAATAATGGAGATTCAAGGGCTAGAAATTTGCCACCTAAAAAGGCAAACCTATCATACTTGTTTAAGACAAAAGAAAATGGAAATGAATCCCTAAATCGAAGGGACCTTGTCCCTTATCTTAAGAACATATCATCATAATTTTCAAAATACAAATCTCCTTTTTCTATGCATATCTTGACTAAGGAAGAGGAAGACAAGAACATAAGTTGTTTGTTTTCCAAAAATTCAACAAAGTGTATCTTAATTGTGATAAGGTAGACCCATGATCATGAAATGTGAATTATTTGATGGTCTATATAAGAAAACCCACCCTTACAACATTAGAATTTTGTCCAAGTGAGGGAGAAGAAAAATAGAAGCAAGGTAGAGTGAGGAAAGGAGAGGAAGAAAGGAAGAAAGAGGAAGGAGAAGTCTAGGGGACTAAGTGCTCCAGGTAAGTTTAACAATATTTCTTTTTGAAGAAAACTTTTGAAACTTATAATATTTATATGAGATTTTGATCTTAGAACTTTTATGATTGGTCATGATGTTGCTATATCATGTTACATATTGATCTTGCATGTGATGTATGTTTGAATACTTAGGTTGGTGTAGATAGTTTTGCATGGTTATGGCTGTGGGTGGAAGAATTTTAAGCTTCAGTATTTTAATTTATGGGAACAATCTATAAGGAATTAAAATAAATGGTTAACATAAGAATTAAATATATATGTGTCATGGATATTTAGGCACTGGAATCATTCAATTTGGAGTCCATATAATGGAGATATGAGCCGATTAGTAGACAAAGGTCAGAAAATGGGTCATCAGGGAAAAATATGTTAGGATAGCTTCGGTATTTTAATTTCTGGGAACCATCTATAAGGAATTAAAATAAATGGTTAACATAAGAATTAAAGAAATATGTGTCATGGATATTTAGGCACTGGAATCATTCAATTTGGAGTCCATATAAGGGAGATATGAGCCGATTAGTAGACAAAGTTCAGAAAATGGGTCATCAGGGAAAAATATGTTAGGATAGCTTCGGTATTTTAATTTTTGGGAAGTATTTGTAAGAAATTAAAATAGCGCGCCGACATAACAATTATAGATATATGGCTCATGGAATTTTACGAACTGGAATAACGCAATTTGGAGTTCATATGAGGTAGATATGATCCGATTAGTAAGCAGAGGTCAGAAAATGTTTATTCAGGGAAGAGTATGTTATTAAAGCTTTAGTTTTTGAATTTATGGGAATATTATGTAGGGAATTAAAATAGCACGCCAACATAAAAATTATAGATATATGGCTCATGGAATTTTACCAACTGGAATAACTCAATTTGGAGTTCAAATTTGAGAGATATGGTCTAATTAGTCAGTGAAGGTCAGAACCTACACGAGAAGAAATAATACTAAATTTAAAGGAGTAATAACACCACAATATCATACTATTTTGTTGATATGATTAACATAATAGTTTTAGATAATTGTCTTAGCTTTTCATAAACACTAAGATCATCTTAATTGGAGTTAAAATGAGAGAGTTATGCTTTGATTTGTAAGCAAAGGCTGTGTTAAAAGTTAGTAAAACCTATTTTCAATATTTTTTTCTACCCTAGATGAATTTTTAAGGTAATAGTAGAAATCAATTTGAGGAAAAATGCTCTATAAAATTTGTAAGAACATGTGTTGGAAATGATATAAGTAGAAATAAAATGACTAAATGCCTAGACATAAAGAAAATGAAAAGATGAAAATAATATTCAAGAAAGAAGAGGAATTTTATAAATGAAAATAATAAATGCCTAGTGTATGCCCTAGCTATTGCCATTGCATGAACTTACTACCATTTTAAGTGTTTAATTTTTAACATAGAATTTACCCTAGTACTCATATAAATTTCCAAGAAGTTTTGAAAGTGCCAGTTTTATTTGAAAAAAATCTTAATATGCTCCGTGGTTGCAGTATTTCCACATCAAAAAAGAATTATTCTAGTTACTGGAAAAACATTGTGATTTGTGAAAAGTGCATGTCTAAGGAAAGCTCTGGCAAGGAAAGACTTGGTACTTAAACGTATCCATTAGTGACCCACCTCTCTTTTCTGGGAACTTTCCTGGTGCGCTGTTTACATACTACAATTACTATCCAGTTATCGAGGTATTAGTGTGGAATTTTGACATGGAAATTTTTTATAAAGTGAAAATTAGAAAATGATTATATTCATGGCATAATTTCAGTTTACCAATGAATTTTGAGAATGATTATGTTTTGATACATTATGGCATGAGAATATAATGAACATACTTGTTATTGGAATCATATTTTCGGCTATTAATATGAAAAAAAAAAGAAATGAGCACGGTCACATGGCAATCCGTGTGGTGCACCAGTAGGGGACGCCCTACCAACGGTTATGATTATATTCATGAGAAAAGAAAGAGAAAGTTTGCCATATCGGACGGAGTGAGATAAGCCCGTACCGAAAAGTAGAGAATACTCACCCTGACCGGGGTAGCTTGAAGTAAGAATAAGTTGATAGCCATCATATGAAATTCGAAAAAATAGTTATTCATGCCATACATGTCATAACTGTATAATTTTCATGTGCATGATAAAGTGCATTCATGTGACCTAAAGATATTTTCTGTAGTTTATACAGCTAAACATGACGTGATGAACTATATTGATAATGAATTATTGTTGAACATACTGGGATTTAATTCTCACTATATTTCCATATCATGTTCAGAAAATTAGCTATGCAGTTTTTTTCAATGAGACTTATTATTGCCGTACGTATGATCGAGGTGCTCTATCTTGGGCAAATACCTATTATTGCGGATATATCAGTTGTTGAAGTGACTGAGATTCTGGCGGAGGTGCCATCACCTGAACCAGTGGCCTCGAAAATAGTCTATGTGGAAGATTAGGGCTTATATGTACATGTATGTCTTGTACAAATGTTTGTATTAATGATGTGAGTGTAAACTTAGTATTGTATAATTAAATAAATGTTATTGTGAGTTAAGTTGAGGTAATAACTTCATGATGTTAAATAAAAAAAAAAATTTGTTACATAAATGGAGTTGTTACAACAAACACCAAAAAAACTCTAATTAACTAAAATTTAAAATAAAAATAAAAGAAATTCATAAATACTACTAAAAGTAATTAAAAATAAAAAAGGAAAATAATAGGAAAAGGCAAAGAAAATTTAGGTTGCCTCTCAAGAAGCACCTGCTTTATTGTGATCAACTTGATTATCTTAGTAACTAACTCAGCCTACATCTAGTAAAGAGGAGTAGAATTGGTGTGGATCCTTTATAAGTGAATCATGGTCATACCCAAACAAGCTGACATATTTATAATTCATTGGGCTTGCTTTTCTTGTGTTATCTCTATATCATCTTAATATTCTTTTACCATCTTTTGTCTATATGGCAAAGGTCTAGGCTCTCATGATGAATGGTAGGAATCTTTTCATCAACAATTTTGAAGCTCGAGATGTTGAAAAACTCCAATTGAAAAGCAGTTGCCATCAATGATGGTAGATATAGCGGTTTCAAGTGCTCAATTGTTTCCTCATCATTATTTTCTAAGGTAGAAAATAATGATGGATCAAGTGGATATGAAGAATACTTCCCTATAAATACCTCTCTGATCTCCTTCTCTGTATTACCTACAAAATATTTACTAGAGTCATTAGGTAATTACATAAAATTAAAGACTTTAAATGTTACTTATTTATTTTGAACTTACTAAGAGAAGAGTGGAGGAGGTAATATAAATTGAGCCTATTTTTCTTGACTCTTTTCCTCTTAGTTTTCAGTCAGTACCTTATTTTTTGATTTACTTAAAGGTTTATGCCTTTTATTTACCTCATCTAACTCTAATTTACTATTGATCATAATTTTACTACACTAATATCTATCTTCTGTTACTTGGGAATGACATTAGCATCACTTAATACCTTAAGCATATAGGTGACATCATTATCACTCACTTTGGACAATCTAAGAATCAGCCTTTCTAACACGCTAGTCTTAGAATTGCATAAACTAATAGGGTTAAGAGTTTCATGACCATAGGATAACTTTTCAGCTAGTGTAAATAGTATTATCCGTTTGTATAAATAGTGATTTCATGGATATGTATAGAATTTGACCTTTCAAAGTTGTTTTCTAGGTTATTAGGCCTTTCAAACTTGAATTTATATATATATGCCATAATGTGTTTTTATGCTTTCTAATGTAATTGTATTATATTTTCCCATCTTTCTAGCCATTTATGATATTAGAAATCACATATGGATTTCAAATTTTGTTTTGATGGAAAAATTACTTATGCATAACTAGTTTCACTATTGGAATACTAAATTGAGCATGCATAAAGTAAAGGTTAAGCATTTATACATTTGGAATCCTTGCACAACAATTGGCATGGGAAGTTCTTAAATGATTGTGAGATTAGAAGTTTCATGAAAAATGTTGCCTAATTTGAATTAATTTTAGTAATTGTCTTTAGATATGTTAAACTTTCGTGAAATATATGATTAGATTAGGAAGTAAGGTTTGAATCTTGATTGTAAGAATGCCTTGTTTATTTCATTAAGTGCAACTCAATTCACTATAGTTAGTTTTCTTTGGGAGAAAAATCATTTAGAAACATTGTATGCTAGCCACAATATATGTTAGCCTTAGTGAAACTCATAACCCCAACTAATATGGGTGTTGCTAGCTTTATTTGTTATCCAAAACATAGGATTTGTTAAAGTGGCTGAGATGCCTTCTAATATTGGGAGAAAAATTATTGGACTACAATTTGTCATCCCTTGGTTTGTGCATGGTATGAACTTTGGTTCTGATGTAGGGTCCTCCTATCTTTTGATGTATTTTATTTTTTCCTTTACATTTAAGGAAGTTATTAGCTTTATAAATTGAATTCATTGCATATTATGAAGAATTTACCACTATAGTTTCATCCTATAATAATATAGCATACATTTTCTACTCACTAAGTTTTCAAACTCAACATATTTTCTTTGTAAACATTTTATATAACAATAAAGAACTTGAGCTAGCTCTATCGTTATAGTAGCTAGGATGATCTTATGGTGAGCCTAGCTTTGTTCTAGGGCTTCCATTTGTGACTTTGGTGCCTTGTATTTTGTACTTTAGATTGGCTCCATAAGTCACAAGCAAGGTCCATGCTTCGTAAAATTTTGTGGTATTATGGGAATGGTTTTGTAAATTTTAAACATGGATTTATATTATGTAAGGACAAATCTTAATGAATGGGATTATAAGTTAAGTTTATGAATGATTTTGAATTAATCTTATTTATCTTGTTTAATTTTTTTTCTTATGGAGGCTTATGGGTTAGGGATAACCACTAACCTATGCCAATCATGTTTTCCTCCAATGGAGGTTGTGACAAAGTTGGTATTGAACTCTAGGTTTCCCTGTGACACCATGCAACAAAGAATTCCTTACTTAAGACCTTGAATATAGAGCTCATCTGATAGTACATGTAACAACTCAATTTTTTTTTACATATATATATATATATTTCTAAAATTCCATGAAGTCATTACTTTTTTACCTCTAACTATTTAACTCATAATAAAATTCAATTCAATTAACCAAACATAATTAAGGTTTATGAAATACCACTAACACTTATACAATTCTAGGTTCACATACAAATTATTAATCAAAACATCTTAACAAAAATCAAACACATCTGAGTGTACATTTTATATATCCACATTGACCAGTTTTGGAGATATGGGTGCATATGGTTGCACCTTCACCGATATCTTAGCCAACTCGACCCAACATACGCTAAAAGCCAGTCATAGAGAATATATGCATAACTTAGTTTTCTGAACATGATATGGAAATATAGTGAGAATTAAATCCCAATAGGTTCAACAATAAATCATAATCATCATCAATAATGCTTGTCACGCCATGTTCATCTATATAAGCTACAACAATTATTTTACGTCACATGAATGCACATGAAAATTGTATAGTAATGACATCTATGGCATAAATAACTATTTTTAGAATATCATATGATGGCCATCAAATTATTTTCATATCAAGCTACCAAGGTCAAGGTGAGTACTTTTACTCTCCGGTATGAGATTTTCTCCCTCTGTCTGATATGGCACACTTTCTCTTTCTTTTCTCATTAACATAATCATAGCCGTGAGTAGGGTGTCCCTTATTGGTACACCACACAGATCGCCATGTGACAGTACTTGTCTATTTTCTTTTCTTTTCTTTCCACGTTAATAGCCAAAAATATGATTTAAATAACAAGTATGTTCATTATACTCACATGCCATAATTTATCATCAAAGCATAATCAGTACAAAAAATAATTGATAAAATGAAATTATGTCATGAACATAATCGTTTCAAATATCACTTTATAAAATATTTCCATGTCAAAATTACATACTTAAGATGGTAAGGAGTTCATGCAATGGCTATGGCTATGGCATACACTAGTCATTTATTATTTTCATTTATAAAATTATTCTTCTTTTTTAAATATTATTTTCCTCTCTCACTAAATAGAGCATAAAACCCTCATTTTAAATTCGATTGTTGGTGTCAATTGAAAGATAAGACAATCCTATAAAACCATTATCATGAACATTTTAGTGAAATCTTAAGTAATCGTGGTGTTACTACTCCCTCAAATTCAATGTTATTTCTTCTCTGGTAGGTTCAGACCTCTACTTACTAATCTGTCCATATCTCTCCCATACGAACTCCAATAGTGGTGATTCTAAAGCCTAAAAAAAACTAAGATACTTATATACAATTTTCATGTTTATCATTTCTTTAGATTCCTTATTATGTACTCCGAGAAAATCGAAAACAAAAATAATTACTTTACCACCCTAGATTCTAGACTGATTCTGACCTTTACTTATTAATCAAACATATCTGTCTCATATGGACTCTGAATTAAGTGCTTTTAGAGTCTATAGATCCATGATACATACATATATACATATACATATATATATATATATATATATATATATATATATATATATATATATATATATATATATATATATATATATATATATATATTAATATGTTAAAAAGTTCCTTAAATTCCCTACAAAATTTTCCCAAAAATGCAAACACAGAAGCATACTTAACAGATTCTTTCATGGTTAGCTAGTTTCTGACCTTTACTTACTAATCTAACTGTATCTCCTTCATATTGATTCCAATTTGAATGATTCCAGTGGCTAAAAATTTGTGAGACATATATCTATATTTATCTGTTAAAAATTTCTTTTAATTCCCTATATATTTCTCCCAAAAATTCAAAAACATAAGTATACCTAACAAATTCTTCCCTAGTTAACCATTTTCTGACCACTGCATACAAATTGGGCAATATATCACTCATATGGACTCCAAATTAAGTGATTATAGTGGCTAAAAATTCATACATATAGATCTACAATTTTCATGTTAACCATTTTTTAAAATTCCTAACAGACTCTTCCCAGGATTTTAAAAAAATAAGCTTACCTAGTTACTCCGAAATCAAGTTTTCCAACCAAACATTTCCTAAGGTTTTAGTTCATCATTATATTACATCCTCTTCCATTTTCTTCCTAATTTACATCTAATTATATTCCATCAATTTTTCACCACATTCAAATATACAAAATAATAGCATAAAAATCCTAAAATTTTACCACCCATAGCCATACCTATACAGAACCTTCCACACCAATCGAAATGTTCAAAACATCTATCATATGCAAAATAACATGTAACATGATATAGCAACATCCATGACCAATCATCAAAGTAGCAAATATTATAATTTTCATCAAAGTTATAAGATCAAAATCCCAAATAAATGCTACAAATTTCAAAGCTTTTCTTTATAAAGAGATATTGTTAAACTTACCTAAAGATCTCACTAGCTCACTTAGTGAATTCTTTTTCTTGTTTCCTCTTAAAGGAAGAAGTAAGATTCCTCCCTTCCCTTAACTATTCTAGTAGTTTAAATAAAAGAAGGAGGGTGAGTTTTTTAACCCTAAGGATGAAGAGGAAAGAAAGATTCAGGTGGAGATTAAGCTAACTTGCCTTGAGTACTTAGTCCTTTCGACTTCTCCTTCCTCTTCTTTCCTCTCTTCTCCTATCTTTCTCTCCTTTCCTCACTCTACCTTGCTTATGTTTTTCCTCTCCCTTACGTGAACGAAATTATAATGTTATAAGGTTGGGTTTTGCTTAAATAAACTATCAAGTGGTTCACCATCATAATCATGGGTCTACCTTATCACAATTAGGATGCACTTGGTTATTTTTTTATAGAAAGACAACTCATGTTCTTGCCTTCCTCTCCCTTAGTCAAGATATGCATAGCAAAAGGATATTTGTATTTTGAAAATTATGATAAAATATTCTTAAGAAAAGGGACAAGGTCCCTTTGATTTAGGTATTTATTTTCTTTTTCTTTTGTCTCACTCAAGTATGATAGGTTTGCCTTTCTAGATGGTAAATTTTCAGCCCTTGAGTCTACCTTGCTTATCTGAAATTATTTATGTAGGATGAGGATGTTTTGTCATAATGCTATGTATTATTACCCACTTGTTGAAATTATGAATGTAGGATATAGATGTTTTGTCCTAATGGCATGTATTATTCCTTACTTGCTAAAATTATGAATGTAAGATATATATGTTTTGTTCTAATTCCATGTGACCTAATCTTGATTATTATTACACTACTATTTTCTCACATGATTCTTTTTTCCCCTCTTGGATTTGGGGTCATTCTTACCCATTTCCTTCGCTTTGGCTAAAATTCTACCTTTCATGGAGGGTTTGGTCACATTTTAATAATTTTTGGGCTATCGATCCAACTTCCATTTCCTAGTCCAAGTCTATGTTTTATTTCTTGCTTGGGCTATCCAATTGGCTTGCTATAAACTTATGTGAAGTGGAAAAAACTCTATATGAAGTGTCTATAGGTGAAAGCACAATGCGTGGGTGGAGATGTTAAACTTCGGAACTTTAGTTCTTGATTTAGGAAAAATTACCCTAATCCAATCTTATTGAAATTTTAAGACCTTTACTTACTTCACAAAAATGTATCTTCCTTACCCAAGATATTCGACTCTTTTTAGTATGTTACTTCTAATTTTTTTTCTATTAGGTTTTCTCTCTTTACCTATTCCCTTAATGTTAGAAATATTTTCTATGCATACACATAAGGTGAAAAATTTCTAAGGATTATATTTCCTTAGATATCTAAAAATTGTCTAATAAAATTTATTTCCTTAATTAAATATTTATGTACCTTTATTAATAAAAGAAACGAAATTAGGGATGTTACATTAAATATTTATGTACCTTTATTAATAAATGAAACAAAATTAGGAATGTTACATTTTTCTCCCCCTAAAAGAAATTTTGTCCTCAAAATTTCAGAAATTACCTAATAAGAACAATTGCAGATATTTCTTCCTTATGACTTCTTCCAGCTCTCAAGTTGCTTCTTTTGGAGTCAAGCCTTCCCATAACACCTTAACCAGGGAAATGGTCTTATTCCTCAATTGCTTCACATCAGTGTCCAATATAGATATCGGTACTAGCTGGTATGTCATGTTCTCCTGTATTTAGATTAGTTCATCCTGTATTACATGTGATGAATCTGGAAGATACTTCTAGAGCTATGAGACATGAAAAATATGCAGGTTGGAGAAATTGGGTGGGAGGGCAACTTGATATGCTGATGTCCCTACTTTCTTCAAAATTTGGTAGGGTCTCAAAAATCGCAGACTTAGCTTTCTAGTTTTGAGAGACCTACCAACTCCAGTAGTCGGCAAAAATTTCAGAAATACATGGTCTTATTCCTCAAACATCAGAGGTCTATGTCTCTTATCATAGTAATTCTTTTGCCAACTCTGAGTTGTAAGTATTTTGTCTCGTATCATCCTGATTTGTTCAGTGGTTCGTTGAACTAGATCAGGACCCAGCAAGTTCTTTTGTCCTACCTCAAACCAACATAGTGGAGATAGGCACTTCCTACCGTATAAAGCTTGGTAAGGGCCATCTTAATACTATCCCATTCTTTACCTTGCTCTATCACACAGGCCCTCAATATATATTCTAGGGTTTGAATGGTCCGTTCTGTTTGCCTGTCAATTTGAGGATGGTAGGCAATACTGAATCGTAACTGGGTTCCCAAAGCTTCCTACAATGCCTTCCAAAACCTTGATGTGAACCTCGGATCTCTATCAGAAATGATATTTAAGGGAATTCCATGCAGTCTAACTATTTTCTAGACGTACAATTGGGTCAAATTGTCCAGTGAATAGTTAATTTTTATGGGCAGAAAGTAAGTAGATTTGGTTAATCTATCAACTATTACTTAGATAGAATCGTGTCCAACTGAAGTCTTAGGTAAGCCCACCACAAAGTCCATCGAAATATTGTCCCATTTCCATTTAGGGATCTCAAGAGGTTGTAGAAATCCTGCTGACTTTTGATGCTCTACCTTCACCTTCTGAAAAATTAAACATTTCGCTACAAACTCAGCAATGTCCTTTTTCATCCCTAGCCACCAATACATCTTCTTTAAGTCATGATACATTTTAGTGGATTCATGATGGACTGTGTACTTACTCTGATGTGCTTTCTGCAAGATCTTAGTCCTTAACTCTTGTTCTTGAGGGACATAAATCCTTCTCTGATACATGATTGCTCCATCTTTTAAGATAGATAAATTATCTTGATCTTTGTGATCTCGTAAGTATTGATCATTAGCTTGAGCCTCTTTAATCTGGGATCTAAGGTCACACTCTATAATAAAACCATTAATGATTAGCTTCTTTGAAGTAAAAGTAGTGGCCAACTTCAAATTTTGAAACTCTTCTAAAATTTGCATCTCATACACCATCATTTGACCTATGTATAGAGATTTTTGACTCAAGGCATCAGCTACAACATTAGCCTTTCCTCGATGATACTTTATCTCAAACTTGTAGTCATTGAGAAATTCTACCCATCTTTGTTGCCTCATATTTAACTCTTTCTAATAAAAAAGGTACTTAAGATTCTTATGATCACAGTATACTTCAAATGTTGCACCATACAAATAGTGTCGCCAAATCTTTAAGGCAAACACCACCGCTGCTAATTCAAGATCATGGGTTGGATAATTTTCTTCATGTGGTCTTAGTTGCCTAGAGCCGTAAGCAACTATTCTCTTGTCTTGCATTAGCGCACACCCTAACCCTTTCTTTGAAGAGTCAGTATACACTTCAAAATGTCTTGTGGGGTCTAGAATAATTAAAATAAGAGGAGTGGTCAATCTTGTCTTAAGCTTATGAAAACTAGCTTCACGTTGATTACTCCATTTAAAAGGACTTCATTTTGTGGTCAATGGCAAGGCTATATGAGAGAAGTTTTGTAAAAACCTTATGTAGTATTCTACCAAATCCAAGAAGCTTCTAACTTCTGTAACCGTCTTTGGTCTTTCCCACTGAATCACTGCTTCCATCTTTCTAGGGTCTACGAATACCCCTTTATTGGAAATGACATGTTAGGGAAATTTTACCTTTAAAAACCAAAATCCACACTTCTCCAATTTGGAATACAACTTTTTCTCTTTCAGCACTTGCAGCATGATTCGGAGATGTTGTTCATGTTCTTTCTTACTCTTTGAATATATAAAGATGTCATCAATAAATACTACCACAAATTGATCTAGGTAGGGTCAAAAAATGCGATTCATGTAATCTATGAAAATTGCAGGTGCATTTGTCAACCCGAAGGGCATTACAAGAAACTCAAAATGTCCATACCTAATCCTGAAGGATGTTTTTGATCCTCCACCTTGATCCTAATCTGATGGTATCCCAATCTCAGGTTAATTTTAGAAAAGATGGAGGCTCCCTTCAGTTGATCTAATAAATCATTTATCCTAGGGCGAGGATACTTATTTTTTACAGTCACCTTATTTAGCTGTCTGTAATCTATGCATAGTCTCAAGTTCCCATATTTCTTCTTAACAAACAATACATGAGCTCCCCAAGGTGATACATTTGGTCTAATGAATTGCTTGTCTAACAATTCCTCCAATTGTTTCTTAAGTTCCTATAGTTCCTTTAAGGCCATTTTATAAAGTACCATAGAGATCGGCCATGTCCCAGGTAGGAGATCAATAAAGAACTCTATCGCTCTCTCGGGAAGTGAGCTTGGAATATCTAGTGAAAATACTTCAGAAAACTCATTAGCTATTGAAGTTTCATTAAGTTTTGGTTCGACTTCTAGGTTTGTTAAACACAAGAGAATGTAACCAAGCACTCCACTCTTCAACTCCTGATTGACTTGATTGGCATTTGGCATCAATAACTGTATTTTCTCTTATGGAGTAGGAGGTACAAATTCAATGGTCTTGGTGCAACAATTTAGCAAGACCTAATTTCTAGACATCCAGTCTAACCCTATAATGACATCAATACCTCTTAAAGGTAGACAAACGAGGTCTACAAAAAATTCTGGATGGTGATTTGACAGTCTTTACATACAGAGAAAGTTAAGACTCTTTCCCTTGTGGGAGTTACTACAGATAACTCATAAGGGGTTTCAAAAATAAGATACTGAAGCTCCCTAATACATTCTTCCTATAGAAATGAATGACTATCACCAGAGTCAAACAACACCATAAGAGCAAATCTATAGATATAGCATGTACCTTGAATCATTTTGGGGAATTGAGTTGCCTCTTGGTCACTCAAGGTGAAAACCCTTCCTTTCAGCTGAAGCCTCTGTTCCGGCTGCTTCCCCAAATTTTATGGGCAATTCTTTGCAAAATGACCCTTCTGTTCGTAATTGAAGCAAACATCTGATCCGATGTAGTATGGCCGGTTACTGTGCATATGTCTGCACTTAGTACACTTAACTGTGGAAAAGTTCTGTTAGAAGGGTCAAGGACTTACAATCATTGGCCTCTTGCTAGTACCCTGTCCTTTTCCTTTAACATTTATGCCAGAGTTTTGTGGCCTGTTCTTTTTTTTTCAGAAGTTGTCTTTGTTTCTCATCCGCCACTACCCTCAAGCTATTCTCCAAGAGTCTGCATTTATTTATCAGAGGTAGAAACTCCCTAATCTCCATAGCTACAACAACATTCCTTATCTCTGGATTCAATCCTGCTTTGAACTTAACAGCCTTCCATGCCTCATCGGGGTTAAATCATAGGTAAGAGGATAATTTAGACAACTCCTCAAACCTCGCGATGTACTAGTCTACGATCATGCTGCCCTACCTAAGTTGGAGAAATTCAATATCCTTCTCCGCCTACATAGTACATGGGAAGTACTTTTTTGAAAAGTGTCTTTGAACACCTGCTACGTGATTTGCCTTCTTTGTTGAACTAAAAGTTCTCTAGCTCCACGTCACCAGCATTCTGCTTCATCTTTCAACATATTTGCAGCGAACATAACTTGCTACTCGTCAGTACAACCCATCACTTCAAAGATTTTCTATAGTTCCCTTATCCACCTTTCAGTTGCAATCGGATTAAAGCCACCATGAAAAGAAGGTGGTCTAGTCCTTAAAAACTCAAATATGTCGTTATCATTCCCTGCCATCTGGTTATTAGCACAATTCTCACCATTCTGGCTATTAGCATTCTAGAGGTATTGTAGAATTTGGTTGGTAGTCGTGACTTGGTCTTGAATTGCCGTGGCAAGGTTGTTCAGGGTTTCCTCCGCATTGTTTGTCAAATTCCTCATTGGTGGTGCCATTTTCTACTGTGGCAAAAACAAAGTTATGCTGCTATTGAGGTGATCAAGCCCAATAGTTAGTTTCAAAAATATTTAACAGCAGTCATAACACCACTTCCGCATATAGATAGAAAACACTAGTAATTTTTTACCTATATAAAATCAATGATCCCCTACACAACACAATAACAACATACTCAAGACACTATAAGATCGATTCAGATAACCATCCACCCACTAGTCATCTAGGATCGACCTGCTCTGATACCAATTATGTAACAACTCAATCTTTTTACATATATACATATATATATATATATATATATGTGTGTGTGTGTGTGTGTATATATATATATATATATATATATATATATATATATATATATATATATATATATACACACACACACACATATATATATATATATATACACACACACACACACATATATATATATATATATATATTTAAAATTCCTTGAAGTCATTACTTATTTACTTCTAACTATTTAACTCATAATAACATTCAATTAAATTAACCAAAAATAATTAAGGTTTATGAAATACCATTGACACTTATACAATTCTGGGTTCACATACACATTATTAATCAAAATATATGTACAAAAATCAAACACATATGAGTCTACATTTTATTCATCCATATTAACCAATTCTGGAGATACGGGTGTGGGTGGTTATACCGTCACTGGGATCTTAGCTAACTCGACCCAACGTACGCTAAAAGTCAGTCATAGAGAATATTTGCATAACTTAGTTTTCTGAACATGATATAGAAATATAGTGAGAATTAAATCCCAGTAGGTTCAACAATAAATCATAATCATCATCAATAATGTTTGTCACGTCATGTTTATCTGTATAAGGTATAACAATTATTTTTGGTCACATGAATGCACTTATCTATGCACATGAAAATCGTACAATAATGACATGTATGGCATGAATAACTATTTTTAGAATATCATATGATGGCTATCAAATTATTTTCATATCAATCTACCTCGGTCAAGGAGAGTACTTTCTACTCTCTGGTACGGACTTTTCTTGCTCCATCCAAATTGTACATTTTCTCTTTCTTTTCTCATTAACATAATCATAGCTGTGAGTAGGTCATCCTGTACTGGTTTACCACACGAATCGCCATGTGACCGTGTTCGTCTCTTTTCTTTTATTTTCATTTCACGTTAATAGCTAAAAATATGATTTCAATAACAAGTATATTCATTATACTCACATGCCATAATTTATCATTAAAGCATAATCATTACCAAAAATCATTGGTAAAATACAATCTTACCATCAACATAATCATTTTCAAATATCACTATATAAAATATTTTTATGTCAAAATTACACACTTAAGATGGTAAGGAGTTCATGCAATGGCAATGGCTATGGCATACACTAGTCATTTATTATTTTCCTTTATAAGATTCTTCTTTTTAAAATATTATTTTCCTCTCTCACTAAATAGAGCATAAAACCCTCATTTTAAATCTGATTGATGTGATATTGGTGTCAATTGAAAGATAAGACAATCCTCTAAAGTAATCGTGGTGTTACAACTCCCTCAAATTCAATTTTATTTCTTCTCTGGTAGGTTCAAATCTCTACTTACTCATCGGACCATATCTCCCTCATACGAAGTCCAATGGAGGTGATTACAAATCCTATAAAAAGCTAAGACGCTTATATACAACTTTTATGTTTATCATATCTTTAGATTCCTTAATAATTACTCCCAGAAAATCGAAAACAAAAACACTTATATTTACCACCCTGGATTCTAGACTAATTCTGACATTTTCTTATTAATTATCCATATCTCACTCATATGGACTCTAAATTAATTGATTTTTGAACCTATATAGATCCGTGATACATATATATATATATACACACACTTATTATCTTCAAAAATTCCTTTAAGTTCCTATGGAATTTGCCCAGAAAGTCAAACACAGAAGCATACTTAACAGATTCTTCCATGGTTAGCTAGTTTCTGACATCTACTTACTAATTTAACCGTATGTCCCTCATATTGATTCCAATTTGAATGATTCTAATGGCTACAAATTTGTGAGACATATATTTATATTTATCATGTTAAAATTTTCTTTTAATTCCCTACTTATCCTAGAAATTCAAAAACAGAAGTATACCTAATAGATTCTTTCCTGGTTAACTATTTTCTAAACACTACTTACAAATCAGGCAATATCTAACTCATCTAGACTCCAAATTAAGTGATTTCAATGTCTAAAACTTCATGAGACATAGATCTAAAATTTTCATGTTAACCATTTTTTTAATTCCTAACCAATTCCTCCCATGATTTCAAAAACACAAGCTTCCTTAGTTACTCCGAAATTTAGTTTCCTAACCAAACCTTTCCTATGGTTTTAGTTCATCATTATACTACATCCTCTTCCATTTTCTTCCTAATTTACATCTAATCATATTCCATCAATTTTTCACCACATTCAAATATACAAAGTAGTAGCAAAAAAATCCTAAAATTTTACCAACTATAGCCATACCTATGCAGAACATTCCATACCAACCGAAATGTTCAAAACATCCATCATATGTAAAATAACATGTAGCATGATATAGCAACATCCATGACCAATAATCAAAGTAGAAAATATTGTAAATTTCATCAAAGTTCTAAGATAAAAATCCTATATAAATGTTACAAATTTCAAAGCTTTTCTTCAAAAAGAGATATTGTTAAACCTACCTAAAGATCTCACTAGCTCACTTAGTAAATTCTTTTTCTTGTTTCCTCTTGAAGGAAGTAGCAAGATTTCTTTCTTCCCTTAACTTTTCTAGCAGCTTAAATAAGAGAAGGAAGGTGAGTTTTTGAACCCCAAAGACAAAGAGGAAAGATAGATTCAAGTGGAGATTAAACTAACTTACCTTGAGTACTTAGCCCTCTAGACTTCTCCTTCTTCTTCCTTCCTCTCTTCTCCTTTCTTTCTCTCTTTTCCTCACTCTACCTTGCTTATGTTTTTTCTCTTCCTCGCTTGGACGAAAGTATAATATTATAAGGGTGGGTTTTGCTTAAATAAACTATCAAGTGGTTCACCATCATAATCATGGGTCTAACTTATCACAATTAGGATGCACTTGGTTATTTTTTTAGGGAAAGACAACTCATGTTCTTGCCTTCCTCTCCTTTAGTCAAGATATGCATAGCAAAAGGAGATTTGTATTTTGAAAATTATGATAAAATGCTCTTAAGATAAGGGAGAAGGTCCCTTTGATTTAGGGATTCATTTCCTTTTTCTTTTGACTCACTCAAGTATGATAGGTTTGCCTTTCTAGGTGGAAAATTTTTAGCCCTTGAGTCTCCCTTGTTTAGCTAAAATTATTTATGTAGGATAAGGATATTTTTTCATAATTCTATGTATTATTACCCACTTGTTGAAATTATGAATGTAGGATATAGATGTTTTGTCCTAATGCCATGTATTATTACCTACTTGTTAAAATTATGAATGTAAGATATAAATGTTTTGTCCTAATTCCATGTGACCTAATCTTGATTATAATTACACTACTATTTCCTGACATGATTCTTATTTTTTTTCCTCTTGGATTTGGGATCATTCTTACCCATTTCCTTTGCATTAGCTAAAATTCTACCTTTCAGGGAGGGCTTGGTTACATTTTTATAATTTTTGGGATATAGGTCCAACTTCTATTTCCTAATCCAAGTTTATGTGTTTATTTCTTGCTTGGGCTATCCAATTGGCTTGCTAGAAACTTATGTGAAATGAAAAAAATTCTATATGAATTGTCCATAGGTAAAAGCCCAATGTATGGGTGGAGATGTTAAACTCAGTAACTCTAGTTCTTGAATTTGAAAAAATTACCCTAATCCAATCTTTTTGAAATTTTAAGACCTTTACTTCACAAAACTTTATCTTCTTTACCCAAGAATTTTGCCTCTCTTTATTATGTTATTTCTAATTTTTCCCTATTAGGTTTTCTCTCTTTACCTATTCCCTTAATGTTAGAAAATTTTTCTCTGCATACACATAAGGTGAAGAATTTCTAAGGATTATATTTCCTTAGATATCTAAAAATTGTCTAATAAATTTTATTTCATTAATTAAATATTTATGTCCCTTTATTAATAAAAGAAACGAAATTAGAGATGTTACATTAAATATTTATGTACCTTTATTAATAAATGAAACGAAATTAGGGATGTTACAGTACACAACAAGTATCCTCTACCTTGTATTAATGATCTTTTTTATCAACTGTAAGGTTCTTAAATTCTTTTCAAATATTGATTTAAGGTCAAGATATCATTAATAGAGAATAAAGGACGATGACATCAGTAAAAACAGCTTTTCAAACACGATGTGGACATCATGTATGTTTAGGGATGTTGTTTGGCTTAACGAATGCACTTTTGGCGTTTATAGACTTAATGAATAAGGTATTTAAGTCATTCTTGGACCTATTTATCATCGTATTCATAGATGATATTTTAGTATATTCACGAAGTACAGAGGAGTATCAACAACATTCGAGTATGGTTTTGCAGATTTTGTGGGAATGTCATTTGTTTGCTAAGTTTTTAAAATATGAATTATGGCTCCACAACATCAATTATTTGTGGCATGTATTTACTAAAGAGGGGATTAAATTTGACCCTAAGAAGTTGGAGGTAGTACAACAATGGCCTCATCTTACTATAGTAACTAAGGTTCAAAGTTTCCTTAGGATGGATGGATATTACTAGAGAAGTGTAAAGGACTTTTCTAAGATCATTGCTCCCTTTAATAGATTGAATAGAAAAAAGGTTGAAATTTTAATGGTTAGATACATTTGAGGAAGACTTTTAAGAGTTGAAGAGATGCTTAACTACGGCACCAATTTAAATTATCCCCTCAAGCACTAATGGATACACAATGTTTTTTATGCCTCTAGAGTAGGGATGGGTTATGTATTAATGCAGTAATGGTGAGTTGTTGCCTATGTCAGACAATTGTTGGAATCTTACTAGAGAAATTAGAGGAAAATCCCTAAAGAGATAAGGTTTAAATAAGCATACTTAAGGACCTTAAATTCAAAAAATAAAATTGCTACTAGTCTTAGAATTGTCTAAATTACTAGGGTTAAGTGTCTCATAACCACAAGATAACTTTGTGTTTAGTGTGAATAGGAATTTGTGGCTAACTATAGAATTTGACGTTCCTAAGTTTTTTTATAGGTTATTACCTTCTAAACTTGAATTTGTAGCTTGTTTAGTTCAAATTGGCCTTGGAAGTTAACTTATGAGTTAACTAAAATTAGAAACCTTGTTCTATGAGTATAAAATATATGTCATAATGTGTTTTTATCCTTTTCAATGTAACTATATTATATTTCCACATCTTTCTAGGCATTTATGATTTTAGAAATCATATATGGATTTCAAATTTTGTTTGATGTCACAATTACTTATGCATAATTAGTTTCACTATTAGAACACTGAATTGAGCATACAAAGAGAAAATGTTAAGCATTTATACATTTGCAATCCTTGCAATACAATTGGCATGGGAAATTCTTAAATGATTGTAAGATTGGAAATTTCATGAAAAATGTTTCCTAATTTGATTGATTATTGGTAATTATCTTTAGATATGTTGAACTTTTGTAAAATATATGACTGAATTGAGAGATAAGGTTTGAATCCTAATTGTAAGAAAGTCTTGTTTATTTGATTAAATGCAATTCAATTCACTATAGTTGGATTTTTTTTTGGAAACTCATTTAGAAACACTATATGCTAGCATTGGTGCACCTCGTAACCCTAGCTAGCAGGGATATTGCTAGCCTTGTGTATCGGCCAACATGCAAGATTTGTTAAAGCAATGGCTAGGATGCCTCCTAATATTGGGAGACAAATTATTGGACTATGATTTCCCTTCCCTTGCTTTATGCTTAGGAGAATTTTGGTTTTGATGTCAGGTCCTCGTATCTTTTGATCTATTTTATTGTTTTTCTTTATGCTTATGGAAGTTATTGACTTTATAAATTGAATTCATTACATATTGTGAAGAATTTTCCACTAGCTTTGCCTTGTAGTATTATAGTATACTTTATCTACTCATTGAGTTTTCAAACTTACCTCGCTTTTCTTTAAAAACATTTCAGATAACACCAAAGAACTTAAGCCAGCCTTGTTGATGTAGTAGCAAAGAAGATCTTGTGATGAGCCCAACTTTGTTTCAAGGGCCCCATTTATTACTTTGTTACCCTGTATTTTGTACTTTAGATTGGCTCCATAAGTCACAAACAATCCATGCTTCCTAGTGCATTTTTTATATTTTGGGAATTGTTTTGTAGATCTTAAACGTGGATTTGTATTTTAATGAAGATAGATCTTAATGAATGAGATTATAAGTTAAGTTCATGAATGATTTTTAATTAATCTTATTTATCATATTAAATCTGTTTTTGATGGAGATTTACAGGCTAGGGTTAATCCCTTACCAATGCCAGTCATGTGCTCCTCTAACGGGGGTCACGATGAGCGATCTTGTTGGTTTAGTACGTGAAATAAGAAAAAGGAAAAGTAAAATGAAATAAATAAAACCATTAAAATTAAAATTAAAATAATCAAATAATGATATAAAGAAAAAAAATTAAATTGATTATCTAGCAACATCAATAAAAACATGTTAGCTAAATTTATTACTATTACACAAACACACATATCAACTAGAAATATCATGAATGAGTAGCAAGTCATCTTCAACAGGGAACTAAATAAAATCCTAATTAAGTCCAAACATTATGTAAACAATCGATTAATTAATTAAATTAATATGAAAACTACCTAATATACAACTACAACTAATATGCAAAACTACCTATTAATGAATGATGATCTAGGAACATCAATTTCTCTTTCACTTGATTCTTATCCCTTCCTCATTATTTGTTTAATAGCTAGAATTATTAACCAAAGCGCGACATTATTTATAAGCCATTTTCAAGAAAAATAAACATGATTCACTTCTAAGTAATTCTCAATATCACTAAAGCAAATGACAAGGTCAAGAACTTAGTTAGATCAAGTTCTAATAGGCTATGCAAGACATATAGGTAAATTAGTGTCCTAGACACAAATTAATTAACTCACAGTTTAGGTTATTATAACTAATTATGCCCTATTCAATTCATGCTAGAACAATCAAACTTCTTTTTTTTAGAAGAATTTGTATTCCCTAATAATCTACCTAGTAGCTAATCAAATAAAAGCATTAAGAAAGAAATTGATCAAATGATTCATACACATTAAAAATAAATGAGGGAAAGGTATTTAAATCAAATTCCATGAAAATATCTATTGAATCCATAGAAAACTAAACTAGAACATACTATATGTTGAAAACACTATACAAAGGAAGGAAAGCAACAAAGGGAAACAAGAAGAGAATAGAAATTAAAAACTCTTATAACTTCTCAATTTCAAACTCCTATTTCTTGAGTTTTCAATAAGCATGTTTCTTACTTTGATCCATTCTTGTTCTAACCCCTTTTAGGGTCATAGAAGTCTATCTATAAGTTTCCCTAGATACCTTTTTTATAACTTGGATCAAAAGATAGAGTTTTAATGTGTTTAGGTAAGGTTTTCTACTTTAATTAACGTCTAGAATCATAATGTCGCAATGTTGAATCTAAACATCACGATGTTGGCTCATTGCATGGAATGTGTTGTCGCAGGCACTCAAAATATAATAAATACTTTATCTCAAAACTAACGTGTAGTAGTGGGAATAATGGTCTATCCCACGAAGAATGCACAATTAGAATTCTTACCTTTGTGAATGTAAACAGGGGTTGAAATTGATTGCAATAAATAAACTTTATGAATGCAAAGGAAATCAAATACAGATATATGAATATGGAGATAACTTAATAAGAAAAGTGATGGTTGTGGTCAATATCCACCATCAATAATTTACATTGATTATTAATAATATAATAACCTCCTTATTGAATATTTACCATAAGAACGAATATCTATCCCTCCTTAGATTTAGTTAATTGACAATGATTGTTTTAACTAACCCTAATTACTAAATAACCTTAATCAATAGGTAAAATTTAACTTAACAACTGCATAAGAATTAGAGAGATTAGTAAAACTAAATAACATAACCAATTAGCTGCATTTAATCTAGTTAATCATTCTTCAAAAGATCAATAATTCATAATCATACAACCATTAATCCTATTTGCTTCTTAAACTAGAGTGATCAAAATTTTGTTCATTATATGATTTAACAGTAGATCAAAACAAGAAATATACTAGTATCCATCCTAACAATTGAATTAAATAATCATAAAATGAAGGGATAAAACCATAGCATATTATAGACACATCATTGCATCATAGGTTCAACTTAAAACTTCCATAATTTGTGATCCAGGAGGAGTTATGGGACTATAATATACTGTTGGAAAGATTTATTTGTGTCCTTCGTAAAAATAACAAAATTTGATCCATTTGACATGTAACTTTAGGTCAAATATCTGTCATTTATTAAAACTAATCAAAATCTCACTTAGTTGCTCACTTTAATCAAGAAAAAGCCCTAAAATAGAATATAACTCAAGGCAAAATAACTCTTATGGAATTATATCCTAGCCTACTTCCATCATATTACTTTGTATGGGGCATTACTTTTAAATAAATTTCCTATTTATTTAAAAAGCTCAAAAGGATGGATCCAATGATAAAGATGAAAATGTAATGTATTTGAATTCTATTAGGATTTTTTGTACTATGTCTCTTATCTTTTACATGGCATGAGTAATTTCATATCTTTCATATATGACTAATTTTGTTTGAAGTACTGAGATTTCCCCTTCCCACAAGTGTTTTTTCATGAGCTCAAACTCCTAACATTATAGAGGTCCTTCAACTATTGATCTTAAGTTTACTTACCAATTGACTTACAATTTTGTGGATTTATATATCTTATCTTGAGAAAAAAATCATCGAACATTTATTATATACACAAATATTAGTATTTTTGTCTCGTGATTATCTCTCGTCTCTAGAAATCCGAGATGTTATCTTGAGTTTGGAATAGATTGAAAGCTTGTAAAGCCAACATCCGTTAGAGAAAAAGGTCTTAGCCAACATAAGTCTAATTGGGACCAGAGTTCACCGAGGGTCCTTGGGTTGGGCCTTTTTCAATTTGATTTCTACTTCTCCTTGACCCTTTTACTTCTTCTTTTTTTCTTTTTCAATTCTTTATTATTATGTACTAGAAGAGGAAAAAAAATCCTACTTCTCTAAAATGCATTCTTTTTACCAAAAAAAAAAACAATGCGTTCTATATTTTAAGAAATAATGTTAGATTGTTATTAAATTTTAAGGCTGTTAATAAAAAAAATTAACGATTCAATTTTTTTAAAATTATGGATAACCTAATAATTACTTATAAATATGTTAAATTCACTTTTGTTGAATTTGTTTATCAACAATTATCCATTTACGTTTTTCAATTTTAAGTGCAAAAGATAACCTTAAAGGAGCTAAATTCGAAAAAAAATAAAAATAAAGTGTCTACTTGTACGTAAGACACTTTGTCTATACAAATTTTGTTCTCTTATTTTTTTTCGTCTTAAATTTGGCTGTGTTAGGATTAATTTATATGCATCTCAACTATGCTATCTCTCTCATTAGATCAAAGATACATCATTTATGTTAGAGAATTTACGAAAAGATTTCGTGTGACCCAATTTCTTATTCTTGTGCTGTGGGATAGGGATCAACATATGCACTACTCCACTAAATGTATTGCATGAATTCGTAATAACTAATATCCATGCAGTTGTTATTAAAATCGTATAAATTTGTAATCATTACAAGAAACTGGAGTTTCAATGGCAACTTTCTATAGTCGCCACTGAAAGATAAACTTTTAGTAGTAACTATTTATAGTCGCCACTAAAAATACACTTTCAGTGGTGACCTAAACAAGGTCGCCACAGAAAGTAGGAAAATCACTTTTTTTATTTTTTTCCCTCTTTTCACATTTAACAAAACTAAATTTTAGTTAAAAAATATAAAATTTTAGTTAAAATATATAAAATTTTAGTTATAAGATAAAAAAAATGTTAAATATTTACTAATAAAATAAATTCAAAATTTTTTTAACTCGAGTTACTTTTTTCTTAAATACTAAATTAATAAGGTAAAATTTTAAAAATCAAATTAATAATGTATATATCTTTGAAAATTCAAAATAAATATTTAATTTAAGAAAATGATAAAGGAAAAAAATTTACTGTATTGAAATAAATTAAAGACAAATATTAAAAAAATCCAAATATATTTTCCCGAAGTCTTTGAACATATATCTCCTCAAGTATGAAAATTGTACTTAAACAATTCTCACAATTATTGTATGTCTAAATAAAATCACCGAAAAGAGTAGTAGTTTTGGGGTTTAAATTAAACAATTTACAAAGTTATTGTACAATTAATGAAATGATGATGAAATAATTAATTAAATTTCATGATTTCAAGTTTAAATTGTTCTTTGTGATCGTGCCTTTTTTGTTTTTGTTAGGAATTGACTTCGTAATTTTATTTACATTTGAAGTTTTGAACCATAATATAATTAATTATTTTAAATAATCAAATATAACAAAGGATATCAAAATTGATGTTGGCGACATGTTCAAAAAATGTATTAAGTTTACTAATGTTATCTTAATCTATTTTTTGTTCCTATGACTGGATCGTTTTATCTTTAGTGAATTTTGTCTAATTTGATCCTTTTATTTTAAAAAAGTGTAATTGTTATTAATTTCTTCATGCTAGATATTACCACATAATTTTTTTCAAAATCCGAAGTTGAAATCAATTAAAAAATTCTCTGCAGTAATATGAAAAATAAACAAAATAATTATACTTATTTCACCAATTGAAATTAAATTGTTGGTAGAAATTAATAGTGCAAATTCATTTTTTGACTAGAAAAATAAATTGAGCCCCTAACAGAATGAAAGGAGCATATCAAAACTTACTAGATAATTTTAATAAATAAATATATAATAAAGAAGTGACTTTACAATAATTTATAATCAAGGTTCATGCACTTTATAAAATTGAAGAAGTACTTCAGTTGAAAGAAATAAACTATTAAGAAAATTTAGAAAAATAATTGTTCTACTTATTTAAACATAACTAATTATGCTTAAATTTATAATAAGTTCATAAAGATAATTCATATCGTGATTTTCTAAAAAATAAATAAATAAATAGTAATAAACAAATTACCACAAAAATAAAATGTTTAATTGATTTCAAATAATAATTTTTAAAATTTTAATATAATATTAGTAATATAAATATATAAAATTATATTAAAATTAATTCGAATTAGTGTCTTAATTGAATGTATAAAATTTCAACAATATTTAACAACAATATTTCTTTTGCATCTATTTTGCTACTTAATTCTTTCAAAAGATCAATCTATCTTTAAGTCTTTATATCTGTCTCCATGTGACTATTATTATATCTCTATTTTCAAGTATTTCTCTTAAGTACTTTATTTTCTTTTTGTCTTTCAATTTCTTTTTTATCGTTTTTTTAATTTCTTCTTTAAAATAAATACAATAAAGGAAAGTAATATCGTGAGCATGAAAGGAGAGAGTAAGAAATTAACAAAATGTTTTGACTTCTAAAAGAAAATCTGAGTGATGAATAAGACATACTTGAACAACTTAGTGTTGAATGTAATGTGATGCTACTTTTATTTATTTTCAAATTATCAATTTTTAAAATTTTTCAAATAATTATTTTTATTATTTTGTATCGAAATAATTTGAAATAAAAGTATTTCTATCTAAACATCTCATAATATAATAATTTTAATTGAAATGGTATAGTTTCTTAATAAATACTTTATTTTTTTTCGATAACTCTGTTTTGTTTCGGTGACTTTAAAAATAAAAATCTTTCGATCGTTTTGATGAAAAAGAAAAAAATTTTAATTTCTATCTAATATAAGGTGGCTCACTCCTATTTTACTATGTTAATTATCGCTACAGTTAAAATTTATTTTAGATATATTTAATTTTTTTTATGTATGTCTTCATTAGCTGTTGTATTTTACAATAGATATATAATTTTATTTTTTATAGCACAAAAATTTAAACCCATATTTATAAAATATTCAAACTATTTATGACTTGTTCGTACAAGATATTTTCGCCTTCATTTTGAGACACCATTTAGAGATTACCTACACAAATTTGTATACAATTATTTACAAATGTGAACCCAAAGTAACAATTTTGGTTTATAGATTTATATATTCAATTAATTTTACTTTATCTATTTTTTTAAATTCACAATTTAAATAATTTATAAATTAACTTTATTTTTTTGTTTTTAAAATTCTCGCATTTTATATTTCTTTCATTTCAAAATTCAAAAAAAATTTGGAAAAATTTATCCTTCAAAATAAAGAGAAAGAGAAAAAATACTAAATTTTTTTATTAATAACATTATAATCTCAAAACAATGAAAATAAATTATCATCGTTTTTTAATTAAATTTTCCAACGGCCATTGGCTATCTAGCTTGCTGTAGGCACGTACCCCCTACAAGACGTAAAACCACCAAATTTCAGAAGAAGCAGGATTTTCAACCTTACGGAAGCAACAATGGCACCGAAAATATCTTAAAAAAGAAAATAGTGCCCCTGAAAATCTCCTTCCCCCCTCGTTTTCCCTCTCCGTTGTTTTCATTTTCCCTCTCAGCCTCTCCCCTCCCATTTTGGCACCGAAAATCTCCTCTGCCTTGGTAAAAATCTCCAGATCTTTCAGAGCTTTCCATCTTGGTCTTTCTTCTCAGCCTCACATTTTGGCACGGAAAGACTTCCACCCATGTTCTTTCCCTTCGTTTGAAGCTCTCACATTTGCTCTTGCTGCTCCTGAGTTATGGTCGTGGCTGTCAGCTTCGTAGCTCCCAAAGGAGATTAGTTTGCTTCGTTATTTCCCTTTGTTTACTTCCTTTAATTTCACTGCCAGTATTGCAATAAATTTTTCATGCTCTGTTCTTCGAAAATGCATCTATAGATCTTTTTGTGTTATGTCTTTCTTTCTTAACCAACCTAGCCACAACTATAGACAGAACAGAGAACACCATGCCAATTCATATTCTTTGAAGCAGTGTGATTCCTCCCTCGTGCTTTGTGATTTTTCTTAGTGTTGGTATTAGGATTCGGTCGTAGAATGGTACCCAGAGACCTATGGTGAGAAATGAGATCACTAAGACTGAACCTGCGAGAATTTGGAACTTGGGTTTGAGGTGTATGCTGACAATTCTAAAATAGTAGTTTTACTAACGACTTAAGTATGCTGATATATTTTTCTGTTATTAAATTATAGTGGAAAAAAGAAACTACCAGTAAACACAGAAAAACATCAGTACTTCATATCTCTCATTATGTATATATCAAGCCTCAGCTCAGCAGCAGCAATTGTTTATGAATCAATCTTTTGGCTTAAGTTCATCATGACACATTTTATTTGGCATTCAACTTCTCTTTTATTTTGGTTTTTCCTAGTATTGAATGTTGGGTTTATCGTGTCCCTTTCTGAACTTGTAAAGATATTCACGTTTTGTCACTCTACGAATGAATTAGCTTTTCTCTTTCAAAAAAAAGTAATAATAATTCTCTTGATATTATAATAGTGTTTAGTTTTATTAAAAAATTACAAAACTTTTTATGTGACTACTTTGATATAAAATATAATTAAAACTATCCAGGTCTTTTTGTTTGTACTTAAGTTCCCGTTAATATTTTTCACTCCAACTTAGAGTATTATAATATTTATACTAAAGATAGAGTTGAAGTTCTATATGAGAATTTCAAATAGAAAATAGGAGAAATAGCACTACTGTGTTATTTATATTACCAATTGCAATGCTCTCTCTAATATGATAATTATCGCAATGTTGCCCTTAATATATAAATCTATCATAAATAACACAAAAAATAAAATAAATGTAATAACCGTAAAATTTAACGAAAATTTCAATTAAAGGAAATTTAGAATAAAAGAGAGAATTTTGACAATAGAGATAAGAACCGTAGAAAATATGTATATTTATTACATGGATTAAATAATTACAAAAGAAATATGAGAATTTATGTTTTGGTGCGCTATAAGCAAATATATTTTTATTTATGTAGAAATGATTGTGATTTGTTAAAAGTAAGTGGACTTTTAAGTAAAAGAAGTATTGTGTTGCTTAAAATAATTATATCAGCCTCCATTGAATTTTTATGGTATTTTTAGAAATATTCTTTCTTTTAATATGAATAAAGATATTTGTTTTGAAATTTGTTTTATTATGATGTTTATCAAGAAAAATCGTGATTTAAGAGTTTAACTAAAAATTTACGAGAATGGAAATTTTTAGTAATTTTTGGAATATTTTAAGATGAAAAACGGAATTTATATGAATTTATATAAAAGAAAATCTAATTATTAATTATTTAATAATTATAAAAATAAAAATAAAAAAAAATTTATTCAGAAACCATAAAATGAGAAACCGGGGGCGACAAATTCGAAGAAGAAGAAAACGGAAAAAATGCATAGTGCTGTACAGTGAGTGAATAGTGACTTCAAATCTTTTCTCTTGATTTGGAGTACCAATTGGCTTCCGGTATTAAAACTGAAAGTGTTATTGGATTCAGGACAAAGAGTACTTCAGTTTTGACCAATCAGTTTTTCCAATCAACCGTTGAATCGCCGTAGATCTGAAGTAGAAAATCTCAGTAAAAGGTAAGTTCTAAAAAACCTTACTTAAAAACTTCTAATTAGAAATCTGACTCCGTAGATGGATTCAGAACCTAGATAAACATTAGGATATGAAATTGTTTAGTTGATTTGGTAACTTTTTATATGGTAGTGAATAGTGATTTTCGGCATGAATAGTGGCGGTAAATAGTGATTCCTGCGGTGAATAGTGGCGGTATAGAAATGAACTAAGTTAGCCATGAAATGATTTGATGCATGATGAGCATCTATGTGACGTCTACGGACGATCTATGTTTAAAAGGGAAAGTTTATTATTATAAAGGTCTCCATGAGAATTCATGGATGAGATATATTTTAGAACAGAATTTTATGCATGAAAAGAGCTAGATGGAGAATTATAGCTTTATTGTAATGTTATTGAAATATTTTACTTTAAACTCTTTGAATAGCATATTTCAAATGTTTTCTATTGGATGGACCCTTTTAGATCACTGTTAGTTAGCCGCAGGGAGTGCTAGCCTTGGTGCACCATGGTCATGTGAAGGCTTCGGCTTAGGATACTGTGACGGGCATATGATTGCCTAAGACACAGGGATTTAGGGTGGACTTATGTCTACGCCTACAGTGATTACCATACCCTTGCTATGTGCTTGAGGGATTTAGGGTGGACTTATGTCTACACCTACAGTGATTACCATACCCTTTGCTGTGTGCTTGGGGGATTTAGGGTGGACTTATGTCTACGCCTACAGTGATTACCCTACCCTTGCTGTGTGCTTGGGGGAGATGATAGATCTGTTAGGAAAGACCTCCAATAAACTAGTGCATTTTTCTTAAAGATTAAATATTTCTAAACAATATCATTCATCATTGTTATTGCATAAATAACTTCATTTATTACTTACCATGCATAATTGATTTGCTCTACTGTTATTGATTTAATGCTGTTTTATCTTTTGAACATACATTTGAA
Source organism: Gleditsia sinensis (assembly GCA_037074535.1). Classification (NCBI taxonomy): domain Eukaryota; kingdom Viridiplantae; phylum Streptophyta; class Magnoliopsida; order Fabales; family Fabaceae; genus Gleditsia; species Gleditsia sinensis. The sequence goes on from CM073476.1 coordinate 24,057,364, forward strand.
CTGTTTAACTTTTCTTTCAATAAATTATGGTTAAATGCTTAATGTTTTTATTATTATCTTTACACTTTGATTTCAATTATTAAACTCATTGCGAAACATTCGTGCTTGGTTTGTCCTGTTTCTGTTAGTGTGATTTATCCATTCACTGAGATGTGGTGATCTCACCCCTCTTCTGTTTCCTCCCCACAGATAGTCAAAGAGACTTTGATCCAGCTACAGCTTCGTAGGAGGCTGAAGATAGCGTTGGTGAGCCCCAGTTTGGGCAAGGCTCTTTTGTACTGTTTGTTTAGTTTATGTCTAGTGTACCTCCATGAACATACAGGCAGGATCCTCACTTCTTGCATATTTTGATGTGTTTTTTGAAAAGATGGTTTTATGTTTTACAACGATGTTTGTATTATAAGGCCATGGGCCAAGTTGAATCACAGATGTTGGATTCATGAGAGAGAAAGAGAGAGAGAGAGAGAGAGAGAGAGAGAGAGATATATATATATATATATATATATATATATATATATATATACAATATTTTCTTATATTAGATGTGGCATATGTGGCCAGTTATATTTATTATATACTCTGGATTGTATGCTGGATGTTTGTGCATGCTATATGTTAGGCTTGCGGCTAGGGAGAAACCCTTATGCCGTGCCGGTCATGTGTTCTATCATTTGGGGCTGTGACAATAAATGCTATTTCCTCTTATTCATCCTTGTTAGCAATCTTGGCCAAATTGCCATTTACTCGTCTAATTTATTTTAAAATTTTATTTTGACATCCTAATTAAAAATAGTTTTCCTAAAATACATTTACTTTAGAAATATTGTCACTTATATACTAAACCAAAAATTAAATGAAAAAAAGAAAAGAAAAAGAAATACTCATAAACTCTAAACCTTAATAGTCATAAAACCCTAAACCCAAAAACCTAAAATCATAAAACTTGAAACCCTAAATCATAAATCCAAAAGTCTAAAATCTTAAAACCCTAAATTTTAAATTCTAAAACTTAAACCTCAAATTCTAAAACCCTAAACCCAAAAGCCTAATGTCACAGCCCTGATTCCTGAGCACATAACTGACACGAGTGTGAGGATTACCTCACCTTGTAAGCCTAACCGATAGAACGCATCGTCAACCACTAAAAACCAAGTAAGTCAAAATGTTTAAAATTTTGAAATTTTTTCAAAGAGCTTCTCGTTTAGAAGCTTCAATAATAAAACATCATATTTCGCAAACATGGTCATACTTTTCTTCATTCAATAGATTTCAATAACCAAAACGAATATACTAGCAAAACTTACATTCCACATAACTGAAAACATCATTCTTATTTTATATACAAAGTCGTTTATCAAAAAACAATATAAGTATCACGCATAAGAAGCAAGGATCCTGTCTGGGGTAATGTGGAGCAACTTTATACATGAGAAAATAAGAAACTAAGCCCATTAGGAAAAATTGGGCTCACCCATGATACTCTACTGTTGTAATGCACGTCCTCAGTTCTAACCTTATATGGAAACATTTAAAAGAAGCGGTGAGTCTTGCAAAGATAACATATACTATAGAGAATAAGGACAAATTGTAAAAACAAATTTACATAAAATTACACACTTTAAAACAAAGCTTAGTTTTCAAACGTACATAATAGTCCTATAACAAAAACTATTAAACAAGAAAGCCTAATCCATTGCTAGGTCTAATGAGTATGTGATTCCGAAAGTTAAACCATGCTAAAAGCATATAGCTGTACATACCACTCATCTGTATCAAATCTCAATGGTTCTTTTGATGAGAAAAGATATTTAAATACATATTAATATCAAACATAGATACCAGTTGGAAATAAGCTTATATTCTTAAAACTAGAGTTTATTGAAAACTGCTTCTTATAGCTAATATCCTTGAAAACGTATATCCTTTGAGTTATAATTTTATCTAAAATTCAGATGAATTCGTATGGAAGAAAAATATTGTGATCATATTAGTTGAAATAATTGATTAAAAGAACAACAAGTGAAAGGTTAAAAGTCTTTAACAAATTAAACTCCAAAAAGGAAGAGAAAATTCAAGGAATAAGCATTTTAATACTTCTTTGTGAATCTCATTAAAAAGAGAAAAGAAAAGAAAATTTTATATTCTTCAAACACTGTTTCATCTTTTAAAGAAAAGGGTAACAGTAAACATAAACCAAAAGGTTTTATTTTGCTAAAAGTATGGTTTGAGAAAGAAATTGTGTTTAAACTATAAATTTCAAAGATAAATTTAGACAATATGTAATTATGAATAGTTAGAAAATCTTAGAATAATAGTCACAACAAAAAGGTAAATTTAAAAGAAATCAAATCGGTAGAAGGCATTAGTTTTGCTCTAATAAAAACAAAAGTTCTAAATCCAAAGAGTTTTCACTAAAACAAAAGTTAGCAATGATAAACATATAAATTTAAAAAAAATAGAAATTTGTGGTAGAAATATCATGATAAATCCTTATTAATAAAGAAAGAAAGAAATTTATGAAGATAACAAAATATTGAAGAATAAGAATATAATAGCTAAAAATAAATCATCTCAATAATTACATAGTCAAACTAGTCCAAATAAGTTAATTCAGGGTAGCATAACACAAATTAATTTAAAACATATTTTTTGCTAAAAGGATCAAATACTGTAAATCAATGCTTAAATAGCTCTTTCCCCAACATATTATAAATTCCACGGAAAAACTGATAAACTTAGAACCACTAACTTATTATACCAATACACACATGTCTCAAAACTATGCTTCCATCATAACATGCATCCTCATTTCATAATTACAAAGCCAAAAGAACTTATCACTAACCCAATTATTCAGCATCAATCAATTTATAAAAACCTACAACCACTAATCATACATATGACACACCTCAGACCAACCTCAAAGCATATGTTGGTATCAAAACTAAGACCCCAAGCATCTCGTGTATCATGATTATCAACAAGAGAATAAACTACTATCAAAGATGCTAGAACAATAATAGTTAAAACATATAGCCATATCCTTAACAAAATATTTAAATTTGGGAAGGTATGGAAAACGCATGATTAAAACATAATTAATAAGCCAAAAGTAAACCATTTAACTTTTAAAATCATAACTTTTGGGAGGACTCTCAATCAAAACCAAATCAACATGGCACATAGTGTAACAACTTTTTTATTATTATTATACAATATAGAGTTCACATACACGTCATTAATCAAAACGTACGTACAACATATCAAACACATAAATATCTACATCTTATTTATTCTAGTTGACCAAATCCAAAGATATAGGTGCGAGTGGTTGCACCTTCACCGGGATCTGAGCCAACTCGACCACAAACATTTTATTTGATTTTAGGATCTGCCCAACATAAAGTAACTCGATCCAACGTGCATTAAAAGTTAGATCCATAGAAAAATCTGCATAACTAATTTTCTGAACATGACATGGAAATATAGTGAGAATAAAATTCCAGTAAGTTCAACAATAAATCATCATCAATATAGCTCATCACATCATGTACATCTGTATATACTACAGCAAATATCTTTGGTCACATGAATGCATTATATCTATGCACATGAGAATTGTACAATAATGACATGTATGATAGGATTAACTATTTTCAGAATATCATATGTTGACTATAAATTTATTCTCATATCAAATTACTCCGATCAAGGTGAGTATTTTTTACTCTCCGGTATGGAATTTTCTCGCTTCGTTCGACATGGCATACTTTATCTTTCTTTTCTCATTAGCATAATCATAACCGTTGGTAGGGAGTCCCCTACTGGTGTACTACACGGATTGCCATGTGACCGTGCTCACTTCTTTTCTTTTCACAATAATAGCCAAAAATATGCTTTCAATAACAAGTATGTTCATCAAAATATAATTATTACCAAAAATTATTGGTAATCATGCCATGAACATAACCATTTCAAATATCACTTTATAAAATATTTTCATATCAAAATTCCACACTTAAGATGGTAAGAAGTTCATACAATGAAAATGGCTATAGCATATACTAGTCATTTATTATTTTCATTTATAAGATTCTTCTTCTTTTTTAAATATTAATTTTATTTCTTTATTTTCTTGATGTAGGTTTTCATCCTATCTGACCTTCTCTTACTAATCAGAGCATAACTCCCTCAATTTAGCTCCGATGTAGTTGATCTTGGTGTCAATTTAAAGGTAAAACAATTATCTAAAACTATTATGTTGAACAGTTTAGGGAAATATTAAGAAATCAAGGTGATAATACTCCCTCAAAGTATAGGTTATTTCTTCTCGGGTAGGTTCTGATATCTACCTACTAAACTATCCATATCTCCCTCATAAGAATTCAATATTAATTGATTCTAGTGGCTAAAAATCCATGATACATATAGAAATAATTTTTATGTTAATCATTTATTTTAATTCCCTACAGAATGTTCCCAAAAATTAAAACACAGAAGCTATCCTAAAATATTCTTCCCTGATTAACCAATTTCTGACCACTGCATACTAATTGGACCATTTCTGCCTCATACAGACTCCAAATTGAGTGATTCTAGTGGCTAAAACTCCGTGACACATATATCGATAATTATTATGTTAACCATTTAGTTTAATTCCCTACAGAATGTTCCCAGAAATTAAAACACAGAAGCTATCCTAACATATTCTTTGCTGATTAACCATTTTCTGACCACTGCTTACTAATCAGACCATATCTACCTCATATAGACTCCAAGTTGAGTGATTTCAGTGGCTTAAAATCCGTGAGACATAGATATACATTTGGTATGTTAACCATTTGTTTTACTTCCTTACCAATTCTTCCCAAAATGTTAAAAAAAGAAGCTCAAAGTTTTGCCACCCATAGCCATACCTATGCAGAACTATCTACACCAGCCTAAGTATTCAAACATACATAATATGTAACATGATATAGCAACATCCATGACCAATCATCATAGTTCTAAGATCAAAATCTCATATAAATATTATAAGTTTCAAATATTTTCTTCAAAAAGAAATATTGTTAAACTTACCTGGAGCTCTTAGTCCTCTAGACTTCTCCTTCCTCTTTCTTCCTTTCTTCCTCTTCTTTCCTCACTCTACCTTGCTTCTATTTTTTCTCTCCCTCACTTTGACAAAAATTCTAATGTTTGAAGGGTGGGTTTTGCTTATATAGACTATCAAATAATTCACCTTTCATAATCATGGGTCTACCTTATCACAATTAAGATGCACTTGGTTGAAATTTTGAAAAACAAACAACTCATGTTCTTGTCTTCCTCTTCCTTAGTCAAGATATGCATAGGACAAGGAGATTTGTATTTTAAAAATTATGATAATATGTTCTTAAGATAAGGGACAAGGTCCCTTTGATTTAGGGATTTATTTTCTTTTTCTTTTGTCTTAATCAATTATGATAGGTTTGCCTTTTTAGGTGGCAAATTTCCAATCCTTGAATCTTCCTTGCTTAGCTAAAATTATTTGTGTAGGATAAGGATGTTTTGTTATAATGCTGTGTATTATTACCCACTTGCTAAAATTATGAGTGTAGGATATAGATGTTCTGTCCTAATGCTATGTATTAGCATACCACTTGCTAAATTTTTGTCTTAATGCCATGTCACCTAATCTTGATTACACCATTATTTCATCACTTTATTTTATTTTATATTTATTTTTCCTTTTGGGTTTGGGCTCATTCTTGCCCATTTTCTTTACTTTGGTTAAAATTCTACCTTTCATAATGGGTTTAGTCACATTTCATGATTTTTGGGCTATCGATCAAATTTCTATATCCTAGTCCAAATCTATGTTTTATTTCTTCCTTGGGCTATCCTATTGGCTTGCTAAAAATTCATGTGAAGTAGAAAAACCCTATATGAAGTGTCCATAGGTGAAAGCCCAATTTATGGGTAGAGATACTAAACTTAGTAACTTTAACTCTTAAATTAGGAAAAAATACCCTAATCCAAACTTCTTGAAATTTTAAGACCTTTACTTCAAAAAAATTTATCTTCCTCACCCAATAATTTCACCTTTCTTTAGTATATTTATTTATAATTTTTCCTCTTAGGTTTTCTCTCTTTACCTATTCCATTAATGTTAGAACATTTCTATGCATATACGTAAGGTGAAGAATTTATAAGGAGTATATTTCCTTAGATATCTAAAAATTGTCTAATAAATTTTATTTCCTTAATTAAATATTTACGTACCTTTATCAATAAAAGAAACGAAATTAAGGATGTTACATATAGTCTATCAAAAGAGATCACCAAGGCCATACGGACACACAATCCGTGGGTAAATTACCATCTGTTCAGGCATCATACCAATATTTCTCATCTATAACAAGAGGCACTCTAGCCATTCCTTTCCATATAATCATTCCTCGTGTGTTAGTTATCACCTGTGGCTAACAACACCCTTCTTGGCTGGGATTACAAGGTGCACTAGGGCTAGCATCTACTGTTACTAATAAAAGTGTTTTTGAATAGATTCCTCCTCAAAAATGATTTAGGAAAAGTAATTCATAAACAAAATAAAACTCAGGAAATTTTATGTAACCCATTCTTTCCATGAACAAGTTATCCAAATCTGAAGATAACTTTTTGTATATTTTCAATAGGCCACTTCATGAGCCTCATTTCAGAAAACCTAAGCTCATATAAGTAAAACCATATCTCAAAATTTATCAAAATCATAGTACAATAAAATCAAAACATGATTTCATAAAACTCTATTTTCAAAAATCATTTGAACACTTCAATTTCTCAATAGAAAAAATTAAAGCTCGTGCCATACACAATTATCTCCCAATTTGCATTACATGCATACATCTTCAAAGTAGCATTATAAGTATACATCTCTCAAGCAACCATTATCATGATATATTTCCTATCAAGGTCCTATACCTCAATGTACAATTAAAACTAGGTCTATAAACCATAGTTAAACCATTTAAGTACAGATTTCAAATAATGCTTGTCCTGTATCCTAAAAATTTATAGTGAAAATCATAAATTTTTGTATAAACATGCATTCCAAAGTAAGCATAAACCACATAAATTTTAATCCACCATGTACATTTACACAAAATATAGTTTATAATATGAAAAAATATCGAAATCATGTTATAACATATATTATCTACTCAGAAAGCTTTGAGTTCGGATCTAGGGCAAAGCCTATGATAACTTTTAGAGCTAAATCGGGCAAAATGGTCCTCATAAACGATTTTAAAGCACTTGAACACCTAGGAAACAAGTCCATATCGTGAGTATTGTTCACTCCCATAAAACACTATTAACAGCAACCTAAAACACTATTCACAATGACCAAAAGATATTCTATAGCTAGAAAACTTCAATCTCTATCATATTATCCATTTCCAAGGACATATATGCCAAGAAATTCAAAAAAGAAGAGCTTCTAAGCATACCCATAAGAACTCACCACAAAACCACTATTCACGTCTCTCTGATGAGATTTAGGTGACTTTCAATAAAATGAATTGGTGGATTTTAAAGCTCTTGTCAGCACGAGTCCAATGGTCTAAGTGGTTCATCAATAGATGTTTATAGCTCAAGATATTGTGATTTAAATTTTGGGGGAGAAACATAGCGTATAGAGAGAAAGACGTGTCTATAAGAAGATAAAGACTCTGAATTGCATAAAATCGAGCTAGCATCACGACCCTAGACGTGATATCTTGGGGTAGTGACACCAAGATTATTTTAGAATCGTACAAAAGGTCCAACACAAAATTTATAGATATTTGTCTTATCTTCCTATATCCACTTTAATCAACTCAATCGGAGCTAGTATGAAGGAGTTATGTCCAAAAGAGTGAGCAAAGGTGCAAACCATACCAAACTTTAGTTTTCAATTATTGCCCCATATCACCCTTGTTTCGACAGAAGTAGCACAAGTGTACAAAATGAAAGTTGTATCTATATATCTCATATTCACATAGAAATTTGAATCACATCATTTGGAACACATATGGGAGAGTTATACATAAAACAACGAGCAAAGGTCTGAGCCATCCTAAAGCTTCCCCTTTTTCTCAACTTCACTTTGACTTGTTTCCATCTTGCCTCCAAAACTTCCCAATTCATTTCTTAAAAAAATACAAGATCAATAAAATTAATCTAATATAAAAATAACTAAAAATTGATTAAATGATAAGAACGTGAAACCATAACATCTCATATTCACATTAGAAAACAACATAATCTATTAAATCCGAAAACATTATACTAAAACCATGAATTTTTTTTTTATCAAAACTTTCAATAACATAAATCATATGAAAAAATATATTTATCCATATTAACAATAAAGAATACTCATTAAGGTAAAACTAAATTATTTAGAGCCAAACGTAATGACTTTTAGAGAAACATAATCGTTTAAAATAAAAATACAATGTCCATAGCAAAACATAGTTGTTCAAAAAGCACGGGACATTACACCTAAAATCTTAAAACTCTAAACACTAAATTCTAAAACCTAAACCATAAAATCTCAAATCCTAAACCTCAAAAGTCAAAATCCCAAACCCCAATACACTAAACTTTAAAACCCTAAATCCTAACACCCAATACTCCAAACCCCTAATCCTAACCCTAAAACCTCAAACTCTAAACCCCAAAATTTAATCTCTAAACCTCAAAAACTAAAATCCTAAACTTCAAATTAAAAATGTCAAACACCAAACTCCAAAACCTCATACCTAACAATCTTGAAACCTAAACCTCAAACTCCAAATTACAAATTGAAAACTCTAAACTCTAAAACCCTAAACCCAAAATCTCTAAAATCCTAAATCTTAAATCTCAACTCTAAACCCTAAACATCAAGACCCTAAAACCCCAAATCTCAAACCTTAAAAACTAAAATTCAAAAACTGAAACCCCAAACCTCAAACCTTTAAACCCTAACTCTAAACTTCAAATATCAACACCCTAAGACCTTGAACTTCAAACCACAAGAACTAAAATTTTAAACTTTAAAACCCAAAACTTCAATACTCCAAAATGTCAAATCCCAAATACCAAACCTCAAACCTTAAACCCCAAATCATAAATTGTAAACTTCAAAACTAAAAATTCTAAATCTCAAAGTCTAAACCCCAAATTCTAACTCTAAATCTCAAATATCCAGACCTTAAAAATTTAAACCTAAAAAAATAAACCCAACCCCAAAACATCAAACCCTAAACCTTAAAACTCCAAACCCAAAGATCTCAACCCTAAACCGTAAAGCTCAAAACATAAACACCAAACCCTTAACCCATAACCCTAAAAAATAAATTCATAAACCCTAACATATATAGAGTTTGGAATTTTGGGATTTAAGAGTTAGAGTTTTGTGATTTGAGGTATGGGATTTGGGATTTTGAAATTTGAGGGTCAAAGTTTGAGATTTTAGATTTAGGGTTTAGAGTTTCGTGTTCTGGTGTTTAGAGTTTAGAGTTTGAATTTTTGGAGTTTAAGGTTTGTCATTTTGGCTTTTCTGGTTTTGGATTTCATGTTTGGCTATTTGGAGTTTTATAGTTTTGGTGTTGGGAATTTGAGGTCTAGTGTTTTAGTGCTTGGCATTTGGGGTTTAGGGGTTTTGGATATGTTTTTTTTCAGCTTTAGGTTTTTGGGTTTTGAAAGTTTAGCGATTTGAATTTAGAGTTTGAAGTTTTAGAGTTTGGTGTTTGAAGTTTTAATTTTTGGGTTTTGCAGTTTGAATTTTAATGGTTTTGAGTTTTAGAGTTTGAGGCTTGGGTTATGTAGTTTAGGGATTTCTGGTTTAGTTTTTTTATGGTTTGAGATTTGAAATTTTTTGGTTTGAGGTTAAGGTTTTCAAGTTTGAGGTTTATTGTTTGATGTTTTTTGGATTTTGGGGTTTGTAGGTTTGGAATTTGGAAGTTTGGGGTTTTGAAGTTATGGTTTTAGGGTTTGGATTTTGGGATTTAAGGTTTGGGGTCTAGGGTTAGGTTTTTGGGTTTTTGGATTTTCAGTTTATTGTTTGGAGTTTGGGGGTTTAGTTTTTTAAGATTTTAGGTTTTTGGGTTTAGAAGTATTCTTTTTTCTTCATTTTTTCCATTTGATTTATGGTTTAGGATATAAGTGACGTTCTTTTTAAAAGTTAAGGGAATTTAAGAAAATTATTTTTATTTAAAGCACCAAAATAAAATTTAAAATAGGCTAGGGGACCAAAGATCAATTTGACCAAAATTATTCACAAGAAAGAAGAAGAGAAATGGGTATTTATTTCACTTTAGGTTCTATTTTTAATAGACTCATAGATTAAGGGTTAGAAGTTTGAAGTTTAGAGCTTGGAGGTTTGGGGTTTACGGATTAGAGTTTGAAGTTTTAGTATTTGGAGTTTGTACTTTGGGATTTAGGGTTTAGAATATAAGATTTTTGGGTTTGAGGTTTCAAATTTAGTGTTTAGGGTTTTGGAGTTTTGAGGTTTTGGGTTTGGTATTTGGGGTTTCAAGGCTTAAAATTTTAGTTTTTAGGGTTTAATTTTAGGGTTTTTGGATCTTGATATTTAGGATTTAGAGTTGAGATTTAATGTTGGGATTTAGGGGCCAAAGTTTAAAGTTTATAGTTTGGGGTTTAGGGTTTACAATTTGTGATTCTTGGAATTGAGATTTGAGGTTTGAGGTTTGAGGTTTAGGATTTTGGTTTTTAGAGCTTGAGATTTGTAGTTTTAGGTCTTGATGTTTAGGGTTTAAAGTTCGTGGTTTGGGTGTTTGATTTTGGAGGTTTGTGATTTAGGGTTTACAATTTGAGGTTTTAAGGTTTAGAATTTATATGTTGCGATTTAGGACTTGAGGTTTAAAACTTGGCATTTTTGGGTATGTTATTTAAGGTTTGGGGTTTATAATTTTAGTTTTAGGGGAGGTTTTGGGGTTTGGAGATTGGATTTTGAAGTTTAGGGTTTTAGAGTTTAGCATTTGATATTTAGAGTTTGAAGTATTTGAGTTTAGAGTTTGGTGTTAGGGTTTAGGGATTTTGGTTTTTAAGGTTTGGAGTTTCAACATTTGAGGTTTGAGCTGAGTTTAAGATTTTATTTTTAAAATTTATAATTTAGCGTTTTAGAATTTTAGACTTTTTTATTTAGAGTTTTAAGCTTTAGAATTTAGCTTTTAGAGGTTTAGGATTTTAAGCTTTTCAGTGTATGGTTTAAGGTTTCGAGTTATATGATTTTAAGTTTTTGAGTTTAAGGTTTTAAAGTTTAAAGTTTAATAGTATTTTTTTTATTCTTTTCTTTTTTCCATTTGAATTGTGGTTTAAGATATTCTTTTCGTACAAGACGAGACCCGAATCCACTTCCTACACCCAAATCCCTACTCTTCCCAACCACCTAAGCTAAGTTCAGGTGACTGTGATGATTTTTTAAAAGTTAATAGACTTTTGGAAAACTATTTTTAGTTGAGAGATCAAATAAAATTGAAAAATAAATTAGGAAAGTAAGGAGCAATTTGGCCAAGATTGTTGGTAAGGAAGAATAAGAAAAAAGGGATATGTATGTCATTTTAGATGCTATTTGTAATATATTCATAAATTTGGGGTGACATTACAATGATTATTAGAGTGGAAGGACTATTGCAATTGGTAATATAGATGAGAGTAGATAAGAACTATTTTTTCTAAAAATTATTTATAAATAGGATTTGATCAATGTTGTCAAAATTTTATCTTTGTATAGATATATATACAAATTAGCTTCTTCCTTTTCCATTTTCGTTTTTTTTCTATTTATTAACTATACTTAATTATATGCTAATGCTATATTAATATATGATATAATAATTATATAGTAAAATTAGGCCAACCACAGCGAAGATATCTATAATGACATGTGACGATAAACATTAAGGGTGGAATATAATATTAAAAATAAAAAAGAAAGCCTCTCTAATTTGACCATACTTCAAGAGAAGCTATTGGAATTTTCCACAAGGTATGATAATCTCAATTTTGACACATAGAACCTTCAAGTCGTCAAGGTAACAAATTCCTCACCCTCTTTTCAACTAACCTTCTAACTTTTCTTAATACTTTTTCTTACATGAATTGTTCTTTTACCAACTCTTGTGAATTATTAATGCTTAGTTTCACAGAGGTTTCTGATTAAACAAGTTTTCCTGAGAATAATATGTCGAACAAACGAGGTTGAGAAAGAATGACCAATCTCCTTCTATTAATACAATGAATGTTGAAAGTACAGTTTAATATAACTAAATCAGTCAAGTAAACATGAATCACATTAAATCAAGTTCAACAAGTGAAACTAAGTGTGGCAAATTTTGTTATTGTTGTGGGAAAAATTTTCCTAGTAAAAATTCTAGAAACAAGGGGATGTGATTAGTTTATCAAAATGAGGTAAATATTTGTAAAACTAAATACATGAATAAAAAAAAAAAAAGTGACTTGCAAATGTGGATAATGAGGTAACGTTTGGAGAAAACCTTGCTGCAAAGGTCTACTATCCCTCTAACCCCCACATTGACTATTGAATCCGTGATGTCACTGTTGGTTGAGAAACGATGAATATAATGATAAAACACTATATTTGCAATGTGTCTAGAGAGGTATAGAAGGGAAAGGATGGAGTTTTCGTCAGAAATTTAAACCGATTAAAATGACTGAAGTGGGAACATGAATCATTTTGGGTATAAACTATTTTATAGATTATTTAATTGTTAATTAATAACTTGACGACCACCCAAAATTTTCTTTTTAGAATTTTTATATACTGGTCTCTTATTATTTTAAAAATAATTAAATATAGGATCGAAATTGAAATATAAGATTCTTAAATATTCAATATTCTCATATTTAATATAAAAAATTTAAAATTATATAAAAAAAAATGGAAAAATACATTTTACTCTAAAAAATAAACCCAAATGTCAACTTTAGTATATGAAGTTCAAAATCATGCAAGAGAAAAAAAAAGGTCCCTACCTAGACTAAAAAAAAAGTGTAAAATCAATGTTACCAGACTAGTCATTAAACTAGTGAAGAGAGTAATGCATGATTCATTGGTCCAACTATGGTTAAACTATAGTCAAACTAATAGTAAAATATATAATATTTTTTTAAAATTATTTATATTATAAAATATAATGTATTAAAACTTAAATATATAAATCAATTAAATAAGTCATTTAAAAATAGAAATAATCAAATAATACATACTAATATATTTGAAACTTTATTAATAACTATATTATATATATTAAAAAAATTCATCCCTTAACATGATATAGTACTCAATATAGTAAAAAGGAGTTATTACAATACCATTTTTAATCAAAAATTTTTAAATACATGTTTAATTATCATTAATATAAGAAATTAGCCAAAATGGCATTGTTTTGAGTTTAAAATTATAAAAAAAAAGTCAAAATAGTGTCATTTCAATGATAAAAAATTTAAAATTTAAATAAATAAAAAACTATTCAAACTACTCTAGTTCACTAGTTTTTGGCCAGTACTGATTTGCCGGCTCTTTGGCCATTTTTTTGCTAAATAGATACAAGGGTTAAACCGAAGTTGTCCTCCCACTAGTTCACCAATTTTCTGGTCTAATTGGCTGGTTCAATCTGATATTTACAACAATAGGTAAAATACACTTTACTCCTATAAAATTTAATATCATTCAAAACACCGCTATTATATTTAAAATACAGCTTTGGACTTAACCAAAGGCTTAAACATCGATAAACAAATAGAATATTAAACCCAAGAAATAAAATTCATAAACTCATTGGCAAAACACCAATCTCTAATTCACAGTGGTCAAATTCTTCAATCTCCAACAAAAATTTGAAATCATCGCATAAGTAATTTGCAAAACTGAACTAGAATTGGGAGAAGAAAAATGAACTAAAACTTGCATGAAAATAAAATCAAACCCATACCAACCAAAATAAAATTAATGGTTTATTGACATAGAAAATGGAGTGGGTAGAAGAAATTCTTCTACTTAGAAGTGCCTAGGGAATTCTCCTCCGGTGTCAGGTTCTAGGCAGGGCTTGTAGCTTTGAAATTTTTTGTAGCTCAACACCATGTCTTCTATCAAAGTCAAGGATTGAAAATGAGTTTTTGCTCTTATATTGAGTGAAGTTTGGAAATAAAAACAATCATTTTTTTATTAGAATTTGGTCAATATATGTATTTCATTTACCCAGTCTATTTTCTCCCTAAATGAGCCATTAAAGTTGATTTTGTTTAATGTTGTTGTTTTAATTAAAACTCGCAAATGCACAAATTTATTGGAGTATAGATTTAGTGCTATAAGTGTCAAAACCTTATTGACTAGCATCTTATTTCATACATCCACATCATAGAATATTCTCCCAAAACTACATTCTAATATTTTTTTTTTTCTTATCTGTAAATTTCTAGCAATGTCTACCTAACCCATAAATTAAATTATTCACTTATATTGTTTATCTTTCTTGGATAAGCATACAAGTGTTTCAAGCTATTCCAAACATTTTCAAATTTCATTTCCTTCTGGGCAACTAACTAGACATGATATGCATTACTTACAACAAAAGGGCTCTCATGCCATAAAAGAAAATAGTACATTCCATAACTTATTTTACATCACATTATAAGCTGTCTAAAAGGGACTTGCAACTCCACTACGCCATCCCACAAATATTACACAATCAAAGAAAATACAATCCATATCCATAATCAAATGAGTCAACCTTGACACTCCTGTTGCTTACTTATTGCTAGAGTACCTGAAATGTGATTATGTGGACATAAAAAGATGAGATGACAATCTTAATAGCTAGCAAATTTTTCAAAAAAATAGTATACATTTCATTCCTTAAAACATCTCAATTTATTTCACTGAAATATAAGTACTGGCCATACATACATACAACATCTTGGTCGTACTAGGGACCCATAACATTTTGGTCTACTTACCCAATGCAGTCCTATACCTGTAAAAGAATTATACATATCCTATTATTGGCAAATACGTGGGGGAAATGGGGCTTACTTGGCACACTTTGAGCACCCCTTAATTCCCAAGAATGCATACATAACATATCTTTAGACTATCATTCATCATAGCATAAAAGTCAAGCAACCAGTGAAATTGATAAATTCAAATTCATAAACATAAAGAGTGTTTTAAGGAAAAGCTAACTACCTCAATTCCTACACAATCACTTCCTTTCCAAAGCTGCCAATGTAACTACTAGCAACCCAAACTAAAACATATAATAACTTTTGGTTAATACATGCATATTAGCACCTAAAATCATAAGTTTCTAGTTTAAGAGCTTCTGCTCCCCAAAGCAAACATATGATTCTGTTGAGATTTGGGGTTATCATTAAATATGACAAAATTTCTCTAAAAATTCTAAAATTTTCCATGGAGGTTTCTCTACATGTCTATTTTATTTCGTGGTTCTCTCAGCCTTTAACGCTTCCACTCAACCCAAGAACTACCTCTATAATCTAGAACGGTGCATATTGGTTTCAGTTCCATTTCTATTCTGTTTTCTATTCCCTTGGATGGGTAACACTTCTTAAAATTTCGTGATATTTTATATGGAGCATACTAGATATGTTATATAATCACCACAAAAAGTTCAAGTAAAAAATAATTCATTTCACCCCTCAAATAACACACTTTTTATGGTTGTCCCCAGTTCTAGTCTGTTTTCACTCACTTCCTGTCCCACCAAATTTCCATATTTTATAACATGCCTTAACCTGCCCATAATTCCCTAAAATTTGGTGGGATCCTTAAGTAAGATCCCTATAAAATGTCATAAACATTTCATATGAAAATTCAACATCTAACCTCTTCAATGTTTAGTATTTCCATCAACAGCCTAAGTTGTCCAATAGATTATTCTTAGCATCGTTTTGATTGTAAATGGCCCATTTGTAGGTTTTCAAAAATCACAAAAAATTTTAGAATTGATTTGCTCACCAAATATTAGAAAATTTGAAGGCCATTTACCCAATCAAATAGTCCAAGAACAAAGGGCATAAAAAGTTTAAGTGCAGAATGTGTGGTGCTTCAGCATGTTTGTTACTTAGAAGGCAAAAATTGTTTTCTACCACTAGAGTTCCATGTTTTCAATTTTAACATCTTGCATCTCATGCTCAAGAATCACTCATGCAAAACCCAAAATGAGCTTTACTCACTACAAACCAACTTTCCTCAAAAGGGGAAACTCACCTTGTGCAGAAATGCTCCTATGGTTCTCAAATTTCAGCTTGCTACTCCTCTTGGTTTCCCTTGCAACTTAGCTACTTTTTTTCTAGTTTTCACTCCCCCTTTGTCTCTAAGTTTTCTCACTACCTTCTCTCCCTCTTGGGTGTTGATTGCATGAGGAATGAGGTTTGAATTTGCTACCCAAAATAATACCTAAACAGCATAATTATTGGCTGCTGGTTTCCACCACTCAAGAGGAAAAGGAGGCTGTGTTTTGCAAGGATTCCCTTGTGTTTTTGCAGGTATCCCCTTGTAGTTTCTGCAAGAAGGGCATATAATGCAGAGGAAGGAAGTGTAGCAGCAGCCTTTGTGTTATCTTTCTGATTGTGGGCAGAAACATGGCTGAAGTGGTTGGCTATTTCTTGGTTGGAATGTTGCTGAAATAATTACGGTTATGTGGCAGGATTTCCTTGCTGAAAGGTGGCATTTTTCTTGGCTGATTTTTACTGAATTTTTTGTGGCTATGTGGAATGCCTTGGTAGGTGCAAGGTGCCTGCAAGGTGGCTGAAATTTTGTGGGCAATGTGGCATGCTTTGGTAGGTGCAAGGTGGCTGCAATTTTGTGGCCAATGTGGCATGCTATGTGACTGTAACTTTATGGGCAATGTGTCATTCTTTGGTACATGTAAGGTGGTTGCAAGTTGGCTGCAATTTTGTTGCCAATGTGGCATGCTATATGGCTGCAACTTTGTGGGCAATGTGGCATGATTTGGTAGATCCAAGTTGGCTACAAGGTGGCTACAATTCTATGGGCAATGTGGCATACTATGTGGCTAAAATTTTGTGGTGCTACTTGGAAGCTCCTTAATTCTTTTATATTGCCTTAATTTACTACTAATCCTAAATTAGTAATGTATTAAAAATGTATTTGTATCTTCTCCCCATCTATTATGCTCCTAAGAATCTTATTTATATGATTCATGATTAACTATATGTCACCTATTTTATAAATGCATTATTGTTACATAACTAAGCACTTTGATTCTTTGTCATATGTATTTTCTACTTATTCTTAGATTTATTTAACTTTATTAGAGACTTTGGATGTTACATTTCCTTCCCCCTTAAAAGAATTTTGTGCACACAATTTAACATACCTTATTCAAACATATATGGATAAGTCATCTTCATTTCTTCATTTGTCTCCCAAGTTGCTCCTCAGAGGATAGTCCCTTCCAAACCACTTTAACTATAGGGATGTTCTTATTCCTCAATTGTTTAGTCTTAACGTCGATGATTCAATTTAGCCTTACAGTGTATGACAGATTATCTTGTAAATGCATTGATTCATGCTCTATGATATGTGAAGGATCTAGTTTATACTTTTTGAGCTGAGAAACATGAAATACATCATGAATCTGAGAAAGGTTTGGAGGAACTGCAAGTTTATAAGCTACTGATCCAATCAGATCAAGAATTTGGAAAGGACTGATATATTTGGGATTGAGCCTTTTGGTTTTCAAAGATCTCCCCACACCCGTGAACATAGTTACCTTAAGGAAAACACGGTCGCCTATTTCAAATTCTAGGGGCCTTCTTCCTTTATCTGCATAGCTCTTTTATCTATTTTGGGCAACTAGCAATCTCTCTCTAATAAGTTCAATGTGCCTTGTGGTTTGGTCAACCAAATCAGGGCCTAGAAGACTCCTCTCCTCTAGCTCTACCCAACACAGAGGTGACTTGCACTTTCTTCCATACAAAGCTACAAAGGTGACTTGTGGTTTGGTCAACCAAATCAGGGCCTAGAAGACTCCTCTCCCCTAGCTCTACCCAACACAGAGGTGACTTTCACTTTCTTCCATACAAAGCTACAAAGGGAGCCATCTGAATACTAGAATGATAACTATTATTATGAGCAAATTCAGTTAAAGGTAGATACACATTCCAGTTTCCTTTCATTTCTAGTAGACAAGCCTTAAGCATATCTTCTAAAGTCTGAATTGTTCTCTTAGTCTGCTCATCAATCTGTGGATGGTAGGCCGTGCTAAACATAAGTTTAGTACCTAAGGCATCATGCAAGGATCTCCAAAATCTAGAAGTAAACCTAGGGTCTCTGTAACAACTCCATTTAAGTATCAATTTTTTTTTAAATACCATGAAGTTATTAACCTCGTTACAACTTAACTCAAAATAACATTTATTTAATTTATACAATACAGAGTTTACATACATGTCATTAATCAAAACATACGTACAACATATCAAACATATAAAAATCTACATCTTATTTATTCTGGTTAACCAATTACGGAGATATAGGTGCGGGTGGTTGCACCTTCACCAGGATCTAAGCGAACTCGACCACAAACATTTTATTTGCTTCTAAGATCTTCCCAACATAAAGTACTCGATCCAACGTGCACTAAAAGCCAAAGCCATAGAAAAATCTGCATAACTAATTTTCTAAACATGATATGGAAATACAGTGAGAATTAAATCCCATAAGTTCAACAATAAATCATCATCAATATATCTCATCACGTCATGTTCAGCTGTATAAACTACAACAAATATCTTTGGTCATATGAATGCCTTATATCTATGCACAAGAGAATCGTACAATAATGACATATATGACGGGATTAACTATTTTTAGAATATCATATGATGACTATCAATTTATTCTCATATCAAGCTACCCTGGTCAGGGTGAGTATTTTTTACTCTTCGGTACAGGCTTTTCTCGCTCCGTTCGACATGGCCCACTTTCTCTTTCTTTTCTCATTAACATGATCATAACCGTTGGTATGGAGTCCCCTACTGGTGCACCACACGGATTTCCATGTGACCGTGCTCATATCTTTTCTTTTCACAATGATAGCCAAAAATATGCTTTCAATAATAAGTATATAACTATTACCAAAAATCATTGGTAATCATGCCATGAACATAACCATTTCAAATATCACTTTATAAAATATTTCCATGTCAAAATTTCACACTTAAGATGGTAAGAAGTTCATACAATGGCAATGGCTATGGCATATACTAGTCATTTATTATTTTCATATATAAGAGTCTTCTTCTTTTTAAATATTAATTATTTATTTATTTTCTTGATGCTGGTTTTCATCATATCTCATCTTCTCTTACTAATCAGAGCATAACTCCCTCAATTTAACTCCGATGTAGGTGACCTTAGTGTCAATTTCAAGATAAAACAATTATCTAAAACTATTATGTTGAACAGTTTAGCAAAATATTAAGAAATCAAGGTGATATTACTCTCTCAATGTATAGGTTATTTCCTCTCGGATAGGTTCTGACCTTTACCTACTAATCTGTCCATATCTCCCTCATATGAATTCCAAATTCAGTTATTTCAGTGGCAAAAAATCCGTGACACATATAGCAATAATTGTTATGTTAACCATTTATTTTAATTCCCTACAAAATGTTCCCAGAAATTAAAACACAGAAGCTATCCTAACATATTCTTCCCTGATTAACCATTTTCTGACCATTGCTTACAAATTAGACCATATCTACCTCATATGGACTCCAAATTGAGTGATTCTAGTGGGTACATTTTTCATGTTGTCCATTTGTTTTAATTCTTCACCAATTCTTCCCAGAATTTTAAAAACTGAAGCATAAAAGTTTGCCACCCATAGCCATACCTATGCAGAACTATCTACAGCAACCTAAGTATTCAAACATACATAATATGTAACATGATATAGCAACATCCATGACCAATCATTAAAGTGCTAAGATTAAAATCTAATATAAATATTACAAGTTTCAAATCTTTTCTTCAAAAAGAAATATTGTTAAACTTACCTGGAGCACTTAGTCCTTTAGACTTCTCCTTCCTCTTTCTTCCTTTCTTCCTCTCCTCCTCTCCTTTCCTCACTCTACCTTGCTTCTATTTTTTTTATTCTCTTCCTCACTTGGACGAAATTCCCATGCTATAAGGGTGGGTTTTGCTTATATAGACAATCAAATAATTCACCTTTCATGATCATGGGTCTACCTTATCACAATTAGGTTACACTTGGTTGAATTTTTGGAAAACAAACAACTTATGTTCTTGTCTTCCACTTCCTTAGTCAAGATATACATAGGAAAAGGAGATTTGTATTTAGAAAATTATGATAATATGTTTCTAAGATAAGGGACAAGGTCCCTTTTATTTAGGGATTCATTTGCTTTTTCTTTTGTCTTAATCGAGTATGATAGGTTTGCCTTTTTAGGTGGCAAATTTCTAGCCCTTAAATCTCCATTATTTGGTTGAAATTATTTGTGTGGGATATGAATGTTTTGTCCTAATGCCATGTATTATCATACCACTTACTAAAATTATGAGTGTAGGATATAGATGTTTTGTCCTAAAGCCTTGTATTATCATACCACTTGCTAAAATTATGAATGTAGGATATCACACCACTTGTTAAATTTTTGTCTTAATGCCATGTCACCTAATCTTGATTACACCATTATTTCATCACTTTATTTTTTTTTTCATTTTTTTGTTTTTCCTCTTGGGTTTGGGCTCATTGTTGCCCATTTTCTTTACTTTGGTTAAAATTCTACCTTTCATAATGGGCTTGGTCACATTTTCAATATTTTTGGGCTACCGGTCCAATTTCTATATCCTAGTCCAAGTCTATGTTTTATTTCTTCATTGGGCTATCATATTGACTTGCTAAAAATTTTTGTGAAGTAGAAAAACTCTATATGAAGTGTCCATAGGTGAAAGCCCAATTTATGATTGGAGATACTAAACTTAGTAACTTTTTCTCTTAAATTAAGAAAAATTACCCTAATCCGATCTTCTTGAAATTTTAAGACATTTACTTATTTCACAAAAATTTATCTTCTTTACCTAAGAATTTCAACTTTCTTTAGTATGTTTATTTCTAATATTTCCTCTTAGGTTTTCTTTCTTTACCTATTCCATTAATGTTAGAACATTTCTATACATACACGTAAGGTGAAGAATTTCTACGGATTAAATTTCCTTAGATATCTAAAAATTGTCTAATAAATTTTATTTCCTTAATTAAATATTTATGTACCTTTATCAATAAAAGAAATGAAATTATGGATGTTACTTTGAATACTTTTGTACTTTTATTAATACATGAAATGAAATTAGGGATGTGACAGTCTCGATCAGACAAAATTCTGATAGGTATCCCATGGAGTCTAACAATATCATGAACATACAATTGTACCAATTTGTCCAGAGAATAAGTAGACTTAATGGCTAAGAGGTGGGCAGACTTGGTCAATCTATCCACATTTACCCAAATTGCATCATAGTTATATGATGTCCTAGGCAAACCTATGACAAAATCCATAGTGATGCTATCCTATTTCCACTCAGGAATATCTAAGGGTTGGAGTAATCCACCAGGCTTTTATTGTTCTACCTTGACTCTCTGACACACTAAGCACTTAGACACATAACGGGTTATGTCCATTTTCATCCCAAGCCACCAAAAATTTCTCTTTAAGTCTTGATACATCTTAGTGGCTCTAGGATGTAGGGTATACCTACTCTTATGAGCTTCAGCTAGGATACTATCTTTCAATTCCTTCACCTCAGGTACACACAACCGCTCTCAAAACTTGATAAGCCCATCCTAAAAAATGTGAAATTCTTTAGACTTGCCTTTGGATATCTGTTCTCTAATGTCCTTTAAGTATGGATCAGAAACTTGAGCATATTTAATTCTATCTCTAAGATCATTACAAATCCTCAATTCACTTATAAGGAGGCTACTAGGCTGTGGAGTGTAACAACTTTTTTATTATTATTTATTATTATACAATATAGAGTTCACATACACGTCATTAATCAAAATGTACGTACAACATTTCAACACATAAATATATACATCTTATTTATTCTGGTTGACCAATTCTGGAGATACAGGTGCGGGTGGTTGCACCTTCACCGGGATCTGAGCTAACTCGCCCACAAACATTTTATTTAGGATCTGCCCATCATAGAGTAACTCAATCCAACGTGCACTAAAAGTCATACCATAGAAAAATCTGCATAACTAATTTTCTGAACATGACATGAAAATATAGTGAGATTTAAATCGCAGTAAGTTCAACAATAAGTCATCATCAATATAGTTCATCACGTCATGTTCATCTGTATAAACTATAACAAATATCTTTGGTCACATGAATGCATTATATCTATGCACATGAGAATTGTACAATAATGACATGTATGACAGCATTAACTATTTTCAGAATATCATATGTTGACTATAAATTTATTCTCTTATCAAGCTACTCCGATCAAGGTGAGTATTGTTTACTCTCCGGTTCGGGCTTTTCTCGCTCCGTTCGACATGGCACACTTTATCTTTCTTTTCTCATAATCATAACCGTTGGTAAGGTGTTCCCTAATGGTGCACCACACGGATCGCCATGTGACTGTGCACATTTCTTTTCTTTTCACAATAATAACCAAAAGTATGCTTTCAATAACAAGTATGTTCATCAAAATATAATTATTACCAAAAATCATTGGTAATCATGCCATGAACATAACCATTTCAAATATCACTTTATAAAATATTTCCATGTCAAAATTTCACACATAAGATGGTAAGAAGATCATACAATGGCAATGGCTATGGCATATACTAGTCATTTATTATTTTCATTTATTATTTTCATTTATAAGATTCTTCTTCTTTTTTAAATATTAATTTTATTTCTTTATTTTCTTGATGCAGGTTTTGATCCTATCTGACCTTCTCTTACTAATCAAAGCATAACTCCCTCAATTTTACTTCTATGTAGGTGATCGTGTTGTCAATTTAAAGATAACACAATTATCTAAAACTATTATGTTTAACAGTTTCGTGAAATATTAAGAAATCAATGTGATATTAGTCCCTCAAAATACAGGTTATTTCTTCTCGGGTAGGTTCTGATCTCTACCTACTAATCTGTCCATATCTCCCTTATAAGAATTCCAAATTCAGTTATTCCAGTGGCTAAAAATCCGTGACACATATAACAATAATTGTTATGTTAACCATTTATTTTAATTCCCTACAAAATGTTCCCAGAAATTAAAACACAGAAGATATCCTAACATATTCTTCCCTGATTAACCATTTTCTGACCATTGCTTACAAATTAGACCATATCTACCTTGAGCCTTCCATAGGTTGGTTTGGATGAGGACTAAAATGGACTCTCGAGATCTTTCCTAGATGTCAACAACCTCAACTAAGGACTAATCCACTATGTAAGGAAGACATAGGGTAGGAGCATACCCATATAAAGCCTCAAAAGGAGTCATGCCTACAGCAGACTGATATGTTGTCTTATACCATAATTCAGCTAATGAGAGGTACTCTATCCACTTGTGAGGTTTTTCTCCCCCTATACATCTTAAGTAGCATTCCAAAGTTTTGTTTAAAACCTTTGTTTGCCCATCTGTTAGAGGATGGTAAGCTGTGGATTTCAAGTGCTTCACTTGTAATATTCCGTAATTTTCAAATAATAATGTTTTGCTATAAATAAATATATTTTTATGTTACTAAAAGTAAATACGCTTTAATTAAAATATTTTTTTTGCTTAAAATAATTATATTTGGCTTAAAATAATTTTTGTTTTTTTTAATAAATTTCTTTCTTTTAATATACATGAAGATATTTTATATTGTGATTTCTTTTATTAACACTTTATCAAGAAAAGTCATGATTTGATATTACAACTAAAGTTTTGTAAGAATATAAATTTTTAGAAAATTTTAAGATATTTTAGGATGAAAAATAATATTTATATGAATATAATTAAAGAATAAATATTTAATATTTAATTATTAAATAATCATTTTAAAAAACAATAGAAGCAAAATGTGAAAGAGGATAAGCAAACACACACACGGGAAATAGATCATTTCTTCGTGAAGTTTCCATTTCTCTCTGTAGGTTTCAAACTTCTCTCTAAGATATCTTCCATTCTAGACATTCAATTGAGATACCAGAGGTACCATTGGACTTGTAGTGACGAGAGTTTCAAAACCCACCGATCAATTTTGTAGAAAGTTCATCAGAAGCTCGTCAAAAAATTGTGAATAGTAACTTGTAGCTAATTTTTCTAAAATGCTAGATTTTTTATGGTTTTTCAAGTTTTCAAATTAGGGGTTTTGTTAAGGATTTAGAATATTGGTTGTATGATAAATTTCACGGTCAAACAACGTGATTTGGTGCTCTAATTTTATAAATTGTTCTTTGGTGAATAGTAATTATGAACAGTGCCTGAATAGTAACTATGAACAGTATTTCTGGCATGAACAGTTCCCCATCAATTGACCAACGTTAACCAAGCTTTTGGAGTTATTTTTTAGGTTTTTGACCCTTCGAACTCATTTTTAAGGTCTATTTGGTCAAATTTAGATTGGAAAAGTGTATTTTGAGGTTGTCCAACCTGGAGCCTTACCTTGTGAGTAGATAATTCTTTCTATGACTTATCCTATGCTCTTCTTGAACTTTAACTGTATAATTGATTCTATTTATAAATTATTTATATATTTATATGTCTCTAAAATGGATTAAATTAACTGAATTTTTTATAATTTGGCATATAGTTCAAGAAGAGTATGGTTTTGAAAATGAATTTTTGAACTCATTAAATATGTGATTTTAAATGTATTTCTCATTATGTGATAAAGGAAATAAAGTGTGCATGTGGCATTGATATGTAAAGTTATAAGATTGCCTTAGAAAAGAGCACGTATATGTGATAACCTAGATCGAGAAGTTTTTGACAAAGGAATTATACTTAGATTACAAATTCTGTATTATAGTGAAACCTCTGTTTTGAAAGACATGGCATATGTGTAAATATGATTTTTGTAGAGGAATTCTATTAGAAATATTGTTTGCTAATAGTAGGTGATGTTAGCCCTGGTGCACCTTGATACAATAGCTAGTAGAGGTGGTGCTCCTCGTGTGACAGCCAACACACGGGATATGATATGTGAAGGAAAGTAGGATGCCTCCTATTCGGGTGAGATGCCAATTATATGATATGTGATTTGCCCTCCCTTGTTGTGTGCTTGGGAAATTGCCCATATTAGAGTCTATTCGTGTGTCATCTTGAATGGTGGTAGGGCAAACTTTTGCTGAGATGTTGAGTTTAGGCAAATCCTACACAACCAAAGTACGAAAGGGCTTGAACTCTGATATAGAGGTTCTGATATGGGATCTTCCTAATATTTTCATGTAAATTATTTTGATGTATAACAACATCTGTTTAATGATTATACAGTACAATATATGGTTTTGGATATCTGAATATCCTTTGATTTGAAAATATTTGAATTGCGGGTCCCATATGGATGTAATTTTGAACTATAATTTTCTATGAGATAAATTTTAATATATGAGTATATCCATATGTTGACCTAAGAGGTCATAAGAGGTATTATCTACTCACTGAGATGTCAAAATCACTACTCAATATTTACATTTTTTTCAAATAAGGATATAGAGTTTGGTTCTGCTGCTACGTAATCAACTAGGTGTCATACTCTCTAGGTGAGCCTACGTTGCTTACAAGGCTCACAATTTTTAAATTATTTTGTACTTGTATTTTAGAGTATGTTTTGAACGCCATAGGCAAGATCCATGCTTCTGCTGTAATAAGTGTATAAAGACTTGGCCTGTATATTTGATTATATTAGAAAACTTGTAAACGTATGTTATTATTTCTGATATGTGATATATTTAAAGAAAGTATGCAATAGAATAAGGTTAAAGTTATCTGCCACTCGTGACAATTGTGTTCTCTTAAATTGAGGGCATGACAAGTTGGTATCAGAGCATTAGGTTTCCCTATGGCTATCAAAGTAAAGGATTATTTAGTAGGACCTTTAGTGTGGATATGAGCCGAACATATTTATACTTCAGGTGCTATTGAAGAATTCTATAGGGTTTCAATTTTCTTTCTATTCCAAGTTTGTTAGAGTTCCTAGTATAAGGTTGATTGAATATTTTGGTATGTTAAAAGGTGTTTTGTTCTATATAGTTTATGATGCCGCCAAGAACTAGAGCGGTTACTAGAGAAGCTGTAGATCGTGCATCCTTTACAGAAGAGTCTGCACAATCTACAATTCCAGTACAAGGAGGGTGGTAGAGGCCGACCTAGAGGAAGAGGCAGAGGCAGAGGGCGTGCACGGGGTATGAGAACCCCAAGACATGATGAACATGTCTATATATCTGATAGAGTCCCTAAGAAGATAGAAGAACCCCCTCAAGAGCCACGTGATAGAACAACTGATATGATTGCTGGCATACATAAGAGTTTATAGACATTGGATGGATTTATAGTAGAACTGGGAAGAAGGGATAGCCAACCACTAGAAAATGCTCATAAAGCACAAAAATTGGAAAGACCAGCTGAACAAGAGGACAAGTTTACATGGATTGAGGTGACATTACCATAATTTCTTAAGTTAAAACCCTTGTCTTTTTCTAGTTCAGATATTCAAGAAGACCCACAGATATTCATTGATACTGTGGAATGAGTTGTCAGAGTTTTGGGGTGTTCCACTAGAAGATCTATTGAACTGGTGTCCTTTCAACTATCAAATGTGGCCCAAGTTTGGTTTGAGACTCTAGTACAAGGAAGAGCTGTTACTTTACCACCAATAGAGTGGGATGAATTTAAGGAAGCATTTATGAATCATTTCCTACCAATGAGTGAAAAGGACAAGAAGACCAAAGAATTTGAAGAATTAAGACAAACGCCAAACATGACAGTTTCTGAATATGACATCTGTTTTACTCGGTTGTCTAGATATGCACCATATCTGGTTCTTACTGAAAAAGATAGAATTAAGAGATTTGTTTTGAGATTGATACATCTTAATGTTAGAGGACCAAGATTTCAAAATCCACAGCATTTAACTCAAACAAGATCTGGTAGCTCAACCAGACATCAGTCAATATCAATAAGAAAAGAATGATTCAAAGAGATATGAGACCTACTAGTCAATAGGATTCAAGATCGATTACATTATGTCCTATTTGTAGCAGGTCTCATACTAGACAGTGTTGCAGAAAAACTAGTGCATGTTTTAAGTGTGAACAAGTATGTCATTTTATGAGGAATTATCCACAATTACAAAATTTGAGTCAAGCATCAGTACAGCCAGTTTCACCCCCTGCATTTGTACCAGTACCACCAAATAAAGCAGCTTTAGTTCAAGCAAGTAATGGTGGTACTGGTTAAGAAGTCGAGGCCGAGAAAAAGCTTGAGTCTTTGCCTTGACACGACAAGATGCTCAGGCTTTAAATGTAGTGATGACAGGTACATTATTAGTATGTTCTCATAGAACATATGTACTGTTTGATCCTGGTTGTACTCATTCTTATATATCACCTTGCTTTGCTTAAAAATTGGGTAGAGATCCTACTAGTTTACACTGTTCTTTTATGGTTTCTTCTCCAATGGGAGAATTCTTATTGATAAATGATGTTTATAAATCATGTGAGATTTCAATAAAAGATAAGGAGACTCTTGCAGATTTGATAGTTCTAGATATGGTAAACTTTGATGTGATACTGGGAATGGATTGGTTGTCATCATGCCATGCCATTTTAGACTGTCACCTTAAGGTGATTAAGTTTAATGTTCCCAAAGAATATTCCTTTTTGATACAAGGAGATCATAGTGAGATACCTAATAATTTAATATCTGCTCTAATAGCTCATAAGGTATTACAAAAAAAATGCTAAGGGTATATAAAAGGGGTCAAAGATGTTGATATGAAGTACACCAACGTAGAGCAGGTTCCAGTGGTTAGGAAATTTTTTGATGTGTTTCTTGAGGAATTGCCAAGGTTAACCCCAGAACGAGAAATTAAATTTAGTATTGATTTACTTCCAAGAACTCAACCAGTGTCTATACCTCCATATAGAATGGCACTGACCGAACTTAAAGAATTGAAAAATTAGTTACAAGACTTATTAGACAAAGGATTTATTCGCCCTAGTACTTCTCTTTGGGGTGCTCCAGTCCTATTTGTGAAAAAGAAATATGTATTGCTATGACTGTGTATTGATTACAGACAGTTGAATAAGGGGATAGTATGTAATAAGTATCCATTACCTTGTATAGATGATTTATTTGACCAACTACAAGGCGCCCAATATTTTTCAAAAATTCATTTGAGATCTGGGTATCATCAATTGAGGATAAAGAAGGAGGGCATTCCAAAAACTGCTTTCAGGATTCGGTATGGGCACTATGAGTTCTTAGTAATTCCATTTGGTTTAACAAATGCCTCATCTGCACTCATGGATTTGATGAATAGAGCATTTAAACTTTTTTTAGATCAATTTGTTATTGTTCTCATAGATGATACCCTAGTATATTCAAGGAGTTCAGAAGAGCATGAGCGACATTTAAGAACAGCTTTGCAAACCTTAAGAGAACACCAACTATATGCTAAGTTTTCAAAATATGAATTTTGATTTAGTAGTGTTACTTTCTTAGGGCATGTGATTACCAAGGATGTTATTCAAGTTAATCCTAAAATGGTAAAAGCGGTGCAGTAATGGCCATGCCCTACCATAATTATAGAGATTTGTAGTTTTCTTGATTTAACAGGCTATTATTGTAGATTCGTAAAAGATTTTTCAAGAATAGTTTCTCCTTTGACGAGGTTGATAAGGAAAGGAATAAAGTTTGATTAGTAAGATGAATGTAAAAGAAGTTTCCAAAAACTCAAGGAATGTTTAACTACGGTACCAATACTATCTATCCCTTTAGGTACCGGAGGATACACGGTATATTGTGATGCATCAAGAATTAGATTAGGGTGTGTGTTGATGCAACATGGTCGAGTCATTTCATATGCATCCAAATAGCTTAAGCCATACGAGTAAAATTATCCAACTCATGACTTGGAAATGACAGTAGTAGTTTTTGCTCTCAAAATTTGGAGGCATTATCTGTATGGTGAAACATGCGAAATCTATACAGATTATAAAAGACTCAAATACATTTTTCAACAAAAAGATCTTAATTTGAGACAAAGACGATGGATGGAATTACTTAAAAATTATGATTGTACAATACTATATCGTCCAAGTAAGGCTAATGTAGTGGCTGATGCATTAAGTAGGAAGTCTATTTGTAGTTTGACTCATATCACAGTGGTAAGGAGGCCATTGGTTAAAGAAATGCATAAGTTAGAAAGTCATGGGGTAGTACTGAAAGTAAAAGAGCCTGTGATACTATTGGCCCATATATAGTGTCAATCATCTTTAATTGAGCAAGTGAAGGAAGCACAATAAGAGGATGCCTATTTATGCAAGAAAATTGAAGAGGTGAAAAATGGCAGTGATGTTGAATTTATTGTAGACTCTGAAGGAATCCTAAGATTGGGAAAGCGATTGTGTGTACCTAATAAAGAAGAACTCAAGAAACATATTTTAGAGGAAGCCTATAGATCCTTATATACCATTCATCCTGGATAACTAAAATGTATAAAGATATAAAAGAAACTTACAGGTGGGATGGTATGAAGAAAGATATAATTGATTATCTCTCTTGATATTTAACTTGCCAGCAGGTAAAAGTAGAACATCAAAGGCCTACAGGATTACATCAGCAGATAGAGATACCTGAATGGAAATGGGAAAGAATAACTATTGATTTTGTTACAAGGCTACTATGGACACCAAAAGGGTTTGATTCAATATGGGTGATCATTGATAAGTTAACTAAATCAACACATTTTCTACCAGTGAAAACCACATACAATGTAGCTTAGTATACAAATTTATATTTGAATGAAATAGTGAGGCTTCATGGAGTGCCAAAATCAATTATTTCTTATCGAGGACCACAGTTCACAGCTCATTTTTGGAGAGCCTTCCAAGAAACTTTAGGCACAAAGTTAAATCTAAGTACTGCTTTACATCCTCAAATAGATGGACAGTCTAAGTGAACCATCCAAATATTGGAAGACATGCTGCGAACATGTGTGTTAGACTTTCAAGGTAGTTGGGAAAGATTCTTGCCCTTAGCTGAATTTTCTTATAACAATAGCTACCAAGTCAGTATACAAATGACCCCCTTTTGAGGCATTATATGGTAGACGTTGTCGTTCTCTGATCGTATGGTTTGAGATAGGCAAAGTTAAGATTTTAGGGCTTGATTTGGTATAATATGCACTTGACAAGATAAAGTTAATTAAGGAAAGGTTATTAACAGACCAGAGTAGACATAAAGCTTATGTTGATAATAGACGTCGACCATTGGAATTTGCCATAGGTAAATATGTCTTCTTGAAGATATCTCCTATGAAAGGAGTAGTAACATTTGGGAAGAAAAGGAAGTTAAGTCCACGGTACATAGGACCATTTGAAATTCTTTATAGGATCGGCCTAGTAGCTTATCGCTTGACTTTGCCATCTGAATTAAGTAATGTTCATCTAGTATTTAATGTTTCTATGCTATGAAAATACTTACTGGATCCTACACGTTATACAGTGCCCACATATTCAGTTACGAGAAGACTTAACTTATGAGGAACAACCAGTAGCAATAGTGGACAGACAAGTAAAGAAATTGCGTTCAAAAGAAATACCTACAGTGAAAGTGATATGGCAAAATCATTCTTCTGAGGAGGCTATTTGGAAAAGAGAGGATGACATATCTGCATTTGTTTAAACAATTTTGGTTAGTGTTTAATTGCAGCTATGAAGATGAAATTCAGGGACCAAATTTCTCAAGGGAGAAGAATGTAATATCCTGTAATTTTTAAATAATAATGTTTTGCTATTAACAAATATATTTTTATTTTAAATGATTATGTTTCACTAAAAGTAAATATACTTTTAATTAAAATGATTTTTGTTTTGTTTAAAATAATTATATTTGGCTTTAAATAATTTTTGTTTTATTTTTATAAATTTCTTTCTTTTAATATACATAAAGATATTTTATATTATGATTTTTTTTATTAAAATTTTATCAAGAAAAGTCATGATTTGATATTGCAACTAAAGTTTTGCAAGAATATAAATTTTTAGAACTTTTTGAGATATTTTAGGATGAAAAATAATATTTATTCAGTATAATCAAAGAATAAATATTAAATATTTAATTATTAAATAATAATTAAAGAAAACAATAGAAGAAAAGCGTGAAAGAGGAGAAGAAAACTCATGTGAGGGAAAGAGAAAATTTTTTCGTGAAGTTTCCCTTTCTCTCTCTAGGTTTCAAATTTCTCTCTAAAATATCTTCCATTCTAGACATTCAATTGAGATACTGGAGGTACCGTTGGACTCACGGTGATGAGAGCTTCAAACCCACCGATCAATTTCGCTAGATGTTCACTAGAATCTCACTAGAAAATCATGAATAGTAACTTATAGGTAATTTTTCTAAAATACTGAATTTTTTATGGTTTTTTAAGCTTTTCAAGTTAGTGGTTTTGTTAATGATGTAGAGTATTGGTTGTATGATAAATTTCACGGTCAAACAACGTGATTTGGTGCTCTAATTTTGCAAATTGTTCTTCGGTGAACAGTAACTATGAACAATATTTTCCAACATGAACAGTACCCCCATTAGTTTCTGATAGAGGAATTATACTAAGATTGAAAATTTTGTATTATATTGAAACCTTTATTTTGAAAGACATGACATTTATATAAATATGATTTTTGTGGAAGAATCATATTGGAAACACTGTTTGCTAACGACAAATGATATTAGTCCTGGTGCACCTTGATACCTCGGCTAGTAAGGGCAGTGCTAGCCTCGTGTGACGGCCAACACACAAGATATGATATATGAATGAGAGTGTGATGCCTCTTATTTGGGCAAGATGGCGACTATATGATATGTGGTTTTTCCTACCTTGCTATGTGCTTGGAAAATTGCCCATATTAGTGTCCCTTCGCATGTTCTCTTGAATAGTGGTAGGGCAAACCTTAGTTGGGATGCTGAGTTGAGGCAAATCCTACACGACTAATGTATGGAAGGGTTTGAACTCTGATATGGTGGTTCTGATATGGAATCCTCCTAATGTTTTCAAGTGAAATATTTTGATGCATAACATTTGTTTAATGATCATACAATACAATATATGGTTTTGGATATATGAATATCCTTTGATTTGAAAATATTTGAATTGCGGGTCCCATATGGATGTAACTCTGAACTGTAATTTTCTATGAGATAAATTTTAATATATGAGTACATGATACTTACATTTTTTCAAATAAGGATACAAACTTTGGTAATATAGCTACGTGATAAACTAGATGTCATACTCTCTGGGTGAGCCTATGTTGCTTTCAAGGCTCATAATTTTTAAATTATTTTGTACTTGTATTCTAGAGTATGCTCTGAACACCACAGGCAGGATCCCTACTTCTGTTGTAATAGGTGTATAAAGACTTGGCCTGTATATTTGGTTATATTGAAGAACTTGTAAACGTATGTTATTATTCCTTATATGTGATATATTTTAAGCAAGTATGCAATAGAATAAGGTTAAAGCTATCTGCCACTCATGACAATTGCATTCCCTTAAATTAGGGGTGTGACATCACTCCTTGAACCTTGAATAATTCCTTCCAAAAGCTACTAAGAAAGATTAGGTCTCTATCTATAATTAGGAAGGTAGGCCAACCATGTAACTTGATGACATTTTCTATGAGAACTTTAGCAGTAGCAATTGTAGTAACCGGATTGGATAAGGCAATAAAGTGACCATACTTGGTTAGTTTGTCTACAACTACCAGTATGACATTCTTCCCATAAGAATTAGGAAGTTCCTTAATAAAGTCAATGGATATCATATGCCAAGCAGGCTTTGGGACGGGAAGCGGCTGAAGTAGACCTGGATAGGCTAGTGTTTTAGCTTTACTTTATTGACACACTGAGCAGGATTGAACAAATTGCTGCACCTATTTTGTAACCCCTTCCAATAACAAATGGCTTTGATTCTCTTCTAAGTTTAGTTTATACCCGAGTGCCCTCCCCAAGAAGTATTATGGTAGGTAGTTTATATCTCGTTCCTGAGGTGATCATCTGCTCCAATTACCAGTTTACCTTTTTTCTTAAGAACATCAACCTCCTAGGTATATTGGGAATCATTGTGAGGCTGTGTTTGGAGTCTTTGGATTTTTTTCTTTGATTATGGCATCACCCCTATAAGCCTCTTTAATCCTTTGTAAAAGATGAGTTCCTACTTCTAAGATAGTCATGAGGATAATTGTGTCGCCCTTTCTAGACAAAGCATCAGCTCCTAAATTATCCTTTCCTCTTTTATATTCAATCTCAAAGTCAAGCCCCAATAATTTCTCCAATCCCCAATTTTGTAAGGAAGTATGAAGTTGTTGATTGAGCAAGGGCCTTAAAGCTTGTTGATCTATTCTATTTATGAAATGATGCCTGACCAAATAAGCTGCCCATTTTTTCACTGCAAACACAAGAGCAAAAAGCTCTCTTTTATAAGCTAATAGTGCTTGATATTTCACCCCCATTGCTTTGCTTATATAAGCTACTGGTTTCCCCTACTACATCAAAATGGTTCCAATACCTGTCTTGGAAGCATTTGTTTCGATGAGGAAAGGTTGTGAAAAATCTGGCATTGCTAACACAAGAGCTATCATCAGTACTGTCTTAAGGTGGTCAAAGGTTTCCTGCTCTTCTTCATTCCATTTAAAACTTAGTTTCTTTAATAATTCTATAAGAGGTCTAGCTATCACTCCATAACCTCTTATAAACCTTCGGTAGTAGCTCGACAACCCTAAAAAACCTCTCAACTCCTTGACAGATTTCGGTTGTGGCCATTCTTGGATAGCAGCTACATTCTTTGGGTTTGCAGAAACACCCTCTGGAAAAATAACATGTCCTAAATACTCTACTTGAGTCATCACAAAGGAACACTTGTTGTATTTGGAAAATAAATTGTTGCTTCTTAAAATGTTTAGTACCACCTCTAAATGTTTTAAATAAATCTATCGATCATTGCTGTAAACAAGGATATCATAAAAAAAACTAATACAAATTTCCTTAAAACACTTCGGAATATGTGGTTCATGAGGGCTTGGAAAGTGGTAGGAGCATTGGTGAGGCGAAAGTGCATGACTATCCATTTAAAGTGGCCATTGTGGATCTTGAAGGTTGTCTTATGAATATTAGCATCATGCATTCTAATTTGATAGTACCCTGCTCTTATGTCCAGCTTGCTAAAGACGTGCACCTTGTAAAGCTCATCTAGAAGTTCTTCTATTAATGAAATGGGAAAATAATCTTTCACTATGATGTCATTGAGCTTCCTATAATCTACATAAAACCTCAATGAATTGTCTTTTTTCTTGACCACCACAATGGGGGATGCATAAGGACTTGTACTCTGCTGAATCAATCCTGACTCTATCATCTCATTTTCCATTGCCTTTATAACATCCTTTTGCAATTGTGGGTATCTGTAAGGCCTCTTGTTGGGAGGAATACTGCCTTCTACTACCAGAATTTGATAATCATAGAATCTGTGTGGAGGTAACTGAGAAGGTTCTTTGAAGACATCATCGTATCTATGTAAAAGACTTTGTAGCTGTTGCTAGTCTTCTTTGAGATCACCTGAGTCTACCTTGCTTTTTGCTCTTACTAATAACAGCCTTCTTTCTTGGTCCTTGTTGTTGTCTTCTGCCATTCTCAGAACAAAAGCTTTGGTTAATGTAAACATTTTACAGGCTTTTAATTTCTTATTATGTACCCTTATTGTGGGAGTAACTCCCCCCAAGCAGATGTCCTTCCCCAAGTGTTTAAACTTCATAGTTAATTTGCCACAGTCCCATTGAATAACTCCCAATGATCTGAGCCACTATATTCACAATATAGCCCCATAACTAGCTGAGGGCAATATCAAAAAATCTGCTATGAATTCATGCTACCCCATCTTCCATAACAGTGCACCACATTTAGAGTTTACTGTGATTGCTTCCTCATTGGCCACTACTACCTTATATCCTTTGATCAATAGGGTCTTTAAGCCTAATTGCTTAACCCAACCTTGGGTGAGAAAATTATGAGTACCACTCGTGTCTATTAAAAAAGGTAGTTGCTGCCTTTTTATGCTTCCCATAATATGCATTATGTCTCCCCTAGCTACTCCTTGAAAAGCATTTATGAAAATTTGAATATCTTCCTCTCTACTTTCCTGTCTACCTTCCCCAATAATTTCCACCTATTGTTGATCCTTAGTTATGGTTTCATTTTCTGATTCTTCCTCCTTTTCCAACCAAATTGCATTTAGTTTTCCCTATACCTTGCACACATTCTTGTGGTTAAAATCATATTTCTCTCTGCAAAACCTACATAGTCCCTTTGCCATTTTACTAGACATCTGATATGAACCCTTGATATGAACCTCACCAAGAATAGTAAGACTCGAAATTAATATGGGATCCAATTGGAAGGATCGTATTCTAATTCAAATTTATAACAAAATAAATTAAAAAGAAAATGAACTTAACCCGTTATCTATAAAGAGATAAGAACCAAAGGTATAAAAAATATTATAGACGCCATACTCAAGAAAAAAAGAAGAAGATTGTGAGTGATAAGTCTTGCTTGAACATCACAAGAAAATCTTGATAATTTCATAAAAGTTCTTTGAAGAACCAAAGAGAAAATACTCTCAATATTATTAATAATTTGTATTCTTTAAGAGCATACATGCCTATTTATAGGCTAGTTACCTAAACAAATAAGGAAAACTAAATAGGAAACTCCTATAGAGTAAGAAAAAATTAAAAATAGGAAACTCTTCTAAAAATTATCAAATAGAAAAATTTCCTAGTTAAATAAACAAAAAATTAAAAGTAAATAAATCAGGAAAATGTAGCCTAAATTGGGCCATTAAATAAATTCTTTATTTTGGGCCTATATTCAGTCTTTAGCTTTCAATCTTCTTGTACTTTAGGTCCATATTCAGATTGGCAAGTCTTATCCCATAATTAAGTAAATTTTGATGATATGGACCAATCTTGACTCTTCTTTACTAGTATTCCAGTTTTCTCCTTGATGGGCCTCTAGAATTAGACCATTAAATGCTTCTTAGAATATTTTAGCCTGAGCTCTTGTGATAGGTCCAACTGAGACTTGAAGCGGGTCTGCATTCCATTTTTGTTTGTCAACCCTAGCCATGATCTCATCATTCTCCTCCTCTTGAAAAGGATTTGTCCTCAAATCATCATCTATATCAAAAAGAGATAAGTCAAAAACATTAAAAGTTGCACTAACATTATACTCACCTGGAAGTTCTAGTTTGTAGGCATTATCATTGATCCTTTCAATCACTTGAAATGGACCATCCCCTCTTGGAAGTAATTTAGCTTGCCTTTGAGCTGGAAACATTTCCTTCCTCATATGCAACCAAACCCAATCACCAGGCTCAAATACAACTTTACTGCACCCCTTATTAGCTTGTTTGACATATTGCTCAGCTTTTCTCTCAATGTTTTGTCGAGCTTTTCCATGAATCTGCCAAACAAATTCAGCTTTCTTCTTTCCATCTAAATTAACACATTCAGCCATAGGTAAAAGAGTTAAATCCAAAGGAGTTAATATATTAAACCCATACACAATTTCAAAAGGAGAAAACTTAGTTGCAGAATGTATGCTCCTATTATATGCAAACTCAACATGTGAAAAACATTTCTCCCATGATTTCAAATTCTTTTGTATTATGGCACGTAACAAAGTAGATAAGTCTTATTAACTACTTCAATTGAACCGTCAGTTTGTGGGTGACAAGTAGTAGAAAATAAAAGTTTTTTCCCTAACTTACCCCACAAAGTCTTCCAAAAATAGCTTAAGAATTTTGCATCTCTGTTAAACACAATACTCCTAGGCATGCCATGCAATCTCACAATTTCATTAAAAAACAATTCAGTAATATATGATGCATCATCAGTTTTATGACATGGTATAAAATGTGCCATTTTAGAAAACCTATGAAAAACCACATATATAGAATCCTTACCCCTTTTTGACCTAGGTAAACCTAACACAAAATCCATAGATATGTCCATCCAAGGTTAACTAGGTATAGGTAAAGGAGTATATAAACCATGAGGTTTAGTTGTAGACTTAACTTGTCTATAAATGATACATTTTTCATATATTCGTTCTACATCACGTTTCATATGAGGTCAAAAGAAATGTTTATGTAAAACACTCAAAGTCTTGGATATGCCAAAATGCCCCATCAAAGAATTTCCATGAGCTTCTCTAAGAAGCAAATCATGTAATGAATATTTAGGCACACACAATTTATTTTCTCTAAACAAAAATCAATTATGCCTAAAGAACTTACCAAATGCCACTTTCTCACATGCATTGAATACATTACTAAAATTGAAATCATCAACATACAAGTCTTATATATATATATTCAAAACCAAGCAATTTTGCATCTAAAGTATAAAGTAAAACAAGTAAAACATTCCTTCAAGATAATGCATCCGCCATAATATTTTCCTTACCTTTCTTGTACTTAATCTGATAAGGAAATGTTTCAATAAACTCCAACCATTTGGTGTAACATTCCTAATTTTGTTTCATTTATTAATAAAGGTACATAAATATTTAATTAAGGAAATAAAACTTATTAAATAATTTTTAGATATCTAAGAAAATATAAGCCTTAGAAATTTTTCACCTTATGTGTATGCATAGAAAATGTTTATAACATTAAAGGAATAGGTAAAGAGAGAAAACCTAATAGAAAAAATTAGAAATAAGATCCTAAAGAGAGACAAAATTCTTAGATAAGGAAGATAAATTTTTGAAAGTAAGTAAATGTTTTAAAATTTCAAGAATATTAGATTAGGGTAATTTTTCCTAATTCAAGAACTAGAGTTCCTAAGTTTAACATCTCCACCCATACATTGGGCCTTCACCTATGGACACTTTATTTTCACTTCACATGAGTTTCTAGCAAGCCAATTAGATAGCTCAAGCAAGAGATACAACATAAATTTGGACAAGGATATAGAAGTTGGACCGATAGCCCAAAAATTATAAAAATGTGACCAAGCCCTCCATGAGAGGTAGAATTTCAGCCAAAGTAAAGGAAATGGGCAAGAATGAGCCCAAGTCCAGGAGGAAAAAAATAAAAATCATGTGATAAGATAGTAGTGTAATAATAATCAAGATTAGGTCACATGGCATTAGGAAAAAAATCTATATCCTACACTCATAATTTTAGCGAGCTATGTGATGATATAGAAGGTAATAATACATGGCATTATGAAAAAACATCCATGTCCTACAAAAATAATTTCATCCAAGCAAGGGAAACACAAGGGCTGGAAATTTGCCAACTAGAAAGGCAAAACTATCATACTTGAGTGAGACAAAAGAAAAAGGAAATGAATCCCTAAATCAAAGGGACCTTGTCCCTTATCTTAAGAATATTTTATCATGATTTTCAAATACAAATCTCCTTTTGCTATGCATATATTGACTAAGGGAGAGGAAGACAAGAACAGAAGATGTCTTCCCCTAAAAAGAAGCTAAGTGCATCTTATTTATGATAAGATAGACCAATAATTATGAGAGAATGACCACTTGATAATTTATTTAAGAAAAAACAACTCTTATAACACTAGAATTTCGTCCAAGTGAGGGAAAAAAAAGCAAGGTAGAGTGAGGAAATAAGAGAAACAGAGGAAAAGAGAGGAAGAAAGAAGAATGAGAAGTCTAGAGAACTAATTATTCAAGGTAAGTTAACTTAATCTCTACTTGAATCCATCTTTTCTCTTCATCCTTGGGGTTCAAAACTCACCCTCCCTCTCTTATTTAAGATGCTGAAAAAGTTAAAGGAAAAGAGGAATCTTGTCACTTCCTTCAAGAGGAAACAAGAAAAAGAATTCACTGAGTGAGCTAATGAAATTCTAGAAAAAAATGTAGATATATGTTTCACATATTTTTAGCCACTGAAATCACTTAGGGGTGTTTGGTATAAGGCAAAAAATTTTGTTCCTTGGAATCATGTTTCCTGAGAAACATGAGTGATGGGAATTATAACTCTTAGGAATATGCAAAATATATTTGGTTGGACTTTAAGATTGACAGGAATCATGAAATAATATTTTCTGAAAAACTTATATATTTCTGTTTGGTTATACTTAAGTTTCCTGGAATCTTCAGTAATTTTCTAAAAATACCCCTTAGCTTTTTTAAAAAAATTCTATTATCTGTTTGTTTTTTTAATAAAAATTTAAATATTAAAAAAATAAATTAAATTAAAAAATAGGTATAGTTATCCTCTCAAAATAGCAAAGGTGCTTCCTCTATGACAAAAGATGTGTAAAGTTTAAAAAATATATAATGTTATATATATAATTATATGATAGTACTATATTACAAAATGAGAAATAGTATATACATAGTATGATGTTAATACCTCAAATATAATAATTTATACAAAATAGTTATACACAAAATGGATAGTTGAAAAGGTATAAAAATGGATAGAGATGAAGGGTAAAATTGTCTTTTTATTTTTTAGCATGATTCCCACCTTCATGGGAAACTTGGATTCCCACCCCCCTACATGGGAAACTTTTGGTGGGAATCTATCTTAAAAATCATTCCTAGGAATCCATATTTCCTGAGAATCCTATTTTAAAATTTAAAAACCAAACATAGGAATTTAACTTTCCCAAGTTCAGTTTCACAAGAATCCAAAAAAATTCCCCCTACCAAACATCCCCTTAATTTCGAGTCTAGGTGAGGGAGATATGGTCCAATTAGTAAGCAGTGTTTAGAAACTAGATAAGCAGAGAAGAATCTGTTAGGTGAGTTCTATGTTTGAATTTTTAGACAAAATATGTAGAGAATTAAAAGAAATAATTAATATAAAAAATATAGATACATGTCTCATAAATTTTTAACCGCTAGAATCACACAATTTAGAGTCTCTAAGAAGGAGATATGGTCAGATTAGTATGTAGAGGTCAGAACCTACCCAAGAAGAAATAACATTGAAATTGAGGGAGTAATAACACATAGATTCCTTAAAATTTCACAAACAGTTTCAACATAAGAGTTTTAGAGGATTGTCTTAACTTTAAATTAACACCAAAATTGCTACAATCAGAGTTACAATGTGGGAGTTATGCTGTGATTAGTGAGAAAAGGTCAATCTAGACAAAAACTTGTATTTAGGGACAACACAACACAGAGCATAGCTATGTTCCAGGACACAGCCAGGCTGTGTTTAGTGCGAGAAAGGGCTTTTTGAAGCCTAGAGCATGGTTGTGTTATAGGAAATGGCCATGCTATATTACAAGACACGTCCATGCCGTGTTGGGAGATGGTAAAGCTTATTTTCAACACTTTTCTCCCCTAAATGAACCTTATTAACTATAAGGTAATAATATAAACCAAATTGAAGAAGAATGCCCTATAATCTTTGTGAGAACATATGTTGGAAATGATGTAAGTAGGAGAAAAGTGACTAGAGGTCAAGCAGAAAAAAATGAAGAGATGAAAATAATAGTTAATAAAGAAGAAGAATATTATAAATGAAAATAATAAATGACTAGTGTATACCCTAGCCATTTCCATTGCATAAATTCGTTACCATCTTAAGTGTACAATTTTGGCTTGGAAATAATTTATAAATTGATATTTGAAAATGATGATGTTCATGGCATGATTATATTTTACCGATGATCTTTGGAAGTGAATATGCTTTGATGATAAATTATGGCATGTGAACATACTTGTTATTAAAATCATATTTTTGGCTATTAATGTAACAGGAAAATAAAAGAAAAGAGACGAGTACGGTCACATGGCAGTCCGTGTGGTGCACTAGTAGGGGACATCCTACTCATGGCTATGATTAAGCTAATTAGAAAAGAAAGAGAAAGTGTGCCATGTCGGACGGAGTGAAAAAAGCTTATACCGGAGAGTAGAAAGTACTCACCCTAACTGGGGTAGCATGATATGAAAATAATTCAATACCCATCATATGATATTCTGAAAATAGTTATTCATGCCATACATGTCATTACTATACGATTTTCATGTGCATAGATAAAGTACATTCACCTAAAATATTTGCTGTAGTTTATACAGATGAACATGATATGATAAACTATATTGATGATAATTATGATTTATTATTAAACCTACTAGGATTTAATTCTCACTATATTTCCATATCATGTTCAGAAGACTAAAGATGCAGATATTCTTTACGAACGGCTTTTAACGTACGTTTGGTCAAGTTGGCTAAGATCCCGATGAAGGTTCAACCACCCGCACTCGTATCCCCAGAACTAGTCAATATAGATGAATAAGATGTAGACATATATGTGTTTGATTTTTATACAGACATTTTTAATTAATGATGTGTATGTGAACCCAAAATTATATCAGTATTAATGGTATATCATAAACCTTACTTATGCTTGGTTAATTTAATTGAATGTTATTATGAGTTAAATAGTTAGAAGTAAAAATGTAATGACTTCATTGGATTTTAAAAATATATATATGTATATATGAAAAAAAAATGGAGTTGTTACATAATTGGTATCAGAACAGGTTGATCCTAGATAGCTAGTGGATGGATGGTTATCTAAATCGATCTTATAGTGTCTTAAGTATGATTGTGATTATGTTGTGTGGGGGATCAGTGATTTCATATAGGTAAGAAATTACTAGTGTTTCCTTTCTATATGTTGCGGTAGTGTTATTACTGCTGTAAATATTTTTGAATTAACTATTGGGCTTGATCAACTCAATAGCAGCATAACTCTGTTTTTGCCACAATAGGATATGGCACCACTGAGGAGGAATCCTACAAAAAATGCAGAAGAAACCCTGCATAACTTGGCTACAATAATTCGAGACCAAGTCACAGCCACCAATCAAATTTTGCAACATCTCTAGAATAGTAACAACCTGAATGGAGAAAATAATGCAAACAACAGGGTAGCTAGAAATGATAATGGCTTATCTGAGTTCTTGAGAACCAGACCACCTTCTTTCCAAGGTGGTTATGACCCAACGGTAGCTGAAAGGTAGATAAGGGAATTGAAGAAGATCTTCGAGGTGATGAGCTGCACTAAAGAGCAACAGGTTATTTTTGTTGCATATATGTTGAAGGATAAAGCTAAGTTTTGGTGGTGAGGGGCCAAAGGAGGCAGATCACCTGGCAAGTGTTTAAGGATATTTTCCTAGAGAAGTACTTTCCAAGTATTGTGCAAGCTGAGAAGGAGATCGAATTTCTCTAACTCAGACAGGGTAACATGTTGGTAGATCAATACATCGCTAAGTTTTAAGAGTTGTCTGAATTCTCCTCTTACCTGAGGTTTAACCATGATGAAACATGGAAGATTGTTAAGTTTGAAGTAGGAATAACCTATAAATCAGGAATGCGGTGATAGCCTCGGAAATAAGGGAGTTTGTGCCTTTGATAAATAAATCTAGACTTTTGGAGAAGAGTTTAAGGGCAATGGAGGACAAGAAGCTGAGGTAAAACTTATGGAAGAGGAAGAAAAGTTTCCCAAACCTTGGCAAAAACATGAGGGGAAGAGGATATGGAGCTAGTAAGAGACCATTGACTATAAGTCCCTAACCTTTCTAACAAGACCTCGCCATAGCTAAGCGCACTAAGTGTAGACGTATGCATGGTAACCAGCTATGCTTATGTCTGTTTTAAATGTAGACAGAAGGGTTATTTTGCAAAGAATTGCCCACAAAATGTGGGAAAACAGCCGGATCAGAGGCCTCAGATGAAAGGAAGGGTTTTTACCCTGAGCGGCCAAGAGGCAGCTCAAT
Organism: Gleditsia sinensis; assembly: GCA_037074535.1. Lineage (NCBI taxonomy): Eukaryota > Viridiplantae > Streptophyta > Magnoliopsida > Fabales > Fabaceae > Gleditsia > Gleditsia sinensis. The sequence continues at coordinate 24,100,508 of CM073476.1, forward strand.
CCTCCAAAATGATTTAAGGTATGTTCTACATTTATAGATTTTCTCTTATGGTATTGTTTGATTCTAGTGCTAGTCATTCATTTATATCGGAAGAATGTATTAGGGAGTTCAATATCCTATTTCTAAAACCCCCTATGAGCTATCTATAGTAACCCCCATAGGAAAAAGGGTCTTAAGTTCCTCTGTATGTAAAGATTGTCAAGTTACCATCCAAGAGAAATGTTTTTCTATAGACCTCATTTGTCTACCTTTAAGAGGTATTGATGACATTCTAAGGTTAGACTGAATGTCTAGAAATTGGGTCTTGCTAAATTGTTACACCAAGATAGTTGAATTTCTACCTCTTAGTCCAAAAGATGAGATACAGTTATTGATGCTAAATGCCAATCAAGTCAATCGAGAGTTGAAGAGTGGAGTACTTAGTTACATTTTCCTGTGTTTATCAAACCTAGAAGTCGAATTGAAGCTTAATGAAATCCCAATAGCTAATGAGTTTCCTGAAGTATTTTCACCAGATATTCTAGACTTACCTCTCTCGAGAGAGATAAAGTTCTCTATTGATCTCCTACCTGGGACAGAACCTATCTTTATTGCACCTTATAGAATGGCCTCGAAGGAACTACAAGAACTTAAAAAATAGTTCGAGGAATTTTTAGACAAGAAATTCATTAGACTGAGTGTATCACCTTGGGGAGCTCTTGTATTGTTTGTTAAGAAGAAAGACGGGAGCCTAAGACTATGCATAGACTATAGACAGTTGAATAAGGTGACTATTAAAAAAAGTACCATTTCCTTAGGATTGATGACTTATTGGATCAACTGAAGGGAGCCTCCATCTTTTCTAAGGTTGACTTGAGGTCGGGATATCATCAGATTAGGATCAAGGAGGAGGATGTACCAAAAATAGCCTTCAAGACTAGACATGGGCACTATGAGTTTCTTGTAATGCCTTTCGGGTTGACGAATACACCTATAAATTTCATGGATTACATTAATTGTATTTTTGACCCTACCTAGATCAATTTGTAGTGGTATTCATTGATGACATCTTAATATATTCTAATAATAAGAAAGAACACAAACAACATCTTCGAATCGTGCTACAATTGCTGAAAGAGAAAAAGTTGTATGCCTAATTGGAGAAGTGTGGATTTTGGCTTACATAGGTAAAGTTTCTCAGACATGTCATATCCAATAGAGGGGTAGCTGTAGACCCTAGCAAGATAGAAGCAATGATTTAGTGGGAAAGACCAAAGACGGTTATAAAAGTCAGAAGTTGTTTGGGTTTGGCAGGATACTAGAGGAGATTTATACAAAACGTTTCTCGTATAGCCTTTCCATTGACTAAATTGACCAAGAAGGGAAGTCGTTTTAAATGGACTGATCAATGTGAAGCTAGTTTTCAGGAGCTTAAGACAAGATTGACCACTCCTCCTATTTTAATTATTTCAGACCCCAAAGGACATTTTGAAGTGTATAGTGATGCTTCAAAGAAAGGGTTGGGGTGTGTACTGATGTAAGATAAGAGAGTAGTCGCTTATGCCTCTAGACAACTAAGACTCCATAAAGGAAGTTATCCAACCCATGATCTTGAATTGGCAGCGGTGGTGTTTACCTTAAAGATTTGGCGACACTATTTGTACGGGGCAACATTTGAAGTATACTGTGATCACAAGAGTTTTAAGTACATTTTTTTATCAAAATGAGTTAAATAAAAGGAAATAAAGATTGGTAGAATTTCTCAATGACTACAAGTTTGAGATAAAAGTATAATCTACAAAAGGCAAATTTTGTAGTTGATGCCTTAAGTTGAAAATCTCTTCACATAGGTCAAATGATGGTGTATGATATGCAAATGCTAAAGGAGTTTCAAAATTTGAAGCTGGTCACTACTCTTACCCCAAAGAAGTTAATCATCAATGGATTAAGTATAGAGTGTGATCTTAGAGCTAAGATTAAAGAGGCTCAAACTCACGACCAATACTTATAGGATCACAAAGAACAAGATGATTTTTCTGTCTCGAAAGATAGAGTAATCATATATCAAGGAAGGGTTTGTGTCCCTCAAGAAAAAGAGTTGAGGACTAAGATCCTACAAGAAGCATATCAGAGTAAGTACATTGTCCATCCTAGATCAACTAAAATGTATCAAGACTTAAAGAAGATGTACTAGTGGCCAGGGATAAAAAAGGACATCGTTGAGTTTGTGGCAAAATGTCTAATTTGTCAGAAGGTGAAGGTAGAGCATAAAAAATGAGTGGGATTTCTACAACCTCTTGATATCCCTAAATGAAAATGGGCTAGTATTTTGATGGAATTTGTGGTGGGCTTACTTAAGATTTTAGTTGGACATGACTCTATCTAAGTAATAGTAGACAAATTAACCAAATCTGTTTACTTTTTATCCATAAAGATTAACTATTCACTGGACAAATTGGCTCAGTTGTACTTCAAGGAAATAGTTAGACTATATGGAATTCCCTTAAATATCGTTTCTGATAGAAATCCAAGATTCACGTCAAGATTTTGAAAGGCGTTGCAGGAAGCTGTTGGAACCCAGTTGCGGTTTAGTACTGTCTACCATCCTCAGACTAATGGGCAAACAGAATGGACCATTTAAACCCTAGAAGATATGTTGAGAGCTTGTGTCATAGAGCAAGGTAAAGGATGGGATAAGTACCTACGTTTAGTGGAGTTTGCTTATAATAATAGCTATCATTCTAGTATTAAGATGGCCCCTTACGAAGCTTTATACGGTAGGAATTGCCGATCTCCACTATGTTGATTTAAGGTAAGAGAAAAGAACTTGCTTGGTCCTAACCTAGTTCAACAAACCTCTGAGCAAATCAAGATGAAATGAGACAAAATATTGACAGTTCAGAGTCAGCAAAAGAGTTACTATGATAAGAGATATAGACCTCTGGAGTTTGAGGAAGGAGACTATGTATTTTTGAAGCTTTCCCCAATTATTAGAGTTGGTAGGTCTCTCAAGATCAGAAAGTTAAGTCCGCAATTTTTAAGACCTTACCAAATTCTGAGAAAAGTGGGGGACGTCAACTTATCAAGTTGCCCTCCCACCTAATTTGTTCAACCTGCATAATATTTTTCATGTATCACAGCTCCAAAAGTATCTTCCAGATTCTTCACATGTAATACGGGATGAACTAATCCAAATAAAGGAGAACATGACATATTAGTTAGTACTAGCATCCATATTGCACACTGACGTGAAGCAATTAAGGAATAAAATCATTCCCCTGGTTAAGGTGTTATGGGAAGGTTTAACTATGGAAGAATCTACTTGGGACCTAGAAGAAGTCATGAGGAAGAAATATCTGCAATTGTTCTTATTAGGTAATTTCTAAAATTTTGAGGACAAAATTTTTTTTAGGGGGAGAGAAATGTAACATTCATAATTTCATTTCTTTTATTAATAAAGGTACATAAATATTTAATTAAGAAAATAAAACTTATTAAAAAAAATTTAGATATCTAAGAAAATATAAGCCTTAGAAATTCTTCACCTTATGTGTATGCATAGAAAATGTTTCTAACATTAAGGGACTAGGTAAAGAACGAAAACCTAATAGAAAAAATTAGAAATAACATTCTAAAGAGAGGCAAAATTCTTGAGTAAGGAAGATAAATTTTTGGAAGTATGTAAAGGTCTTAAAATTTCAAGAAGATTGGATTAGGGTAATTTTTCCTAATTCAAGAGCTAAAGTTCATAATTTTTACATCTCCATCCATACATTGGGCCTTCACCTATGGACACTTCAGCTCCACTTCACATGAGTTTCTAGCAAGCCAATTGGATAGCCCAAGAAAGAGATATAACATAGACTTGGACTAAGATATATAAGTTGGACTGATAGCCCAAAATTCATGAAAATGTGACCAAGCCCTCTATAAGAGGTAAAATTTTAGCCAAAGCAAAGGAAATAAGCTAGAATGAGCCCAAATCCAAGAGGGAAAAAATAAAAATCATGTGATGAAATAGTAGTGTAATAATAATCAAGATTAGGTCACATGGCATTAGGACAAAACATCTATATTCTACAATCATAATTTTAGCAAGCCATGTGATGATATAGTAGGTAATAATACATGGCACTATGACAAAACATCCCTATCCTACAAAAATAATTTTAGCCAAGAAAGGGAGACTCAACGGTTGGAAATTTGTCACCTAGAAAGGCAAACCTATCATACTTGAGTGAGACAGAAGAAAAAGAAAAAGAATCCATAAATCAAAGGGACCTTGTCCCTTGGCTTAAGAACATTTTATAATGATTTTCAAATAGAAATCTCCATTTGCTATGCATATCTTGACTAAGGGAGAGGAAGATAAGAACATGACTTGTCTTCCCCCAAAAAGCAACCAAGTGCATCCTAATTGTGATAAGGTAGACCAATAATTATATAAGGACGACCACTTGATAATTTATTTAAGTAAAAACTACTCTTATAAAATTAGAATTTCGTCCAAGTGAGGGAGACAAAAAAATAGAAGCAAGGTAGACTGAGGAAAGGAGAGAAAGACAGGAGAAAAGAGGATGGAAGAAGGATGAGAAGTCTATAGGACTAAGTACTCAAGGCAAGTTAGCTTAATCTCCACTTGAATCCATCTTTTCTCTTCATCCTTGGGGTTCAAAACTCACCCTCCTTCTCTTATTTAAGCTGCTAGAAAAGCTAAGGAAATGGAAGAATCTTGCCATTTCCTTCAATAGGAAACAAGAAAAATAATTCACTAAATGAGTTAGGGAGATCTTTAGGTAGGTTTAACAACATCTCCTTTTGAAGAAAAGCTTTTAAATTTATAACATTTATATGGGATTTTGATCCTAGAACTTTGATGAAATTTACAATATTTGCTACTTTGATGATTGGCCATGGATGTTACTATATCATGTTACATGTTGATCTTGCATGTGATGGATGTTTGAATGCATATGTTGGTATGGAAACTTTCCACTTAGGTATGGCTATGGGTGGCAAACTTTAGGGCTTTTTGTGTTGTTGTGATATATATTGCAATGTGGTAAAAATGGACAAAAGCTGGTTTGGTTGATTAATTAAGTATGGCCTTAAACACCCAGGGAAAGACCATGAGAAATTTCTGTTGAATGACAATTTTATCGATGCATGATTTGATTCTATTTTTCATTTGAGGTCAATGATGAAATATGTTAAATTAAGTAAGAAATATAATTAAATTTTGGGATGAGTAATACTATGGTTAGGTGAAAATTTTTAAGAAAAATGGAAAAGGACTTAATAAAAGGATGAACTAGAACTTTAGGAAAGGCTAGGCTAAGAAAATTGAATTTTGGAGTAACAAGGGAAGCTTTTATTTTTAAACTTCTAGGAAGAATATGTTATGAATTAAAAGAACTAGCTAACATAAAAATTGTAGATATATGTTTCACAAATTTTTAGCCACTGGAATCACTTAATTTGGAGTCCAGATGAGGGATATATGGTCTGATTAGTAATCAGTGGTCAGAAACTAGTTTACCAGGGAAGAATCTATTAGGTAAGCTTCTGTGTTGAAAATGCTGGGTTCAATATCTAGGGAATTAAAAGAAATTATTCACATGAAAAATATAGATACATGGCTCAAAAATTTGTAGCTACTAGAATCACTCACTTTGGAGTCTATATGAAGGAGATATGGTCAAATTAATACATAGAGGTCAGAACCTACTCGGGAAGAAATAATATTAAAATTGAGGTAGTAATAACACCACGATTCCTTAAGATTTCCTTAAAATGTTCAACATAAGGGTTTTAGAGGATTGTCTTAACTTTAAATGGACACTAAGATCACTACAATCAGAGTTAAAATATGGGATGTATGCTCTGATTAGTGAGAGAAGGTCAGGTTGAACGAAAACCTTCATCAGGGGACAAGACAACACAGAGCATACCCGTGTTACAAGACACGGCCAGGCCGTGTTCAGTGCGGGAAAGGGATTTTTGAATCCTACAGCATAACTGTGTTATAGGAAATGGTCAGGCCATGTTATAGGATGTAACGCCCACAATTTAAGGGCACATGAGAAAAACATTTTTTTCCATAATCAAATATTTACCAGAACATGCATAGCACTATTATTTGTCATGGAAATAGATATATATAGGTTCTCTCATGTATACACATTATACATAACAAGTTATAAATATCAATGTAATAGCATAAGCAAGGATCCTACCTGTGGCATTCAGAGCATACTTTGGAGTACAAGTACAATATAAACAAAAATCTACGAGCCCTGGAATTAAAGTAGGCTCACCTAGAGATTATGTCGTCTAGCTGGCCAACTTTCTAAAAAATGTAGACATATCGTGTAGTGAGTTTGACAACTCAGTGAGAAGATAATACCTCCTATGACCTCTTAGGTCAGTATATGGAAGTACTTATATTTTAAAATTTGTCACATAGAAAATATAGTTTGGAAGTATATTCATATGGGACCCGTATTTCAAATATTCTCAGTTTAAATCACATTCAGATATCCAAAACCATATGCAACACAGTATAACCATTAATCAAATATTGTTATGTATCAAAATATTTCTCATGAAAACATTAAGAGGATCTCATATCAGAACCATCAAATAATCTCAAGCACACAGCAAGGGATAATGTTATGTTTAGCTGTATAAACTATAGATAAATATCAAGTTTTTGAGATTAAATCATAACTTTTGTTGATGCATAATTAACATACTATATATGCACTGAAAATTACCTCTTTTTACATAAAGATCAAGCATGTCATAGCTCTCAATACACTCATTTCACTCATTTGTTATATGTAAACTGACCGATCGACTATAGTCACAATAAGTGATCAGAGAATGTGAGTTCACCACCCATCTGCCTCCTCACTTTACCACTGTCACCCGGTTGGAGCAGCTCTCCCTTGGCTCACTCAAGCTAATAGGGTGTCCCCTACTTGGTACCGTCTTAAGCCATACAACCCATCAATATTCATCTGTACATATCAATAAATATATATAAATCCATATTCATCAAATACAATGTAAAATTATCATGCAACTTGCCATGAGTTTTACGCTTGCCATTCAATCATAATAAGCAACTTTATAGCTTTATAGATCAATTCCTTATGCACATAATATTCACTTTACCAAATAATGATAAATACATTTAGAACCACATATTCAATGAGTTTCAAAATCTATTTGTAAAACCATACTTTTTTTGAACTATGTGCCAATTCATAAGCAAAGTAAATATTTTAACACATTTCAAAAACTTATGATAGCATAAATAATTTGTAAATAGAACCAATTATATATTTAAAGTTCAAGAAGATCATGGGATAAGTCATAGAAAGAATTATCTACTCACAAGGTCAAGACTCTAGGTTCGACAGCCCCAAATACTTTTTTAAGCCAAATCTGATCAAATGGACCTCAAAAACGAGTTTGGAGGGTCCAAAAACCAAGAAAATGACTTTGGAATTGCGAAATTTGGTTTTCGAGAGCTTGGTCAACACTAGTCAATTGATGGGTACTATTTACAGTCAAAATAACTATTCACTACTGGAATTACTATTCATGCCAGGCAGATTTTCTGTTCACGATGAACAAAAAGTTGTCAGATGGTTAAAAAATTTCATATCGTATAGTTTATCTATCTATGATGTCAGATTTTCAATTTAAACTCTCCAAATAAGAGTTTCAGAGTTTATCTTTTTCTAAAAATTTTTACTTCCGATCTGCAACGATTCTTCGGTCGATTTGAAAAATTGTTCAGCTAATATTGTAGTACTCTTTCTCTTGAATCTAGTGGTACACTTAGTTTTAAAATCGGATGCTCAAAAGTACAATAGATCTAGAGGGAAAAAAGAAAATGGAGAAGAAATAGTGAATAGTAATCTCCTGATAAACCTAAGGAAGATTTTTAAAAAAATGATGGAGGCACCAAATAGCAATTTACTAATAGTTGGAAGAAATCCTTGCAAATTTAATTATTTACACTTTGACCCCTAAACTTTTAGGAAATTACATTTTGACCCCAAAAATATTAATAAGTTTTCATTTTCATCCTTAAAATATTTCAATTACATCCTTACTCCTTTATTTCTTTAATTAATCCATACATAAATGAGAATTATTAAATTTTAGGGATGTTACACAGGACATGTCCAGGCCGTGTTGGGAGATGGTAAAACTTATTTTCAACACTTTTCTGTCCTAAATGAACCTCATTAACTATAGGATAACAATAGAAACTAAATTGAAGAAGAATGCCCTATAATCTTTGTAAGAACTTATGTTAGAAATTATGTAAGTAGGAGGAAATTAACTAGAGATTAAGCATAAAAAAAAGTAAGAGATGAAAATAATATTTAAGAAAGAAGAAGAATCTTATAAATGAAAATAATAAATGACTAGTGTATACCTTAGCCATTGTCATTGAAAAATTTCTTACCATCTTAAGTGTGTGGTTTTGACTTGAAAATAATTTACAAATTGATATTTGAAAATGATGATGTTCATGGTATGATAGTATTTTACCAATGATTTTTGGAAGTGAATATGTTTTGATAATAAATTATGGCATGTGAACATACTTGTTATTGAAATAATATTTTTAACTATTAATATAAAAAGAAAACAAAAAAGACAGATGAGCATGGTCACATGGTAGTCCATGTGGTGCACCAGTAAGGGACACCATACTCACGGCTATAATTATGCTAATAAGGAAAGAAAGAGAAAATGTGCTATGTCGGACAGAGCGAGAAAAGTTTGTACCAAAGAGTAGAAAGTACTCACCTTAACCGGGGTAGCTTGATACGAAAATAAGTCAATAGCTATCATATGATTTTCTGAAAATAGTTATTCATGCCATACATGTCATTACTGTACGATTTTCATGTGCATAGATAAAGTGCATTCATGTGACTTAAGATATTTGCTATAGGTTATACAAATCAACATGACATGATGAGCTATATTTATGATAATTATGATTTATTGTTGAATCTACTGGAATTTAATTATCACTAAATTTCTATATCATGTTCAGAAGACTAAATATATAGATAATCTCTATAATCGACTTTTAGCGTACGTTAGGTCAAGTTGGCTAAGATCCCGGTGAAGGTGCCACCAACCGCACCCATATCCCCAGAACTAGTCAATATCGATGAATAAAATCTAGACATATATGTGTTTGATTTTTGTATGGATGTTTTTAATTAATAATGTGTATGTGAACCCAGAATTGTATCAGTGTTAATAGTATGCCATAATCCTTAATCTTGCTCGGTTAATTTAATTGAATGTTATTATGAGTTAAAAAATTAGAAGTAAAGAGATAGTGACTTCATTAGATATTATATATATATATATATATATATATATATATATATATATATATATATATATATATATATATATATGTATGTGTATGTATATGTATATGTATATATGTAAAAAAAATGGAGTTGTTACATTTGGCATGTCGCTTGTTTAGTTTGTGTTGACCCTTCAAATGCTGTAAAGATTCATTATTAGTATGAATCACAAACTCTTTTGGCCAAAGATAATGTTGTCAAGTTTTCAATGCCCTAACCAATGCATACATCTCTTTGTCATATGTCGAATAGTTTAGGGCTGCTCCACATAGTTTCTCACTAAAGTAGGCAATGTGACGCTCTTCTTGCATTAGAATAGCTCCAATACCTGTTCCTGATGCATCACACTCAATTTCAAAAGTTTTTGTGAAGTTAGGTAAAGAAGATAAGGGTGCATTAATCAATTTTTCTTTAATCAAATTAAATGCCTTTTGTTCTTCATCACCCCACTTTAAACCCACATTCTTTTTTATGACTTCAGTCAAAGGTGCAGCTAAGCTACTGTAATATTTTGAAAACCTTCTATGAAAGTTAGCCAACCCATGAAAACTTCTAACATTACCCACATTTGTAGGATTTGTCCAATCTTGAATTGTCTTTACCTGTTCTTCATCCACCTCAATTCCTTTAGCACTAATAACAAATCTAAAGAATACAAGTTTATTTGTGCAAAAGGTACATTTCTTGATGTTAGCAAACAAATTTTCTTTTCTCAAAACATCTTAAACAAGTTTTAAATGCTCAACATGTTCATTCAATTTTTTGCTATAAATCAGAATATCATCAAAGTATACAACCAAAAATTTTCTAATAAAAGCACGAAAAACATGATTCATCAATCTCACGAAAGTACTTGGTGCATTAGTTAATCTAAATGGCATAACTAACCACTCAGATAAACCATATTTTTTTAAAGTAATTTTTGATTCATCACCTTCTCTCATTATAAGTTAATGATATCCACTTTTAAGATTAATTTTTGTAACAACACAAGAACCATGCAATTCATTGAGCATATCATCTAATCTAGGAATGGGATGTCTATATTTTACAGTAATATTATTAATAGCACAACAGTCAACACACATCCTCCATTTCCTATCCTTCTTAGGCATAAGTAACACTGGAACTACACAAGGACTCATGTTCTCTCACATATACCCCTTCCTCATGAGCTCTCCAACCTGCCTTTGAAGTTCTTTTGTCTCCTCAGGATTACTTTTATAGGCTGTCTTATTTGGAATTGATGCTCTGGGTATAAAATATATTTGATGCTTAATTCCCTTAATTGGTGGTAAGCCATTGGGTATTTCGTTAGAGAATACATCCTTATAATCCTACAAAAGAGAAACTACAACACTAGGCAAAGAAAAGTTAAGTTCATTAATACTTAAACAAGTCTCTTTGTACAAGAGTACAATTAAAAGCTTATTTAAACACAATGCTCTTTTGGTTTCACTCTCTCTTGCATAAAAACTCATTTGTTTTCTCCTTCTTGTTTTCTCATTAGCTAACATTTCTTTTTCTTTTTCAACAAATCTCTCTCTTTCTCTTGATTCAGCCTCTCTTTTGAAACACCACTCACTTTTTTTATGTCACTCTCTTTTTTTAACTTCACTTAATCTTCAAACACTTGCTTTGGAGTTAAGGGCACAAGAGTGATTTTTCTTTTATCATGTATATATGATTATCTATTGGTATGACCAACATGAATTACATGTCTATCAAATTGCCATGGTCTTCCCAAAAGAATATGTCCCGCTTGCATCGGTACCACATCACACAAAATTTCATCTTTGTACTTTCCAATAGAGATTGACACCAACACTTGCCTAGTCACCTTAATTTCTCCACAGTCATTCAACCATTGTAGTTTATATGGCTTTGGATGCTTTAAAATGGCCAAATTCAATTTTTGAACTAAACTAGTGCTATCTACATTAGTACAGCTTCCTCCATCAATGATCATGCTATATACTTTATTATTAACATGACATCTAGTATGAAAAATATTTTCTCGTTGTACCTCTTCATCTTGTTTAATTTGCACACTAAGGGCTCTCCTTGTAACTAAAATTTCTCCATCAATTAGATATTCAACATCACTTGCATCCTCCAAAAGGGGCATAAACTCATTATCAGATTCGCCTTCAGTCTCAATGTCACCATCATCTTTCAATATCATTAACTTTTTATTTGGACATTGACTAGCAATTTGACCCATTCTCAAACACTTAAAGCATTTAACATCTCTAGTTCTAGAAGGTTGGGAAATAGTTTTACCTTGGTTTGGTGTGCCTCCATTTTTATTTTCTTTGCAAGGTTCGGCCTTGGGTTTGTCATCCCTTTTACTCCAATTCAACTTCCATGTTAAAGAAGAACTCGAATTTTGTCCCATTATAACTTCTCGGTCCTCCTCCACAATGGCTAAAATCATAGCTATCTCCATCTCATTATGGTAGTCTTTAACACTTTTAGACCCTTGAGTAAGGCTTTTCAATTTTTTAAACAAATCCCTATGATAGTGGCTTGGAATGAATTGCTTGTTCATAACTACTTTCATCCCCTCCCATGTCTCAATAGGTCTTTATTCATTTTGTCTCCTGCTTAAAATCAATTGATCCCATCAAATAATAACATAGTCAGTAAATTTAATGGCAATCAATTTTACCTTTTTCAACTCAGAATAGTTGTGACAATTAAACACCAACTTTATCTTTTTCTCCCATTCTAAATAAACTTCTAGATCATTTTTATCTTGGAAGGGTGGAATTTTCATTTTAATACTTTCTAAATTATTATCAACCCAATTCCTAACTTTTCTAAACCTTCCATGATATCTCCTATTGTTATCACTCAAATCCCTATCAACTTGATCAAAACCATCTTTATAATACTCTTCATCTTTAACACTCTCCTTTGATTGAACTCTCCCCCTCCTACATATATTAGGAGTGTTTTGTGACTCTTCCACATGTGTATTCTCTACTCAATCTAACTGTTCATGAATCTCCTCTATCTCCACTCTCCAAACTCTTCTCATCTTACTTACTAAAGTTTCCATCATCAACTTTGGATACAGCATTCTCGACACACCTTCGAAAGTATTTTTGTCTTTGTTGTGTGACATGATTTTTCTGCAAAACAATGTTAGAGTAAAAACAAATCTCACAACACTAACTCACATGTTTCTCTCAAGATTAATGGCACTCTCACTCATGTTTACTCAAAGTTTGGCTTTTACCCTTTTATAAGCTCACACTCTCTTGCATTTTTCTCTCTTAATCCCCTCTTTCAATTCTTTATTGAACTTAAACAAACTCAAACAGAAATCTTCTTATAACAATCCAAACTCAACTAATAGAATGCAAAGAGTAAAGGAAAAAAAAGCAGAATTTTAAGAAGCAAAGGAAACAAAGCAATCGAACATTAGGAAAAAAAAAGAATTAAAGACAAGATAAGCAATTGAATAAAAAAAATCACAACAAGAAGTAACTAGAACATAAAGAAAATCAATTACTAGAGGAAATGAAACAATTGGGATAGGAAAAATAACCACAATAAGAAAAGAAAACGAAATAAAAGATCAAAGCAAGAAAATAATTTATGCAATTAGAATTATTGGATTACTTTTTTTTAAGACCAGATTGCAAAATCTAGGTGGAAAACTTGAATTTCTACAATAATGAATTCTATTTTTTTTTCGAATTTCCTTCTTCTTTTTTCAGAATTCTGCACTCTTTTTTTTTAATTCTAAAATTATTTTCTCAATTTTTTTTTCAGATATGCACTTAAACTAGGAAACACAAGAAATAAAAACAAAATAAGAAGATAAGAAGAATGAAGAACACAAAAAATACACAAGATAGTAAGATGGAATAACAACAAAATAACAAATAGGATAGATCAAACCAGATTTAGAACTTAGGCTCTTATACCATATGATATGAACCTCACCAAGAGTAGTAAGATCCAAAATCAATATGGGATCCAATTGGAAGGATCGTGTTCTAATTCAAATTTATAACAAAATAAATTAAAAAGAAAATGACCTTGACCCGTTATCTTTAAAGAGATAAGAACCAAAGGTATCAAAAATATTGTAGATGCCACACTCAAGAAAATGGAAGAAAATTGTGAGCGATAAGTCTTGCTTGAACGCCACAAGAAAATCTTGATAAGTTCAAACAAGTTCTTTGAAGAACCAAAGACAAAACACTCCCTATATTATTGATAATCTATATTCTTCAAGAGCATACATGCCTATTTATAGGCTAGTTACCTAAACAAATAAGAAAAACTAAATAGGAAACTCTTATAGAGCAAGGAAAAAATTTAAATAGGAAACTCTTCTAGAAACTATCAAATAGAAAACTTTCCTAGTCAAATAAACAAAAAAATTAAAAGTAAATAAATCAGAAAAGCATAGCCTAAATTGGGCCATTAAATAAATTCTTTATTTTGGGCCTATATTTAGTCTTTGACCTTCAATCTTCTTTTACTTTAGGTCCATATTCAGATTGATGGATCTTGGCCCAAGTTAAGTCGATTTTAATGATATGAACCAGTCTTGACTCTTATTTACTAGTATTGCAGTTTTCTCCTTGATGGGCCTGTAGAATTAGACCATTAAATGCTTCTTTGAATATTTTAACTCGAGCTTTTATGATAGGTCCAACTGGGACTTGAAGTGGGTCTACATTCCATTTTCGTTTGTTAGCCCCAGCCATGATCTCATCAACATCTTAGACACTTGTCTCTCCTTTCCCTCTTTTTCATTTTGTCTCAGTACTGGTTGATAAGAATTTCTACTACTTGTGCCCAAACCCAAATTATTCTAATTGGGTGCTGGACCCTTCTGGTAATTACTAAAACTTTGGGAACCTCTCATATTAGGATATTGTGAGTAGGGAACAAGGCTGGAATATGCATGCATCTTGTGGCTAACAGTGTTCTAAGTGAATAATGGACAACTAGTCTTAAGTTTTCCTTCCAATGAATTGTATAGTTGCATACTCAATTCTAATAAAAGTTCCTCCTGAATCCTTGCCATTCCCATCGATTCATTGACATTTCTAGGTTTTTGTAGTCTCAAAGCTTTTGCTAGTGGTCTTTTTAAGCCTCCCAAGAAACAACTTAATGTTATTCATTCATCCATCGTGATTCTTGCAATCAATTCATCAAAGATTTCCATATACTCCTTTAAGCTTCTTGTTTGCTTAATGTTCACCAATTCAAACATTGGATCCTCAAAGCTACTTACATCAAATATTTCTCCAACAACTTCAAGAAATTTTTTCTAGCTCAGAGTGGTAGTACCTAATGCACGCAAGAAGTGCTTCTTCCATGCGAGTGCCTTTCCATCCATAGCCATCAACAACAACTTAAGCTTATGTTCTTCCAGAGTCTCCTCTAAGAAAAACATTATTCGCACTTATCTCTCTAAGACCGAAAATCATTACCATCAAAGATTGGGAAGGGAATCTTGAATGGTTCATGTGTAGTGTGGTTATTCGACTCCACCATTTCTTCTCTCAGACCTTCATCCACACTTAATTACTTCTAACTCAAGAACTCTCCCATGGCTACCAATACCTTATGCATATTCTCTTTTAGTTCATCAAATTTTCCATTAACTCCATCCAACCTTCTTTCCAAGTTCGTTGTTTTTTGCTGAACATCCTTCACAATTACCTTCTCCCCTATACTTCTAATTTGAACTTGCTCTGATACAATTGTAAGGTTAAAAAAATTCAGGAACCAGAAACTTAGAGAATCAGGGAAATCTTCTCTTATTGCTAAGGAAACTCTTGAAGAGTTCTCTAGGAAAATAATTACATTCTCTCCTTTTTACATTTCATTTTTTCCCTATTTAACAACCAATCATAACTACTCTAACAGTGGTCCACGTAGGATCCATCCATGTAAGAAAAATACCAACTACCTCTAATTATCTCCTTAGACCGATTAATGAAACTGTGCGTTTTGTGTTTTTTGATTCTAGTGTAACACCTGGGTTAATTTTTTGCCCTCTTTTCTGTCTATAAAACCTTATTTCCCTTTCTAAAAAAAATTTCCTTCCATTCAAATACCCCTTTGACTCTCCTTCTGGAAAGGCCCTACACAAAGCATCACCATGCTAGGAACATAGCACCACCACCATCATTATCATTGTCCTTTTCATAAGTTAAGTAATGTACTCCATTCTCGGTCTCTATTTGATTTCTTACTCTTACTCTAGGAGATTTTTACTCATTCTTGCAAATTGTTTACTTCTTTCACTTCTATAACTTATCTCATATCTAGAGCTTGTCACTCCTTCTTAATCCTATAGTCTATTTATCTGCGTTGTGTATTGACTTTCAGTAGGGGTGTTTATGCAAAGGTAACTCCTAATTTATTCATACTACAATTTGGTTCCAAATTTTGGAATGCAAATTAAATATAAAATTTAATTAGTGGTTTTCTTGAGTTAAGTATATATGCTATTGTAAGATATTGTTTTAATTAGGGTTGTGGCTCGAAATAAAGGCTATTGTTGCCTTCTATGAATTTTAAGGTATCCTCAATTATGAAAAATATTATATTTTACAAATAGGCTTCACACTAGCTATTTTTTTCTGGGTGTCAAAAATTTAAACTCTTCAAATTTGATGGGCCAATATAATTTTATATATATATATATATATATATATATATATATATTTCAAACCTCCAAAGTAGTGTTAACTCCAGGGCTTCGTGCTCCGCTTTTGAATCCTACTAAGTGATCAATGTTGGGAAGCTTTTGCAACTATAGGGTGAAAGTCTTTTTATTTTGTATGGAATGGCAGCAGATTTAGTTCAACCACTATCAAAAAGAAAATTCATGTAGGAAATAGCTAGAATTTGAGGGTTCTTTAAACAAGACACACTAGTTTATAGATTTGAAGCCAAGATTTATTAGTGTATTATTATTGAGCTCCATGACAATGCTTGAGACTAGCCATGTAAGATTACACTTGAAAGCTGATAAAGGAGAAAATTGAGTGTTTAATGGTTATATTTTATCCCTTAATTTATAACGAACTTGTTATTATTTCCCTACTTTGGTTTTATTTTATTTTATTTTCTCTAGATACTGCTTTGGTTTGTTTTTTATTTGTAGGTGAGCAAAAAAGGCCAAGAATCAAGGAAAAACATTCATGTGATGAGATATATGGACTTGGAACAAGTTGAGCAAAAAGCAAGGAGCAAACACAAAAAGAATTAGCAATAATTGAGCTTGGTAGCCTCCAACATGACCAGGCCATGCTTGGTGTACCTAGAGCACATCCAAGTTGTGTTTTGTGCGAGACATGGAGTAAATTCTCAGAATCTACCTCGAAGCATGGCTAAGCCATCTCCGAGAACATGGACATGCTTCGTGTCTATACACTCCGTATTTTTTAGGGTTTTAAGCAGCCAAAGTGCTATAAATATATGGGGAAGCGTGGAGAAATAGATAAAGATGCATTGAGACATAGAGAAACTCAATTTGGCTTAGGAAACACCATGAGATTAGGATTATTGATTACTTTATGTTCTTAGAGTCAAATTTGGATTGATTGAAGCTTTATATACCTTATTCATTACATTCTACAAATCAAGTTTTATCTTTCTAGCTTTGCATCTACATCTACTTCTACTCCTTTCTCTTAGATTGTATTGAACATTGATGATTTATTTGATGAATTGGATTATAGTTTTTTCTTTCAATTATGTGTGAGTAGATTTAATCTAAGGTTTCGATAAACCCACTTATGGTATGATGACACTGCATTTGTTGAATTGTGAAACCCTAATTGTGATTGTCTATGGCTAATTAGGATTAACTATTATGCATTATATCAGTTGATGAATGTCTGGCCAATGTTTATCACGTCTTGGGTTATTAATTGATGAACTGAAAGCTAAAAATTAATACCAAAACTTTATAGTTAATTAGAGATATCTTAATCATAAAAGTAGTTTAAGGATCTCTAGGAATTGAATCAATTGGTAGGCACGAGAAACCCTCTTAATTGAATCATATGGTAAGCATAGAACTTAATGGACTTAGGTTGAACTAAGAACAATAAAAGTAGACAATTATATTAACCTAGGTACAATTAGTAATGTTTGAAAGAGGTTATTAATTAATTAAGGCTAAACCATCCCCGATTACCTAGATAATTGCAATTAGAGGTATATATTGATTGTTAAATATCATAAGTGTGATAAATCCTAACCCTTGACTTTTGTTAATTGAATTCCTTATTTGCTTAATTGTGACATATTACCTATCAAATTACACTGATTTAGATAGCTTGTTTCGTAGAATTCTAGTAATTGATCTTTGGTCTCTGTGGGATATAACACATACTCACCATACTAACTATAGCTACACCATCCACTTATGGTTAATTAGTGAAGGACACACAAGTTTTTGGCGTCGTTGCCGGGGAACAATAGTTTAATATTAGATATTTTGCAAAGTTGCTAGACTAGATCCTTTTTCTTTTAAATTTTTTACATAATTCTTTGCTGATCTCGACCCAAAAATTGAACACACCTTACGAAGGAGAAGAAGAAGAAAGTAGCAAGATCCTGCTGCACCTACCATGGCGGATAAAGATAACTGATCTCTTAAACATTTTACCGCCCTAGATACTTATGGCCTGAATCCGAGTATTGTCAGACCTGTTATTAAGGCCAACAAATTTGAGCTGAAGCCTTCTCTTCTATAGATGGTTCAGTAAAATCAATTTGGAAGGTCCTCTACTAAAGACCCAAATCTCTATATATCAGTTTTTTAGAATACTACAATATATCAAAGCTGAATGGAATATCTTTTGATGCCATCCCTCTGAAGTTATTCCCATTCTCTCTAGGGGACAAGGCCCGAGCATGGTTACACTCTTCCATTAAGGTTAATAGCTACTTGGCAGCAACTTTCTAAAGTCTTTCTAGCCAAGTACTTCCCACCAAGCAATATGGCCTAGCCATGCTGATAAGCACAGCTGTGCTTCGGGCCTAGGTGAGTTTTTCCCATGTTTTCTTCTTTTTTTCTCACCCCATGTTCATTCTTCCCATACCCGTGCTCTATCCTGTGCCTAACCCAGTTTTTCTTGTGTTCATCTTCTTCCTTCTCCTATCTCCTTCCCTCACCTCTAATCCTTCTGCAAGTTACCAAACACCATAACCCGAGTCTCCCATTTCCCTACATCACCCGTGCCCTAACCAGAACCCACCCCCTTTCACCAAGAGCTCATTTCCTCTCATTTTCCCTCCATTCCTCATCTTCCATCTCCATCTCCACTCGTATTACCTAGCTCTGTACCTCAACTTGTTCCCTTTCACCCAAGCCCAACAAAGCCTCCATCTTTCCCTCTCCCATTATCGCTTCACTCGTGTTTACCCCCTCCCCTACCCAGTAACCCAAGTTCATTAACCTAGCCAAAAAAGATTCCCCTGCACATCTCAAGTCCCTATAGAACATATTCCTCTGTACCCAACTCTTCCTTGGCCAACCTAATCCTTCAAACTCTCACCCATACCCCACCTCACTCCCGTGCTCCTTCTACATTTCCAATTGGCCAAACAATCAGATTCCTGTGCTGTTTCTTCCCACTCCCCTGCTTTCACACTCCCGAGTCCCTAACTATCTGCATCAACTTATGGCTATATTCCCTACTACATACTGACATCTCTATAGTGGCTTCCCTTTAAGTAATTCTTGCATTCTCTGAACTTGCATTTCATTTTTTTGGATTGGATTCCCTAGTTTTTTGCTTATATTGCATATTACACTGGTTTTTCTAGGACTTCTCTATAGCATTGAAAATTATATGTTGCATGTTTTCCTCAACACTTTCTAACTGGACATTACATTGTGCTTTAATTATTTTGAAGTTTTTTATTTTTATTAAGCCAAGTTAATGCTAGTTATTTTGTTGTTCTGTTGGTTAATCTGAATTTTGCCTAGCTTTGCACTACATGAACAACTTGCTTGGATTCCTCTGAATTGGATTAACTGGCTACGCGAGAAGAGTTGAGAATAGAAAACAATTTGCTGGTTATGTTGGTTAATGTTTTTTGCTTCATAATCTGATACATTGAATTGGCTTTGTACTTCCTGGAAAACAAAGACAGCATTTGGGATATTTGAGTGCCAAACTTTTCTGATTTTGCATTGCCTAGTTGTTGGAAAAATTCTTTCTCTAATTAGTGCATTACTCTTAGATTGCTTTGATTCTAAACTCCCCAGTTCACACTAAAAACTGTCTTGCATTTTAGTTGTTGTGGTATAAAATAGCCTTGGCATTTGCTGAGATTTATCTGCTCTTGGTTCAGCTAAATGAATCATTTGGAAATACATGTTCTGCATGCAGTAGGATTTCTTGAATGCTCATATTGACTATTGTCACTGTATTAGCTTATTATATTGGTTTTCTTGGGAAATTTATACACCATTGGGAATTACATGTTGCCTATTTTCTGCCTTATTTGACATTACATTATGCTTATTACTTCTAAAATTGTTTCTGGATTGGAAATTGCTTGTTTCCCTTGGACTTCAACTATATAATCACTCCATCCTTGCAATAGAACCTAGAAATTTTGGTTGCTTGCTTAAGATTATTTGAACATTCTTGGCTATTTTGTTTTGAGTTTGCTGGGTTACTAGATTATTCTTATCTGATTTTCCATTGACTTAAATTCTGAATTCACTGGTTGCCTATCTTAAGGTTGCTATGGATTATTTGTATTAATTTCTAGTGCTTGTTTACCCCATTCCCCATTATATTTTATATTATATCAATATACATATCCCCCAAAAGATCAAAAACTGGCCAAAGCTCCTCTCAATCCCAATAATCACATAAAGGACGAATTCAAACACCATCTCAACCTCCTCACCAAATAAACGAGTATAGTATCATATTTGTTGATGATAATCAATAGACACAATACAATACTCTAGTTAAATAGGGAATACTGAGTACCTGGTATATGGATGAAGAGTGTTTAGACCAGTTAGGACTTTTAACCGATGTCTGCTACATGGTTGATCGGATTGGGTAGACCATATTTATTGGGCTTCGTTACCGGGCCTATGCCCAAACCACCTTAGAGTTTTTAAGTACAGTTAATGTGGTCTTATTTCGAGGTCCCGACATCGATCAAGGCCGCATTAGCTTTAGATTATTTGACCGTACTTTCAATTTATCATTGACCAAATTTAATGCATTATTTAGATTGTCTCCTAGGGGAGATAGATTAGTCCCTCAAAGTTTTCTTTCTCAACAATTTTGGAACTCTATTTCTATTGGGAGTAATATAGTGCACCTATTTCAAAAGCCTCTTTTATTTGCAACCCCACATTTAGATATTTACAACGCCTGATGACCCATACCATTTTCGGTAGGGCTGAAATTGATGAGGTTGCAAATCAAATAAAACTTTATTTTCTTTAGGCTATGATACACGTTCATAAGATGGACACTGAAGCTTTTATGGCCATCAGATAGCCAGGGTAGGTAATTCCATAAATGGCAAGGTGGTCATAGAGGGTTTAGTAACTGCATTAGCTAAAAGGTTAGGACACGAGGCAAATCTTTAGGGTTTACAACTAATAGTCAGCAGTAGCAGCAAGATTAATTTAGAATCCTATCTGCATATGAGGTTGATTGTTAAAAAGAATTTCGACTATTGGCTGCATCTCTATAGCCATTATATTTTTTGCCTTTCTAACCCTACTAGGATTGCATTTACTAATGAATAGAATTGGATCTATGCTTTAGAAAAGGGTAGAGAGGGTGATGATGTTCCTGAGGGTTATGCCTTTCCCCTTGAGCCACTATTGGCTCTACCACTCCCACCCCCTTCCTATTATACTAACAGTGCAGGTCAATCATATATACCACTAGAGGACCAAGACTCCATCCCCTCACGGCTCCGTCGAATAGAGGAGGAGCAATAGTCTCAAAGGGCTACCCTGCATGCAATGAATAACACAATCCAAAGCATGCAAGGAATGATGCAAGTTTTCTCTTGCATGTATATACTTTATTGGCTGAATCTCTCTTGTTTTAATGCATAATCACATAATTTGCTATCTAGAGATAGGTTGATGTAATATAGGTTAATTTTAGCTCATAAAATTGTGATGCATAATAGAATACGAAATAGGTAGTTATCATCTTAGTCTCTTTCTTCTAGTATTAAACCTTTAATTTTTTCAAAAATATCTCTCCTATTGTGATGTAAATTGTATTCCTCTTTTTGATTTTAACACTATAAGAGTGTGAAGGTAAGGAGAGGTGAAAAATGAAGGAATATAAAACTCAAAAACTTTTCACACTGAGTACCCCTTCAAGGCACCAAAAAGGCCTTAGTATGAGTACCTAATTGCCTATACCTAAGTGAGATAAAGCATAAAATGCACTCACTATATATTTCAATAAAAAATAGAATGAAATAGAGAAAAGAAAAAAAGAAAATAAAGAAGAAAAAAGTGAGAAGTAGAAGAATTTAAGTGAGAAAAAGAGTGAAAAAAAAAGAATAAAGGGTAAGGTAACATAAGGAGATCTAAACGATGAGGTGGCCTACTTGAATGTTTCAAAAATCAAATTGGTGCATACTATCAATGGTAACAATAGAAGTAGGTATATAATAAGAGAATTTGGGTTTAGTTTTAGAAGAATAGAGACTATATGATAAATGTATATTCATATATCTATTGTGTTCATATTTATTGAGTAAAGAGTTATGTGTATTACATTTTTTTATCATATAGAATTTGTATTCATCTTCCCCCTTCCTGTTGTTATGCCATATTATTTGCTTAAGGACAAGAGAAGGTTTAAGCATAGGTGATTTAATAAAGGGGAAAAATGAGTGTTTAATGGTTATATTTTAAAACCAAATTTATAGTGAACTTGTTATTATTTTCCTGCTTTGATTTTTTTTTTTTTTTGTTAGCTCTGGATATTGCTTTGGTTTGTTTTCTATTTATAGGTGAGCAAAAAAGACCAAGAATCAAGGGAAAATATTCATGTGAAGAGCTATATGGACTTGGAACAAGTTGAGGAAGAAGTAAAGAGCAAACATAGAAGAAATTGGCAAGAATTAAACTTGGCAGCCTCCAATATGGCTAGGCCGTGATTGTTGTACCTAGAGTATGGCCAAGCCGTGTTTTGTGTAAGACATGGAGTAAATTCTCATAATCCAGCTTGAAGCATGGCTAGGCCGTGCTTCATGTCTGTACACTCCATATTTTTTAGGGTTTTAAATAGCCAAAGTGCTATAAATATATGGGGAAGCATGGAGAAATAGATAGAGACAAATTGAGACCTAGAGAAACTCAGTTTAGGCTCAGGAAACACTATGAGATTAGGTTTAGATTAAGAAACACTTAGTTTAGGGTTTTATATACCTTATCAATTACATTTTACAAATCAAGTTTTATCTTTCTATCTTTACATCTACATCTACTTCTACTCATTTCTTTTAAATTGTATTGTACATTGATGACTTATTTAATGAATTGGATTATAGTTTTTTCTTTCAATTATAAGTGAGTAGATTTAATCTAGGGTTTCGATAAACCCACTCATGGTATGATGATACTGCATTAGTTGAATTGTGAACCCCTAATTGTGATTGTCTATGGTTAATTAGGTTAACTATTATGCATTATATTAGTTGATGAATATCTAGCCAATGTTTATCACGTGTTAGGTTATTAACTGATGAACTAAAAGGTGAAACTTAATATTGAAACTTCATAGTTAATTACGGATATTTTAATTACGAAAATAGTTTAAGGATCTCTAGGAATTGAATAAATTAGTAGGCACGAAAAACTCTATTAATTGAATCATATGGTAAGCATAGAACTTAATGGATTTAAGTTGAACTAAGAACCACGAAAGTAGGCAATTGGATTAACTTAGTACAATTAGTAACGCTTGAAAAAAGTTATTAATCAATGAAGGCTAAACCATCCCCGATTACCTAGATAATTGCAATTAAAGGTATATATTGATTGTTGAATATCATAAGTACTGTGGTAAACCCTAACTCTAAGCTTTTGTTAATTGAATCCCTTAGTTGCTTAATTGTGACATATTACCTATTGAATTACATTGATTTAGATAGCTTGTTTTGTAGAACTCTAGTGATTGATCTTTTGTCTTTATAGGATACGACCCGTACTCGCTGGACTAACTACAGTTACACTGTGCGCTTGAGGTTATTTAGTGAAAGACACACAACATAAGCAACTAGGATATGGGGAATTCCAAGTTAACTAGTATAATAAAAATAGTTTAGTTTCTTGGCACTTTGATTAATCTAGGAAGTGGAGTTAGTAGTGTAGATTTTATATTTCATTTTTATTTATGTAGAAAAAGGCTTTAACATTTTGTTTGAGTTATCTCCATTTTCCTTTTACATAGAAGACAATAGTAGCCCTGTAATAAAATTTGAACTGCTTATTGTTTAATTCCAAAAGTCATAAAAGGCAACAACATCCTTCTAATAAATTCTCCATTTAATTCTAAAACATTATTTTAAGTTTCTTTACTAATAAAATGTGAACTTATTATTGTTGTTCTGCTCTAAATCATTATTTTTTTGTGATTTTTCCTCGATTGTCAATGTGTTTCAAGAGATATGATTTTGTGTTAAATAAAGCATTAATCTGAATGGGTTTTTGTTCATTGAGTAAGAATAGGTCTGTTCAGTATATCATTCTCTTTCAAATTTATATTCATCTTCTACCTCATTTCATTCAAGTTATGCAAAAGCAAGAATTGAGCAATTCTTGATGTTCACTTAAACACTAAATTAATTTCATAAATATAGAAGATCGTATCCTTTAAGAATAGTTTATAGTGTATAGTTTATTTAGATATCATTTTGGCATCATTTGTAAGATCACTTGAAGGTGTTCTTGCTGTCCACTATCTATTCAGATTTCTAAATATCAGTAGTGCATAGTTTACGTCACTACAAGAAAAAAGGTCTTTTGTGTTGACTAAAGTTGTCACAGAAGCCTTAAAAGTCGTCAGAAAAGACATTTTGTGACGAATTTTTGTCGTCACTCCTTGGCCGCTAAAAACACTATCGCTAAAGGTTTTTTTGTGTTGATTTTTGAAGTCATCACTAAAGCTACACTTTTAATGACCACTAAAATCGTCACTAAAACATAGAAAACTCGTCACTAAACGTTTAAAATTGTCACAAAAAGATCACAAAGTGAGACTATTAAGGTCTTTTGTGACAACTTTGGTCGTCACTAAATATATCTTTAGTGACCACTTTTGTGGTCATCACTAAAGGTATCGTGAATCTGAACCTTCAGTGACGTTAAAGGTCATCACTGAAAAGGATTTTTAATGACGATTTGTAAAAGTCGTCACTAAAAGTCTTGAATATAATGAGTTTTAGTGATGATAGAAGTCGTCACTGAAAGTGTTTTTAGTGACTATTTGTAAAATTCGTCACTGAAAGTCTTGAACGAAACGAATTTTAGTGACAATATAAGTTGCCACTGAAAGTGTTTTTAGTGACCACTTACATAAGTTGTCACTGAAAGTATGTTTTTAGTGACAATAAAAATTGTCACTGAAAGTGTTTGAACTATATATAACAGACATTCTCTATTTTCAGTAACAATAAAAGTTGTCACTAAAATTATTTTCAATGACAATTGACATTAGTTATCACTAAAAGTTATATGCAAATAGGGATTCAGTGACGAAAACAATTGTCACTAAATCTTTTGTATTATTATTTTTTAACCATTTGGTTTTCTTTAAAAATAAAACATGCACTATGATATGAATGTGAATAAATTTTTTTAATAAAGCGATATATATTAAAATAATTTTAGCTTAAACAAAAATTTGTTTATAAGTAACAACCATATGTCGGTTAACAAAAAATTAAAATACAAATAATAAAATATCGACAAAATAAAAAGAATCAAGTCTATAGTTCTCCTAAAGATGCTGGTGTTGCATTCGTTGTAGAATTTGGTATAGCACTCCCTGTTGGCAGAATTGAAATTTGTCCCTATTTACAACACATGAAAACAAATTAATAATCAGCAAGTAATACAAATTACAAGCTAATTAAATAATAGTAATTATTATATATGCTTTTAAGTAATTTCTAACTATAAAAAAGT
Source organism: Gleditsia sinensis (assembly GCA_037074535.1). Lineage (NCBI taxonomy): Eukaryota > Viridiplantae > Streptophyta > Magnoliopsida > Fabales > Fabaceae > Gleditsia > Gleditsia sinensis. The sequence goes on from CM073476.1 coordinate 24,126,104, forward strand.
TACGAAAAAAAAAATTGATTCAACGTATAAAAAGGCTATTGAATTTATCTCGACAATGTTCGAATGTGAAAAAAAGAAAATGATGAATGAGAATTATGAAAGAACACAAAAATCAAGAACAAAATGAAACTTCCCATAGTCTAATGTTCTTAATGCTTGAGCTATTCTACAAGACATAATAAATTTTCTACAATTAGTATACATTTTCATAGTGTGGATCCAAAAGATTTGAAAATAAATATTATGTCAAGTAGAAAACAAAGGAATAACAAAGCCATGGAAATGTTTATCTCTTTTGAACAACATTTGATATTACTCAATCAAGTTACTTTGACAAACAAAAGATATTTCTTAACCCATAGTTTATATATCAAAACAAAATAAAATATGAAACCTGATTTACACCAAGGGGATGCTGACCAAACATAAGAGATAGAAAGGAGAGCAAAAATTGTTTCTTTTCTTTGACCTAAAAATGTAACCTTCAGTTTTAAAGCTAATATGTTATGCATGGTCAGACCTTTGAAGAGCAAAGTGAAAAACCTAGATAGAACTAAGTATGGTGGTGGCCTAAGAAAGAAAATGAAGATAGAAAAAAAATAACTCAAGGGCAGAAGACAAGACACCAACACCTTAATTGGCTCATTCTTTTGACTTTACTAGGAAAACCCCTTATTTGGTACAAAAAAAGTCATTAGTCACAACAAGTCCACCGCTACTTCTTTGGTACAAAAATAATACTTAATCACAACAAGGCCACAGCCAGTATTAAGAAATAGTAATTCAATAGACCCAATTGAGTACATAATCAGCAAAATATCAATAACAATAGAAATACCAGAACTAATCAAACAAAAAATAGTAATAGTAAATCCAGTTAAGCACAAAACTTGAAAAAAAAGTATGACAATCATACTAGACTCACAATAATTCAATTAGTAATTGCAGTATACAAAGGTAATCTAGATTGATGAATTGTATGGGGGAGCTTAAAACAATTATGAATATTGTTAATTATGAACACTTTTACAACTTGATCCAGCAAAGTAGTAAGTCTACCATTGTGGTTGTAATTAATATCAAACATACTTTTACATGTTTCAAGATTCATAAAACAGACAATGAGAAACACATTGGAATTCGTAAATCTAAACTTGGTAAAAGAATATATGTCATGATTAATGCTAACACTCAAAACCATATATGATTTGCAATCACTCCCAAAAGGACAATAGTAATACAAGTGGAGTTTCTATGACAAACAACTTGTTTTAGAAAACATATATCCACAAAAGCATGCCTTATCAAAAAATCTAATATCAGCAACTGAATTTGTCAACCATGATATTGAAATACATGACAACCTATGTAATTATAAACATTCCATAGATATAATATCAGTGATAGTGGCCAAACCCTCTCCAAACCAAGCTTCCAGTAAATGACAGTATTCTATCAACAAATGATTTTATTCATTTTATAGCTACCTGTTGGATAGATGAGATTAAAGGGGCCATTTGTGCTTGCAGCCTTTCTTCAATTTGTGTTTGTAGTCTTTCTTCAAACTGTGTTTGCAGTTGAGCTTGTAGCTATGCGTGCATCCTTTCTTCTCATAATTTCATCTCTTCATGCATCTCCTCACGTAGTTCTGCAACAACCACTTCACGTATTTTTTTTTGCTCTTTAAGATGCTCAAAAGTGATTTGGCCAGAGGCTCTTTTGGAAGGAAGTCTAGCTCCATATCGTTTTCCACGAACATACCCCATCTTTTGACCAAGAACTTGTGTTAATATTGCTTCATTGCTCAAACCAGGAGCGTTTTCTTCACGTTGCTTGGTTACCATCTCTTTTAGTTGGCCCTATATTTAAATCAAATATGCATTTAGAATAAGAACAATATAAATTAAAAAATTATAAAAAGTAGTAAAATAAAATTATACATGAACTTCTTGGGACTTTGCATCTGACCATATAACTTTTCCATCTTTAGTTCTACAAGTATATTGTATCTCCCATATCTTGTCAATTGGTGCCTTTTCTCCAATTTTTGGATTTCTCTGCAATAAAATTGCACGACTACTTAAGAATAGAATGAAAACAAACATATCAAAATATGTTTGAAAATAAAACATTTTAAAATGTCACCGTTGATTCCTCAACTTCAACGAACGATCACAATCCACACATATGTTTTGTTCTTAGTTTGGCCTTATCCTATGCATTTGTTGAACTTCTATCCTAAAATGAACTCCATAGCCATCTTTGTTAACATATGTTGTATTAGAATGCTATCTAAGAAAGCTATAACTTAATACCTTAAAGTCATCTGAGCCAAAATAACTGACCAAGTGCCTTCATTCATCATCATTAACTACAAGAGGTGTATGTGCCAATCTTTCTTCGTTAGTGTTGTACACAGAGTAGAAATTTTACAGACGACTCCTCTAATTTTTGTATGACCTTTGTACAGTGGCATTGATGAATGCATCAAATCACCGCTCCATATTTGCACCAACCTTAAACTTTTCCTAATAAACCCAGAAGTGTTAAATTCAAAAAGTTAATATAGATATAATATAATTATGCTAGCTATTACCTTCACTTTCAACAAAATATGTTCTCCACATTGTTCCCAAATTTTAGTCCAGTCCCTCTCCTTTAAGGGACAAGTGCATCGTGTGATGTGTCCAATGTAATTAGTAAGCTCCCTCGATCCTTCTCCCACAGGTCGAAAGATATCATCAGGAATCTCAATTTGAATTTTTTGTCCATTTTTGGTCTTTGAATCTACTGTAATACATTTGTATAATCCCCTTACATTCTTAGCTATACTACAAGAAGCTGTGATTCACATAACAAATAGGTACCAATCACAAAACAGTAAATCTTAATTAACAGGTGTAAAATATTTCATTTGATTACTTGCACTACTTATTGGACGCCTTGAAGTTAGTGCGGCAGGTTATGCCTAGCTCTCATCACGGTGTGGCTTCATACACAACTGTGGAGTCCCTACATTAGTTATAGCCTAGTTAGCACCTCTAGACCCATGTCCACCTCGTCCGCCTCTTCCTCTTCCGACCATCTTTAAATCAACCTATTGCAAATTATAGACCGTATTGGCAGTTTAATAGATTCAATGATAAAATACAATTCTAACACAAATAAAATGTGCAATGAAACATATTACTTTCAATAATGATGCCAATCTAGAAAAACAAAGAACAAGTGCAATTCAAGTGTCAATTAAGTGTATATTACAACAACAATGTGCTACATTATGTTCTATGGCATTTTACATAGAGTCTTCAGATAAGAATTCTCCTTCATCACTTTCCTCATCCATTGTTTCATCTTCTTCATCATCATTAATGAAATCAACTTCACTGACACTTCTTTTGTAACATCCTTAATTTCGTTTCTTTTATTAATAAATGTACATAAATATTTAATGTAACATCCCTAATTTTGTTTCTTCAAAGGTACATAAATATTTAATTAAGGAAATAAAATTTATTAGATAATTTTTAGATATCTAAGGAAATATAATCCTTAGAAATTCTTCACCTTATGTGTATGCATAGAAAATATTTCTAACATTAAGGAAACAAGCAAAGAGAGAAAACCTAACAGGAAAAATTAGAAATAACATACTAAAGAGAGGTGAAATTCTTTGGTAAGGAAGATAAATTTTTGTGAAGTAAGTAAAGGTCTTAAAATTTTAAAAAGATTGGATTAAGGTAATTTTTCCTAATTCAAGAGTTAGAAATTTCTAAGTTTAACATCTCTACCCATAAATTGGGCTTTCACCTATGGACACTTCATATGGAGTTTTTCCACTTCACATAAGTTTCTAGCTAGCCCATTAGATAACCTAAGCAAGAAATAAAACATGGACTAGGATATAGAAGTTGGACCGATTACCCAAAAATTATGAAAATGTGACCAAGCCCTCCAAGAAAGGTAGAATTTTATCCAAAGCAAAGGAAATGGGTAGGAATGAGCCCAAATCCAAGAGGAAAAATAAAATAAAATAAATCATGTGATGAAATAATAGTGTAATAATAATAAATATTAGGTTACATAGCATTAAGACAAAAATTCAGCAAGTGGTGTGATAATATCTATATCCTACATTCATAAATTTAGCAAGTGGTATGATAATACATGGCATTAGGACAAAACATCTATATCCTACACTCATAATTTTAGCAAGTGGTATCATAATAAATGGAATTAGGACAAAACATTCCTATCCTACATAAATAATTTCAACCAAGTAAAGGAGATGCAAGGGCTAGAAACTTGCCACTTAGAAAGGCAAACCTATCATACTTGATTAAGACAAAAGAAAAAGAAAATGAATCCCTAAATCAAAGGGACCTTGTCCCTTGTCTTAAGAACATATTATCATAATTTTCAAAATACAAATCTCCTTTTGCTATGCATATCTTGACTAAGGAAGAGGAAGACAAGAACATGAGTTGTTTGTTTTCCAAAAATCAACCAAGTGCATCCTAATTGTGATAAGGTAGACCCATGATCATGAAAGGTGAACCACTTGATAGACTATTTAAGCAAAACCCACCCCTATAACATTATAATTTCATCCAAGTGAGGGAGAGAAAAATAGAAGCAAGGTAGAGTGAGGAAAGGAGAGAAAGGGAGGAGAAGAAAGGAAGGAAGAAGAAGGAGAAGTCTAGAGGACTAAGTACTCAAGGTAAGTTAGCTTATTCTCCACTTGAATCCATCTTTCTTCTTCATCCTTGGGGTTCAAAAAATCACCCTCCTTCTCTTATTTATGCTACTAGAGAAGCAAAGGTAATGGAGGAATCTTGCTACTTCCTTCAAGAGGAAACAAGAAAAAGAATTCACTAAGTGAGCTAAGGAGATCTTTAGGTAGGTTTAACAATATTTCTTTTTAGAAAAAGATTTGAAATTTGTAACATTTATGTGGGATTTTGATCTTAGAACTTTGATAAAATTTACAATACTTGCTACTTTGATGATTGGTCATGGATGTTGCTATACCATGTTACATGTTATTTTGCATATGATGGATGTTTTGGACATTACAATTGGTGTGAAAAATTCTACATAGATCTATGGTTGGTAAAAGTTTTCTGATTTTTTTATGCTACTATTTTGTATATTTGAATGTTTCGAAAAATTAATGGAATATGATTAGATGTAAATAAAATGGAAGAGGATGTAATATAATGATGAACTAAAACCTTAGGAAAGGATTAGTTAGGAAACTGGATTTCGGGGTAACTAGGAAAGTTTCTATTTCTAAAATTCTGAGAAGAATAGGTTAGGAATTAAAAGAAATGGCAAACATAAAAAACGTATATCTATGTTTCAAGGATATTTAGCCACTAGAATCACTTAATTCGGAGTCCATATGAGGGAGATATTATCCAATATGTAAGCAATTGTCAGACAATGGTTAATCAGAGAAGAATCTGTCAGGTATGCTTCTATGTTTGAATTTTTGGGATAAATCTGTAGGGAATTAAAAGAAATGTTTAACATAAAAATGTATATCTATGTTTCATGGATTTTTAGCCACTAGAATCATTCAAATTGGAATCAATATTAGGGAGATATGGTCATATTAGTAAGCAAAGGTTAGAAACTAGCTAACTAGGGAAGAATTTGTTAAGTATGCTTCTGTGTTTGAATTTTTGGACAAAATATGTAAGGAATTGAAGAAAATTATTAACTTAATAAATATAGATATATGCATCATGAATCTATAGGCTCTAAAAGCACTTAATTTGGAGTTCATATGAGAGAGATATGATTGACCAATGAATAAAGGTTAGAATCAATATAGAATCCATAGTGGAAAATGTAAGTGTTTTTGTTTTGAATTTTCTGGGAGTAATTAGTAAGGAATCTAAAGACATGATAAACATGAAATTTGTATATAAATGTCTTATAATTTTATAGGCTTTAGAATCACCCCAATGGAAGTTTGTATGAGGGAGATATGGTCTAATTAATAAGTAGAGGTCTGAACCTATTCAAGAAGAAATAACATTGAATTTAAGGGAGTAGTAACACCACGATTACTTAAAATTTTACTAAAATGTTCAACATATGGGTTTTAGAGGATTTTCTTATCTTTCAAATGATACCAGTATCACCTCAATCGTATTTAAAATGAGGATGTTATGCTTTGTTTAGTGAAGAGAGGATAATAATATTTAAAAAAGAAGAAGAATCTTATAAATAAAAATAATAAATGACTAGTGTATGCCATAGCCATTGCCATTGCATGAACTCCTTACCATCTTAAGTGTGTAATTTTAACATGAAAGTATTTTAAAGTAATTTTTGAAACGATTATGTTCACGGCATGATTACCAATGATTTTTTTTGGTAATGATTATATGAAAAATTATGGCATGTAAGTATAATGAACATACTTGTTATAAAAATCATATTTTTGGCTATTAATGTGAAAAGAAAAGAAAAGAAATTAGCACGGTCACATGGCAGTCCGTATGGTGCCCTAGTAGGGGACACCTTACTAATAGCTATGATTATGTTAATGATAAAAGAAACTGTCCCATGTTGAACGGAGCGAGAAAAGCTCGTACCAGAGAGTAAAAAGTACTCACCCTGACTGGAGTAGCTTGATATGAAAATTAGTTGATAGCCATCATATGATATTTTGAAAATAGTTATTCATGCCATCCATGCATTACTGTACAATTTTCATGTATATAGATAAAGTGCATTCATGTGACTTCAGGTAATTGCTATAGCTTATACATATGAACATGACATGATTAGCTATATTAATGATAATTATAATTTATTGCTGAATCTACTGGGATTTAATTCTCACTATATTTCCATATTATGTTCAGAAAATTAGTTTTGTAGATTTTTCTTTGGTTCTGGCTCTTAGTGTATGTTGGATCGAGTTACTCTGTAACAACTTTTTTTTCTTTTATTTATTATTATACAATATAAAGTTCACATACAAATCATTAATCAAAACGTACGTACAACATTTCAAACACATAAATATCTACATCTTATTTATTCTAATTGACCAATTTCGGAGATTCGGGTGCAGGTGGTTGCACCTTCACCGGGATCTGTGCCAACTCGCCCACAAACATTTTATTTAGGATCCGCCCATCATAGAATAACTCGATCCAACGTGCACTAAAAGCCAAAGCTATAGAAAATCTGCATAACTAATTTTCTGAACATGATATGGAAATATAGTGAGAATTAAATCCTAGTAAGTTCAACAATAAATCATCATCAATATAGCTTATCACGTCTTGTTCAGCTGTATAAACTACAAAAAATATATTTGGTTACATGAATGCATTATATCTATGCACATAAGAATCATACAGTAATGAAATGTATGACAAGATTAACTATTTTCAAAATATCATATGATGGCCATCAACTTATTCTCATTTCAAGCTACCCCGGTCAGAGTTAGTATCCTCTACTCTCCGGTACAGGCTTTTCTCACTCCGTCCGACATGGCACACTTTTTCTTTCTTTTCTCATAATCATAATCATAACAGTTGATAGGGCGTTCCCTACTAGTGCACCACACGGATTGCCATGTGACCGTGCTCATTTCTTTTCTTTTCACAATGATAGCCAAAAATATGCTTTCAATAACAAGTATGTTCATCAAAATATAACTATTACCATAAATCATTGGTAATCATGCCATGAACATAACCATTTCAAATATCACTTTATAAAATATTTCTATGTCAGAATTTTACACTTAAGATGGTAAGAAGTTCATACAATGGCAATGGCTATGGCTATACTAGTCATTTATAAGATTCGTCTTCCTTTTTAAATATTAATTTTATTTCTTTATTTTCTTGATGCAGGTTTTCATCATATCTAACATTCTCTTACTAATCAGAGCATAACTCCCTCAATTGAACTCCGATGTAGGTGATCTTGGTGTCAATTTCAAGATAAAACAATTATATAAAACTATTATGTTGAACATTGTAGCGAAATATTAAGAAATTAAGGTGATATTATTCCCTAAATGTATAGGTTATTTCTTCTCAGATAGGTTCTGACCTCTACCTACTAATCAGACCATATCTACCTCATATGGACTCCAACTTGAGTGATTTCAGTGGCTAAAATTCCATGACACATATATCTATAATTATTATGTTAACCATTTATTTTAATTTTATACAGATAATTCCCAGAAATTAAAATACAGAAACTATCCTAACATATTCTTCCCTGATGAACCATTTTCTGACCTTTGACTACAAATCAGCTCATATCTTCCTCATATGGACTCCAAATTGAATGATTCCAGTGGCTAAAAATTCGTGACACACATAGATATAATTATTATGTTAACCATTTATTTTATTTCCAAACAAATAATTTCCAGAAATTAAAATACAGAAGCTATCCTAACATATTCTTCCCTGATGAACCATTTTCTGACCTTTGACTACTAGTCAGCTCATATCTTCCTCATATGGACTCCAAATTGAATGATTCCAGTGATTAAAAATCCATGACACACATAGATATAATTCTTATGTTAACCATTTATTTTAATTCCATACAAATAATTCCTAAAAATTAAAATACAGAAGCTATCCTAACATATTCTTCCCTGATGAACCATTTTCTGACATTTGCTTACTAATCAGACCATATCTACCTCATATGGACTCCAAATTGAATAATTCCAGTGGTTAAAAATTTGTGACACATATATCTTTAGTTCTTATGTTAACCATTTATTTTAATTCCCTATAGATAATTCCCAGAAATTAAAACACAGAAGCTAAAATTTTTTCCACCCATAGCCATACCTATGCAGAACTTTCTATACCAGTCTAAGTATTCAAATATACATCACATGCAAGATCAATATGTAACATGATATAGCAACATCATGACCAATCATCAAAGTTCTGAGATCAAAATCTCATATAAATATTATAAGTTTCAAAAGTTTTCTTCAAAAAGAAATATTGTTAAACTTACCTGGAGCACTTAGTCCCCTAGACTTCTCCTTCCTCTTTCTTCCTTTCTTCCTCTCCTTTCCTCACTCTACCTTGCTTCTATTTTTCCTCTCCCTCACTTGGACGAAATTATAATGTTGTAAGGGTGGGTTTTCTTATATAGACCACCAAATAATTCACCTTTCATGATCATGGGTCTACCTTATCACAATTAGGATACACTTTGTTGAATTTTTGGAAAACAAACAACTTATGTTCTTGTCTTCCTCTTCCTTAATCAAGATATGCATAGGAAAAGGAGATTTGTATTTTGAAAATTATTATGATATGTTCTTAAGATAAGGGACAAGGTCCCTTTGATTTAGGAATTCATTTCCATTGTCTTTTGTCTTAAACAAGTATGACAGGTTTGCCTTTTTAGGTGACAAATTTCTAGCCCTTGAATCTCCATTATTTGGTTGATATTATTTGTGTGGGATAGGAATGTTTTGTCCTAATGCCATGTATTATCATACCACTTGCTAGAATTATGAGTGTAGGATATAGATGTTTTTGTCCTAAAGCCTTGTATTATCATGCCACTTGCCAAAATTATGAATGTAGAATCACACCACTTGCTAAATTTTTGTCTTAATGCCATGTAACCAAATCTTTATTATTATTACATTATTATATCATCACCTAATTTATTTTATTTTATTTTTTCTCTTGGATTTAGGCTTATTCCTACCCATTATGGGCTTATTCCTACCCATTTTCTTTGCTTTGGATAAAATTCTACCTTTCTTGGAGGGCTTGGTCACATTTTCATAATTTTTGGGCTATTGGTCCAATTACTATATCCTAGTCCAAGTCTATGTTTTATTTCTTGCTTAGGTTATCCAATGGGCTTGCTAGAAACTTATTTGAAGTGAAAAAAACTCTATATGAAGTGTCCATAGGTAAAAGCCCAATGTATGGGTAAAGATTTTAAACTTAGTAACTCTAGTTCTTGAATTAGGAAAAATTACCCTAATCCAATATTCTTGAAATTTTAAGACCTCTACTTATTTCTAAAAATTTATCTTCCTTATCCAAGACTTTTACATCTCTTTAGTATGTTATTTCTTTTCTTCTTTTTTTCCTATTAGGTTTTTCCCTCTTTATTTGTTCTCTTAATGTTAGAAACATTTTCTATACATATACATAAGGTGAAGAATTTCTAAGGATTATATTTCCTTAGATATCTAAAATATTGTCTAATAAATTTTATTTCCTTAATTAAATATTTATGTACTTTTATCAATAAAATAAATGAAATTAGGGATGTTACATACTCTATGATAGGCAGATCCAAGAAATTAATAAGATGTTTGTGGTCGAGTTGGCTAACATTCCGGTAAAGGTGCAACCACCCGCACCCGTATCTCCGGAACTGGTCAATAAGGATGAATAAGATGTAGATATATATGTGTTTGATTTGTGTACGGATGTTGTTAACTAATGATGTGTAAACCTTAATTATGCTTGGTTAAATTAATTGAATGTTATTAAGAGTTAAATTAAGGTAATGACTTCATGTGATTTTAAAAAACAATTATATATATATGTATATATGTAAAAAAAAATGGAGTTGTTACATCTTTCTTCACTCTGATTATTAACACTTTGAGGTTGAACATCATCCCTACATAATATCACTTCAACATCATCTTGATCCTCATTGTGAATGAACTCATGATGTTCAACCTCTTCTGGTTGGTATGCATCTTCAGCAGATAATGATTCATTCTCATCTTCATAAGGCATGCTAAAAAGGTCACAAGGTGATGTTTTCACAACAATAAGTCAATCTCTATCAATGAGATCATCCAAATAAAACACTTGTTCTGCCTATGATGCCATAACAAATGGCTCATTCATACTTGAAAGGTTGAACATCATAAGTTTTCCTCCAGGATGCACGAAATTTTATATGAAATCTAAATCCATTGACCAAAATTGTTGTATATCTATATACAACTCTTTATGGACCAATGGCTAAACTAATCAACTCATTGTTTTCTTGAAAATGTGAACCTGACTTCATAACCTATTACAAATCAAACAAGACCGAGAGGTTATGATTCAAGGCTAATAATATAAGACATTGATTGACTCATGGGGAGACACTTACTCGATAATTAAACCATTTAGAAAACTCTTTCATGTTCCCTAAATCGACATTTGATTCTTAGTTTGTGTTTGAAGTTCATTTTTATACTCTCTACAAATTATTTCATTTATTAGAATTTAATTAAATAACATTTTAATTGCTAGAAAGCTATAGTTGACTCACTCTATGAATGGCCAAATCTTCTCACAATTCTATAGAATATATAGACAAACTTCATCAAATTCTTTGTTGGGTAGGAAAATCGATTTACCTGCACTTCTTGACTGTCCACTTTGACTAAATATTGACATCTCAGAGGCTGTCATATTCACATCATCATTCCTCAAGATTCTATTGAACTTTATTGGAATGTCACTCAGATATCTTGAGCAAAAGGTGATACTTTCATTTGCTAAATAGCCCTCAGTGATTGAGCCCTCAGGATGAGCTTTGTTACAGACATGTGATTTTAGTTTGCGTAAATACCTACAAAAGTGAGTTAAAGTTAATAGGTATCTAATATCAAGCATAACTCGAGTTTAAGTCTAAGTTAGATAATGTTACCTTTCAATTGGGTACATCCATCGGTACTGAACAGGCCCAGCAATCTTTGCCTTTCTTGCCAAGTGAACTGGCAAGTGAACCATGACATCAAAAAAAGTTGAAGGAAAAACAGTTTTCAATTTACATAATGTAATGGAAAATTGTTGTTTAATGGAATCCAAGTTTTCCATGTTTAAACACTTCGAGAACAAAATCTTGAAAAATTATGCCAATTCTATTATGGGTTCACTTACCTCCTTAGGCAACAACCCACATATTGCAATTGGAAATAATTCTTGCAACAATATGTGATGGTCATGACACTTTAATCCAAAAATCTTTTTTTCTGCTACATTGACACATCTTGAAATATTTAAAGAAAATGCATCAGGAACCTTTAATTGAGACAAAAAATTACACACTTTCAACTTCTCTTGTGATAATAGCACATAACATGCTACTGGTAGCAAGATGTTGTTCCCATCATCAATAGGGTGGAAACTTGGTATGATCTCCAAGTCCATTAAATCATATTGACTCTTCACTATATCTTTTGTCTTTCACGCATTCGCTTGTTGCCTTTTCTAAATGTCATACTCAATAAAAGTTGTTGTTGTCAAGCACTTCTTCACCCGTCAAATATGTAAGAGCAACATTATTTTCCACTTTACCGTCAAATGCCTTCCTATTTCGACGCCATTGATGATTGGCTGGTAAGAAGCGATAATATCCAATGTAACATAATTTACTTCTTAGCGATATCGAGTAGGTATGTTTATGGCAACAAGGACATGCCAATTTTCCCTTTATTGACCACACTGAAAGATTACCATATGCAAGAAAATCATTTATTGTCCATATAATAGCAGCTTGCATATAGAAATTAGACTTTGAATGAGCATCATATGTTTCAACCCCTAAATTCCCAAATTTTTTCAATTCCTCAACCATTGGTTCCAAATATACATCAATCTCATATCCTGGAGACTTAGGGCCTGGGATAAGAAGTGTCATCATGAAGGACGATTGTTTCATACATTTTCAAGGGGACAAGTTATATGGTACAAGAAAAATTGGCCAAATACTATGGTTAGTACTCATGTTTCCATATGGCTAAAAGCCATCACTTGCTAAATCCATTCTAACATTTCTAAGGTCTGCTAAAAAACTAAGGTGTTGTTCATCAAATGACTTCCATGCAATGGAGTCAGCAGGGTGCCTTAATACATTATCATCAACATGTTTCTCTTTGTGCCACCTCATGTCTTTAGCAATGTGTCTTTCCATGTACAGTCTTTGTAACCTAGGCTTTATTGGAAAATATTTCAATACTTTGTGTGCTTCTTTTTTGCCTCTGGGTCCACTTGAGTTCCATCTAGACAATTTATATTTAGGGCATGATTGTGCACTGGCATGTTCTTTTCTATATAGAATGCAGTCATTCTTACATGCATCAATTTTTGTGTAGTCTAACCCTAAGTCTTGAACAACCTTCTTAGCTTTATAGTAAGAATTGGGTACTTGGGCCCTCTCTGGCAACACTTCCTTAAATAAGTCCAACAACATGTCCACAGACTTATTGCTCCAATAATTAAGGCACTTTAAATTAAGTAGCTTAAAGATGAATGAAAACTTTGACACCTTGTCACAACTTGGATATAGATTTGTTTAGACTTCTCTCAATAATTGGTAAAACTTCTTTACATGCACATTTAGCTCTTCACCATTTTCTATATTAGTATTCATCTCCCCTATGTTCACAACTCCGCATGCATCATGTATCATTCCAACCATATCCTCCTTAACAGTATTACTTTCATCAAGGGGATTTGAAGTCATCCCCACAACTTTTCCATGAAGATCCCAAACTTTGTAAGACTCCAAAAACCTATTTTAAATTGTATTTCATGTCTCACCTTGAAAACCATGTTTCTACATTTTTTACATAGACACCTATTTCTGCTTCCTACCCTTATTTCACTATACGCCCAATCAAGAAAATGATCCACCCCTTGTATGTATCTTGGATCAGCTCTATTCTTTACATCTAACCAACTTTTGTCCATAATATTCCCTACAAAATTTGTTGGAGTGGAAGTTAGCGATTGAAAACGATAAAGAAACATATTTAGACGAGATAAAGTGTATGTGTATTGATAGAATGGAATGGAATCATGTTGACAAAGGTAGTATAATTGATATCCTAGTGGCATAACATGAAAATGATATCTAACAAGATAGTTTATTGAGTGCTAACTAGAAAACGATGGTTTATCTATTATGTCCAAGAATGGCTTTAGGGCATATGAAGAGTAGAAAGTTGAAGAGATGGAAGGCATTGACATTGTTCATGCCTAAAATTTTAGATTTATTCATTGTTACCCTTTCCAAAACAAATAAAGAATACGACACCATGTTGCAAGTCACTTTTAATATAGCATAAAAGTTCACTATCATGTGTCACATTGATATTTTTTATTATGATGACAACAGTATATATATTGTAAATCAAACAAATAAAAATATATGATGATATTATCCAATTAGTTGCAAGTCATCTAAACAATGAACAACCCTTACATTAAGTTTCATATCACAAAGGACAAGAAAATCATTAATATTTTTTGTGAAAAATAATAATATGCTAATTTTCTATAAGTTGATGCAAGAAATAAGAACAAAATTACTAAATAAGCATAACAACTTCAAAAGTTAATAAACATCTTCAACCTATCATATGTTGAGACAGTTCATACAATATTATCTCCCTATATGAAACAAGTGTTTTAATAAAATATGGAGTGCTAGAAAATGATACCCCTCTTCTTTAACAATTTGGTGAAATAAGTGATATGAGTATTAGGTGACCACGTTAGCCTAAATAGAAACAAAGAAAAGAAATAGTCAATATAGGACAAAATATTGCAACAAGCAAAAAAGTGACACTTAATCTATCAACAATCAAAATGAAAAAAAATGTCATAAAATAGTTAATTTCATATTTAACACCCAAAATTATTCAGTACATACTGTCATTTATGATTCCTTTAAGTAGCAAAGTTATATATACACCTAAAATGTTGTGTGAGGAAGAAATTAAAATTGAATTCCTAAATTAAATATGGAAAAGATATTGCATAGGTAATGCTACACTAACATGTCAAAACATTGACAATGCAAAGCATATATATATTTGGTTTCAGAATTTAGACTGGAAAAAAGGTAAAAAGCTTGAAAAATAATTATCAATGCAAAGCATATATAAGACAGGATTGTATCATATAATTGCTTGTGCAACTCCCTGTTCAGTTTCTGCATTTTGAGAGAGACAATTTAGAAAAACAAACTTACAGAGAGAAAATAAAAGTACCTTAAAAAGTACCCTAAAATTTCTACAAGCATGCCTTCTGACTTTAAAAAAAACTACAATTTATATAACAATGTTACCCACTTTCCTAACTTTGAGAGAGATAATTTATATGACAATGTTGCTAAGAAAGAAAGGTACATGGAAAGAACCGTGAGGGCTTGCTCATGTTACCCACTTTCCTAACTTAAAAAAACTACAAAAATCACTTAATTAAAACCCTCGTAAGCACAAGATCCTATTTAATTGACAGTGATGGATCAATGCTTCATTGCACGTACGCGGAAAGCCAGAGAGAACAAATAGATAATTTTTATTGAGAGAAATTGCCTCTACAACCCCCAATAAACAATTCCATTCAGCCCTTAATCTTATAACCAGATACTATAATTTTAGAGATGCAGAGCAAAAAAAAGAACCTTGATCTCATTTTTAATCAATTTTTTGAAACATGGATTATATTAGAGAGAATCACACGGCATGTGAACCCCAGTTGCTAAGAAAGAAAGGTACATGGAAAGAAGCGTGAGGGCTTGCTCAAGTTACCCACTTTCCTCACTTAAAAAAATTGCAAAAATCACTTAATTAAAACCCTCGTGAGCACAAGATCCCAATTAATGGACAGTGATGGATCAATGCTTCATTGCATGTACGCGGAAAGCCAGAGAGAACAAACAAACAATTTTTAGTGAGAGAAGTTGCCTCTACAACCCCCAATAAACAATTCCATTCAGCCCTGAATCTTATAACCAGATACTATAATTTTAGAGACATAGAGCAAAAAAGAGAACCTTGATCTCATTTTTAATCATTTTGTTGAAACATGGATTATATTAGAGAGAATCACACAGCATGTTAACCCCAGTTGTGTCTTCAAACTTGATAAATACCCTTTTCACCTTTCTTACTAGGACTTTTGACTCCCTTCCTAATCTTTTTCACTCCAATCACTCTCTCTCTCTTCGCTCTCAAACCGCACCTTCTCAGGCTCAACTCTCCCTCTAACGGCAGACCTCATGCCCTAGGATCAGCTACCCACCCCATTCTTTCTTCCTCAATACCTCCAAAAATAAAGCTCCTCTACCTCACCAACTACCACTGCTCTTTCCTCCTTTTATTCTCCCTCACTTTTCTTTCTCTCCAACCTGCCCCCTCCTCCTTTACTTCTTTAGCTTTCATAGATGCCGCCACCCAGCAGCTCATCAGCTTCAGAAGGCATGCTTGTAGCTCATTAAACAGTTAATAGGCTCATTCAATAGTTAATAAATACGAAGAAAGGAAGAAAACTGGAGATATATATCATGCCCGTGCATTCACTATAGCCTCCCAAAATATACTCAAATGCAGAACAAGAAAACCAAAAACACCAATCCCAACCAAAATTTCAAAACCCACAAACTGATTAAATAGAAGGTAAAAAAAGAAGAAGCATTGCGTGCACTACCTTGGATGCTTCAAGATGGATTTTCCAGCAATGTCCCCCATGAAGCTACAGATTTGAGCTCCTTTCACCTGCGAAGCTGCTGCTTTGAGCACTTGTCCCTGGGAATCGATAATGGCTTTGTGAGTGGAGAGTTGAGCACGAGAAAGCAAAGGGTTCACAACTAGCCTAAGAAAGCAGAATGTGCTCTGTGTTTTTTTCGTTTGAGTGGGACAAAACTTTCCAACCCACGTTTTGGCTTTTGTTATTTTTTTTAATTTCTATTTTTTTTGGCTGCATTCTATTTTATTTTTTCTAATAGATTATTTTATTTTTTCAACAAATTATTCTCATATTTTATTTTTTCAAATAAATTATCTAAAATATTATTATCTCCTAAAAACTATTCCCACTTTTGATTTTTTGACAAAGTTTTAAAGTTTTTCAACAAAAATTTAAAGATAACATTATTTTAAACTAATTATATTTTTAAATTTTATTGTGACTTGGGATAAGCTCTTACGCACACAATGGCTTTCCCTAAAGCTGACGCACCATGTTCTATAAAAGTAAAATGGATATTTATGGCCTTTGGTCATCGATTAATAATACTATCTTTATCTAGCATTCAATTGGTAGAGTGAGAATCTAGATTGCTTACTTAACTTGTATACCTTTGTTGCCTTATGGTTTATAATAAGGAAGCATGTTGGTGGAGCTAACTTGAAGCCCCTTTTTTTCGGTGCATGATGGATCTCAGAACTTTAGAAGACATAAACTTTTCAAATGAGATTTTATTGTAATTTATTGATTGAAAATAAAGATCATGTTAAAAAGGTTACTATTCATGTTTTTTATTATGTTTTTTTGACTTAGCTAATAGATATAATAATAATTTGCATCCATGTACTCATCTTGGTAGCTTGTGATTGATAACTTCTTTGATGAAAATTTCAATTCTTCCTAATTTTATTGGCTTATAATTCTTTTCTCTATTATCTAGGCTTTCAATGATATTGGTGACGAAAGATTATTTTTTTCACAATTATTTCTTCTTCTTTTTTGCTGCATTTCTATTTTATTTTTTCAATAGATTATTTTATTTTTCCAACAAATTATTTCCATATTTTATTTTTTAAAATAAATTATCTAAAAAATTGTTATCTCCTTAAAACTATTCCCACTTTTATTTTTTGACAAATTTTTAAAGTTTTTCCACAAAAATGTAAAGAAAAAATTATTTTAAACTAATTATATTTTGAAATTTTATTTTTTCTTCAATTTTTAAAAGATAAAATAATTTAAAATAATTTTTTAAAAATTTTAAACTTTAAAAATATGATAGAAAATAATTTTGAAAGAAAAAAAATATTTCCTCCAAAAATCATAGCATAATCTATGGTTTGTTGTATTTTCAATTTTTAGTAACAACCAAGTCGTCACTAAAAGGTTGAAGTAGAAAAAATTTATTTTTCAACTTTCAGTGACGACTAAGTCGTCACTAAATATAATCTTTTAGTGATGACCTCAAAAATTTGTCACAAAAACTTATAAACTGACAATTTGTGACTATTTGTTTGTGACGACTTATAAAATTTTCATTGAAAGGTTGTGTTTTTGTGACGACTTTGAAAAGTCGTCACTTAAAGTACAGCTTTCAATGATAATCCCTCTAAGTTGTCACTAAAAGTCTTTTTCAGTGACAACTTTTTTAGTTGTCACAGAAAAATGGTCACAAATTGTCAGCTTTCTTGTAGTGCGTGTTGTTTAGATTTGTAAGATCAATTGTGTATAGTTTATTTGCTGTTCACTGGCTGTTTTGATTTTTCTCCAAGACTATAAAAATGTGTTTATAACTCAAATTGTTGTTTAAATTTTTGGACTGTGAATGCTAAGAAATAAGTAATACCCTTTTGCTCCTTCATAAATAAGGTGAAAGGAGAAATTACAAGTTTGAAACGCACCATATGCTTTTTTCACTTTTTCATATCAATAAAAAGGAGACACAAAGATTAAAGTAGTAGTTTCTAGGTAGTATATTGGATTTTTCATGACATTTCTAAGCATGTGGAATTACATGTCATAAGATATAAACATGTTTTGTTCATTATATGATTTCCTGCTTCACATAAGCATCGCATTACTGATCATATAGTTTACAATACTCAAGCAATTGGTTCCTGTAGCTGAATTATGGTGCGCTAGTTTCTTATGAATATATGTAGAAATTGTTTTGGATTGCTGCACTAAAAGGGGTGCTTAATTATTGTTTTTATTGGATAGACATACTTCAATAGCATTGTTAGAAATCAATATATTCATGATTGTTTTTTTTTTGCATTATTTTTTAAGATGTATTAATTTGTTACATTGTTTTAAGTAATGACAAATTTTGATAGCTTTCTCAAGTAGTGTTGCACCAAGTTCTGTAGCAAATACCACAAGTATTGCAGCAACCACTTCTCCAAGGCAACCGCTCAACTAACTGTTTTTAGTCAAAATTTTCTTAATTGCACAAATCATATAGCTCACTTGTTATGTGTATTTTTTTTATTAACTGACATAATTTTAGTGTATCAAAAAATATTTTTTATATGTAATATTATTTTAGTATTATCATTTAATTTATCTTTTTTTATTCTAATCTTTTATGCAGTAATTTTACTACTAATGTATAAATGTAAAAACAAAACAAAAAATCACCACTAAATCCCTTTGAGCTAATTTGTTTATTAGTGAATCAGTGGTAACTAAGTCTCTACTAAACAATAACATTTGGTGGCGACCTGAATCCCTTTGAATAAATATGTATATCAAAAAAATTTGTGGTGACTTATCAAGGTTGCCATTAAATTCCATTAAATTAATATAGATATCCTAGGATTCAGTACCAACCTAATTGTCACCAAATTTTAACACTTAGTGGTGACCTTTGTCAGAATGTGTCTTTTTTGGTGATGAATTTGTTTTGTCCGCACCGAAATTAGACTTTCAATAGTGACTTTCATACTTTCAGCGACAAATCTTATTGCCTTTGGTGGTAATTTTAGTCACTATTAAAAGTGTATCTTCAGCATTTTCATTGCCTAGATCTAGTGAGTCGCCACTGAACTTTAGTCATTATTGAAAGGTTTTTTTTCTTGTAGAATTAGTGTTTTGTTTTTCTTTATTTTCTGATTATCCCTAACTCTTTTCCACAGTTGATCATAATTGGTACCTATTGACCGAGACTTTTTTTATATTAGTTTGGTATTTTTCAATTACTCATGAATAATTATTTTTTGTTATTAATTATATAATATAATAAAGATATAAGTATTTTTTTTATGATAAAATATTACAAGTGAGAAGAAGTATAAAAGTGATGGAATATAGCATTAACATCTTATTTAAGTTTTAGCACACTTTTTATCATTTTATATGCAGTTTATGTTAGAGTGTTATAACATGCACCTTGTAATAACCGTAAAATTTAACGAAAATTCCAATTAAAGGAAATTTAGAATAAAAGAAAGAATTTTGACAATAGAGATAAGAACCGTAGAAAATATGAATATTTATTACATGCATTAAAGAATTACAAAAAGAAATATGAGAATTTATGTTTTTGGCGCGCTATAAGCAAATATATTTTTATTTATGTAGAAATGATTATGATTTGTTAAAAGTAAGTGGACTTTTAAGTAAAAGAAGTATTGTGTTGTTTAAAATAATTATATCGGCCTCTATTGAATTTTTATGGTATTTTTAGAAATATTCTTTCTTTTAATATGAATTAAGATATTTGTTTTAAAATTTTTTTATTACGATTTTTATTAAGAAAAATTATGATTTAAGAGTTTAACTAAAGGTAATTGAGAATGTAAATTTTTAGAAATTTTTGGAATATTTTTAGATGTAAAACGGAATTTATATGAATTTTTATAAAAGAACATCTTATTATTATTAATTATAATATTATTATTATTATATAAAAAATAAAAAAAATAAAGAGGAAAGCTGCATAAACGAAACCGAGGCGGAGAAAACAGATTTAAGAAAAAAAAACGGAGAGAAATAGTGCATGCATAGTGAGTGAATAGTAATATCAAATTTTATCTTTCAATTTGGAGTGTTTAAGGGCTTCCGATATCAAAATTGAAAGTGTTATTGGATTCAGGACGAAGAGTACTTCAGTTTTGACCGATCAGTTTTTCAAATCAACCGTTGAATCGCCGTAGATCTGAAGTAGAAAATCTCGGTAAAATGTAAGTTCGGAAAAACCTTACTTAGGGACTTCTAATTAGAAATCTGACTCCGTAGATGGATTCAGAAACTAGATAAATATTAGGATATGAAATTGTTTTGTTGATTCGGTAAAATTTTTGTGACAGTGAATAGTGTTTTCCGACGGTGAACAGTAATCAAGCTCATTTAAGGTTTTTGGACCTTCCGGACTCGATTTTGGGGTCTGTTTTACCGAATTCAGACCAGGAACTAGGATTTTAGGGCTGTCCAATCTGGAGCCCTTACCTGTGAGTGGGTTTTTCATACTATAGCGCATGTTTTTACGAATTCGGTTTATAACTCTCTCTCTCGTATGATTTTAACTAGTTGGAATGTATGCTAAATTGTTTTACTGCTTTGAAAAATCAATATGTTCCAACCATGTTAGAAATTATAAATTTAAATCCTAGTTGAACTCTAGGTCTGCAGGGTAAGCATCTAGGCTGATAATTCTCCATTTGAGCTAGATTTATAGAAATGCAAACTTAGTCATAAAAATGAACTAAGTTAGCCATGAAATAATTTGATGCATGATGAGCATCTATGTGACGTCTACGGATGATCTATGTTTAAAAGGGAAAGTTTATGATTATAAAGGTCTCCATGGGAATTCATGGATGAGATATATTTTAGAACGGAATTTTATGCATGAAAAGAGCTAGATGGAGAATTATAGCTTTATTGTAAAGTTATTGAAATGTTTTACTTTAAACTCTTTGAATAGCATATTTCACATGTTTTCTATTGAAGGGACCATTTTAGATCACTGTTAGCTAGCCGTAGGTAGTGCTAGCCCTGGTGCACCATGATCATGTTAAAGCTTCGGCCTAGGATACTGTGACGGGCATATGACTGCCTAAGACACAAGGATTTAGGGTAGACTTATGTCTATGCCTACGGTGATTGCCATACCCATTGCTATGTGCTTGGAAAATTTAGGGTAGACTTATGTCTATGCCTACAGTGATTGCCATACCCATTGCTATGTGCTTAGGGAAATTTAGGGTGGACTTATGTCTACGCCTACAGTGATTACCCCTGCCTTCCTATGTGCTTGGGGAAGATGATGATCTGTCAGGAAAGAACTCTAATAAACTAGTGCATTTTTCTTAAAGATTAAATATTTTTAAACAATCTCATTCATCATTGATACAGCATAAATAACTTCATTTATTACTTACCATGCATAATTGATTTGCTCTACTGTTACTGATTTAATCATGTTTTATTTTTTGAACATACATTTGAACTGTTTAGCTTTTCTTTCAATAAATTATGGTTAAATGCTTAATGTTTCTATTATTATCTTTACACTTTGATTTCAATTATTAAATTCATTGCGAAACATTCGTACTTGGTTTGCCCTGTTTCTGTTATAGTGTGATTTATCCATTCACTGAGATGTGGTAATCTCACCCCTCTTCTGTTTCCTCCCCACAGAGAGTCAGAGAAACTTTGATCCAACTACAGCTCCGTAGAAGGCTGAATATAGCATTGGTGAGCCCCAGTTTAGACAAGGCTCCGTTGTACTGGTTGTATAGTTTAGTTTATGTCTAGTGTATCTCCATGAACTTACAGGCAGGATTCTCGCTTCTTGTGTACTTTGATGTGTTGTTTGGAAAATAATTTTATGTTTTACAACTATGTATTATGAGGCCTTGGGCCAAGTTGAATCACATGAATATTATGAGGCCATGGGCCAAGTTGAATCACAGATGTTAGATTCATGATATATATATATATATATATATATATATATATATATATATATATATATATATATACAGTATTTTTCTGATATTGGATGTGGCATATGTGGCCAGTTATATTTATTATGTACTCTGGATTGTGTGCTGAATGTTGTGTATGCTAAGTGTTTGGCTTACGGCTAGGGGGAAACCCTTATGCCGTGCCGGTCATGTTTTCCATCATTTGGGGCTGTGACAATATAGTATCAGAGCATTAGGTTTCCCTGTGTTCATGGAGTAACGGACCTTTAAGTAGGACTTTGAGTATAGGTATGAATCCGGACATGCTTATACTCACGTTGCTGCTAAAGGGTTTCGATAGGATGTTGTCATTTTGTTCAAATAAGTCAGTTTATAGTATGCTATGTTGGCATGGTTAAGTGACGGTTGGGCTATCTCTGTTTTATAGCGATATGCCAGTTATATGAAATGTTATTTTCTTTCCCTTGCTATGTGTTTGGGAAAAGACTCATACAGAGTCTCTTCGCGTGTCCTCTTGAATGGTAGTAGGGCAAACCTTAGCGAAATGCTGAGTTTAGGCAAATCCTATACCACCAAGGTATGGAAGGGGTCAAATTCTGGTATGATGGTGTTTGAATGTGACATCCGTTGTACCCGATTGTCTATATATGGTTTATGTCATGTCATTTTGAAATGTCACTAAAAGGTGATTAAATTCAATATTCTTGGAGAGTTTTCTCTCTTGATACAAAGAAATCTTAGTGAGATACCCAGTAACCTAATCTTTACTTTAGCAGTCCATAAGTGATTACAAAAAGGTGCCAAGGATAGTTGGCAGTGGTGAGAGATGTTGATATAAAGTATACCACTGTAAATCAAGTTCCAGTGATTAGAGAATTTTCTGATATAATTCCTGAAGAATTGCCAGGATTACCCCGAAATAATAAATAAAATTTGGTATTGATTTATTTCCTGTCCAGCATCTATATTTTCATATAAAATGGCATCCACTGAACTTAAAGAACTGAAAAAAAAATAGTTACAAGACATGTTAAACAAGGGATTTAAAAGCCCTAGTATTTTTACTTGGAGTGCTCCAGTATATGGATCACTATGATTATACATAGATTATAGACAATTGAATAAAGTGACAATGTGGAATAAATACTCATTACCTCGTATAGATGATCTATTTGATCAGTTAGAAAGTGCTCAACATTTTTTTAAAAAAAAAATTTTAACTTGATTTGATATTTAGATATCATCAATTAAGGATAAGAGAAGAGGATATTAAAAAAAAATTGTTTTCAGGATTCGGCTGGACACTATGAGTTTATAGTTATGTCATTTGGATTGACAAATGCCCTAGCTACATTTATAGAGTTAATGAATAAGTAATTAAGCCATCCCTAAATCAAGTTGTTATTATAATTATTGATGATATACTAAAATATTACAAGAGTTCAATGGATCATAAGCAACATTTAAAAATAGTTTTACAAACTCTAAAGGAGTATGTTTAGCAAGGATGGTATCCAAATAGACCATAAAAAAATAAAAGTGGAACAGCAATGGCTACGTTCTACTACAGTTACAGATGCAGATCCAAATCCAATTTACGCTTCCTGCAGTTGTCTACTGTCCATTCTATTTGAGCAATAGTTGGATCAGGTACATGAACATATGCTTGTAAGGCATCAATAAACTCCTCAGCATTTGAAGCCGAGATGAGAATTCGTCGTGCTGAGTGTGGGATAAACTTCTGTTCCACAGTTTGATCTAGAAAAGACAACAAACCATCAAAGAAGTGATTAACATTTAACAAACCTATCGGTTTGTGATGCATATTCAGTTGTGCCCAAGAGACTATTTGGAAAATCTCCTCTAAAGTACCAAAACCACCTGGTAAGGCAATGAAGGCGTCAGCATTGCTCATCATTCTAGCCATGCGTTCATGCATGGAAGCTACTCTATATTCTTCCCCAATTGTTTTCCCTATGTTGCTAGATGCAGCTAGAGTTGTAGGAATAATACCTAGAACTTGGCATCCTCCTACATGTGCAGCTATAGCCAGACACCCCATTAACCCACAGTTACCTCCACCATAGACTAGATGAATTTTTCTTCTGGCCAGCACCATACTCAGGTTTTGTGCTGCTTTCACATATTCCCCATCTTTTCCAGGACTGGAACCACAAAAGACACAGATATTTCGAAACTGACAGAATGCGGTTCCTTCCATAATTTCTATCACCTTAACTTTGAGTATGAAGATAAAGATACTAATATAAGCATTTATAGAACTCGGAGAAGGGCATATTTATAATAGCTATGCGAATAGGCCGAATATTATTAGAATAGCTATGTGAGTGATTGGTGGATATCAGCTAAATTAAAGGTAAAAAAACGGCAAGCATGTATATGTACAGTAGTTATGACTGTGACCCATATTAAGCACATAAAAAGCATAAGATAAGATATCACTAGAAATCTGTCTTTTTCTTATTGTCTTTGATGGAGCATTGATGTCTTGAAAGGTTGTAGGTGATAGGCGTCATTGTAAAAAAAAGAAGAAAAAGAAAAAAAAGAGTGAAAATGCAAACCAATTGATTGTTGAAGAGGAACAATCAAATGGTTTATTTTGTTTTCTCAATGTTTTTACCAGTCGACTATTGGTTTATAAGTCGACTAGTTATTTTGAGAAATTTTAATTTGGACTAGTTATTTACAGTTGATTGATTATATATTTTGAAGCAACCAACTGCATCCTACCAGTTAACTATGTGCTCTTGTTATTCACAGACTTTATAGGCTCAGAAATATTTATTTTCCATATGATATGCTTTTGCCGAATAACAATATCTTTGAATTAAATTTTGGCACATATATTCAAAAATTGTGGCCACCAATTTTAATGCTTTTCAATGTTTGTCCAAATTTTTGACTTTCTATTTTGGCACCATTCTCTATTGTACTTTTCGTCTGTTTCACTACATTCTCCCTCATTAACGGTTGGCATTAAATGCAAGGTTGTTTTCCCTCATTGCAAGGAAAGATAATTTTTAATCTTGGAACTCAGTTATTATGGTGTTCAACTGATTAGTAGATTAAAGTAATAGAGATTTTGAAAAGAATAGATGGATGATGATGTAATGGTGTTTTGACGAATGTAATCAAAGGAGTTAACGGTGTTGAAGTTTTTGAGGAGTAAAGTATGGAAAGTAAGATTTACGCTAATTTCAAAATTTTTAATTTGGAAACATGGAGAATATTTTAAGAATCATCTCTGAGAATAATGTAAGTGATTAAGATATTTGTGTTAATGATTTATACCTTGCTAAATTGAGACTAATATCTAGAATGTAAATTATGTTGAGATTGAAAATTCACGTATGGATAATTGTTGAGAAAAGAGATTTCAGAAGAAGCCATAGATTGTAAATATGGATTACCCGAGGTAATAAGGATATACTAAGATAAAAAAATGGTACTAGTATAATGGTAAAAAGAAGATACAAGTGAAATTTTTCATTGGCGGGTATGTTGGCAAGTATGAATAGAATATATTATCTCAAGAGAGTTATTCAGGAAGTCTAAGGATCTTTATTAGATAATAGAGTGACTGATACTAAATTTAAATAATGTGTTTATACATTAGAAGTTATGCTTTAAGTATCTTTATATTATTGTGGTGAAAGTTTGGAGAAATTAATTGTCCTTAGTTGAACTTGCTCATAGCAGTAATTATCATGCCAATATACAATGGCAATCATTTGAAGTTTTACATGAACATCATAGGTTTCTTAATATGTGAGTGAATTGAGAAAAGTTAAACTTTGGAAATCTAATTTGGAATAACATACAATAGATAGCATATGAATTATTAAATTGATGATGCTAGTTTGGAGAGCATGCTACAGGCATTTTTTTTTGAGATTGGTAGGAGATTTCTTAGCAGAATTTATCTATAATAAAATGATATTAGAAGATTTAAACCTTATGTAAGAGGTGTTACAAATGTTCTGTTAAATGACTCAGTTGAGTTAGATTTATTATGAAATGTCATTGATAAAGTGAAAATGATTAGAAAAAGAATACTGAAAACTCAATACAAGTAAAAAGTTTATAAGGACTATGAATGTTGAGCACGAGAAAGTATTAGTTGATGACTATATATATATTCTTGAAGAACTCACCCATAGAAGAGGTAATGAGATTTGGAAAGAAAGGAAAGTTACACCCCCGATATAAAAAAAAACCATTTGAAATTCTTGATAGGATCGGTTCAGTGGCTTGTTGTTTGGTTTTACCACTTGCATTGGATAATGTTTATCCAGTTTTTCATATGTCTATACTACGAAAATATTTACCGGATTCTACACATGTTATATAGTGTCCATAGATTCAGTTACAGAAAGATTTAACCCATGAGGAATAACCAGTAGCAATAGTGGTCAGATAAGTAAAGAAGTTACGGTTAAAAGAAATATTTATAGTAAAGATGATATGGAAAAATCACTCTTTTGAGGAAACTACTTGGGAAAGAGAGCAGGATATACGTGCTAGATATCTATATTTATTTGAACAATGAGATTAATATTTATCTACAACTATGGTGATGAAATTCGGGGATCGAATTTCTTTAAGGGGGGCAAGAATGTAATAACCGTAAAATTTAACGAAAATTCCAATTAAAGGAAATTTAGAATAAAAGAGAGAATTTTGACAATAGAGATAAGAACCGTAGAAAATATGAATATTTATTACATGCATTAAAGAATTACAAAAAGAAATATGAGAATTTATGTTTTTGGCGCGCTATAAGCAAATATATTTTTATTTATGTAGAAATGATTATGATTTGTTAAAAGTAAGTGGACTTTTAAGTAAAAGAAGTATTGTGTTGTTTAAAATAATTATATCGGCCTCTATTGAATTTTTATGGTATTTTTAGAAATATTCTTTCTTTTAATATGAATTAAGATATTTGTTTTAAAATTTTTTTTATTACGATTTTTATTAAGAAAAATTATGATTTAAGAGTTTAACTAAAGGTAATTGAGAATGTAAATTTTTAGAAATTTTTGGGATATTTTTAGATGTAAAACGGAATTTATATGAATTTTTATAAAAGAAAATCTTATTATTATTAATTATTTAATTATTATTATTATATAAAAAATAAAAAAAAATAAAGAGGAAAGCTGCATAAACGAAACCGAGGCGGAGAAAACAGATTCAAGGAAAAAAAATGGAGAGAAATAGTGCATGCATAGTGAGTGAATAATAATCTCAAATTTTATCTTTCGATTTGGAGTGTTTAAGGGCTTCCGATATCAAAATTGAAAGTGTTATTGGATTCAGGACGAAGAGTACTTCAGTTTTGACCGATCAGTTTTTCAAATCAACCGTTGAATCGTCGTAGATCTGAAGTAGAAAATCTCGGTAAAAGGTAAGTTCTGAAAAACCGTACTTAAGGACTTCTAATTAGAAATCTAACTCCATAGATGGATTCAGAAACTAGATAAATATTAGGATATGAAATTGTTTTGTTGATTCGGTAAAATTTTTGTGACAGTGAATAATAATTTCTGGTGATAAATAGTGGCGATGAATAGTGTTTTCCGGCGGTAAACAGTAATCAAGCTCATTTAAAGTTTTTGGACCTTCCGGACTCGATTTTGGGGTCTGTTTTACCGAATTCAGACCAGGAACTAGGATTTTAGGGCTGTCCAATTTGGAGCCCTTACCTGTGAGTGGGTTTTTCATACTATAGCGCATGTTTTTACGAATTCGGTTTATAACTCTCTCTCTCGTATGATTTTAACTAGTTGGAATGTATGCTAAATTGTTTTACTGCTTTGAAAAACCAATATGTTCCAACCATGTTAGAAATTATAAATTTAAATCCTAGTTGAACTCTAGGTCTGCAGGGTAAGCATCTAGGCTGATAATTCTCTATTTGAGTTAGATTTATAGAAATGCAAACTTAGTCATAAAAATGAACTAAGTTAGCCATGAAATGATTTGATGCATGATGAGCATCTATGTGACGTCTACGGACGATCTATGTTTAAAAGGGAAAGTTTATGATTATAAAGGTCTCCATGGGAATTCATGGATGAGATATATTTTAGAACGAAATTTTATGCATGAAAAGAGTTAGATGGAGAATTATAGCTTTATTGTAAAGTTATTGAAATGTTTTACTTTAAACTCTTAAAATAGCATATTTCACATGTTTTCTATTGGAGGGACCCTTTTAGATCACTGTTAGCTAGCCGCAGGTAATGCTAGCCCTGGTGCACCATGATCATGTTAAGGCTTCGGCCTAGGATACTGTGACGGGAATATGACTGCCTAAGACACAAGGATTTAGGGTAGACTTATGTCTATGCCTACGGTGATTGCCATACCCATTGCTATGTGCTTGGGAAATTTAGGGTAGACTTATGTCTATGCCTACCGTGATTGCCATACCCATTGCTATGTGCTTGGGGAAATGTAGGGTGGACTTATGTCTACGCCTACAGTGATTACCCCTCCCTTGCTATGTGCTTGGGGAAGATGATGATCTGTTAGGAAAGAACTCCAATAAACTAGTGCATTTTTCTTAAAGATTAAATATTTTTAAACAATCTCATTCATCATTGATACAGCATAAATAACTTCATTTATTACTTACCATGCATAATTGATTTGCTCTACTGTTACTGATTTAATCATGTTTTATCTTTTGAACATACATTTGAACTGTTTAGCTTTTCTTTTAATAAATTATGGTTAAATGCTTAATGTTTCTATTATTATCTTTACACTTTGATTTCAATTATTAAATTCATTGCGAAACATTCGTACTTGGTTTGCCCTGTTTCTGTTATAGTGTGATTTATCCATTCACTGAGATGTGGTAATCTCACCCCTCTTCTGTTTCCTCCCCACAGAGAGTCAGAGAAACTTTGATCCAGCTACAGCTCCGTAGAAGGCTGAATATAGCATTGGTGAGCCCCAGTTTAGACAAGGCTCCGTTGTACTGGTTGTATAGTTTAGTTTATGTCTAGTGTATCTCCATGAACTTACAGGCAGGATTCTCGCTTCTTGTGTACTTTGATGTGTTGTTTGGAAAATAATTTTATGTTTTACAACTATGTATTATGAGGCCTTGGGCCAAATTGAATCACATGAATATTATGAGGCCATGGGCCAAGTTGAATCACAGATGTTGGATTCATGATATATATATATATATATATATATATATATATATATATATATATATATATATATATATATATATATATATATATATATATATATATATATACAGTATTTTTCTGATATTGGATGTGGCATATGTGGCCAGTTATATTTATTATGTACTCTGGATTGTGTGCTAAATGTTGTGCATGCTATGTGTTAGGCTTACGGCTAGGGGAAAACTCTTATGCCGTACCGGTCATGTGTTCCATCATTTGGGGTCGTGACACACCTTATCCACTAAAACGTGGAAAGAGATACATTGATCCACCATAATATGCTTAAATTGTAGGATAGAAGATGGTTTGAAAGATCAGAGCTATTTAGTAGCGCTTTCGTAATTAAGTGAAATTAATCAAACATTTTTGTAATTAAAAATATTATTTTTATATAATTAATTAGTTGTCGCAATATTAGTAATGTTGGCAATTCACAGAAGGCAGTGGTGACATTAGCAGTGATATAAGTAAAACAGGATGCTTCTTATACATAAAATATGAAACATATATAGCATGTAAAACGTATATACATGAATGATTAAAATTGCTGTGTCTCTTGTTTGTTACTTGTTTTCCAAAAGGGAGTATCTCATGAATTGGTTCAATATATAGACACTGGGAAGCCATTAAAAAGTGGATGAAAATTATAAAACCAATTATTTGGTATAAGGAAGATGAACTGTTGCAATGGAAACACCCAAGATTGGTTGGGATTTTCTATGTGTAATTAAAGAGTTATAGTTTTAAATTATAGTTTTTGTATATTAAAAGGAGGATAATAGTGCCCAAAAAAAATCTGTTACATTCGGTAGGATTTTGATGATTTAGACTTATGGTTGAGAATAAAATAATTCAGATAGATAGTCCGCAACTTAGACTATTTAATTAATTGTGTATGAGAATAGTAGTCTCAGTTAAATAAAAAAAAATTAAAATCAATGGGATTGATTTTCTGTACCAAAAATAAAAAATAAAAAAATCAATGGCATTGTTGTCTTTGTAGTATATATATGTATTAACCTGCGCGCACGTAAGATTTATAATAAAAAGTTGAGTTGCAATTGCAGAAACGTATTAAGATTTTTAAGGTTATAATTATACGCAAAGTTTGACTCACATGAAGTTGAGTTTTTTAATTATTGTTAGAAGCATTTCAAAATTACATTTTAATAATTAATCAGCTATAAATTAAAACTAGAATGCAAATCTCAAGATATATTAAATAGTAAGAAAGTTTAACTATTGAGAAAGGGTAATGAACTGATCAATTCAGATCCACCATGAATCTAAGTTGTTATTACAGTAGTTACTAAATATAAAATAATATTTTATTTCAAACTATTAAATACTTAATTATTATATAGACATTATAGAATGATTTCAATTATCTAAATCATTACAATTATTAGGTCGCTTGAATTTTCTTTCAAGCCATATACATTTTTTTTAATTTAATTTCACTTTTTTATTCAATAAAAAATTATTTTTTATTATTTTCTTGAAAAATAATTAGATGTATATTTTTGCAGAAACAATTTAGTCTTTGTAAAATTTCTTTCATTTAATACATCTCTACTACGTTTAGTTATTTTCCTATTTTATTAAAATATTGATTTAATAAATATAATTAATTTAATAAACAATTTAGTGCAAAAAAGTATTTAAAATTTTTGATTGATAGATCATAAAATAAAATTTATTAAATACCATATTATTTATATAATAAATATTTTAATCAATTACACATAAAGCATATTTTTGGTGTAATAACTCGGGTTAATAGTGGACTAAGTTCTTAAGATCATTACTCTTAACCTAAAAGGTTGATGGTAAATAGATATGAATTATATATATATATATATATATATATATATATATATATATATATATATATATAGTTCAATTAGGTGGTATGACTATATGTAACATATGTAATGATTATTTGCTTTGAAATATGATGCTAAAAAGTGCATACGCAAGCATCTTCACTTGCACTACCTAATAAGGTTGAATAAAAGGCTGCTTCATATCTAACTTCTGGTGTTCAAAAAGGATAAATAATTTAAAAAATGAATAAGGTACGTGATTTTGTCCATCATAAAGATGTAATGTAATTTTTTGACAATATTCCATGCCTGATAGTATTAATAGAGAATCCCATTAAATAAATAAATAAATATTATATATATATATATATATATATATATATATATATATATAAATATATATTTGTTTAATTTATTTTTTTGAAAAGAAAATAAGATTCAAACCATATATGTTATGCATGTATCAAAGTATTATTAAAAAATCGATGTATGTTAATTATGACATATAAATGGTATTAAAATATTTAGTTTCATATACTTTTATCCTATTAATATTTGAATTACTTCAAGGGAATTAACATGTCTGATCATATACGAACTTCTTCTTCAATTTTTTTAATATTTTTAATATAGTTAACTACAAAAAATTATAATAACCCTCTAGGAGATGAATTTTGGTGCGATGCCTTTGGAATCATATACGCAACTAATATTTTGTGTATGTAGATGAATTAGTTGAAAATGTTCTAGGGTCCTGCTGGGGTCCCACAAAAGGACAGTTTGTATAGTTTTGCGTGCATTGATTTGCGTAATATGAAACACGATTAATAGATTTAAAATACAATTTTATATTAATTAGATGCTTCTTTGGGAGGGAGGTTTCTTCAACATATGGGACATGAAAAGTGAGCTCCATATTCTCCCATTGGTTGCCACTTGGAACCTACTTTGTTAGTAGTTCAAGTTCATTGCTGACGTTCCCTCCTAGCCCTAGCCAAGGCATCTTGTGGTAAAGTACAGAGAAGGTCGCAATGCTATACGCAGTTGCCTCGTCGATCGTGCCTTGTTGAACAAGTGAAGGTCATACTCATACTCTACCTAGCTCAGGTTGTAATTTGATTTTTTAATTCATTTACATTCTGTGTGTGTATAAACATTAAATCTTGGAGAAAAATAGTAACTATCAATTTGCATGAGATGACTGTAGGTTAATTTGATCTTTATTTTATAAACATATTTATTGAGTTTCAAAGTTAGAATCTTTTAGAAATTGACAAAAGCTTATATCTACTTGCGTGCATGTTAGTTGAAAAGAAAATGTAGAAAAGCTATTCAATTTGCTAATACAGCTTAATTAATAAGATAGTTTAGTGAAAAAGTATAACATCTCTAATTTTATTTATTTTATTAATAAAGATACATAAATATTTAATTAAAAAAATAAAATTTATTAGACAATTTTTAGATATTTAAAAAAATATAAACTTTAAAAAAAATTTACCTTATATATATGTATAAAAAATGTTTCTAATATTAAAAGAATAAATAAAGACATAAAATTTAATAAGAAAAATTAGAAATAACATACTAAAGAAAGACAAAATTTGTAGGTAAAGAATATAAATTTTTGAGAAGTAAGTAAAGGTCTTAAAATTTCAATAAAATTAAATTAGGGTAATTTTTTTTTCTAATTCAAGAGTTAGAGTTCTTAAATTTAATATCTCTACTCATACATTAAACTTTCACCTATGGACACTTTATATAAAGTTTTTTCTACTTCACATGAGTTCTTAGCAATCTAATTGGATAGCCCAAATAAGAGATAAAACATAGACTTTGATTAAAATATAGAAGTTGGACTGATAACCTAAAAATTATAAAAATTTGACCAAGTCCTCCATAAAAAGAAGAATTTCAGCCAAAACAAAGAAAATGGGCAAGAATGAACCTAAATTCAAGAGAGAAAAAATAAGAACCATGTGAGGAAATAGTTGTATAATAATAATCAAGATTAGGTCACATGAATCTTACACAAATAGT
Source organism: Gleditsia sinensis (assembly GCA_037074535.1). Taxonomy (NCBI): domain Eukaryota; kingdom Viridiplantae; phylum Streptophyta; class Magnoliopsida; order Fabales; family Fabaceae; genus Gleditsia; species Gleditsia sinensis. The sequence continues at coordinate 24,159,673 of CM073476.1, forward strand.
TGTATTATGACTAAACATACTTATCTTACACAAATAATTTCAGCCAAGTAAGGGAGACTCAAGAGTTGAAAATTTGCCACATAGAAAGGCAAACCTATCATACTTGAGTGAGACAAAAAAAAGTAAATGAATCTCTAAATCAAAAGGACCTTGTCCCTTATTTTAAGAACATTTTATCATGATTTTGAAAATACAAATCCCCTTTTACTATGCATATCTTGACTAAAGGAGAGGAAGACAAGAACATGAGTTGTCTTCCCCCAAAAAGAAACTAACTGCATTCTAATTGTGATAAGGTAGATCTATTATTATGAGAGGTAAACCACTTAATAGTTTATTTAAGTAAAATCCAACCTTATAATATTATAATTTCATCCAAGTGAGGGAGAAGAAAAACAAAAAACAAGTTTGAGTGAGGACAGGAGAGAAAGAGAGGATAAGAGATGAAGGAAGAAGAAGGAAAAGTTTAGAAGACTAAGTACTCAAAGTAAGTTAGTTTAATTCACTTGAATTCATCTTTTCTCTTCATCCTTGGGGTTCAAAACTCACCCTTTTTCTCTTATTTAATCTGCTGAAAAAGTTAAGAAAATAGTGAAATCTTGCTACTTCCTTCAAGAGGAAACAAGAAAAATATGTACTAAATGAATTAGGGAGATCTTTAGGTAGGTTTAACAATATCTCTTTTTGAAGAAAAATTTCAAAATTTGTAACATTTATATGGAATTTTGATCTTAGAACTTTGATGAAAATTTATAATATTTGCTACTTTGATGATTAGCCATGGATGATGTTATATCATGTTACATGTTGATCTTGCATGTGATAGATGTTTGAATACTTCGATTGGTATAGAAAGTTTTGCATAGATATGGCTATGGTTGGCAAAAATTTAGGACTTTTATACTGTTGTTATGTATATTTTAATGTGGTGAAAAATTGAAAGAATATGATTAGATTAATAAAATGAGTAGGATCTTAAAAATTTAGAAGAAGAACATGAGAAATTTTTGTTAGAAAACAACCTTAGTGATGCATGATTTGATTCTTTTTTTTTTTGAAGTGGATGATGGAATATATTAAATTTAGTCAAAAATATAATTAAATGTTGAGATGAGTAATTCTTTAATTAGTTGGAAATTTGAAAAAAAATGGAAGATGACTTAATAAAAGGATGAATTAGAACTTCAGGAAAGGCTAGGCTAAGAAAATTGGATTTCAGAGTAACTAGGGAAGCTTCTGTTTTTAAACTTCTGGGAAGAATAGGTTAAAAATTAAAAGAAATTGTTAACATAAAAAATATAGATATATGTTGCACGGAATTTTTAGTACTGAAATCACTCAATTTTGATTCCATATGAGGGAGATATAGTCAGATTAGTAAGTAGTGGTCAGAAACTAGTTAACCAAGAAAGAATTTGTTAAGTATACTTCTATATTTGAATTTATGGACAAAATCTGTAGGGAATTAAAAGAAATTGTTAACATAATAAATATAGATATATTTTACACGGGTCTATAGGCTCTAAAATCACTTAATTTGGAGTTCATATAAGGGAGATATGACTGATTAATTAGTAAATGTCAAAATCAGTTTAGAATCGAGGGTGGTAAATGTAAGCATTTTTGTTTTCCATTTATTTTAGAATAAATCGTAAAGAATATGAAGAAATGATAAACATGAAAGTTATAGATAAGTTGCTTAGCTTTTTATCGGATTTGGAACCACCTCAATTAGAGTTCTTATGAGGGAGATATAGTTGAATTAGTAAGAAAAGATCACATAACACGGCCAGGCCGTATTCTGGGTTGCTTTAGTACTAATAGGCCGTGTTCAGGGATGTTTTTAAGTATGTTTGAAGTATTTTGCAAGTATGACCGTATTTTAGAACATGACCAGGCTGTGTTAAAAGTTGATAAATTTTTTTTTAACATTTTTCTACCCTAAATGAATCTCATTAACTATAGGGTAATAATAGAAACTAAATTGGAGAAGAATGCCCTATAAATTTATGAGAACATGTGTTAGAAATGATATAAGTAGGAGGAAAGCAACTAAATGTCAAGTATAAAGAAAATAAAAAGATAAAAATAATATATTTTTAAAAAAGAAGAATCTTATAAATGAAAATAATAAATAAGTAGTGTATGCCATAATCATTGTCATTGCATGAACTCCTTACCATCTTAAGTGTGTAATTTTGACATGAAAATATTTTATAAAGTGATATTCGAAAATGGTTATGATTATGACATGATTTCATTTTACCAATAATTTTTGGTAGTAGTTATACTCTGATGACAAATTATGGCATGTGAGTACAATGAATATATTTGTTATTGAAATCATATTTTTGCCTATTAACGTGAAAAGAAATGAGACGAGTACGATCACATGGCGGTCCGTGTGGTGTACCAGTAGGGAATGCCTTACTCACGGCTATGATTATGTTAATGAGAATAGAAAGAGAAAGTATGCCATGTCAGACGGAACGAGAAAAGTCCGTACTAGAGAGTAAAAAATACTCACCCTGACCGGGATAATTTTATATAAAAATAAGTTGATAGCCATCATATGATATTCTGAAAATATTTTTTCATGCCATGCATGTCATTACTGTATGATTTTCATGTGCATAGATAAAGTGTATTCATGTGACTTAAGATATTTGCTGTAGTTTATATAGATGAACATAACATGATGAGCTATATTGATGATAATTATAATTTATTATTGAACCTATTAGGATTTAATTCTCACAATATTTCTATATTATATTCAGAAGACTAAATATACAGATGTTCTCTATGACCGACTTTTAACGTATGTTAGGTCGAGTTGGCTAAAATCCCGGTAAAAATGCAACCATTCACACCTATATCTTCGGAACTGGTTAAGATGGATGAATAAGATGTAGACACACTACAAGAATAGCGGGGTTTAGCGACGGTTATTTAACGACGGTCATAAAAATCGTCGTTAAATCAGGCTTTAACCACGGTTAAATAAACCGTCGTAAAAATAGGAGATATAACGACGGTTTATGTTAAACCGTCGTTATATTCCATGGACATTGGACCGTTCCTGGAAAAATTGATCGATTTTACGACGGTTTATAGATAACCGTCATAATATCCGACGAAAATTGGACCGTTTATAGGGATTTGCTCCGGTTTAACGACGCTTTATGTAACCGTCGTTATACTACGCTCCCATTGGATGACGGTTTGTTGTAGAACCGTCGTTAAAAACATATTTAACGACGGTTATTTTTTGAACCGTCGTTAAAATAAGATTTAACGACGATTTCTAAAAACCGTCGTTAAACCGCGCCTTTTCCTATATATTCGCCTTGCCTCTTTCATTTTCATTACGCAATTTCAGTTTCTCTCTATTTCTTCTTACAAACGCTTGTGAATTTTTTTCTGTCAAAAGTTCTTGTAATTTTGGTGCTTCGAATTTATTTGCTTTATTTGAGGTAAATTTTTATATACTTGTACTATTATGAATTATTTTTTATTTAAATTGTAAATTTTTTTAAGTTTATTAAGTACGTTATTTGTTTTTTAACTTTGTATGTAGATATTTTATTTATATACAGACAGTTGTGATTCAGAGTTGTTTATTTGGACATAAGGTATGTATTTTAATATTAATTATGTTTAATGTTTTGAATTTTTTTTTTGATATATTTGTATGTTTGATTTAAATAGTTTATACTTTTCGTTTATTAGAAATTATATTATTTTTTTAGAAAATGATGTATTATGTTATATAGGTTAATTATCTGTTGTTAATTTAAACAAATTAATAGTAAAAAATAATTAATATTTATATTTGTTAATTAGAATAATTAAATAAGTATTAATTATTATTTTTGAAGAATGTCATAATTATTAACGTAGAATTTTATGTTCATAATTATAAGGTAAAACAATTTAAATATGATAACTTAATTTTTCTTCCAATTAAAGTGACATGTGAATAAAAAATTGTACGAAATATTGTATAGTAGATTTAAATATAGCTTTTAATGTCAATAAAATTAAATTGAAATATTACAAAATAACGTGAAACAATGTTAATATGATAACTTAGGGCCTGTTTGGTTTAAGAAAATATTTTCAATTTTCATTTTCAGTTTTCATTTTTTAAAAATAGTTTTCATTTTCAAATTTTCAAAATATAGAAAACATGTTTGGTTTACAAAGTGAAAATGTATTTTCAAAAATAAAAACAATGAAAACATGTTTGGTTTGAATTTTTAAAAAATTGAAATAACAAAGAAAATAGACAAAAATGAGAGTTCATCGTGTTTTGCACCTTTTGAGAGTTTACTGAGTTTTGAAAATAATAGTGAAAAAAAATGTAATTCATAAAATATTTATTTACCAAAGTTATAGACAAAAAACAGCAAAAAAAATACATTATTTTAACTTAAACATAAAATATTTGAAAATGATAACGAAAAACTGAGTAACCAAACAGTGCCTTAATTTCTCTTCCAGTTAAAGTACCATGTGTTTGTGCTATTTATTTTAACTTAAACATAATTAGTTAAATTTAAGTATACAAATTGGTGCGCACTGTCGCAGGCACGCCCAAATTAAAACCTTACCTCAACACTAACCTGTAGTAGTGGGAGTAAGGGTCGATCCCACAGAGATTGGAATTACCTTATGTGATTCAGAAAGGGGGGATTGAGAGTCACAATTAAAATTAAGTAAACAATAGCAAAAATAATTGAGAGAAAGTGATTAATGAGAAAAGCGTTGGTTTCGGTCGATATTCACCATCAAGGGATTGCATTGATCATTGACAAAATTATCAATCTTAAACCAAATATCTATCATTGGGATTCTATCCCAGTTCCTCCTTAAGCCTAGTAAATTAATGACAATCGCACTAATTATACTCTAATTAACGAGCAATCCTTTAGCACATCGGTAAAGCATAACTTATTAACCGCATGAAGAACAAGAGAAACTAATAGAGCTAAACGAATACAAGCACATCGGTTATATTCAATTTGGTTGATATTCATCATAGGGTTAACGATTTATAATCCAAAATCCTTAATCCTATTTGCTTCACGAATCAAGTAATAAAAGCTTTGTTCAAAACCTAATTCAGCAGCTACACATACAATATACTAGTAGGCCTCTTAGCAATCACATGCATAATATTAAGAAAATAAGAACAGATGAATAAACAATACCCGGTTAAGATTGAATGCAATGAAATCAAATTCGTATCTCACAATGACATCAAATCCCTTGAGGTTTCAATCTCCCTCAACCAACTAAAGAAAATTAGCCGCGCAGGGCCATAGAAAACTAAACAAGAAGTAAAGAAAAGAGTTGAGAACTTGAATGAATTCTTTGCTGAATGAATCGATCGCTTCTCTGCTTACTTTCCTTCCTTTTTATAGATTAAACCCTCCTAGTCGAAGTAGGAAAGTTTTTTAGGTCAAATCTCCATCAATTAGGCTTCAAATCAGGCAAAAAAACTCTAAAATCGCGACTTCCGGAGCGGCGGCGCCGCGGCGCATAAGTTCAGCGCCGCGGCGCTGCGAAGCTTCATCCACGGGGTGCCGCGGCGCACCCATGCAGCGCCGCGGCGCTCGTGGTTCTGGGGCAAGGACGCCGCGGCGCCAATAACCAGCGCCGCGGCGCTACGAGACATCCATGACGGGCCGCCGCGGCGCCTAGAAAACGCCGGATTTTGCCAAAGTGCCGAACACGTTGTAGTTCTATGTTTCGTCTTTCCATAGCCTCTGGAAACAGCTCAATCGGAGCTCAAATGAGTGAGATATGCTTCCATTAGTGACGAAAGGTCAGAAATCAGCATTTTTCATGATTTTCTTCTATTTTTCTCTTCTTTTCTTCTTTATTATTCCTAAAAACATAAAACACACAATTTAATTAAAACCTATCTATTTATCATTTAAATAAAATAAAAAAAAAACATAAAATATGCTAAATACATGCTTAATTTAAAGCATGTCAAATACCCCCACACTTGCTCTTTTGCTTGTCCTCAAGCAAATTAAACCATGTGAACAATATTCAATAAATAAGGTAAGTGAAAGTCTTACCAATATATTGCCTCATAGTGAAAATTGAATGCTCTTAAAGAAATTTCAGAAAATTTAATGACTATGTGCAATATTCAATTTAAATGCAATTCAGAATTCATTTTTCTAGAGCCCTGAGTGTGTGTGTGTTTTGAGCAGTTCAATCATCTTTCATTCAAATGAGTTTATATATCTCAAGAAATCAAGTATGGATCTCTTCGTAGGATTTCCATAAGCTTATTTTTCCTGCTGCTCTCCACTAATGTAGGTCAAAACTACTTTTAGGATCAAAAGGACTTTATTTAGCTTGTAATGTGGCCAAGGTGAAGGGTGGGACAAAGGATATCAATGTAGGATCAGTCACCCAGCACCACATGATTAAAATTGATCTCTTGAGCTCTTTGCTTTCCTCCAATAATTTTGGGAAGATTTTCTCCCCACACTACTTTTCCTGCTTCAATCCATCATTGTCCTCTTTTTCTTTCACCCACAACATTTGTTCTTATATATATATATATAATTATTTTCTTTTTCTTTTTCTTTTGAAAATTTCTTTTCTTTTCCTTGCTCCACCCTTCCACCCTTTTTGTAAATAAAGCAATACAATACAAATATTCATCAAAATAATCATGGAGTGAGTGAATAGGGTAAAGAAAAAAAATAAGGATATACAAACTTTGGCTTATGGCTCAGTTATGGTTTTCAGAAGGAAAAGTTCATTAAGCTCAAAATAAAGGAACTAGTGTTATTTTATTACTTAGGTTAGGCTTGAAAGGCTCAATCTATCAAATAATGCCTAAATCATCTCCTAATTAATAGTATCAACCTAGGATTTCGCCTTAAGCATCATTCAAATAAGTTCTAGAATTCTTTCTGAGATCATAAAAAAGTTCTTTAAGTTGTATAAACTTTCTTTAAATAAAAGATAAATGAAATACTCAAAGTTGTTGTGCAAAATAGATTCAGGATTCTAGAAAATGGATAATAAATTGCAAAAAAAAAAATAATTAAAATTACACATAATTATGATTTTCCTACGTTTCTTAGGAGCTATTAGCAATTTAAACATTTATATCATTGGCTATTGGTTTCACTAACACAAACCCATAAATTGAAATTTTGTTCACATGCTCACCTCATGACAGGAATAAAAGTGCACACATCATAGAATTATAGTAATGCATCAAAGTAGAAAAGTGCACAAGTGTATGAGTTATTATACAGTCATCCAGCTGAATCATAAAGTGACCCCCCCACACTTAAAAACATACATTGTCCCCAATGTAAGAATATCAAAGAAAAAACACAATAGAGACAAGTAATAAAATAAGGAGGGGTCCAGGGAAACTTCCCTGATCAAGTGTCTTTGAATTCGACTCAATTGCTGATATGAGGTGTATAATCCTACAAAAGTAGATGAAGAATCAAGTTATGCAAGCAATATAATCGAATGGGAGGTGAGTATGGGTGATTGGAGGCAAGAAAAGGGATTTGGGGGTGAGAGAGAGCAAAAACCGCGGGTAGGAGAAGAGGTTCTCGCGAACCTCTTATAGAGAGCGCCGCGGCGCTCTCTGCTGAAACGCGGAGCGCCGCGGCGCTGACCCAATCTGGGTAGGGGCGCCGCGGCGCTGTTCTTGAGCGTCGCGGCGCTTGTGTGCGTCCACAGCTTTTTTTTTTTTTAAACAAATAAAACTATGAAAAGAAAAAAATAATAAGAAGAAGAAAAATGATTGTTGGGTTGCCTCCCAACCAGCGCCTTTGTTTTACGTCGTTGGCTCGACTCAAGGCTCCTTATGTCATTCAAGGAGGATCCTTGATGTCAACTTTGAATTGGCTTGCCTTTGAATGTACAGAATTCTGAGGTTCAGCTGCATTATGAAGAGGGAAGTTAGCATTAATCAAAGATTTAATTAAATGAGAACTCAACTTACCTGGAAATAACCGATGTCTTGAGTAGCTTTTGGCATCTAATTTAATTTCATCCTTTTGAGATCCTGCCAAAGCATGCGGTAACTTTCCTCTATCTTTGAGTAGGGCATATTTATCTGAAGTTATAACTGCGGGTGGTTCTCCACTGTATATGCCCTTTAAATGGCTAGGGAGGCTCTTTAAGCCTAGGTCAGAATACTGCAAAATAGAAGGTACAGGCATCTTATTAGAAATTGATAACAACATAGAAAAATCCTTACCTGTTTGCTGCACTTCTGGTGGTTCCTCTCCTATTATAACATTCTCGTCAAATTTGACATTTAGGGTACATTCCATAACCTCTTTCCTAGTAGGCTTACTAATGTCAACTTCCAAGTCATCTTTTTCATTTAGTGCAGAATTTTCTTCCTTTTGCATTAACGATGCTGAGGCTAGACTTTCAATTTCTGAATTTTGAGACTCTAGCCTGCTGACTGTTGTTGCTAATTGCCCAATTTGATTTGTTAAGCTTTCAATGCTAGCCCTTACCTCTTGTTGAAATTGATGAGTATTTTGTGTAAGAGATTCAACAATATCTTCTAAAGAACTACTTACCTGAAAATCCTGATATGCAGACTGTCTAGGATAATAGGCCTGTTGAGTATGTTGAAAATTTGCAAAATTTTGTTCTACAGGACTATTTTGTGCATTCCCATACCTTAAGTTAAGATGATCCTTCCATCCAGGATTGTACATGTTTGAATAGGAATCATACCTCACTTGTTGTGGTTCATGGAAACTATTAACCATATTTACCTGCTCAAATGACTCATCATAGAAAGTTGGGTACCCAAAAGGAGGATGCCCTATGGCTGAATAATTTCCATAGCACTTCTCTCTTTGCATATTTTCTACACGTTGACGAACAAGAGAAGTTAAATTTGCAAGTTGCTTTTCAAGGGAAGAACTACATACCTCACCAGCATATCTTAATGGAGAGCCCAGCCTAGTGCCAAATTGTTGAAAATTGGCTGCCATATTCAAAGTTATGAACAAAAAGAAAAGAAAGAAAAAAAAATCACAAAAGGTAAATTAACACAGTCCCCGGTAACGGCGCCAAAATTTGGTGCGCACTGTCGCAGGCACGCCCAAATTAAAACATTACCTCAACACTAACCTGTAGTAGTGGGAGTAAGGGTCGATCCCACAGAGACTGGAATTACCTTATGTGATTCAGAAAGGGGGGATTGAGAGTCGCAATTAAAATTAAGTAAACAATAGCAAAAATAATTGAGAGAAAGTGATTAATGAGAAAAGCGTTGGTTTCGGTCGATATTCACCATCAAGGGATTGCATTGATCATTGACAAAATTATCAATCTTAAACCAAATATCTATCATTGGGATTCTATCCCAGTTCCTCCTTAAGCCTAGTAAATTAATGACAATCGCACTAATTATACTCTAATTAACGAGCAATCCTTTAGCACATCGGTAAAGCATAACTTATTAACCGCATGAAGAACAAGAGAAACTAATAGAGCTAAACGAATACAAGCACATCGGTTATATTCAATTTGGTTGATATTCATCATAGGGTTAACGATTTATAATCCAAAATCCTTAATCCTATTTGCTTCACGAATCAAGTAATAAAAGCTTTGTTCAAAACCTAATTCAGCAGCTACACATACAATATACTAGTAGGCCTCCTAGCAATCACATGCATAATATTAAGAAAATAAGAACAGATGAATAAACAATACCCGGTTAAGATTGAATGCAATGAAATCAAATTCGTATCTCACAATGACATCAAATCCCTTGAGGTTTCAATCTCCCTCAACCAACTAAAGAAAATTAGCCGCACAGGGCCATAGAAAAATAAACAAGAAGTAAAGAAAAGAGTTGAGAACTTGAATGAATTCTTTGCTGAATGAATCGATCGCTTCTCTGCTTACTTTCCTTCCTTTTTATAGATTAAACCCTCCTAGTCGAAGTAGGAAAGTTTTTTAGGTCAAATCTCCATCAATTAGGCTTCAAATTAGGCGAAAAAACTCTAAAATTGCGACTTCCGGAGCGGCGGCGCCGCGGCGCATAAGTTCAGCGCCGCGGCGCTGCGAAGCTTCATCCACGGGGTGCCGCGGCGCTGCGAAGCTTCATCCACGGGGTGCCGCGGCGCACCCATGCAGCGCTGCGGCGCTCATGGTTCTGGGGCAAGGACGCCGCGGCGCCAATAACCAGCGCCGCGGCGCTACGAGACATCCATGACGGGCCGCCGCGGTGCCTAGAAAACGCCGGATTTTGCCAAAGTGCCGAACACGAAAGTTGTAGCTCTATGTTTCTTCTTTCCATAGCCTCTGGAAACAGCTCAAGCGGAGCTCAAATGAGTGAGATATGCTTCCATTAGTGACGAAAGGTCAGAAATCAGCATTTTTCATGATTTTCTTCTATTTTTCTCTTCTTTTCTTCTTTATTATTCCTAAAAACATAAAACACACAATTTAATTAAAACCTATCTATTTATCATTTAAATAAAATAAAAAGAAACATAAAATATGCTAAATACATGCTTAATTTAAAGCATGTCACAAATTAAGTAGAAATGTTAAATTGTTAAATAGAATTAAAAATCATTAATTTTTTTTTGTCGTATATTATTTAATTCTCGATAAGGTGTTAGATTATGAAGTTATGCATTAAAAATACATTATTCAATGAATTATTAATTAATTTTTTTGATTTCATAATGGTTTCAGTCATGGATAAGACTTGGATCCATAAACCTCGACACACTCGAGAGTATTTGGAAGGTCTACAAGGATTTTTAGACTTTGCAAATGCTAACTCGGGTGTGGAAGGTCAAATAATCTGCCCATGTCCAAAGTGCAGATTTAAAAAATGGCAAGCTACGAAGGTTGTGCGCCAACACTTGATCGTCAAGCCTTTTCCACAAGGCTACGATTTTTGGAGTGTGCACGGAGAAAGGGTAACATAAGATTCTGCTACAAGACATCAAATAGTACTACATGATATTCCAGAATGTCCAATCGTCCGAAATGACCCTGTGCAGGACATGGTCTGTGAAGTATTTGAAATTCATCATGAACATGAAAGTGTTGATTCTGTTGATATGTCGATTCCACCGTCAGGTGAAAGGATGGACGAAGGAACGAGAGATTTTTTTAAATTACTGAAGGATGGGCAAGAACCATTGTATGAAGGGTGTGACAAATACTCCAAATTGTCGTTTCTGGTGAATTTGTACCACATCAAGTGTTTGTGCGGGATATCCGACAAGGCTATGTCAATGATGCTACAACTATTGGTTGACGTTTTTCTGGATGCAAAGATTCCAACTTCGTTTTACGAGGCAAAAAAAATTATTAATAAGTTGGGGTTGAACTACAAAAAAATACATGCCTGCAAAAATGATTGCATGCTATTCTGGGGAGAAAATGAAAATAAAGATGCTTGTAACAAGTGCAGTGCATCGAGGTGGAAACCGAGGAAAAAATGGGAGAAGCGAAAGAAGGTGGCTAATAAAGTCCTCAAATACTTTCCATTAAAGCCCCAGCTACAAAGATTGTTCATGTCTTCTAAGACTGCCGAACATATGAGATGGTATTCCACAAACACAAATAGTGACGGTATGATAAGGCATCCGAGGGACTCTGAGGCATGGAAGAGATTTGACATCTTAAATCCTCAATTTGCATCTGATCCTAGAAATATGCGTTTGGGCCTTGCTACCGATGGTTTCAATCCATTTGGAAATTTAAGTATAAGTTACAGCATATGGCCAGTCGTACTGATCCCTTACAATCTTCCTCCTTGGATGTGTATGAAGCAGAGTTCTTTTATATTGTCAATGATAATTCCTGGTAGAAAGGCACCCGAAAATGATATAGACGTATTTCTGCAACCGTTGATTGAAGAGTTGAAGGAGCTATGGTTCGACGGTGTGCAGACTTACGATTCATTCAGCAGTGACATGTTCAATATGTATGCTGCTCTCATGTGGACAATTAGTGATTTTCCTGACCTTGGATGTTTATCAGGTTGTAATACTCATATTGGATTGGCTTGTCCACACTGTAATTTTGATTCAACTCCTGTGCGCCTTCCTCATAGTTGAAAATGGTGTTTTATGGGACATCATCGTTTTCTAAATCCGGGTCACAAATTTCGGCTTACCCGTAATAGGTTTGATGGAACAGAAGATAGAAGAAATCCTCCACTGCAATTGAACGGTGTAGATATTTTCAGACAAATTAATGATATTAACATTGTATTCGGAAAGAACGGAGAACATGAAGGTCGAGAACAGAGGTCCCGAGGTCACAGAGGGGTTGCAGCTGGGACTCAACAATGGCAAAAAAAGAGTATATTCTTTGAACTTCCATATTGGGCGAACAATTTATTGCGGCATAATCTTGATTTGATGCATATCGAAAAAAATGTCTGCGACAACATTCTGTATACTTTATTAAATGACACTGGCCGTTCAAAAGACCACATCAATGCACGAAGAGATTTACAGGAGTTAGGTGTTAGGTCAGAGCTTTGGCCTGATGAGAATGGTAAGTATTCGCCTGTTTTGTTCACGTTGACAAATGCAGGTAAAGATATCTTTCTCAAAACACTGAAAAATACCTCTGTGCCTGACGGATATTGTAGTAATATTTCTAGATGCATTGATTTAAGACAACTTAAGATTGGTGGGTTGAAAAGTCATGATTGTCATATTCTTATGGAACAACTACTACTGTTTGCCATAAGGAAGGCACTTCCTCAGCAAGTGTCTGCAGTTCTGATCGAGTTCTGTTCGTTCTTTCGACATATTTGTTCCAGAGCTTTAAATGTCAGCGAACTTGATCAACTTCAAAATCGTATTGTTCTGACGCTGTGTCATATGGAGATGATATTTCCTCCTTCCTTCTTCACAGTAATGGAACACTTAACAGTTCACTTGGTCCAAGAAGCCAAGTTAGGCGGACCAGTTCAATATCATTGGATGTATCCTATTGAAAGGTACAAGAATTTAAAAATTCAAATCTATTTTATCTTTTTTATGTTTTTTTTATTATCAATTTTTCATACCCGGTTTAACGTATGTTGTACAGATACTTGGGTAAGTTTAAGTCATTCTTCTGAAATAAAGTAAGGCCAGAGGGCTCAATAGCCGAGGCATGTGTTGCTGAAGCAGTTTTGATATTTTGTTCAAGGTATTTGGAGGGTGTAGAAACATTGTTCAATCGTCCTATTCGGGTCGACGATCGACCTGATGTGGCGACGTCGGTGGGGGGTACGTTGTTTTCACAAGTAGGAAGGCCAGTTGGTGGGTTCGAGTATTTCACCCTTTCTCCCCGAGAAAAATTGCAAGCCCATCGGCATGTCTTAATAAATTGTCCGGAAGTCAAATCTTATCTTTAGTGAGTACACCAAACTTTACTGTTATATTAATATTTATCTAATGGATATGAATCATTAAATTTACGACTTAATTTTTTTTTTCAGAGAATTTAGAGATTGGGTAAGACATAGCTTACGAAGTAGAACCCGATCGTCTTCTGAGATAGATAAAAAAGTTCATAGGGAGTTTGTTTCTTGGTTCACTCGTCGTGTAAGTATATACTTTACCTAGTCAATTTATATTTACAATCTAATATGAGCATAACTCACGACTCAATTTTTTTTCCCAGATAGCAAACGATAGTAGTGAGACATTATCAACTGAGCTAAAATTTCTGGCAATTGGGCCCTTGGATAGAGCACGCCGATACAGTGCATACAATATAAATGGATTTAAATTTTGAACCTTAGAGCGAGACCAAGGGTTGACAACCCAAAATAGTGGAGTTCACGGTATTTTTGGGACGAGGAGTTATGCAAGTAGCAGTGACAGAAATATGCAATTCGGTGGAGTGCCGTATTATGGAAAGTTATTGGATATTGTAGAATTGAATTATCACGGCCACTTTACAGTTACTTTATTCAAATGTATGTGGGCCAATACAACAACAGCGAGGGGCATTACAACGGATGGTTTCGAAGTGACATCTGTCGATTTTTCACGGTTGATTCATACCGGTGAAAATGACGATGACGAGCCGTACATCAAAGCATCCGAAGCGCATCAAGTATATTATGTAGAAGATGCGGTTGACAACAAATGGAATATGGTTGTACATTTGAAGCCTCGTGATTTATATGAGATGGGCAAAGACGATGATAATATTTCATATGATAGTGATCCGTTGCGCGTTCAAAATTTAAAAACATTATTTCCAGAAGAAACAGTGAATTTATGTCTGTTACGGTACTAATTTGACCCTGTATTATCTTGAATATATTTTGAGTTTGTTTATGAACAATTTATGCTTTTTATGTATTTTGATATATGATTTTATTATTTTCTTATTTTTAAATGAACAATTTATGAGGTGAAATTAATTTTATTAATTTTTTTCTGACAAGCATAGTGACGATGCAGAGGGGTAGATCTGGATTTGCGGGTAGAGCGACTGCGGCGACATCAGCTGGCCATGTTGCTCGCCCGGCTAGTAGCGAGAGAGGACAGCCTTACGATGATGAAACTATCCAGTCAGTAGATGTCCAGTCCACGGTATCTCCGGACTCGAGGGCGCTAGAGTCAGAGGCTGGACCGTCCACACTACCCCCATTTGACGATACAGCACCGGAGTCAAATCCCACCCCGTCCACAATCCCCTCTTACGATGCCCAGGAACCATACGACGATTTTGATATCAACCTGGACGTCAATGATTTGTTGGGTGGCGTTGAGGTGGAGCATCAGATTGCTCAACAGGAGCGTAGGCACAGGAGATCGTGGACAGTCGATGTTATAGGTATAATATAAAATATTTTTTATATTTATAATAATTAGCGTCCAAATATTGAGTTAACACATTTATTTTATATTGTAACAGATGAGACCAGTCAGGTGACGCCCAAACAGATGACTGTCCACGATGTTTGGGCGTTACCTAGTGGGCACAAGGTGGTTGTCCAGTGTAACGACATCCACTAGCCCATTAGAGACAGAGGTGGTCTCCTTGGTGTCTTCCTCGGCACCATTGGAGATAACTTCCGTTTCTTTCCGATCTCATATAAAGATTGGAGGAGCATTCCCGAGGATTACAAGGCCGGAGTGTTTCATGACACGATACAGGTATGAAATGTTAATTCTTCTTAAGTATACTTTAATATTTTTAATGTTTAACTCAGATTTTTATTATTATTTGTAGACACATTTTAATGTGACGGGCTTGCACAAGAAGATCATTTTACAGTCACTTGGAGCCAAGTGGAGAGCTACGCGTTATAATGTGTTTCGGCTCAAGTACGACGGGACCAGGACGAGGGAGGAGTTGCTGAACGACGTACCCTCTGGCATTCCACGTGACCAATGGGCTACGTTCGTTGATTACCGGCTGAACACGAGGACCAGAGTAATTTTTTATATTAATTTTTTCATATATATTTTCTTTTCAAAAACATTGATTAATTATTTTATTTATACATTTATTTAGGATGTGGCTGCTCAAAATAGACATAACAGAAGACGTATGATGATGCCACATACAACTGGATCCAAGAGCTTTGCACGTAGAAGGGTTGAGCTTGTGAGTTTTATTTCAAAAGAATTTTATTCCTTTTTAAATAAAAAAATTTTTCTTTAAAATTTTTATTAATTGTTTATTTATTCAGGAGGCGAAAGTTGGGGGCCAGTGACTCGCGATAATGTATGGACGGCAGCTCATAAAAGGGCTGACGGAAAATACATCAACGACGAGGCTCGAGCAGTTGCGGTATGTAAAATATAGCTATTGTTATGTTAATTCAAAATTTTATTTGATTATTTGTTAATTGTAATAAAAATTTAATATCTTTTTTTCATTTTATAGGAAAAAATTGTCTCGATCCAATAGGAGGATAGCTCTTCCCAAGAGCTCTCGACAAATGATTCACTTGCGAGAGCCTTAGGAACTGCAGAGCACTCGAGTCGTGTTCGAGGATTTGGATTAAGTGTTTGTCCAACCCAAATCTTCGGACGTCCCTCTGTTGGATCGAGCTCATCATCTGGGTCTGGGCTTTCATACACTGAATTACAAAATGAGGTGGCTCATCTGAAAGCGGCCATACATGAGCGAGACGTCGAGCAGCAGCGACGAGAGGCAGAACGAGAGGCTCGTGACGATGACATGATAGCTCGACAGAGACAGATGGAGGCAGCTATGGCGTTCTTACTCCAGAACTTTCCGGGTCAAGTGCCGTCTGACATTGCACTTGTTCCGAGTGCAAATATTAGGGTAATATTTAAATTCTGAATTTTATAAATAATTGTTATTATTAATATTTTTAATTTCAAAACACTTATATAATAAAATTAATTTTCAAGTCCCTAGTGATAAAGGCAGTGGACATCAAGAAGATCAGATGCCACAGAGTCCTCAGGGTCCTAGTTGATAGTTGATGATATATATTTATTGTATATTATTATTTTTGTACAAAAATGTATATTGTAGTTTTAATGTTTAAGTCATTATTAATTTTAATTCTATAATTTATTTGTGAATGTCATTTACATTATTCTATTTATTTTTAAATTTTTAATATGTAACGATATAAGAGATAAAAAAAGTTAACATTATAAAATAGACAATTTGAGACAAGAAATTATATTTTAAAAAATTAAATATAATAATTATAATATTAAACTAAACTTAATTAAAATATAAATTATGAAATTTAAGATAAAAATTGAAAATAAATAAATAATAATGTCAGTTATAATTATTAGAATAAATATATATATTTGAAAAGAAGAAATATGGTAATAATAATATAAACATAAATAATCTTGAAAAATAATAATTTTTAATAAAAATTTAAAATTAGAAATGTATAATGACGGTTGTACCAACCGTCGTTATATCCAATGTATAACGACGGTTCCTTGAACCGTCTTTATTTCAGACACAACGACAGTTCGTACAACCGTCGTTATATCTAAATTACTTACAACGGTTGTACGAACCGTCGCTAAACCCTGTCGTAACGACGCTATCCCCATGGTTGGTCCAAATCGTCGCAAAGCCAATGTCTCGGTGACAGTTTTGATAAACGTCGTTAAGGCAGTTAGCGACGGTTATAACCGTCGCTAAAGCCATTAAATAACCGCCGCTAAACTCCGCTATTCTTGTAGTGACATATATGTGTTTAATTTTTATACGGATGTTTTAATTAATAATGTGTATGTAAACCTAAAATTATATCAGTATTAATGGTATACCATAAATCTTAATTATGTTTGGTTAATTTAATTGAATGTTATTATAAGTTAAATAGTTAGAAGTAGAGAAGTAATAACTTCATGAGATTTTAAAAATATATATATGTATACAACAACAATAGCAAAGCTTTTTCCCACTAGGTGGGGTCAGCTACATAGATCAAATGGGGCCACAGTGGTCTATCATGAATGAGATCAAGAAATATGTTATTAACTATTGAGTTATTCTTAATAGTTTCACTTATTATTTTCTTTGATCTCCCCCTACCTTTAATTATCGAACTATTCTCTATCTGATCTACCCTTCTCACTAGGGTTTCTGCAGATCTTCTCCACACATGACCAAACCACCTTAAGCAAAATTCTACCATTTTTTTAACAATAGGTGCTACCCCAACCTTCTCTCTAATGCACTCATTTCTAATCATATTTCTTCTGGTGTGTCCACACATCTAGTACAACATTCTCATCTCTGCAACATTGAGTTTATCTTCATGTTATCTTTTAATTGCTCAACATTCAGTACTATGCAATATAGCAGGAAAAATATATATATATATATATATCTAAAAAAAAAGATTTGTTACAAGTGGTAGATATGCGTGGATTTGTCCTAAACACATGCTCTATCTTGTAAAATTAATAATAATTATTAATTTTTATAAAGATTAGCCTTTCCTTTTCTTATATAGAAATTGAAGATTAGATTATCTGTTTTTAAGAATGAAGAAAAATAGATATGGTTCTTGGAAGAAAAAAAATGCTTTCTATAAACTGGTCATTGGAAATTTGTCTATCCCTTCTGAAATTAAACATTGTGAGAAAAAGCATTAATTATATTTCAGGAGTCTTTAATTGGATGCCTTTCAAGGTCGTTATCCATAAGTAGGAAAATACAGGACAAACTTGGAATTTATCAGAACAGGATAAGCTAGTCATACAAGGCATTGATAATTCCAAACATAATCATGCGCCCCTTATATATAACAAGCATTATCTGAAACATTTCCGAGTTCCAACTCAAATACTATACCTTTATCCTCCACTTTACAGCACTCTTAGGTCTGAATTCTTCTGCTTTTTCTTTGTCATTTTAAACTCAAAACTTGGAAGCCGATCTCTCTCTCCTTCCAAACAATCAAAACCAGTTCTCATAGTACTATTTTCAATCTATTTTGTGCAGTGATGATGGGGAGAACACCATGCTGTGATGAAAATACTGGTTTGAAGAAGGGACCTTGGACCCCAGAAGAGGATAGAAAACTGGTAGATTACATTGAGAAACACGGACATGGGAGTTGGAGAGCACTTCCGAAGCTAGCTGGATTAAATAGATGTGGAAAGAGTTGCAGGTTAAGGTGGACTAACTATCTAAGGCCTGATATTAGAAGAGGAAAATTCTCTGAAGAAGAAGAGCAAGTTATCATCAATTTGCATGCAGTCCTTGGCAATAAGTAATAATCTCTTCTGAAACTTACTGTAATATACATATTCTCCTGAAACTATATATATCTTTCAACATGGAAATTTGCATTCAGTTATCCTAAATGGTATATAACCTTAAAAAATTGTTTTGAATGAAGGCCCTTTAAACTGAGTCCTAGGTTATGATTATGATTTATGAAATGTTTATAATTTCCATTACTAGGTGGTCGGCTATAGCGGGTCATCTGCCAGGGAGAACAGACAATGAAATCAAGAATTTCTGGAACACACATTTGAAGAAAAAGCTTCTGCAAATGGGTTTAGACCCAGTGACCCACCGTCCTAGATCAGATCATCTTAATCTTCTATCCAACCTGCAACAGTTGCTAGCTGCTGCAAACATTGGCAGCAGTTTCACAAACCCTTGGGACATTAATAATGCTCAAACATTGCATCCTGCAGATGCCACCCAACTAGCCAAACTCCAATTGCTTCAGAACATACTTCAAGTCCTCAGTGCCAGTCCTGCCTCAAACTTAGAAGCACTGATCAATCCCTTTGGGTCATCATCCTCATCACCACCAGACCATCTTATATATGAACTATTTGGCCTAAGCCATTCTAAGCTCCAAGGTCTTTATAACGGTTCAACTAGTTTTCCTTCTCTAAATCAGCTCAACTTGTCAAACTTTGAAGCTCTTCAGCAGCTACCCCAAACAAGTGAGTTTCAGAATATAAGTGGCGGCAATAGCAGCTGCCGAGACAGAGAGTCTAAGAAAAATGAACAGCTTCATAAGATTGCATATTCTCCTCCGGCATCATCAAGTTCGTTTCCAAATCTAGTTTCAACCTCACCTGAATGCTCCCCAATTAAGAAAATGAAAAACAAGGTAAACCAAAATGAGTGCTCTAATCCTTCTTCCAATTCAACAACCTTTGAAATGTGGGGAGATTTCATGGATGAAGAAGCAAGCGATGCTTATTGGAAAGATCTCATAGAGTACGTGTCCTTTTCACCAAATTCTTTCTGGCTAGCTTTAATTGGCACGGCATATTATATGGCTCCCTATTTTTGTTTTTTTCATTTTAATCTCCAATTTTGGTTATTAAATTTTTCTTTTGTATTTTTTTTTCTTATTTGACTCCAACTCAATTCTCTCTCTCTCTCTCTTTCCTTTCATTTGCAGCGAAGAATCTAACCAGCCGTGGTCAATCTCATAAAAGTTGAAGGCATTCAAGGTTTATATCAGAGCATCATGGGATATATCATTATTCTCTTTCTAGAATCAAACTATTGTTCATTATTTAGGTATAATTTGTTGAATATATTTATATATGTATTTGAAGATTGATTTTTGGATTCAATCATTAAACTTCCATTGTATAGACTTTTCTTGTGAGCCTTTCCTTATACAGCAAAGAGATTGTAATTATTTTTACATAATAAATAAATTTCAACTCATTCATATATATTCAGCTTTTCATTCTTTATGTCAATCATTTGCAATGGGCTATTCCGCCATATATAGTTTTTAGCCCTTTTATATATGAGACCTTGAAATTTGAATGCTATGCATGTGATCCACAGGTTATCAATCACCTTTTCCCAATAAATACTTTATAAACCTCTATTTTGGATCATTAAGTGGTGTCAGCAAGACTGCTAGAATTAAGTTCTGTTACATATGTGAGAGTTAGGAGATAATTTTGATAGGTAATGCTAATTATATGAATATGAACAACAGATTCAACGGGTCTCTACGAGGTGTTTAATTTTTGCCAACTCTTACTCATTCATTATTTGGTGTCTACAAAAAACCAATTAGGCATTGAGGAAATTCCAAAATTTTGTAGTACAAACAGAAAAAAATTTAAGTGGAGTTAGCGAATTAAATAATTTTTTTGACTATAAGCCAATAAAAAAATGTCATATGGTGGACTCCACTTCATATATTTACATGCGACTATTTTTCAGTGGTTTAGTCTTAAAAAACTTCAAACATAAATTCTATTTAAGAATTTTTCGTAGAAAATTTCAGACTCTTATATATCTTTGAAAATTTACCCTTACCTCTGTGTCATTTACCCGAATATTCATGATATTGGCCTAACATCATAAAAACACCATTTCAATTTTTCGAAGAGAGAAGAGAGGAAAAAAAAAGACCAAATAAACATAATGGATACCTGAAGTTGAAACCTCTGAAGAATGGGTGAACCTGAGTGAATATTAACGAATTAGTTGAGTTAATACTAAGACACGAAATGGATCTGTGATAGAGACCCATTTGTGTTCTGAAGTAAGAGGATCTGATCATTTATATGAGACAAAGCATGCATGTCTACTTCTCAAACACTTACGAAAACATTGCCCAGAAACCCATTTCGTTAATCAATGAAATTTCTCTCGACATTCTTAGAAAGCAGCATGGAAAATCAAATGGTGTAAATTACTTAAAAGGTGAAGTTAGTATGATCTTTCTTCATTAACTGGTTGATAATGTTATCTACCTTTTCGTAAAAAGTCAAGATTTCTTGTTATCCATTAGGTAAGACTATTTCTTTTGATTCCGACTCAATACGCAAGGAAAAAACTACAACATATTATTAATTCTTAATTACCACCTCTCTCTCTTTACTTTTTCCGCACGTGTAAGCACGTGCCAATACTCAAGATAAATACGTTTGTACATTACAGTGGAAACATCCATTATTTTAAATATATGAATATTTAAATAAATTTAATATATTTTATCAATAAAATAATATTATTTCAATTTAACAACATATTATAATTTTTTAATGTTGTATTAAATTAATGTAAATATGGTTAATATTTATGATTAATGTTTAATTTGGTTTGAATAAAATTAAAGAAAGAAAGATTTAATATATATAAAACGTTGGATAACAAATATCAAGCTTCATTGTGGATACTTTATAGAGTGGGCTAGCATAGTACCACTCTGTTGGGTTTCAAATCCTAATACGATACCTGTGTCTTCCAAAATTATTTGGTGGGCTAGTTCATCTTCGAGCCAACTGATTCAATATTGTTTTTCAGTCAAATCGGTAAGTCTAATATGATTTTTAACATTGGAAACATCTTATAAGGAATTATATTTTGAGTGTGAAGTGTGAATGGAATAATAGATTTTCAAGGGAAATTAACCTATTATTTAGACCAAGAAAATTTAGTGTGAAATGTCAACATTGTATGTATACGTTTGACTTATTATGACTATTTTTATTTGATTATAGGCCAATATATAGTTCATTGTTTGGAGCTGATGTTCCTTTTAATTGGGTGACAATAATAAATATAATAAGCATATATGAGAAATATATTATATGATTATAAAAATAATATGATTTAAAAAATAAATCAAAATGTTATTTCATTTATAGCATGACTGATTATGAGTTCTTGAACTTCCTAAAGTAAATGATAATAATAATAACAATAAAAATAAAACACAAGATAATAAAATATCACTACAAGAAAATTGAGAATCAAAGACTTTTCTGTGACAACAAAAAAAGTTGTCACCGAAAAAGACTTTCAGTGACAACCTCAAGAATTCATCACTTTAATGTATACTTTTAGTGAAGACTTTTAAAATTTGTCAAGAAATACAATCTTTCAGTGATGATTTTAGAGGTCGTCACATAAACGATAAGTTTTTATGAAATTTTTTTGGATTAGTCACTCAAAATTTACTTTCAGTGTCGATTATGTCACGAAAAGTTAAAAAATAAAAATTTCTTTTTCCAACTTTTTAGTGACATCTTGGTTGTCATTAAAAGTTAAAAAAACAAAAAGAAATTTTCTTATTCTTATATTTTAGTGACTAATAAGTCATCACTAATAGGTGAAAAATACACCCAAATGTTTAGGGGTGACTTGGTTGTCACTAAAAATTTTTTAAAAAAGAAAATTTTCTTGTTCTAATAGTTTAGTGATGAACAAGTCGTCACTAATAGGTGAAAAACACACCCAAACCCTAGGTTGTGTTGTGGTTCCAAAAGACAACATTTTGGATTTTTAAAAATTAATTTTTAATATATTTTTATATCTATATTATATATAAAAATGAGTGCATTAGAGGGACAGTTGGGGTACCACCTATTGTAGAAAAAATGACAGAATCTCGCTTAAGTTGGTTTGATCATGTCTGGAGAAGAGTATATCAGATGGAGAGCAGCTTGATAATTAGAGGTAGAGGGAGGTCAAAGAAAATAATTAGTGAAACTGTTAAAAATGATCTAACAATTAATAATATATCTATTGATCTCATTTATAATATGTCACTACAGCATCATTTGATCTATGTAGCCAACCCTTACTTAATGGAAAAAGGCTTGGTTGTTGTTGTTGTAATTTCTAATATATTTTTAACATTTAACTTTTTTCAACAAATTAGTTTCTCTTTAAAAAAGTAAAGAAAAAATAAAATATAAAAATATAAAAATTAGTTGAAAAAATAAAATATGGGAATACATTTGAAGAGAAAATAATTTTTTGAAAAAAATTTAAAACATATTAAAAATAAATTAAAAAAGGAAAAAAGTCCAAACACAACCAAAAGGTTGGGTTTTGCCTCTGCGCGGGTAAGGAGGATCTATCCTACCCAAACTAAAACATGAAAAAAAAATGCATTCTTCTTTCTCTTGCTATGAAGCCTCTACAAAGCCAAAATCAAGCTCTCAAACCTCACTTCTCCACTCTTGAAGTTAGTCCCAGTTCTTAGAGAAACGTACTTTAATTTGCAGCTTCACGGTTGAAAGGTGCTTGAATTTGCAGCTTTGTGGGGGACATTGTTGAAGAATCCATCTTGAAGTATCCAAGGTACTCTAATTCTCCTTTAATATTTTACATTTTGTCTTCTCAGTTTGGGGGTTTTAATATTTTAGTTAAGATTGGTGTTTTTTTCATGCATTTGAGCTAATTTTAGAGGGTTGTAGTGACTGCTAGGGCACGACCAGAAGCATACCAGTTTTCGTCTCTTAGCCTCCCCCTCATTCTCTGCTTCCCTATAATCAGAAATCTGCTTTGTGAAGTGATTTTACCCTATCTGCGTCTTTCTCCCTCTCTTTCGTCTTTTAGCCTTGTCTTCACCCTGCTCGTCATTTTGGATTCTTTAGAAATATAATGAAGTTTTTCATATCTCCTTTAAGAAAAAATAGCAAATTAACAAAAGCAATCTCAATCTCACAGTCGAATGAGCTATAAATCAAACTCAGAGTAGAAGATTTTAATACTCTAGTTGCTAGAGTTGTTAGTTTAGAAGTCTATTAAAATAGTTTTTTGCATGTCATTTTGTTGTAATAGAGTTGAGACTTGTAATAACTCCATTTTTTTACACACACACACACACACACACAGATATATATATATGTAAAATCTCATGAAGTTATTATCTCTTTACTTCTAACTATTTAACTCATAATAACATTCAATTAAATTAACCAAACATAATTAAGGTTTATGGTATAACATTAACACTAATACAATTTTGGGTTCACATACACATCATTAATTAAAACGTACGTACAAAAATCAAACACATATATGTCTACATCTTATTCATCCATATTGACTAGTTTCGGAGATACGGGTGCGGGTGGTCCTTCACCAAGATCTTAGCCAACTCGTCTCATCGTACATTAAAAGTCGGTCATAGAGAGTATCTGCATATTTAGTATTCTGAACATGATATGAAAATATAGTGAGAATTAAATTATAGCAGGTTTAACAATAAATCATAATTATCATTAATATTGCTCGTCATGTTATGTTCATTTGTATAAACTATAGCAAATATCTTAACACACATGAATGCACTTTATCTATGCACATGAAAATCGTGTAGTAATGATATTGGCACGAATAACTATTTTCAGAATATCATATAATGGCTATCAACTTATTTTCATATCAAGCTACTCCAGTCAGAGTGAATACTTTCTACTCTTCGGTACAGACTTTTCTCACTCTGTCCGACATGGCACACTTTCTCTTTCTTTTCACAATAGTATAATCATAACCGTGAGTAGGGAGTCCCCTATTGGTGTACCACACGGACAGCCATGTGACTGTGCTGGACTCTTTTCTTTTCTTTTCACATTAATAGCCAAAAATATGATTTCAATAACAAGTATGTTCATTATACTCACATGCCATAATTTATCATCAAAGTATAATCATGACGAAAAATCATTGGTAAAATGCAATCATGCCATGATCATAATCATTTTCGAATATCACTTTATAAAACATTTTCATGTCAAAATTACACACTTAATATGGTAAGAAGTTCATGCAATGGCAATGGCAATGGTTAGGGCATACCTAGTTATTTATTATTTTCATTTATAAAATTCTTCTTCTTTCATAAATATTATTTTCATCTTTTCATTTTCTTTATGCTTGACCTCTAGTTAATTTCCTCCTACTTATATTATTTTCAACACATGTTCTCACAAATTTTATAGGCCATTATTCTCCAATTTGATTTCTATTATTACCTTATAGTTAATAATGTTCATTTAGGGTAGAAAAATGTTGAAAATAAGCTTTACAAACTTTCAACACGGCCTGGTCGTGTCCTGTAACACATCCATGCTTTAGGCTTTGAAAAACCCTTGTCCGCACCAAATACAGCCTGGCCGTGCCCTAAAACACGACCATGCTCTATGTTGGGTGTTGTCCCTTGATGTAGGTTTTCATCTAGTCTGACCTTCTCTCACTAATTAGAGCACAACTCTCTCATTTTAACTCTGATTGAGGTGGATCTCTGTGTATTTAAAGTTAAGACAATAGTATAAAACTATTATGTTGAATATTTTAGTAAAATTGTAAGAAATCTTGGCATTATTAATCCATCAAATTCAATGTTTTTTCTTCCCAGTTAGGTTCTGGTCTCCACTTACTAATCTGACCATATCTCCCTCCTATGGACTCCAAATTGAGTGATTCTTGTAACAACCTTTTTTTTATATTATACAATATAGAGTTCACATACACGTCATTAATCAAAACGTACGTACAAAAAAATCAAACACATAAATAACTACATCTTATTTATTTTGGTTGACCAATTCCGGAGATATAGGTGCGGGTGGTTGCACCTTCATCAGGATCTGAACCAACTCGACCACAAACATATTATTTGATTCTGAGATCTGTCCAACATAAAGTAACTCGATCCAACGTACACTAAAAGCCAGAGCCATAGAAAAATCTACATAACTAATTTTCTGACCATGATATGGAAATATAGTGAGAATTAAATCCCAGTAAGTTCAATAAATCATTATCAATATAGCTCATCACGTCATGTTCAACTGTATAAACTATAATAAATATCTTTGGTCACATGAATGCACTATATCTATGCACATGAGAATCGTATAGTAATGACATGTATGACAAGATTAATTTTTTTCAAAATATCATATGATGACTATCAATTTATTCTCATATCAAACTACCCTGGTCAGGGTGAGTATTTTCTACTCTCCGGTACGGGCTTTTCTCGCTCCATCCGACATGGCCCACTTTTTCTTTCTTTTCTCATTAACATGATCATAACCGTTGGTAGGGCGTCCCTTACTGGTGCACCACACGGATTACTATGTGACCGTGCTCATTTCTTTTCTTTTCAGAATGATAGCCAAAAATATGCTTTCAATAACAAGTATGTTCATCAAAATACAACTATTACCAAAAATCATTGGTAATCATGCCATGAACATAACCATTTCAAATATCACTTTATAAAATATTTTCAAGTCAAAATTTCACACTTAAGATGGTAAGAAGTTCATACAATAGCAATGGCTATATCATATACTAGTCATTTATTATTTTCATTTATAAGATTCTTTTTTTTTAAATATTAATTTTATTTCTTTATTTTCTTGATGCAGGTTTTCATCCTATCTAACCTTCTCTTACTAATCAGAGCATAACTCCCTCAATTTAACTCCGATGTAGGTGATCTTGGTGTTAATTTCAAGATTAAACAATTATTTAAAACTATTATGTTGAATAGTTTAGTGAAATATTAAGAAATAAAGGTGATATTACTCCCTAAAAGTACAAGTTATTTCTTCTCGGATAGGTTCTGACCTCTACCTACTAATCTGTCCATATCTCCCTCATAAAAATTCCAAATTAAGTTATTCCAGTGGCTAAAAAACTGTGACACATATAGAAATAACTTTTATGTTTATCATTTATTTTAATTCCCTACAGAATGTTCCCAGAAATTAAAACACAGAAGCTATCCAAAAATATTCTTTCCTGATTAACCAATTTTTGACCACTGCTTACTAATCGGACCATATCTACCTTATACGGACTCTAAATTGAGTGATTTCAGTGGCTAAAAATCTGTGACACATATAGAAATAACTTTTATGTTAATCATTTATTTTTGTCCCTATAGAATGTTCCCAAAAATTAAAACACAGAAGCTATCTAAAAATATTCTTTCCCAATTAACCAATTTCTGACCACTGCTTACTAATCGGACCATATCTACCTTATACAGACTCTAAATTGAGTGATTCCAGTGGCTAAAAATCCGTGACACATATATGTATAATTCTTATGTTAACCATTTATTTTAATTCCCTACAGAAAATTCTCAGAAATTAAAACACAAAAGCTATCATAACACATTCTTCCCTGATTAACCATTTTCTGACCACTGCTTACTAATCAGGCCATATCTACCTCATATGGACTCCAACTTGAGTGATTCCAGTGGCTAAAAATTCGTGAGACATAGATCTACAATTTTCATGTTAACCATTTGTTTTAATTCCTTACTGATGCTTCCCAGAAGTTTAAAAACTGAAGCTTAAAATTTTGCCATCCATAGCCATACCTATGCAGAACTATCTACACCAGCCTAAGTATTCAAACATACATAATATGTAACATGATATAGCAACATCCATGACCAATCATCAAAGTTTTAAGATCAAAATCTCATATAAATATTATAACTTTCAAAAGTTTTCTTCAAAAAGAAATATTGTTAAACTTACCTTGAGCACTTAGTCCTTTAGATTTCTCCTTCCTCTTTCTTCCTTTCTTCCTCTCCTTTCCTCACTCTACCTTGCTTCTATTTTTCCTCTCCCTCACTTGGACGAAATTCTAATGTTATAAGGGTGGGTTTTGCTTATATAGACTATCAAATAATTCACCTTTCATAATTATGGGTCTACCTTATCACAATTAGGATGCACTTGGTTGAAGTTTTGGAAAACAAACAACTTATGTTCTTGTCTTCCTCTTCCTTAGTCAAGATATGCATAGGAAAAGGAGATTTGTATTTTGAAAATTATGATGATATGTTCTTAAGATAAGGGACAAGGTCCCTTTGATTTAGGGATTCATTTCCTTTTGCTTTCGTCTTAATAAAGTATGATAGGTTTGCCTTTTTAGGTGGCAAATTTCCAACCCTTGAATCTTCCTTGCTTAACTAAAATTATTTGTGTAGGATAATGATGTTTTGTCATAATGCTATGTATTATTTCCCACTTGCTAAAATTATGAGTGTAGGATATAGATGTTTTGTCCTAATGCCTTGTATTATCATACCACTTGCTAAAATTATGAATGTAGGATATCACACCACTTGCTAAATTTTTGTCTTAATGCCATGTCACCTAATCTTGATTATAACATTATTTCATCACTTTATTTTATTTTTATTTTTATTTTTCCTCTTGGGTTTGGGCTCATTCTTGCCCATTTTCTTTACTTTGGATAAAATTCTACCTTTCATAATGGGCTTAGTCACATTTTCATGATTTTTGGGCTACCGGTCCAATTTCTATATCCTAGTCCAAGTCTATGTTTTATTTCTTCCTTGGGCTATCCTATTGGCTTGCTAAAAATTCATGTGAAGTAGAAAAACTCTATATGAAGTGTCCATAGGTGAAAGCCCAATTTATGGGTGGAGATACTAAACTTAGTAACTTTAACTCTTAAATTAGGAAAAATTACCCTAATCCAATCTTCTTGAAATTTTAATACCTTTACTGACTTTACAAAAAATTATCTTTCTTACCCAAGAATTTCACCTTTCTATAGTATATTTATTTTTAATATTTTCTCTTAAGTTTTCTCTCTTTACCTATTCCATTAATGTTAGAATATTTCTATACATATACGTAAGGTAAAGAATTTATAAGGATTATATTTCCTTAGATATCTAAAAATTGTCTAATAAATTTTATTTTCTTACGGGATGTTATAATTCCAGTAGATAAAAATCTGTGAGACATATATCTATTTTTTTATCTTGATAATTTTCTTTAATTCCCTATATATTTGGCCCATAAATTCAAACACAGAAGCATACTTAACATATTCTTTCATGGTTAACTAGTTTCTGAGTAATGCTTACTATTCTGATCATATCTCCCTCCTTTGAACTCCAAATTGGGTGATTCCAGTGGTTACAAATCTGTGAGACATATATTTACATTTTTCATGTTAACCATGTCTTTCAATTCCTAACTGATAATTCCCAAAATTTCAAAAAACAGAAGCTTCTCTGGTTACTCTAAAATCTAGTTTTCTTACCAAAGCCTTCCTAAGGTTCTAGTTCATCCTCTTATTACGTCCTCTTCCATTTTCTTCCTAATTTACCTCTAACCATAAGATTACTAATTTCAACTTTTTAATCAGATTCCTTACACTTAATTTAATATATTCCATCATCTAATTCTCAAGAAAACAAAAATCAAATCATGTATTATTAAGCGTGTTTTCCAATAGAAATTTCTCATGGTCTTCTTCTAAGTGTTTAAGGCCATACTCATTTTATCAATCTAATCATATTCCATCAATGTTTCACCATATTCAAATATACATAACAGCAGCATAAAAGACCTAAAATTTTGCCAACCATATCCATATCTATGTAGAACTTTTTACATCAACCGAAGTATTCAAAACATCCATCACATGCAAGATCAACATGTAACATGATATAGCAACATCCATGGCCAATCATCAAGGTAGCAAATATTGTAAATTTATCAAAGTTCTAAGATCAAAATCCCATATAAATGTTACAAATTTCAAAGCTTTTCTTTTGAAAGAGATATTGTTAAATCTACATAAAGATCTCCCTAGCTCACTTAGTGAATTATTTTTCTTGTTTCCTCTTAAAGGAAGTGGAAAGATTCCTCCCTTCCCTTAACTTTTCTAGCAGTTCGAATAAGAGAGGGAGGGTGAGTTTTGAACCCCAAGGATGAAGAGAAAAGATGGATTCAAGTGGAGATTAAGCTAACTTACCTCAAGTACTTAGTCCTATAGACTTTTCCTTCTTTCTCCTTTCTTTCTTCTCATTTCTTTCTCTCATTTTGTCACTTTACCTTGCTTCTTTTTTTCCTCTCCCTCACTTAGAAAAAATTATAATGTTATAAGGGTAGATTTTGCTTAAATAAATTATCAAGTTGTTCACCTCTCATAATCATGGGTCTACCTTATCACAATTAGGATGCACTTGGTTTCTTTTTGGGGGAAGACAACTTATGTTCTTGTCTTCCTCTCCCTTAGTCAAGATATGCATAGCAAAAGGAGATTTGTATTTGAAAATCATAATAAAATGTTCTTAAGACAAGGGACAAGATCCCTTTGATTTATGGATTCATTTCTTTTTTCTTTTGTCTCACTCAAGTATGATAGGTTTGCCTTTCTAAGTGGCAAATTTCTAGCCCTTGAGCTTCTCTTGCTTTGCTGAAATTATTTGTGTAGTATAAGGATAATTTATCATAATGCCATGTATTATTACCTACTATATCATCATATAACTTGCTAAAATTATGAGTGTAGGATATAGATATTTTGTCCTAATGCTATGTGACCTAATCTTGATTATTATTACACAACTATTTCATCACATAATTCTGATTTGTCCCTCTTGGATTGGGGCTCATTCTTACTCATTTTCTTTGCTTTGGCTAAAATTCTACCTATCATGGAGGGCTTGGTAACATTTTCATTATTTTTGGGCTATCGGTCCAACTTCTATATCCCAGTCCAAGTCTATGTTATATCTCTTGCTTAGGCTATCCAATTGGCTTACTAGAAACTCATGTGAAGTGAAAAAAAAACTCTATGAAGTGTCCATGGTGAAGGCCCAATATATGGGTGTAGATGTTAAACTTAGGAGCTCTAACTCTTGTATTAGGAAAAATTACCCTAATCCAATCTTCTTAAAATTTTAAGACTTTTACTTACTTCCAAAAATTTACCTTCCTTACTAAAGAATTTTGCCTCTCTTTGGGATGTTATTTCTATTTTTTCCTCTTAGATTTTCTCTCTTTACCTATTCCCTTAATGTTAGAAACATTTTCTATGCATACACATAAGGTGAAGCATTTCTTGTAATAGTCGTAAATTTAATAAAGTTCAAAGTCAAGATAATTTTGAATCAAAGAGAGAATCTTGAAAATGGAGATGAATCGGTGAAAATAAGTTTATATATTACATGGATTAAAGAATTACAAAAGGAATATGAGAAATTACGTTCTGGGGTCAAAATGCAATTTCTTAAAAGTTACGGGGTCAAAGTGTAAATAAGAAAAATTTGCAAGGACCTCCCTCTGAAAGTGAATTTTTGTAGGAAGGTCCCTCGGGATATTTTAAGGGCCTTAGCCGCCTCTAGAACCGCATAATTAGAAAATTTTCTCTCTCTCCTCCAATTTTCTCCATGAAAACCCTCTAACTTTTCTCTATGATTTCTCTGCAACCGGACCTCAGATTTCGACACCACCATTGCCAACGGACTCAGGACAAAGAGTTCTACAAATCCATCTGATTGGTTTCTGGAGAATTGGTCAGAGATTGGCCAGAAAATTGAAGAAAAAATTGCCTAAAAAGGTAATCCCCGAAATTCTTATATGTGGCTGTCTAATGCAAAAACTAACACCGGAAATTGATCCAAAAGCACCAAAACCTTTGGATCTCAAATTTCAGGTCGACCCACCACCGCACGCTCCCCGACACGTCGAATCTCTCTCGGCTAGTGAAACCCACGTGCAGCGCCTTTGGCGACGCGTGTAACGCGTGGCATCCGAACCCTGTTGCGTTGACCTACGTTGACCGAGCTCCTAAATGCTAAATTTTGCAAATCTGAAGTCATTTTCAAGGGTTTTGGACCCTCTGTACTCAAATTTAGGGTTTGTTTTGCCAAAATCGGACCCGAAATGAGAATTTTAGGGTTATTCAACTTGGTACCCTAAATTTGTGAGTAGATGATTCTTTCTTTGGCTTTTTTTACTCTTCTTGAACTTTACGTTGGTAAATGAGTATGATTACAGGTTATTTATACTATCATATGTTCTTGAAATAATTTAGAATATTTGAAACGGTTGAAACATGATATCTAGTTCAAGAAGAGTATGATTTTTGAAATGGATTTTTAAATGCTTTAAATACGTGATTTCTAAATGCATTTCTCATTATATGGCAAAGAAAACATGTTGTGCATGTGATATTAATTTATACAATGATATTTTTTCCTCAGAGATAGGCATGTGTATATGATTCCCCTGATTGGGAAGTTTTGACAAAGGAAATATACTAAAATTGAAAATATTATATTATGATATAATCTCTGTTTGGTAAATATGGAATATATGAGAATATGATTTTGTGGAGGAGTCCTATTGAAAACATTGTCTGCTAACAACAAGTTATGTTAGCCTTGGTGCACCTTGATTGCCTCAGCTAGCAGGGGGTGGTGCTAGCCTCGTGTGAGGGCTAACACATGGGAGATGATATGTGATGGAGAGTAGAATGCCTCCTATATAGGCAAGATGCCAGATATATGAGTTATGATTTTCCTTCCCTTGCTGTGTGCTTGGTAAAAGACCCATACAGAGTCCCTTCGTGTGTCCTCTTGAATGGTAGTAGGGCAAACCTCAACGGGATGCTGAGTTTAGGCAAATCCTATACCACCAAAGTATGGAAGGGGTTAGACTCTGATGTAGTGGTTCTTATATGGGATCCTCCGAATATTATATGAGAAATGTTTTGATGCATAACATAAATTGGTAAATGATTTTATAGTATTGAAAATGATTTTGAACTTGATATGGGCATTGTTTATACAGTACCGCATACGGTTTGAAAGAACTGATTATGATTTTTGAACAGAGAATATTTGAAAATATGGGTCCCATGTGGATGTACTTCTGAAACGTAATTTTTTTATGACATAAATTTTATTATATAAGTACATCCATATGTTGATCTGAGAGGTCTTAGGAGGTATTATCTGCTCACTGAATTGTTAAACTCACTACACATGGTTTATATGTTTTTCAGATAAAGACCCAGAGTTTGGTCCTACGGCTTCTTGATCGACTAGGTGTCATACTTATGTGGTGAGCCTAAATTGTTTTCGAGCTCTCAATGTTTTATATTTGTAATATATTTATACTCTAGAGTTTCTCTGAACGTCACAGGAAGGATCCTTGTTTCTGCTGTAAACCTGATATATATATATATATATATATATATATATATATATATATATATATATATATATATATATGCTTGTCATGTATAATTATTAGTATTGCAATTTGTAAACGTGTGATAATATTCGGATATGTGATATTGTGAGACTATTTGCAAATGCATAATAATAAATTTTATCAGATATTAGAGGTATTCGTGTTCCTAAAGTAGGGGCGTGACAAGTTGGTATCAAAGCATTAGGTTTTCCTGTGACAATTAGAGCAAAAGATTCTTTAGTAGGACCTTTAGTATCGATATGAGCCAGACATATTTATATTTCAGGTGCTGCTGAGGGATTCTATAGGATATCATCTTCCGTTCTATTCTAAGTCTGTTAAAGTTCATAGTATAAGGTTGATCGAATGTGATAAAATCTTAAAGGGTGTTTTGTTCTGTATAGTAAATGATGTCGCCAAGAACTAGAGCGGTCACTAAAGAAGAAGCAGTAGATCGTGCACCCTCTATTGAAGAGTCTGCACAGTCTATAATTCCAGTACAAAGAGGTCATGGAAGAGGCAGACCTAGAGGAAGAGATAGAGGCAGAGGACATGCACGGGGTATGAGAACCCCAAGACAAGACGAATAATTTCCTGTGTCTGACAGAGTTTATGAGGAAAGAGTAGAACCTCTTCAGGAGCTATATGATAGGACAACTGATATGATAACAGGTATACATAAGAGTTTAGAGACGTTGGCTAGATTTATAGTGGATCACGGGAGAAAGGATGGCCAGCCACCAGAAAATGCTCCTAAAGTACAAGAACTGGAAAGAAGAGTTGAGCAAGAAGACAAGACTACAAGGATTGAGGTGTCATTACCGTAATTCCTTAAACTGAAACCCACGACTTTCTCTGGGTCAGGTGTCCAGGAAGATCCACAGATATTCATTGATGTTGTAGAACAAGTTCTCAGAGCTTTAGGGTGTTCTCCTAGAAGATCTGTTGAACTAGTGTCCTTTCAATTGTCAGATGTGACCCAAGTTTGGTTTGAAACTCTAGTACTAGGAAGATTTATTACTTTACCACCAATAGAGTGGAATGAATTCAAGGAAGCATTTATGAATCGTTTCCTGCCAATGAGTGAAAGGGACAAGAGGGCTAGAGAATTTGAAGAATTAAGACAGACACCGAATATGACAGTTTCTGAATATGACATTCGTTTTACTCGGTTGTCTAGATATGCACCTTATCTGGTCCCTACTGAAAAAGAAAGAATTAAGAGATTTGTTTCGGGATTAATACGTCCACTGTTTAAATCGATAGGTCCTCAGATGAAGCACTTTTCAACCTATTCAGCTGCTGTGGATTGTGCTAGAATGATGGAAACACGAGAGCAAGCAGACATAGAAGGTCTTAAGAGAAGGAAAAGAGATCGAGATAGTAATGTCCAGATTAGATATAATCCTACTATAAGTGGATCAAGATTTCAAAATCTACAGCATTTTACTCAAACGGGAGCTGGTAGTTCTAACCAGCCATCAGTTAACATCAATAAGCAGAGAATGTTTCAAAGAGGTATGAGGCCCCCTAGTCAACAAGATTCAAGATCGATTCCATTATGTCCTATCTGTGACAGGCCTCATACTGGACAGTGCCGCAGAGAAATTGGTGCTTGTTATAAGTGTGGACAAGTAGGTCATTTGATGATGAATTGTCCACAATTGCGAAATGTGAATCAACCATAAGTATAGCCAGTTTCACCTCCTGCATATGCACCAGCATGACCTAGTAGAGCAGCTTCAGTCCAAGCAAGTAGTGGTGGTACTGGAAGAGGATCAGGAAATCGAGGCCGAGATCTAGCTCGAGCTTTTGCCTTGACACGACAAGATGCTCAGGCCTCAAATGCAGTTATGATATGTACATTATTAGTATGTTCTCATAGAGCATACGTACTATTTGATCTACTCATTCTTATATATCACCATGCTTTGCTAAGAAATTGGATAGAGATCTTGCTAGCTTACATTGTTCTTTTATGGTTGCTACTCCAATGGGAGAATTTTTGCTGATAAATGATGTGTATAAATCGTGTGAGATTTCGATAGAAGGTAAGGAGACTATTGTAGATTTGATAATTCTAGATATTGTAGACTTTGATGTGATTCTAGGAATGAATTGGTTGTCATCATGTTATGCCATTTTAGACTGCCACCTTAAAGTGATTAAGTTTAATGTCCCTGGAGAATCTTCTTTCATGATATAAGGAGATCATAATAAAGAGTCTAATAATTTAATTTCAACTTTAACAGCTCATAAGCTGTTACAAAAGTGATGTCAGGGGTATTTAGCAGTAGTCAAGGATGTTGATATGAAGTATACAAGTTTAGAGCAGGTTCTAGTAGTTAAAGAATTTTTTGATGTATTTCCTGAAGAGTTGCCAGGATTGCCACCAGATCAAGAGATTGAGTTTGTTATTGACCTTCTCCCTGGAACACAACCAATATCTATACCTCCTTATAGGATGGCACCTGCAGAACTTAAAGAATTGATGGAGCAACTACAAGATTTACTAGATAAAGGTTTTATTCGACCTAGCACATCTCCTTGGGGTGCTTTTTTCCTCTTTGTGAAGAAAAAGGATAGATCCTTATGTCTATGTATTGACTATAGGTAGTTAAATAAAGTGACGATACGAAATAAATATCTTTTACCCAGAATAGATGATTTGTTTGACCAGTTACAAGGTGCTGAATGTTTTTCGAAAATTGATCTAAGATTTGGTTATCATCAGTTGAGGATAAAGAAGGAATATATCTTGAAAACTGCTTTTAGAACTTGGTATGGACATTACGAGTTCTTAGTAATGTCATTTGGTTTAACAAATGCCTCAAGTTGCATTTATGGATTTAATGACTAGGGTATTTAAACCTTTCCTAGATCAATTTATTATTGTATTTATAGATGACATTCTGGTTTATTCAAAGAGTTTAGAGGAGCATGAACAACATTTAAGAATAGCTTTACAAACCCTAAGAGAACACCAATTATATGCAAAGTTCTCAAAGTGTGAATTTTGGCTTAGTAGTGTTACGTTCCTAGGGCATGTGGTTACCAAAGATGGTATTCAAGTTGATCCCAAAAAATAGAAGTAGTGCAGCAATGGCCACGTCCTACCACAGTTACAGAGATTCGTAGTTTTTTTGGATTAGCAGGATATTATTGTAGATTTGTTAAAGATTTTTCAAAGATAGCAGCTCCTTTGACCAGATTGACTAGGAAAGGAATAAAGTTTGAGTGGTCTGATGCTTGTGAAGAGAGTTTTCAGAAACTAAAGAAGTGTTTGACCACAACGCCAATCTTTACTATTCCTACGGATACTGGAAGTTATGTAGTATACTGTGATGCATCTAGAGTGTGCTTAGGTTGTGTTAATGCAAAATGGAAGAGTAGTTGCTTATGCATCTAGACAGTTGAAGAAACATGAACAGAATTATCCTACTCATGATTTAGAGATGGCAGCTATAGTGTTTGCTCTAAAAATTTGGAGACATTATTTGTATGGAGGAACTTGTGAGATTTATATAGATCACAAGAGCCTCAAGTATATTTTTCAACAGAAGGATCTTAATTTGAGGCAAAGGAGGTGGATGGAACTACTGAAGGATTATGACTGCATGATTTTGTGTCATCCAGACAAAGCAAATGTAGTAGCTGATGCTTTAAGCAGAAAATCCATGGGAAGCTTGGCCATATAGCAGAGGTGCGACAACCATTGTTGGAAGAAATCCATAAGTTAGAAAGTAAGGGGATAAAGTTTGAAATATAGGAACCAGGGATATTTTTGGCTCATGTGCAGTTTCAATCTTCCTTAGTTGAATAAATCAAAGCTGATCAAGATAAGGATGCCAATTTGCTCAAGATTAAGAATGAATTGAAGAATAGCCAAAATTCTGAATTCTCAGTGGACACTGAAGGGGTATTAAAATATGGCAAACGATTATGTCTCCTAAATGTCAATGATTTGAGA
Source organism: Gleditsia sinensis (assembly GCA_037074535.1). Classification (NCBI taxonomy): domain Eukaryota; kingdom Viridiplantae; phylum Streptophyta; class Magnoliopsida; order Fabales; family Fabaceae; genus Gleditsia; species Gleditsia sinensis. The sequence continues at coordinate 24,196,921 of CM073476.1, forward strand.
AAACAAGTTTTGGAGGAAGTACATCGATCTACATATACCATACACCCAGAAACGACAAAAATGTATCAAGATATGAAGGAATTGTATTGGTGGGATGGTATGAAGAGGGATATTGTGGAGTTTGTTTCCCATTGTCTGAGATGCCAACAGGTGAAAGCTGAACATCAACGACCTGTAGGGTTATATCAGCGAATAGAAATACCAGAATGGAAGTGGGAGAGAATTACCATGGATTTCATCACGGGATTACCAAGGACTCCCAAAGGATATGATTCTATCTAGGTCATTATAGATCGCATGATGAAGTCAGCACATTTTCTACCTGTGAAAACTACTTATAACGTAGCTTAGTATGCAAGGCTCTACTTAAATGAAATAGTTAGGCTACATGGAGTTCCTATATCTATTATATCTGATCGAGGGCCGCAGTTCATGGAACGATTTTGGATAGCTTTTCAAGAGGCATTAGGAATGAAATTGGATTTAAGCACAACTTTCCATCCCCAAACTGATGGTCAATTTGAGCGTACGATTCAGATCTTAGAAGACATTCTCCAAGCTTGCATTTTTTATTTTGGTGGAAGTAGGGATATATATTTGTCTTTGGCTGAATTTGCATATAATAATAGTTACCAGACTAGTATACAGATGGCCCCATTCGAAGCTTTGTATGGTAGACGGTGCAGATCCCCCATTGGATGGTTCGAAGTAGGCGAGCCTAAACTTATAGGGCCAGATCTTGTACAAGAAGCTTTGAACAAGGTAAAGCTGATTAGAGAAAGGCTGCAGGCAGCTCAAAGTAGACAAAAGATGTATGCTAATAATAGGAGAAGAGATTTAGAATTTTCAGAGGGTGAACAAGTGTTCCTGAAAGTATCACCCATGAAAGGAGTGATGAGATTTGGAAAGAAAGGGAAGTTAAGCCCTCGGTATATAGGCCCTTTTGAAATATTGGATAGAATAGGTGCAGTGGCATATCGCATAGCTCTGCCACCAAAACTGAGTGATGTTCATCCAGTATTTCATGTGTCTATGCTACGAAAATACTTACCGGATCCTACTCATGTTATTCAACCCCAAGAATTGGATAAGAATTTAACCTATGAGGAAAAGTCGATGTCCATTACTGATCGACAATTGAAAAAGTTGCGGTCAAGAGAAATTCCTATGGTTAAGGTGATATGGCAAAACCACTCATTTGAAGAAGCTACGTGGGAAAGAGAAGATGACATCCACATCATATATCTGCATTTGTTTGAATAATGAGGTTAGTGTTTATTTGCACCTATGGTGATGAAATTCGGGGACCAAATTTCTTTAAGGGGGAAGAATGTAATAGCCGTAAATTTAATAAAGTTCAAAGTCAAGATAATTTTGAATCAAAGAGAGAATCTTGAAAATGGAGATGAATTGGTGAAAATAAGTTTATTTATTACATGGATTAAAGAATTACAAAAGGAATATGAGAAATTACATTCTGGTGTCAAAATGCAATTTCTTAAAAGTTACGGGGTCAAAGTGTAAATAAGAAAAATTTGCAAAGACCTTCCTCTGAAAGTGAATTTTTGCAGGAAGGTCCCTCAGGATATTTTAAGGGCCTTAGCCTCCTCTAGAATCGCATAATCAGAAATTTTTCTCTCTCTCCTCCAATTTTCTCCCTGGAAACCTTCTAACTTCTCTTTAAGATTTCTCTACAACTAGACCTCAGATTTCGACACCACCACCGCCAATAGACTCAGGACGAAGAGTTCTACAAATCCATCTGATTGGTTTATGGAGAATTGGTTGGAGATTATCCAGAAAATTGAAGCCTGAAACTCCTATCTGTGGCTGTCTAATGCAAAAATTAACACCGTAGATCAATCCCGAAGGCGCCGAAACCTTTGGATCTCAAATTTCAGGCTGACCCACCACCGTACGCGTCCCCATGCACTAAATCTCTCTCGGCGAGTGAAGCCCATGCACAGCTCCTTTGACAACGCGTGTAGCGCGTGGCAGCCGGACCCTGTTGTGTTGACCTGCGTTGATCGAGCTCTTAGAGGATAAATTTTGTATATCCAGAGTTATTTTCAAGGTTTTTGAACCCTTTGGACTCAAATTTAGGGTTTGTTTTGCCAAAATCGAACCCAAAATGAGGATTTTAGGGCTATTCAACTTGGTACCCTAAATTTGTGAGTAGATGATTCTTCCTTTGACTTGTTTTTACTCTTCTTAAACTTTACGTTGGTAAATGAGTATGATTACAGGTTATTTATACTATCATATGTTCTTGAAATAATTTAGAATCTCTGAAACGGTTGAAACATGATATCTAGTTCAAGAAGAGTATGATTTTTGAAATAGATTTTTAAATGCTTTGAATACGTGATTTCTAAATGCATTTATCATTATATGGCAAAGAAAACATGTTGTGCATGTGATATTGATTTATACAATGATATTTTTACCTCGGAGATAGGCATGTGTATATGATTCCCCTTATTAGGAAGTTTTGACAGAGGAAATATACTGAAATAGAAAATGTTATATTATGATAGAACCTCTGTTTGGTAAATATGGAATATATGAGAATATGATTTTGTGGAGGAGACCTATTGGAAACACTGTCTGCTAACAATAGGTTATGTTAGCCCTGGTGCACCTTGATTGCCTCAGCTAGCAGGGGGTAGTGCTAGCCTCGTGTGAGGGCCAACACACGGGAGATGATATGTGATGGAGAGCGAAATGCCTCCTATATGGGCAAGATGCTAGATATATGAGTTATGATTTACCTTCCCTTGATGTGTGCTTGGGAAAAGACCCATACAGAGTCCCTTCGCGTGTCCTCTTGAATGGTAGTAGGGCAAACCTCAGCGGGATGCTGAGTTTAGGCAAATCCTATACCACTAAAGTACGGAAGTGGTTAGACTCTGATGTGGTGGTTCTGATATGGGATCCTCCGAATATTATATGAGAAATTTTTTGATGCATAACATAAATTGGTAAATGATTTTATAGTATGGAAAATGATTTTGAACTTGATATTGGCATTGTTTATACAGTACCGCATACGGTTTGAAAGACCTGATTATGATTTTTGAACAGACAATATTTGAAAATACGGGTCTCATGTGGATGTACTTCTGAAACGTAATTTTTTTATGACATAAATTTTATTATATGAGTACATCCATATGTTGATATGAGAGGTCTTAGGAGGTATTATCTGCTCATCGAGTTGTAAAACTCACTACACGTGGTTTATATGTTTTTCAAATAAAGACCCAAAGTTTGGTCCTGCGACTTCTTGATCAACTAGATGTCATACTTCTGTGGTGAATCTAAATTGTTTCCGGGCTCTCAATGTTTTATATTTTTAATATATTTATACTCTAGAGTTGCTCTAAACGTCACAGGCAGGATCTTTGTTTCCGCTGTAAACCTGATATATATATATATATAGGCTTGTCATGTATAATTATTAGTATTGCAAATTTGTAAACGTCTGATAATACTCGGATATGTGATATTGTGAGACTATTTGTAAATGCATAATAATAAATTTTATCGGATATGAGAGGTATTCGCGTTCCTAAAGTAGAGGTGTGACATTTCTAAGGCTTATATTTTCTTAGATATCTAAAAATTATTTAATAAATTTTATTTCCTTAATTAAATATTTATATACCTTTTTTAATAAAAGAAAATGAATTAGGGATGTTACAAGACTTATCTTTGAAGTCTAATAATACATTTAATCTCACTAAAAAAATTAGTAATATTTTATAATTTTAAAATGAGGTCCCAAATTTCAATTGGTTCTATTTATTTGCATGTGTATATTTATAATTTCAATATGTAATGCAAAAATGAATTATTTGATTTTTTTTCCTTTAATAACCTTTATTTGGACTTGACTTTATAGTTTTTTCTTGGTAAAAATGTCCATGAATCTCAATTTGAAGATTCAAATGTAATGTTTCATTTGGTTGATTAAAGCTAACCTCAAGGAAATGTTAATAAACCAATGGTTTCAGCATTCAATGCTAGATTGATTATAGAGGGAATCACACAAATCAGAACCAATTAGTTTCTTGGATCTGAAAAGCATTAACAATGTACAACAACTTTACCAGGTAATCTATCACAAAAAAATTGGAACGGAGTTAAGTCAGGAAGTTGTAGAACTATTTTCTAGCTTTTGTGAGTTTAAGATTGAATAATTGTTATCTTACATCTTTGAAAATTTAGTTAAGTTAGGGTATTTAGTTGTGCACATCTATATATTTTCATTTTAAACACCTACTTTAGGAACACGAATACCTCTAATATCCAATAAAATTTAGAGCTAAATACCCTAACTCTGAGATTTGATCAATTATTAGGCAAATTTTTTTTATATTGATTGTTGATTGATTACATTAAATTTTTAGTTTATTGCAATACTTTTTCCTATATTGACTATTTCTTTTCTTTGTTTCTATTTAGGATCTGGCTGTTGTGGTATTGCTAATACTCATATCGCTTATTTCATCAAATTGATACAAAGGAGAGGTAGCATTTTCTAGCAATCTATCTTTTATTAAAACACTTGTTTCATATAGGTAGACAATTTTGTGATCATGACGTAGAACATGGTTAAGTTGTATGAACTGTATCTCAACATATGATAGATTAAATGTAACAACCCTAAAACTTAGTAATTCTCATTTATGTATGGATTAATAATAAAGGAGTATGGATGTAATTGAAATATTTTAAGGATTAAAATGGAAACTTATTAATATTTCTGGGGTCAAAGTGTAATTTTCTAAAAGTTTAGGGGTTAAAATGTAAATAATACAATTTAAAGGACTTCCTCCAACTATTAGCAAATTGCTATTTGGTCTCTCCATCATTTTTAAAAAATCTTCAGTAAGTTTATCGGGAGATTACAATTCACACTCTCTCCTCTATTTTCTCTCTCTAGATTTAAAGTACTTTCGAGCATCCAATCTAAAAACTAAGGATACGATTGGATTAAGGATGGAGAGTACTACGATATTAGCAGAACAATTTTTCAAATCAATTGAAAAACCACTATAGATTGGAAGTAGAAAATCTTTAAAAAAAATAAAAATTTTGAAACTCCTAGTTAGAGTCCTCAAATTAAAAATATAACACCGTAAATAGATTCAGGAATAGATAAACTATAAGATATGAAATTTCTCAGCCATTTGACAACTTTTAGTGTCATGAATAGTAATTTTGACCGATGTGAATAGTGATTTTTGACAGATGTGAACAGTAATTCCAATCATGAAACAGTGACTATCGATTGACCAAGCACTTAGAGCCATTTCTTAGATTTTGGACCCTCCAAACTCATTTTTGAGGTCTATTTAGTCAAATTTATATTGGAAAAGTGCATTTTAGGACTGTCCAACCTAGAGCCCTTACCATGTGAGTGATAATGCTTGCTATGATCTATTTTACACTTTTCTTATACTTTGATTATGATATTAGTGCAGCTTATAATGTTATTACTATATATTCAGCTTTTGAAAGTTTGATGAATGATCATGTTTATTTATTGGATATTATTTCTCTATATATGACATGTTATGATTATGATGGAAATTGTACATATTCAAATTCCTTTAAATTGGAACCCCTGTATTATATGTTGCATTTATGCCTTTCACTACTTGAGAAAGAAGATTCAAGGGTATTTGGAATTGAGAACTCATATTGAATTGTAAGAAAATGTATGCAAAAAAGGAATTGAACATGGAAAGTATTCTTATTTGAATAATGTAACATCCCGTAATTTTTAGATATTTTCCTTAGAAATTCTTCACCTTACATATATGCATAGAAATGTTCTAATATTAATGGAATAGGTAAAGAAAGAAAACCTAAGAGGAAATATTAGAAATAAACATGTTAAAGAAATGTGAAATTCTTAGGTAAAGAAAGATAAATTTTTGTGAAGTAAGTAAAGGTCTTAAAATTTCAAGAAGATTGGATTAGGGTAATTTTTCTTAATTTAAGAGCAAAAGTTACTAAGTTTAGTATCTCCACCCGTAATTGGGCTTTAACCTATAGACACTTCATATAGTTTTTCTACTTCACATGAATTTTTAGCAAGCCAATAGGATAGCCCAAGGAAGAAATAAAACATAGACTTGGACTAGGATATAGAAATTGGACCGGTAGCCCAAAAATCATGAAAATGTGACCAAGCCCATTATAAAAGGTAGAATTTTAACCAAAGTAAGGAAAATGGGCAAGAATGAGCCCAAACCCAAGAGGAAAAATAAAAATAAAAATAAAATTAAAGTGACGAAATATTGGTGTAATCAAGATTAAGTGACATGGCATTAAGACAAAAATTTAGCAAGTGGTGTGATTCTACATTCATCATTTTGGCAAGTGGCATAATAATACAAGGCTTTAGGACAAAAACATCTATATCCTACATTCATAACTTTAGCAAGTGGGTAATAATACATAGCATTATGACAAAACATCATTATCCTACACAAATAATTTTAGTTAAGTAAGGAAAATTCAAGGGCTAGAAATTTGCCACTTAAAAGGCAAATCTATCATACTTGATTATGACAAAAGAAAAAGGAAATGAATCCCTAAATCAAAGGGATCTTGCCCCATATATTAAGAACATATCATCATAATTTTCAAAATACAAATCTCCTTTTTCTATGCATATCTTGACTAAGGAAGAGGAAGACAAGAACATAAGTTGTTTGTTTTCCAAAAATTCAACAAAGTGTATCCTAATTGTGATAAGGTAGACCCATGATCATGAAAGGTGAATTATTTTGTGTTCTATATAAGAAAACCCAACCTTACAACATTAGAATTTCGTCCAAGTGAGGGAGAGCAAAAATAGAAGCAAGGTAGTGTGAGGAAAGGAGAGGAAGAAAGGAAGAAAGAGGAAGGAGAAGTCTAGGGGACTAAGTGCTCCAGGTAAGCTTAACAATATTTCTTTTTGAAGAAAACCTTTGAAACTCATAATATTTATATGAGATTTTGATCTTAGAACTTTGATGATTGGTCATGGATGTTGCTATATCATGTTACATATTGATCTTGCATGTGATGTATGTTTGAATACTTAGGTTGGTGTAGATAGTTATGCATGGGTATGGCTATGTTTGACAGAATTTTAAGCTTCGGTATTTTAATTTCTGGGAACAATCTATAAGGAATTAAAATAAATGGTTAACATAATAATTAAAGATATATGTGTCACGGATTTTCACCCACTGAAATCATTCCATTTGGAGTCCATATGAGGTAGCTATGGTCCGATTAGTAAACCAAGGTCAGAAAATGGTTCATCAGGGAAGATTATGTTAGGACAGCTTTTGTATTTTAATTTCTGGGAATTATCTGTATGGAATTAAAATAAATGGTTAACATGAACGTTATATATCTATGTCTCATGGAGATATACCCACTGGAATTATACAATTTGGAGTTCATATGAGGTAGATATGATCCGATTAGTAAGCAAAGGTCAGAAAATGTTTATTCAGGGAAGAGTATGTTTTTAATGTTTTAGGTTTTTTGAATTTCTGGAAATATTCTGTAGGGAATTAAAATAGCGTGCCAACATAACAATTATAGATATATGGCTCATGGATTTTTACCAACTAGAATAACTTAATTTGGAGTTCCAATTTGGGAGATATGGTCTAATTAGTTAGTAAAGGTCAGAACCTATCCGAGAGGAACTATCCTGTACTTTGAGGGAGTAATATCACCTTCGTTTCTTAATTTTTTGCTACAGTGTTCAACATAATAGTTTTAGATAATTGTTTTATCTTGAAATGGACACCAAGATCACCTACATCAGAGTTAAATTGAGGGAGTTATGCTATGATTAGTAAGAGAAGGTTAGATAGGATGAAAACCTGCATCAAGAAAATAAAGAAAATAAAATTAGTATTTAAAAAAGAAGATGAATCTTAATAAATGACTAGTATAGCCATAGCCATTGCCATTGTATGAACTTCTTACCATCTTAAGTGTGAAATTTTGACATGGAAATATTTTATAAAGTGATATTTGAAATGGTTATGTTCATGGCATGATTACCAATGATTTATGGTAATAGTTATATTTTGATGAACATACTTGTTATTGAAAGCATATTTTTGGCTAACATTGTGAAAAGAAAAGAAATGAGCACGGTCACATGGCAATCTGTGTGGTGCACCAGTAGGGGACGCCCTACCAACGGTTATGATCATGATAATGAGAAAAGAAAGAGAAAGTGGGCCATGTCGGACGGAGCGAGAAAAGCTCGTACCGGAGAGTAGAGGATACTCACCTTGACCGGGGTAGCTTGAAATGAGAATAAGTTGATGGTCATCATATGATATTTTGAAAATAGTTAATCCTGTCATACATATCATTACAGTATGATTCTTATGTGCATAGATATAATGCATTCATGTGACCAAAGATATTTTCTGTAGTTTATACAACTGAACATGACGTGATGAGCTTTACTGATGATAATTTATTGTTGAACTTACTGGGATTTAATTCTCACTATATTTCCATACCATGTTCAGAAAATTATTTATGCAGCTTTTGTTTCTAAGGCTCTGGCTTTTAGTGCACATTGGATCAAGTTACTTTATGTTGGGCAGATTTCAGAATCAAATAAGATGTTTGTGGTCGAGTTGGCTCAGATCCCGGTGAAGGTGCAACCACCCACACCTGTATCTCCGGAATTGGTCAACCAAAATAAACAAGATGTAAATATCTATGTGTTTGATATGTTATACGTCTGTTTTGATGAATGACATGTATGTGAACTTAATATTGTATAATAATAAAGGAAAAAAAAGAGGTTGTTACAAATAACACATTATTTTTATGCAATTATTTTCTATGGAGGAATCCTGTTGGAAACATTGTTTGTTAGTAGCAGGTGACACTAACCCTGGTGCACCTTGAGACCTTAGCTAGAAGAGTGGTGTTGTTTGTAACATACCTAATTTCGTTTCTTTTATTAATAAAGGTACATAAATATTTAATTAAGGAAATAAAATTTATTAGACAATTTTTATATATCTAAGGAAATATAATCCTTATAAATTCTTCACTTTATGTGTATGCATAGAAAATGTTTCTAACATTAAGGGAATAAGTAAAGAGAGAAAACCTAATAGGAAAAATTAGAAATAAGATACTAAAGAGAGGTGAAATTCGTGGGTAAGGAAGATGAATTTTTAGGAAGTAAGTAAATGTCTTAAAATTTCAAGAAGATTGGATTAGGGTAATTTTTCCTAATTCAAGAGTTAGAGTTTCTAAATTTAACATCTCCACCCATACATCAGGATTTCACCTATGGACACTTCATATAGAGTTTTTCCACTTCACATGAGTTTCTAGCAAGCCAATAGGATAGCCTAAGTAAGAAATAAAACATAGACTTGGACAAGGATATAGAAGTTGGACTGATATCCCACAAACCATGAAAATATGACCACGCCCTCCATGAAAGATAGAATTTCAACCAAACAAAGGAAATGGGTAAGAATGAGCCCAAATCCAAGAGGAAAAAATAAGAATCAAGTGAGGAAATAGTAGTTAGCATGCTATAAATTAAGCATGTCTTTAACATGTTTTAAGTTGATTTTTATTTAATTTGAGTAGGAGATAAATAGAATTTAATTGAGTTTTGTGTTTTTGTGTTTTAGGAGGAATAAAGAAGAAAATAAGAGGAAAATATAGAGAAAATCATAGAAAAATGCTGACCCTTTGTCACTAATTAAGGCATATCTCACTCATTTGAACTCTGATTGAGGTGATTCAAGCGGCTTTGGAAAGACGAGACACAGAGCTACAACTTTCATGTTTGGCAATTCAGCAAATTCTAGGGATTTCCTGGCGCCACAACGCTTACAATCATGCACCATGGCGCTGCGTCTTCTCAGAGTGCCGCAGCAGGGAGTTCCCAGAAGCACTGAGCACCACGGTGCCTTGGTGCCAAATTTATGAAGCACCGTAGTGCCCCGTTTGAAGAATTTCGTAGCATCGCGACGCTCGCTGTCACATCAAAATGTTAATACGATTTTTAGGTCTTTTTGACTCCAGTTAAAGCCTGGCAGGTTAAATTTTGACCTAGAAACAATCCTACTTCAAGGAAGAGAAACTAATCTATAAAAAGGGAAGAGAGGAAGCATCAAAGGGAAAAAAAAAGTTCTTAATTATCTTCTTTAATTCTTGTTTAGATTATCTTATGGCCCTGTGCGGCTGAATTACTTTTAGTTGGTAGAGGAAGATTGAAACCTTAAAGGATCGATATGCATTGTGAAATTTGGAATTGATTTCATTAGTTCAATCTTAACCGGGTATTGATTATTCATCTGCATTTCTTTTCATAATGGTTATTCATATGACTGCTAGGGAGGCTTACTAGTATATTGTATGTCTTTATCTACTGCTGAATTAAGTTTTAAACAAAGTTTTCATTACTTTATTCATGAAGCAAATAGGATTAAGGACTTTGGATTATAAATCATTAACCCTATGATGAATGATCAACTAAATTAAATATAACCGATGTGCTTATATTTGTTTAGCTCTACTAGTTTCTCTTGTTCTTCATGCAACTAATAGGTTAGACTTTACTGATTTGTTAAAGGATATATTATTAATTAGGGTTTAATTGATGCGATTTTTATCAATTTACTAGGAGTAAGGAGGAACATGGATAGAATCTCAATGATAGACATTTGGTTTAAGATTGATGATTTTGTCAGTGATCAATGCAATCCCTCGATGGTGGATATAAATCGAAACCAACGTCTCTCTTAGTAATCACTCTCTTAATTATTTTCATTATTTTTTACTTTACTTTAATTGCGATTATGAATCCCCCCTTTTCTCAATCACATAAGGTAAGATCAGTCTCTGTGGGATTGACCCTTACTCCCACTACCCAAGTTAGTTGAGAGGTAAAGTATTAATTTGGGTGTATCTACGGTAGTACGCACCAGTAGTGTAATAATAATCAAGATTAGGTCACATGGCATTAAGATAAAAAATTTATATCCTATATTCATAATTTCAGCAAGTTGGTAATAATACATGGCATTAGGACAAAACATCTATATCCTACTTTAATAATTTCAACAAGTAGGTAATTGTAACACCTAGAATTCTATTAATTATATTCATAAAATGAAATAGTAAGAAATGACTAAAAAGGGTTAAATGGGGTAATTATAAGGAGATAATTGTGAATAATTAATAAGAGATTTCTCATTTTTGGAAGAAATGTTTAAGGAGGAAGTAATAATTTCTTTATCTACAAGACCACAAATGGACAATAAGAATAGAGGTGGGGAGCCATGAAGAAAGTTGCACAAAAACTCATTAGAGTAGGGCTCAAGAAAGAATTAAAGACATGGTAAGCTTTCCCTTCACCCAAACAAGACCTTAGCCAACCACATGGTTACATTGTAATACAGTGGCATTTTGGAAATACTTAGGGAAAGCAAGAGTTTTTGTTAAGGGGCAAGTGGCTTCTTGAGGAAGTCAATAATTTTATATTATTTCCTCTTGACTTGGTGACCAAGTCGCCAAGTCTTCAGCCCAAGGAAGAGAAACCCACGGTCAAAGGAGAAGAAAGAAAAGGAAGAAAAGGAGAAAGAGATAAGAAGGAAGGAAGAGAGAGAAGGTGAAATTCAAGAAGAAGAGGTAAGATTTGGGCTTTTGATCTTCTATAATATCTTGCATATCCCTAAAGTTTCTATGGAAAGCTAATGGATGGAGGGAAAATTTGCAGTTTTGGTAAAGAATTCTAGAGAGAGAAAGTTAGCTGATCTTAGAGAGAAAGAATCATTTTGAAGAAGAAAAGGTAAGATCAACATCCTCTTTTATAATTTCTGGTTGGATGGCTTAATGGTTGATTTATATGTGTGTATTTAAGGATATAGGAAGGAAGCTAGAGCTGTTATTGAAGCATTTATGGTGTTTGTGGCTGTAGTTCATTTATATGCATGAGATGGTTATTTTAGAAAAATTTTGTGTAGTTAGTTTTGGAATTTAATCCATGTTTTGGGTGACCATATGCTCTGGAAAAAATGTAATTTTCATGCTTAAATCATTGATATAATTATTGTTGGTTTTTCTTGGCTGGTTTGGAAGAAAGAGAAAATTTGGTGAATTTCACGCCCAGAGCACGGTCGTGCTTGGAGACACGGTTAGGCCGTTGTTTGGGCTGAAAGTGGGAAAAATTGCAAACATTGCCCGAAGTATGGTCGTGGTTGGTGCTGGTCTTTGTGTAACACGGCCATATTGTGAGGAAGTATGGTGGAAAAACACGGGTGTGAAGCATGGCCATGCTTGGTGACACGGCCAGGATGTGCTTCATGCTGTTTCATCTATTTTTCAGCATTTTTCGTTTCCTTTATGAATCTTAGTTAATCATCACTGTTTATGGGATGTTAATGAGAATTTATGAGTCACATAAGTTTGAATAAATATGTAATATTCAAGTGTGTGTGTATGCTCATTGAATTAATGCTGTAAAGCATGAAGGAATGATGCTTGAACATTATTAATGATATAGATCATTTGCATGAGCAACCTTAAGCAGATAAATGATGCATGAATAGTAGGGAAAGAATGCAAGTGCCTTGTATGTTTATTACATGATGAAATTGTTATGGCTTGCATGTGAATAAATGTGGCTTATGTTCATGATGAATATTAATATGTATGCTTTTGTTGAATTAAGTGGCTAGAAAAACATGTAAAAGACATAAGCTTTGTCAGGAGGACCTTCTTTGAAGCAGGGTAGCATGGTAACAAGTGTCTCCCTTGCTGTATTGAGGCGACTAATTAGTCAAAATAATCCTCTCTGAAGCAGGGTGGCTTGGTAACAAGTGTCTCCCCTGCTGTATTGAGGAGACCGATAAGTCTAGGATGACCCTTACCCATTAAGGTGACCTGGCGGCATGCGGCACCTTACGAGGTAAGGCGTTTGAAGGGTCATGGCTTGGATACAGTACCAGGATAGGGGACACCCTATAGCCTAAAGTGGTCAATATGGGAAGGACCACTCTGACCTAAGGCCCTCAAAAGGTGGGTGAGTAGCTGTAGGGGTAAGGCTCACGCCACATTGAATATTGGAATTGAGAAAAATTATAAGATAATGAGCCACTAGGAGTGATGTATGAGCCATGAACAATTGTACATGTATCCTATTAATACATACTTCATTTATCATACGTGATATTGATGCATAACCTATAAAAGGCCTGCATGTATTTTATTGTACCTTTATTGTATAAAAGAGAAAAATGTTTTCTGTAGCTTATATAGCTGGACATAACATGTAAGTATTTCTATATGCTTGTGTTTATTGGATGTTGACCTTGCTGGGATTTTATATCTCACTATGTTTTAATGTTATGTTCAGATCAATAGAGATGTCATTTGTAATACTGACCATCCTGCTGGAGCTTCAGACCATGGATGTCCCTTACTTGGGACAGTTCACGATTATAGTAAACCTCCTAGTGATAAACATGGTAGAGATCTTTGCTCCGGGCGCCTCCTCCACTAGCAGTACTCCAGGGTTGACGGCCAGGGGAGGGAATAGTAGAGTAGTGTTATTTATATAGTTCTAATGATGTAAATGGGTGAACCCTAGTGTTTTGATGTAATCCCACAGTACTCTGCCTTTTGTGATGTATACTCAATACCTCGAGTTATATGTGTATGTATGCTTCTAATTATGATGTATGTAACTTTCGTATGTATCTAAATACAAGATGCATATCTTTTGATAAAATGCTGGTCTAATACATAATCACTAAAAAAAAAGAGAGAGACGTTACAATAATAATACATGGCTTTATGACAAAACATCCTTATCCTACGCAAATCATTTCTGCCAAGCAGGAGAGACTCAAGGAATGGAAACTTGCCACCTAGAAAGGAAAACCTATCATACTTGATTGAGACTAAAGAAAAAAGAAATGAATCCCTAAATCAAAGGGATCTTATCCCTTGTCTTAAGAACATTTTATCATGATTTTCAAAATACAATTCTTCTTTTGCTATGCATATGTTGACTAAGGGAGAGGAAGACAAGAACATGAGTTATTTTTTCCCAAAAACAACAAAGTGCATCTTAATTGTGATAAGGTAGACCCATGATTATGAGAAGTGAACAATTTGATAGTTTATTTAAGCAAAACCCACCCTTATAACATTATAATTTCTTCCAAGTGAGGGAGAGGAAAAATAAAAGCAAGGTGGAGTAAGGAAAGGAGAGAAAGAGAGGAGAAGAGAGGAAGGAAGAAGGAGGAGAAGTTTAGAGGACTAAGTACTGAAGGTAAGTTAGTTTAATCTTTGCTTAAATTCATCTTTTCTCCTCATCCTTGGGGTTCAAAACTCAACCTTCTTCTCTTATTTAAGCTGCTGGAAAAGCTAAGGGAAGGGAGGAATCTTACCACTTCCTTTAAGGGGAAACAAGAAAAAGAATTCACTAAGTGAGTTAGGAAGATTTTTAGGTAGGTTTAACAATATCTATTTTTGAAGAAAAGCTTTAAAATTTGTAACATAAATATGGGATATTGATCTTAGAACTTTGATAAAATTTACAATATTTGCTACTTTGACGATTGGACAAGGATGTTGCTATATCATGTTACATGTTGATCTTGCATGAGATGGATGTTTTGAATATTTTAGTTGCTATAGAAAGTTCTGCATAGATATGGCTATGGGTGGCAAAAATTTAGGGATTTTATGCTGCTGTTATGTATATTTGAATATAGTAAAAATGGATGGAAGATGGTTAGGTTGGTTAAATAAGTATGGTCTTAAACACCTAGGGGAAGGCCATGAGAAATTTTTGTTGAGAATCATCCTTAGTGATGCATAATTTGATTCCATTTTTCTTTGGAATTGGATGATGGAATATATTAAATTAAGTAAGCAATATAATTAAATGTTGAGATGAGTAATTCTATGGTTAGGTAGAAATTTGGAAGAAAAATGGAAGATGAATTAATAATAGGATGAACTAGAACTTTAGAAAATGCTAGGCTAAGAAAACTTGATTTCGAAGTAACCAGGAAAGCTTATGTTTTTGAAATTCTAGGAAGAATCGGTTAGGAATTAAAAGAAATGATTAACATACAAAATGTAAATATACGTCTCACACATTGTTAACCACTAGAATCAACCAATTTGAAGTATTTTTCAAGCATGGCCGTGTCTTGAAACATGACCAGGCCATGTTGGGAGCTGGTAAAGGTTATTTTTAACATTTTTCTACCTTAAATGAACTTCATTAACTGTAGGGTAATAATATAAAACAAATTAAAGAAGAATGCCTTATTAAATTTGTGACAACATGTATTGGAAATGATATAAGAAGGAGAAAAGTAAGTAGAGGCTACGCATAAATAAAATGAAAAGATGAAAATAATATTTAAAAAAGAAGAAGAATCTTATGAATAGAAATAATAACTAGCTAGTGTATGCCCTAGCCATTGCCATTGCATGAACTCCTTACCATCTTAAGTGTGTAATGTTAACATGGAAATATTTTATAAAGAGATATTCAAAAATGGTTATGATCGCATTTTACCAATAATTTTTGGTAGTGATTATGCTTTGATGATAAATTATGGCATGTGTGTATAATGAACATACTTGTTATTAGAATCATATTTTTAGCTATTAACGTGAAAAGAAAAGAAAAAAAAGAGACGAACATGGTCACATGGCAGTTTGTGTGGTGCACCAGTAAGGGACGCCCTACTCACGGCTATGATTATGCTAATGAGAAAAGAAAGAGAATGTGTGCCATGTTGGACGGAGCGAGAAAAACCTATACTAGAAAGTATAAAGTTCTCACCCTGACCAGGGTAACTTATTATGAAAATAAGTTGATAGCCATCATATGATATTCTATACATTGTTATTCATGTCATATATGTCATTACTGCACAATTTTCATGTGCATAGATAAAGTGTATTCATGTGACCTATATTTTTACTGTAGCTCATACAGATGAACATGACGTGATGAGTATTATTGATGATGATTATGATTTATTGTTGAACCTACTAGTATTTAATTCTCACTATATTTCTATATAATATTTAGAAAACTTGTTATACAGATTTTTCTATGGCTCTGGCTTTTAGTGTACGTTGGATCGAGTTACTCTATGTTAGGTAGATCCCAGAAATTAATCAGGTGTTCGTGGTTGAGTTGGCTAAGATCTCGGTTCATGTGCATAGATAAAGTGTATTCATGTGACCTATATTTTTACTGTAGCTCATACAGATGAACATGACGTGATGAGTATTATTGATGATGATTATGATTTATTGTTGAACCTACTAGTATTTAATTCTCACTATATTTCTATATAATATTTAGAAAACTTGTTATACAGATTTTTCTATGGCTCTGGCTTTTAGTGTACGTTAGATCGAGTTACTCTATGTTAGGTAGATCCCAGAAATTAATCAGGTGTTCGTGGCTGAGTTGGCTAAGATCTCGGTGAAGGTGAAACCAACCGTACCCATATCTCTAGAATTGGTCAACATGGATGATTAAGATGTAGATATTTATGTGTTTGATTTTTTGTTCGAACGTTTTGATTAATGATGTGTATGTGAACTCATAATTGTATCAGTGTTAATGGTAGACCTTAAACCTTAATTATTCTTGGTTAAATTATTTGAATGTTATTATGAGTTAAGTAATTAGAAGTAAAGAAGTAATGACTAATGGTATCAGTGTAGGTCGATCTTAGATGGCTAATGGGTGGATGATTATCTGAATCGATCTTATTGTGTCTTCAGTATGTTATGGTTGTGTTGTGTCAGGGATCAGTGATTTCATATAGGTAAGAAATTACTAGTGTTTTCTATCTATATGCCGAAGTGGTGTTATGACTGCTGTTAAATATTTTTGAAACTAACTATTGGGCTTGATCACCTCAATAGTTGCATAACTTTGTTTTGCCACAGTAGGAAATAGCACCACCAAGGAGGAATCCAGCAAACAATATAGAGGAAACCCTGCACTACCTTGCCACAGCAATTCGAGACCAAGTCAGGACCACTAACCAAAGTCTACAATACCTCAAGAATGCTAGTAACTTGAATGGTGTAGTAAGTGTACTAAGACCTTCTAACAGAACTTTTCCACAATCAAGTGTACTAAGTGCAAACTTATGCATGGTAACCGACCATGCTACATGGGACCAGATGTTTTCTTCAATTGCAAACAGAAGGATCATTTTGCAAAGAACTGCCCATAGAATATGGGGAATCAGTCAGAACAGAGGCCTAAAGTGAAAGGAAGGGTTTTCAACCTGAGTGGCCAAGAGGCAGCTGAATCCTCCGAAATGATTCAAGGTACATGCTACATCTATGGATTTGCTATTGCGGTGTTGTTTGACTCTGGTGCTAGCCATTCATTTATATCGAAAGTATATATTAGAGAGCTTCAGTATCCTATTTCTGAAATCCCCTATGAACTATCTGTAGTAACCCCTATAGGGGAAAGGGTTTTAACTTCCTCGGTATGTAAAGATTGTCAGGTCACTATCCAGGAAAAAACTTTTTCTGTAGACCTCGTCTGTCTACCTTTAAGAGGTATTGATGTCATTCTAAGATTAGACTAGATGTCTAGAAATTGGGTCTTGTTAAATTGTTACATCAAGAACATTGAATTTCTACCTCATACTCCACAAGAGGAGATGCATTTATTGATGCTAAATGTCAATGAAATCAATCGGGAGTTTAAGAGTGGAGTACTTGGTTACATTTTCTTGTGTTTATTAAACCTAGAAGTTAAACCAAAACTTAATGAAATTCTAATAGATAATGAGTTTTCTAAAGTATTTCCATTAGATATTCTAGGCTTTCCTCCCGAGAAAATGATATAGTTCTCTATTGATCTCCTACCCGGGATAGGATTTAGCTTTATTGCACCTTATAGAATGGCCTCAAAGGAATTGTAGGAACTTAAGAAATAGTTGGAGAAATTGTTGGACAAGCAATTCATTAGACCAAGTGTATCACCTTAGGGTGCTCATGTATTATTTATTAAGAAGAAAGACAGGAGCTTTAGACTGTGCATAAACTATAGATAGCTAAATAAGGTGACTGTAAAAAAGAAGTACCCTCTCCCTAAGATAGATGACTTATTAGATCAATGAAGGGAGCCTCGATCTTTTTGAAAATTGACTTGAGATTGGAATACCATCAAATTAGGATCAAGGAGGAGGATGTTCCAAAAACAACCTTCAGGACTAGGTATGTACACTATGAGTTTCTCGTAATGCCCTTTGGGTTGACAATTGCACCTGTAATTTTCATGGATTACATGAATTGCATTTTTTGACCCTTTGTGGTAGTGTTCATTGATGACATCTTGATATATTCTAAGAGTGAGAAAGAACATGAACAACATCTCTGAATTGTGCTGCAAGTGCTGAAAGAGAAAAAGTTGTATGCTAAATTAGAGAATTGTGGATTTTGGCTATCAGAGGTAAAATTTCTTGGACATGTCATTTCCAATAAAGGGGTAGCCATAGACCCTAGCAAGACAAAAGCAGTGATTTAGTGAAAAAGACTAAAGACGATTATAGAAGTTAGTAGTTTCTAGGGTTTGGCAAGATACTACAGGAGGTTTATACAAAAGTTCTCTCATATAGCCTTGCCATTGACTAAATCGATCAGGAAGGAAATTCCTTTCAAATGGACTGATCAATGTGAAGCTAGTTTCTAGGAGCTTAAGACATGATTGACCAGTCCTCCTATTTTAATTATTCTATACCCCATAGGATATTTTGAAGTATATAGTGATGCTTCAAAGAAAGGGTTGGGGTGTGTGCTGATGCAAGGCAAGAGAGTAGTTGCTTACGCCTCTTAGCAACTGAGGCCGCATGAGGGAAACTACCTGACCCATGTTCTTAAATTGGCGGCAGTAGTATTTGCCTTAAAGATTTGGCAACACTACTTATACAGAGCAACCTTTGAAGTATATTGTGATCATAAGAGTTTTAAGTACATTTTTTTATCAAAAGGAGTTAAATATAAGGCAACGAAGATGGGTAGAATTTCTCAATGACTACAATTTGAGATAAAGTATCATCCAAGAAAGGAAAATGGTGTAGCTGATGCTTTAAGTCAAAAATCTTTGCACATGGGTCAGATGATGGTGTATGGGATGTAGATGCTAGAAGAGTTTTGAAATTTGAAGCTGGCCACAACTCTTACTCCAAAGAAGCTAATCATCAATGGATTGAGTATAGAGTGTGACCTTAGAGCCTAGATTAAAGAGGCTTAAACTCATGACCAATACTTACAGGATCACAAAGATCAAGATAAGTTTTCTGTCTTGGAAGATGGAGCAATCATGTATCAGGAAAAGATTTGTGTCCCTTAAGAACAAGAGTTGAGGACTAAGATCTAACAGAGTAAGTACATAGTCCATCATGGATCCACTAAAATCTATCAAGACTTAAAAAAGATGTTCTGGTGGCCAGGGATGAAAAAGGACATTGCTAATTTTGTGGCGAAATGTTTAATTTGTCAGAAGGTGAAGGTAGAGCATCAAAAGTCAGTGAAATTTTTACAACGTCTGGAGATCCCTAAATGGAAATGTGACAATATTTCGATGGACTTTGTGGTGGGCTTAGCTAAGACTTCAGTTGGACAAATTGGCCTAATTGCACATATAGGAAATAGTTAAACTACATGGAATTCCCTTAAATATCATTTCCGATAGAGATTCGAGATTCACATCGAGGTTTTGAAAGGCATTGCAGGAAGATTTTGGAACTTAGTTGCAGTTTAGTACTGCTTATCATCCTCAGATTGACGGGCAGACAGAATGGACCATTCAAACCCTAGAAGATATGTTAAGGGCTTGTGTGATAGAGCAAGGTAAAGGATGAGATAAGTACTTACCTTTAGTGGAGTTTGCTTATAATAATAGCCATCATTCTAGTATTAAGATGGCTATACATTAGGAAGTGCTTATCTCCACTCTGTTGGTTTGAGGTAGGAGAAAAGAACTTACTGGGTCCTAATCTAGTTCAACAAACTACTGAGCAAATTAGGATGATACGAGACATAGACCTCTGGAGTTTGAGGAAGGAGACCATGTATTTCTAAAGATTTCCTCATCTACTAGAGTTGGTAGGTCTCTTAAAACCAGAAAGCTAAGTCTACAATTTTTGGGACCTTACCAAATTCTGAAGAAAGTGGGGACGTCAGTATATCAAATTGCCCTCCCACCTAGTTTGTCCAACATGCATGATATTTTTCATGTATCACAGCTTTAGAAGTATCTTATAGATTCCTCGCATGTAATACGGGATGAGCCAATCTAAATGAAGGAGAACATGACATACCAGCTAGTACCAGCTTCCATATTGGACACCAACGTGAAGCAATTGAGAAATAAAATTATTCCCCTAGTTAAGGAGTTATGGGAAGGTTTGACTCCAGAAGAATTAACTTGGGATATGGAAAAAGTCTTGAGGAAGAAATATCCGCAATTGTTTTTATTAGGTAATTACTAAAATTTTGAGGACAACATTTCTTTTAAAGGGAGAGAAATATAAGATCCTTAATTTTATTTCTTTTATTAATAAAGGTACATAAATATTTAATTAAGGAAATAAAATTTATTAGACCGTTTTTAGATATCTAAGGAAATATAATCCTTATAAATTCTTCACCTTATGTGTATGCAGAGAAAATGTTTCTAACATTATGGGAATAAGTAAAGAGAGAAAATCTAATAGGAAAAATTAGAAATAACATACTAAAGAGAGGCAAAATTCTTGGGTAACGAAGATAAATTTTTAGGAAGTAAGTGAATGTCTTAAAATTTCAAGAAGATTGGATTAGGGTAATTTTTCCTAATTCAAGAGCTAAAGTTTCTAAGTTTAACATCTCCACCCATACATTGGCCTTTCACCTATGGACACTTCATATAGAGTTTTTCCACTTCACATGAGTTTCTAGCAAGCCAATAGGATAGCCCAAGCAAGAAATAAAACAAAGAATTAGACTAGGATATAGAAGTTGGACTGATAGCCCACAAACTATGAAAATGTGACCAAGCCCTCCATGAAAGATAGAATGTCAGCCAAAGTAAAGGAAATGAGTAAGAATGAGCCCAAATCCAAGAGGAAAAATAAGAACCAAGTGAGGAAATAGTAGTGTAATAATAATCAAGATTAGGTCTCATGAAATTAAGACAAAATATATATATCCTACATTCATAATTTCAGCAAGTTGGCAATAACATGGTATTAGGACAAACCATCTATATCCTACATTCATAATTTCAATAAGATGGTAATAATACATAGCATTATGACAAAACATCCTTGTCCTACACAGATAATTTCAGCCAAGCAAGGGAGAGTTAAGGGAAGGAAACATGCCACCTTGAAAGACAAACCTATCATACTTGATTGAGACAAAAGAAAAAAGAAATCAATTCCTAAATCAAAGAGACCTTGTCCCTTGTCTTAAGAAAATTTTATCATGATTTTAAAAATACAAATCTTCTTTTGCTATGCATATATTGACTAAGGGACAAGAAGACAAGAATATGAGTATTTTTTCTCAAAAAAACAACCAAGTGCATCTTAATTGTGATAAGGTAGACCCATGATTATGAGAAGTGAACAATTTTATAGTTTATTTAAGCAAAACCCACCCTTATAACATTATAATTTCGTTCAAGTGAGTGAGAGGAAAAATAAAAGCAAGGTAGAGTGAGGAAAGGAGAGAAACCGAGGAGAAGAGAGGAAGGAAGAAGAAGGAGAAGTCTAGAGCACTAAGTACTCAAGGTAAGTTAGCTTAATCTCTGCTTAACTCCATCTTTTCTCTTCATCCTTGGGGTTCAAAAATCACCCTTCTTCTCTTATTTAAGTTGCTGAAAAAGCTAAGGGAAGAAAGGAATCTTACCACTTCCTTTAAGGGAAAACAATAAAAATAATTCACTAAGTAAGCTAGAGAGATTTTTAGGCAGGTTTAACAATATCTCTTTTTGAAGAAAAACTTTAAAATTTGTTACATATATATGGGATTTTGATCTTAGAACTTTGATGAAATTTACAATATTTGCTAGTTTGATGATTGGCTATGGATGTTGCTATATCATGTTACATGTTGATCTTGCATATGATGGATGTTTTGAATACTTCGGTTGGTATGGAAAGTTCTGCATAGATATGGCTATAGGTGGCAAAATTTTAGGGCTTTTATTCTGCTGTTATGTATATTTAAATATGGTAAAAATGGATGGAAGATGGTTAGGTTGGTAAAATAAGTATGGCCTT
The DNA here is from genome assembly GCA_037074535.1 of Gleditsia sinensis. NCBI lineage: Eukaryota > Viridiplantae > Streptophyta > Magnoliopsida > Fabales > Fabaceae > Gleditsia > Gleditsia sinensis. The sequence continues at coordinate 24,219,279 of CM073476.1, forward strand.
AAACACCTAGGGAAAGACCATAAGAAATTTTTGTTGAGAAACATCCTTAGTGATGCATGATTTGATTCTTTTTTTCTTTTTTAGTGGATGATGGAATATTTTAAATTAAGTAAAAAATATAGTTAAATGTTGAGATGAATAATTCTATGATTAGGTGAAAATTTGGAAGAAAAATGGAAGACAAATGAATAAAAGGATGAACTAGAATTGTAGGAAAGGCTAGGCTAAGAAAACTGGATTTCAGAGTAACTTGAGAAGCTTCTAGTTTTGAAATTCTGGGAAGAATAGGTTAGGAATTAAAAGAAATGATTAACATGAAAAATGGAGATATATGTCTCACATATTTTTAGCCACTGGAATCACTCAATTTGAAGTATTTTTCAAGCATAGCCGTGTCCTAGAACATGACCAGGCCGTGTTGGGAGCTGGTAAAGCTTATTTTTAACATTTTTCTACCCTTAATGAACCTTATTATTTATAGGATAATAATAGAAACCCAATTGGAGAAGAATGCCTTGTAAAATTTGTGAGAACATGTGTTGGAAATGATATAAGTAGGAGGAAAGTAACTAGATGCCAAGCATAAAGAAAATGAAAAGATGAAAATAATATTTAAAAAAGAAGAAGAATCTTATGAATAGAAATAATAAATAACTAGTGTATGTCCTAGCCATTGCCATTGCATGAACTCTTTACCATCTTAAGTCTGTAATTTTAACATGGAAATGTTTTATAAAGAGATATTCGAAAATGGTTATGATCATGACATGATTGCATTTTACCAATGATTTTTTATAGTGATTATGCTTTGATGATAAATTATGGAATGTGAGTATAATGAACATACTTGTTATTGGAATCATATTTTTGGCTATTAACATGAAAAGAAAATAAAAGAAAAGAGACGAGCATGGTCACATGGCACTCTGTGTGGTGCACCAGTAAAGGATGCCCTACTCACGGCTATGATTATGCTAATGAGAAAAGAAAGTATATGTGCTATGTTGGATGGTGCGAGAAAATCCTATACCAGAGAGTATAAAGTTCTTATGCTGATCAGGGTAGCTTGTTATGAAAATAAGTTGATAGCCATCATATGATATTCTAAACATAGTTATTCATGTCATACATGTCATTGCTGCACGATTTTAATGTACATAGATAAAGTGCATTCATGTGACCTAAGATATTTACTGTAGCTTATATAGATGAACATGACGGGACGAGCATTATTGATGATGATTATGATTTATTGTTGACCCTACTGGGATTTAATTCTCACTATATTTCTATATCATGTTCAGAAAACTAGTTATGCAGATTTTTCTATGGCTCTAGTTTTTAATGTACGTTGGATCAAGTTACTATGTTGGGTACATCCCAAAAATTTATAATGTGTTTGTGGTCGAGTTGGCTATAATTCCGATAAATTTGCAACCACCCACACCCATATCTGTGGAATTGATCAACATGGATGATTAAGATGTAGATATTTATGTGTTTGATTTTTTGTACAAGTATTTTGATTAATGATGTGTATGTGAACAAATAATTGTATAAGTGTTAATGTTCAAAACCTGTGGAAGAGGAAGAAAAGTTTCCCTAACCATAGCAAAAACATAAGGAAAAGTGGATATAGAGCTGGTAAGAGGCCATTGACTGCGAGTCCTTGACCTTTCCAACAAGACCTCGCCACAGTCAAGTACACTAAGTGTGGACATATTGGTTCGCACTGTCGCAGGTGCACCCAAATTAATACCTTACCTTAAAACTAACCTGTAGTAGTGGGAGTAAGGGTCGATCCCACAGAGACTGGAATTACCTTATGTGATTAAAAGGGGGGAATTGATAATCGCAAATTAAGTAAAGTAAACAATAATGAAAATAAATAAGTGAAAGTGATTAATGATAAAGACATTGGTTTCGGTTGGTATCCACCGTCAAGGGATTACATTGATCATCGACAACATAATCAATCTGTAAATGAACATCTGTCATTGGGGTTTTAACCCTGTTTCTCCTTAAGCCTAGCAAATTAATGACAATCGCACTAATAAAACCCTAATCAACAAGCCATCTTTTAGCACATCGGTAAAATATAACTTGTTAACCGCATGAAGAACTAGAGAAATTGACAGAGCTAAAAAAATATAAACACATCGGCTATATCTAATTTAGTCAATCATTCATCATAGGTTCAATGATTTATAATCCAAAACCCTCAAACCTATTTGCCTCACGAATCGCAGAATTAAAGACTTTGTTCAAAACACAATTCAGCGATAGATTAAAACAGACGAAATACTAGTAGGCCTCCTAGCAATTATATGAATAATCATTAAGAACAAGAACAGATGAACAATCAATATTCAAAACAAATTGAAATAACAACATCAGATCCACATCACACAATGTATAAAAATCCCTTGAGGTTTCAACTCACCTCAACCAACTAAAAGAACTAGCCACGCAGGGCCATAAGAAACTTTAAAGAAGAATTGAAGAATGTAGATGAAGAATTAGATTCAGAATTCGATCCTTTCTCTGGTTGCTTTCCTCCCTTTTTATAGACTTTCCTCCTCCTAATCAAAGTCAGAAAGAGATTTAGGTCAAATTCCCGTCCATCCCACTTCAATTTGGGCGAAAACCACCTAAAATCGCGAAATCAGCAAGTCCTATACGGCGGGCGGGCATCGCGGTGTGCTGGGTTGAGCCCCGCGGCGGTCTGCATCGAAGGGGCTCAGGTGCCACGGTGCCCTAGGTTGAGCGTTACGGCGCTCTATCCTGGGTAACTTCGCGCCGCAGCACTCCGGATTGCCTTATCATGGTGCCGCGGCACCCCGAATTTTCTAGATTTTGCCGAAGTGCCAAACACAAAAGTTGTAGCTCTATGTTTCTTCTTTCCATAGCCGCTAGAACCACCTCGATCGGAGTTCAAATGAGCGAGATATGCCTCCATTAGTGATGAAAGGTCAGAAATCAGCATTTTTCATGATTTTCTCTCTATTTTTCTCTTCTTTTCTTCTTTATTATTCCTAAAACACAAAACACAACACTCAATCAATTCATATCTATTTTCTACTAAAATTAAATAAAAAACAACTTAAAACATGTCAAAAACATGCTTATTTTATAGCATGTCAAATACCCCCACACTTACTCTTTTGCTTGTCCTCAAGCAAACATTGATTCATGTAAACAGAATTCAATATATGAAATGAGTGGATGGCTTACCAATATGCTGCCTCATAGTGAAAATTGTATGGTCTTGAAGAAATTTTAGAAAATTTTCATGACCATGTGCAACATTTAATTCAAATGCAATTTATAATTTTATTCCCTAAAATCCATAGTGTGTGTGTGTCTTTGTATAATTTAATTTTCTTTTACCTAAATGAGCTTATATATCTCAATAATTATAGCATGGCTCTTTATTTAAAATTTCCATAAGCTTATTTTTCATGCTACTCTCCACTAATGTAGGCTAAAACTACTTCTTAGGATCAAAAGGACTTAACTCAACTTGTAATGTGGCTAGGTTATGGGATGAGATATAAGATATAATTTAAAGCTCAATCTCCCAACATCACATGATTAACTCTGATCTATTTGAGCTAATTCTCAAGATTGGAGAGTTTTTTTTTCACACTTATTTCTTTGCTTTTCTGCATTCTACTTTTCATTGATTCTCTATTTCTTCTTTTTCAATCACTGGATAGACTTTCAATAGTCTTTTGAGAATATATATATATATATATATATATATATATATATATATATATTTTTTTTTTCTTTCTTTCTTTTGTCCTTGTTCCACCCTTCCACCCTTTCATTAATGCAGATCTATAAAACAAATATTCAGAAATTAATCATGGAGTAAGTGAATTAGGTAGAAAAAAAAAGGTATTAATCACAAAAATTTGGTCTTGGCTGTTTTGTGGGTATAGAATAAAATGTTAATTAAGCTCAAAATAGAGGTTCTAAAGATATTCACTTGTTTGGGTTAAGCTTGAAAGGCTCAATCTCATAAAAAAAATGCCTAAATCATCTCCTAATTGTTACTATTAGCCTAAGATTTCGCCTTAAGTAGCATTTAAATAAGTTCTAGAAATTTAAAAGAGATCATAAAATATTTTTGAGTTATATAATCTTTTTCTATGTAAAAGACAAATTAAATATCCAAAATTACTGTGCAAAAGAATTTCAGGATTTTTAGAAAATAGGTAATCATAAATTGAAAAGAAATTAAAATTACACATAATTATGACTTTCCTACGTCTCCCAAGAGCTATAAGCAATTTAAACAGTTATATCATTGGCTATTGATTCAGTTATCACAAACTCATAAATTGAAATTTTGTTCACATGCTCACCTCATGACAGGATTAAAAGTGCACATATCATAAAATTATAGTTATGCATCAAAGTAGGAAAGTGCACAAGTGTATGATATATTATACAGTCATCCAGCTGAATCATAAAGTGACCCCCCACACTTAAAAACATACATTGTCCCCAATGTAAGAATATAAAAGAGAATATAAAAGGGACAAGTAATAACATAAGGAGGGGTTCAGTGAAACTTCCCTGATTAGTGATCACCATCCATCTCATCATGCTCAGGTGCAGGCCTAAAGGGTGGTTCAGGAGGTGCCAGGAAAGCAATCAGGAGGTTCAGGGCATGAGCTAACTGGCTAAAATATGCATGATGATGCTGTGCAATAGAGTGTTGTAGAGGGCCAGATCATTCATTTGATGGCTCAGACACTCTGTGCGCTCCCATAAATCTTCAATGGTATGCTGGGATGGTGGTGGAGCTGAGCTGCTGCACGGTTCCTCTGTAGGTACTGGCTGAATCCCTAACTCCTCCTCTGTTACTTCTTCATGGCCTTTTTATTTTTGTATATCCGCATAGGAAATAGGTCTCATTGGGTGAATGAGAGCCTCAGTGGAATCCCAACTTACTCCTGCCTTCTGACATAGACCAGTAATGAAACTAGGGGCAAAGAGGGATCCGCCTCTAGCACTAATACAGCTTAGCATCTGCCTATGAATAATCTTGCCTACATCAATAGAAAGGCCCTTTAGGATGGCATAAAGCAAAATGGCCCTCTCCCTCCTGACTTGACTCATGTTGAAGCTGGGCATGAATCGTGCTGACACGAAATAGTGCCATGCTTTAGCCACTTTATTCATATCAGCTCTAGCAAGGTATAACAGATGGCCATTGCTGTCCAATTTCTAGGAGGCCACCCTGTAACATAGATTGCATATAACATCTTCAAAGTCAATGTAGGATTGAAGAAGCGTCGTATATCCATCATCCTCAATATCAGGCAGTGAATAGAATTCATTAATGGCGTGCGGAGTGAATGGCACCATCTTGCCTCTAACTCGTGCTTTATGACGTTCGTGAACTGTGGCATTGGAGTAGAACTCCTGTACCACGGGAATAACTCCTGGTTCTGGGTTCCTGCAGAAAATCTCCCAATGCCTATGGAGGATGTTGTCTTTGTGAGGTAGCCCTTCGGTAATAATAAATCCACGTTCTGGAACTATAGGCTTATGTACCACCACTTTGATGTGGTGTTGATAAACCTCTTCAGTCACAAAAGCCACGGTATCGAATGCTGGAGGGTCCTAAGCTTTGTTCTTCCTCTTTGAGATGCCTAATTTGGAAGTTTTTGGGGCCAATACACTTGGCAAACTCACTGGGGCGTTTTATCAAACACCTAGTGTGCACTCTTGAAAAATTGAGAGAATGGATGGTAGATTTGTAGCTTGAAGTCCCAATGCAGTGAAAACCAGTAGCAATGAAGTATAGAGATAAACTTCAGCAGGATAAACAAAGTAAATCGTACCCAATTCAGCGTGATTTGTGGCTGGAAAGTGTGAGATCAAAATTTCTTGAGAACCCTTGAAAATTGGCATGGAATCCAGCTTAAATGCTGAAAAGAAGTGTATAATCCTGCAAAAGAAGATGCATAATCATGTAATGTTAGCAAGATAACGTATTGGGAGGTGAGTATGGTTAATTCAAGGCTAGAAAGTGGATTTAGAGGGGAAAAGCAAGCAAAAACGGGGGGAAAGGAAGAAGAGCTTGCGCTGCTCTTATAGAGAGCGCCGGGAGGTGAGTATGGTTGATTCAAGGCCAGAAAGTGGATTTAGAGGGGAAAAGCAAGTAAAAACGGGGGGAAAGGACAAAGAGCTCGCGCTGCTCTTACAAAGAGTGCTGCGGCGCTCTCTGCTGCAACGCGGCACTATGGGTGAGCGCCGCGGCGCTCCTCCAGTCTGGGCGACGAGCGCCGCGGCGCATGTGCGCGTCCGCAGTTCCGAATTTTTTTTTTCTAAAAATAAAGAAAAATGAAACTATGAAAAGAAAAAAATAAGAAGAAGGAGAATGATTGTTGGGTTGCCTCCCAACCAGCGCCTTTGTTTTACGTCGTTGGCTCGACTCAGCTCCCTATCTTTGTTCATGGAGGCTCTTTGAGGTTCATTTTAAATTTCTGGGACTGATTCAATCCTTGAAATTCAACTGCATAACCAAAAGCCACATCAGTAATAAAAAGTGGTCCTAACCAAGGGAGAGATTTCTTACCTTTAAAGGGTCTAACCCCTTTAATTTCTAGAATTTGATGCAACTCTACAGTCGGATCTATGCCTTTAAGATTTGTAATTATTTTTATAATGGCATTTCTTTTTTTTCTTTTTTTTTTTGAAAAATATGCATCAATTCTTCTTCTTTTTTAACACCCAAATTCTTGGCAACGAAAATACGTGATGCATACCCTACTTCCAAGTATTTCAAGTGATTGGGAAGAGGTGACAATTTAGACCCAGGATCCTGCAAAATAGAAAGTGCAAGAGTAGTATCAGAATTTGATAATTCCTTATAAGCAACCTTACCTTTTTGTGGCCCTTCTGAAAAATTATTGAGTGGAGCCAGTTTCTCCTTTGTTCCTTCATCTAAGTCTATCTCACCATCATCTGCTGCTATAGATTTGTTCACACTTTCCTCCATTTTATCCTTTTCATCTAATTCAAACACATCGTATGCCAACGACTCAAGTATATCAATGGAATAAACAGGAGTATCATCACCTGGGTGTTTCATGGCTTTATACATATTGAATTTTATTACTTCACCATCAAATTCCATAGTGAGTGTGCCATTGTGAACATCTATCTTGGTTTTGGAGGTTTTCAAGAATGGTCTTCCTAATAATATTGGAGAAGCAAAATCCCCATTGTCCATGTCAAGCACATAAAAATCTGCAGGGAACACCAAATCATCTACCTGCACTAAGACATCCTCAATTATTCCTTTAGGATATGCAGTGGACCTATCTGCTAGTTGAATTATCAAATTTACAGATTTCAATGGTCCCAAATTCAAAGATGTATATACAGAATATGGCATAACATTGATGGAAGCTCCTAAATCTAACATAGCCTTTTCAATGCGAGTTCCCCTAATTTTGCATGGAATAGTAAACATACCTGGATCCTTGCATTTAGTGGGGAGTTTTGTCTGTATCATAGCAGATACATTCTGACTCATATGAATCTTTTCAAAATCCTTTAATTTTTGCCCTTCTTTTTGAGTACATAGTTCTTTCAAGAACTTTGCATATCTTGGCACCTGTTTAATGGTATCTAGACGGGGGAGATTAACTTCACATTTTCTAAAGATGTCATACAATTCAAAAGTTTTCTCATTTAGCCTATTCTCTTTAAGAGCTTCTAGAAAAGGAGGTTTAGATTTATATTCAGAGAAAGGTTCAAACTTACCTTTTGGATGCTTACCTACCATGATTGCATTATTCTTGTCTTCCTCTTGCTCAGTTGGTGCATATAACTCTTGCATTGGAGTCTCAACTTCTTTATCACCTTGTAGCATGATTGCACTCACATTTTCCCTTGGGTTTACCATAGTTTGTGAAGGTAACTTACCTAAGTTTTGAGCATCCAATCTACTCACTGTGGTTGCTAACTGACCTACTTGAGTTGTCAGATTTTGAATGCTAGCTCTTGTCTCTTGCTAAAATTGATGAGAGTTATGTACAAGAGTTTTCACAATGTCTTCCAACGGATTACTTACCTGTTGATCCTGGGGTGTATTCTGTCTAGGATAATAGGCTTGCTGATTTTGTTGAAAATTTTGTCCGGCAGACCTATTTTGTGCATTCCCATATCTGAAATTGGGATGATCCTTCCATCCAGGATTGTATGTTTTGGCATATGGATCATACCTCTTTGGTTGGCCAGGAAAACCTCCTACAACATTCGCTTGTTCTGTGGATTCCTCTTGAAGTGTAGGACACATGTCAGTTGGTTGCCCGTGGCTGAGCATATTCCACATACTTTAACTTGCTGTAGTCTACCTGTAGCCATTTGGCGCACAAGAGAAGTAAGTTCAGATATTTGATTCTGAAGAGATGTAGTACTTACCTCTTGGGCATGTATAATAGGAGGATCATGCCTAACACCAAATTGTTGTGAATTGGCAGCCATATTTGATATCAGGATTCTGGCTGCCTCAAGAGTTTTATCTACTAGTGCTCCTCCACTAGCTACATCTATCATGCTTCTATCTCCCTGCAAAAGACCTTCATAAAAATATTGGATTAGTAGCTGCTCACTAATCTGATGATGTGGGCAGCTTGCACAAAGTTTCTTAAACCTCTCCCAATATTTATAAAGCGTTTCACCATGCAATTGTCTAATGCCGCATATTTCTTTCCTAAGAGTAGCCGCTTTAGATGCAGGAAAATAACGTTCTAAAAACATTCTCTTCATCTCATTCCAAGTAGTGATAGTACCAGAAGGCAAATAATACAATCAATCTTTGGCTGAATCTTTTAAGGAAAAAGGAAAAGCCCTGGGTTTTATTTGTTCCTCAGTTACTCCAGGGGGCTTCATACTGGTACATACTACATGGAACTCCTTCAGATGTTTATGCGGGTCTTCACCTACAAGACCATGAAAACTTGGTAAGAGATGAATTAATCCAGATTTCAACTCAAAATTAACATTGTCATCAAGATTAGGAAAAGTAATGCATAAGGGTTGCTGATGCAAATCAGGAGCTGCAAGCTCCTTCAGAGTGGGGTGTCTGGCCATGATCACTTCCTCTGTATCCTGATCAACGTCTTCTTAAATTTCTCTTCTGTGCCTGTATACAGATTTTCCAATATCTGGATTGCACTGTAAATCTCGAGAATTAGAAGAACGAGTTACATGCATAAATCAAAAAAATCACAAAAAGTAATGACGTAGTCCCCGGCAATGGCGCCAAAATTTGGTTCGCACTGTCGCAGCTGCATCCAAATTAATACCTTACCTCAAAACTAACCTGTAGTAGTGGGAGTAAGGGTCGATCCCACAGAGACTAGAATTACCTTATGTGATTAAAAGGGGGGAATTGATAATCGCAAATTAAGTAAAGTAAACAATAATGAAAATAGATAAGCGAAAGTGATTAATGATAAAGACGTTGGTTTCGATTGGTATTCACCGTCAAGGGATTACATTGATCATCGACAACATAATAAATCTGTAAATGAACATCTATCATTGGGGTTTTAACCCTGTTTCTCCTTAAGCCTAGCAAATTAATGACAATCGCACTAATAAAACCCTAATCAACAAGCCATCTTTTAGCACATCGGTAAAATATAACTTGTTAACCGCATGAAGAACTAGAGAAACTGACAGAGCTAAACAAATATAAACACATCGGCTATATCTAATTTAGTCAATCATTCATCATAGGTTCAATGATTTATAATCCAAAACCCTCAAACCTATTTGCCTCACGAATCGCAGAATTAAAGACTTTGTTCAAAACACAATTCAGCGATAGATTAAAACAGACGAAATACTAGTAGGCCTCCTAGCAATCATATGAATAATCATTAAGAAGAAGAACAGATGAACAATCAATATTCAAAACAAATTGAAATAATAACATCAGATCCACATCTCACAATGTATAAAAATCCCTTGAGGTTTCAACTCACCTCATCCAACTAAAAGAATTAGCCACGCAGGGCCATAAGAAACTCTAAAGAAGAATTGAAGAATGTAGAAGAAGAATTAGATTCAGAATTTGATCCTTTCGCTGGTTGCTTTCCTCCCTTTTTATAGACTTACCTCCTCCTAATCGAAGTCAGAAAGAGATTTAGGTCAAATTCCCGTCCATCCCACTTCAATTTGGGCGAAAACCACCTAAAATCACGAAATCAGCAAGTCCTGTACGGCAGGCAGGCGCCGCGACACTTAAGTAGAGTGACGCGGCACTACGAAGATCCTGCCACTAGGTGCCGCGGTGCATTGGGTTGAGCGCCGCGGCGATCTGCGTCGAAGAGGCTCAGGCGCCGCGGCGCTCCGGATTGCCTTATCGTGGCGCTGCGGCGCTCCCTTATGAGCGTCGTGGAGCCCAGAATCTTCTGGATTTTGCCAAAGTGCCAAAAACAAAAGTTGTAGCTCTATGTTGGTTCTTTCTATAGCTGCTTGAATCACCTCGATCGGATTTCAAATGGGCGAGATATGCCTCCATTAGTGATGAAAGGTCAGAAATCAGCATTTTTCATGATTTTCTCTATATTTTTCTCTTCTTTTCTTCTTTATTATTCCTAAAACACAAAACACAACACTCAATCAATTCATATCTATTTTCTACTAAAATTAAATAAAAAGCAACTTAAAACATGTAAAAAACATGCTTATTTTATAGCATGTCACGTATGCATGGTAACTGGCCATGCCACATAGGACCAGATGCTTGCTTCAAATGAGGACAGAATGGCAATTTTGCAAAAAATTGCCCACAGAATGTGAGGAAGCAGCCAGAATAAAGGCTTTAGTTGAAAGGAATGGTTTTTACCTTAAGCGGCGAAGAGGCAGCTCAATCCTTTGAAATGATTCAAGGTATGTGCTACATCTATGGATTTACTTTTATGGTCTTATTTGACTATAGTGCTAGTCATTCATTTATATCAAAAGAATGTATTAGGGAGCTTTAGTATCCTATTTTTGAAACACCCTATGAGTTATCTGTAGTAACGTCCACAGGCGAAAGGATCTTAACCTCCTTGGTATGTAAAGACTGTCAGGTTCTCATCTAGGAGAATACTTTTCCTATAAACCTCGTCTGTCTACCTTTAAGAGTTATTAATGTTATTCTAGGGTTAAATTGGATGTCTAGAAATCGTGTCTTGCTAAATTGTTGCGCCAAGACCATTGAATTTCTACCTTCTACTCCACAAGAGGAGATGCAAATATTGATGATAAATGCCAATCAAGTCAATAGGGAGTTGAAGAGTGGAGTACTTGGTTACATTCTCTTGTGTTTATCAAACTTAGAAGTTGAACCAAAGCTTAATGAAATTCCAATAGCAAACGAGTTTCCTAAAGTATTTTCACCAGATATTTCAGGCTTACCTCCCGAGAGAGAGATAGAGTTCTTTATTGATCTCTTACTCCGGACAGGGCCTATCTCTATTGCAACTTATAGAATGGCCTTGAAGGAACTACAGGAAATCAAGAAGCAGTTGAAGGAATTGTTAGACAAGCAATTCATTAGTTTGGGTGTATCACCTTGGGGAGCTCCTATATTGTTTGTTAAGAAGAAAGACGGGAGCCTAAGATTATGCATAGATTACAGACAGTTGAATAAGGTGACTGTAAAAAATAAGTACCATCTCCGTAGGATAGATAACTTATTGGATCAACTGAAGGGAGCCTCCATCTTTTCTAAGATTGACTTGAGGCTCAGACTAGGATCAAGGAGAAGGATATACTAAAAATAGCCTTCAGGACTAGGTATGGGAACTATGAGTTTCTTGTAATGCCTTTCGGGTTGACAAATGCATCTGCAATTTTCATGGATTACATGAATCGCATTTTTCAACCTTACCTAGATCAATTTCTGGTAGTGTTCATTAATGACATCTTGATATATTCTAAGAGTGAGAAAGAACATGAACAACATCTCTGAATCGTGTTACAAGTTGTAAAAGAGAAAAAGTTGTATGCTAAATTGGAGAAGTGTGGATTTTGGCTGTCAGAGGTAAAATTTCTCAAACATGTCATTTCCAATAGAGGGGTAGTTGTAGACCCAAGCAAGACGGAAGCAATGATTCAGTGGGAAAGACAAAAGACGGTTATAGAAGTCAAAAGTTTGGTAGGATACTATAGGAGGTTTATACAAAACTTCTCTAGTATAGCCTTGCCATTGACTAAATTGACCAGGAAGGGAATTCCTTTGAAATGGACTAATCAATGTGAAGTTAGTTTCCAGGAGCTTAAGACAAGATTGACTACTCCTCTTGTTTTAATTATTCTAGACCCCACAGGACATTTTAAAGTATATAGTGATGCTTCAAAGAAATGATTGGGGTGTGTGCTGATGCAAGAAAAGAGAGTAGTTGCTTACGCCTCTGGGCAACTAATACCCTATGAAGAAAATTATCCAACCCATGATCCTAAATTGGCAGTAGTGGTGTTTGCCTTAAAGATTTGGTGATACTATTTATAGGGAGCAACATTTGAAGTACACTATGATCATAAGAGTCTTATGTACCTTTTTTATGAAAATTAGTTAAATATGAGGCAACGAAGATGGGTAGAATTCCTTAATGACTACAAGTTTGACATAAAGTATCATCCAAGAAAGGTGAATGTTGTAGTTAATTCCTTGAGTTGAAAATCTCTGTACATAGGTCAGATGATGGTGTATGAGATGCAGATGTTATAAGAGTTTTGAAATTTAAAGCTGGACATTACTCTTGCTCCAAAGAAGCTAATCATCAATGGGTTGAGTATAGAGTGTGACCTTAGAGCCTAGATTAAAAAGGCTCAAACTCACGACCAATACTTACAGGGTCATAAAAATCAAGGTAATTTTTCTGTTTTGGAAGATGGAGCAATCATGTATCAAGGAAGGATTTGTGTCCCTCAAGAACGATAGTTGAGGACTAAGATCATACAAGAGGCACATCAGAGTAACTACACAGTCCATCCTGGATCCACTAAAATGTATCAGGATTTAAAGAAGATGTACTGGTAGCCAAGGATGAAAAAGGACATTGCTGAGTTTGTGGCAAAATGTTTAATTTGTTAGAAGGTGAAAGTCGAGCATTAAAGCCAGCAAGATTTCTACACCTTCTTCAGATCCCTAAATGGAAATGAGACAGTATTTCGATGGAATTTATGTTGGGCTTACCTAATACTTCAGTTGGATATGACTCTATCTGGGTAATAGTAGACATATTAACCAAATCTGCTCACTTTCTACCCATAAAGATTAACTATGTACTGGACAAATTATCCTAGTTGTACGTCCAAAAAATAGTTAGGCTACATGGAATTTCCTTAAATATGATTTGTAATATAGATCCAAGATTCATGTTAAGGTTTTGGAAGGCGTTGCAGGAAGCTTTTAGAACCCAGTTGTGGTTCAGTACTGCCTACCATCCTCAAACTGACTGACAGATAGAACAGACCATTCAAATCCTAGAAGATATGTTGAGGGCCTGTGTGATAGATCAAGGTAAAAGATGGGATAAGTACCTACGTTTAGTGGAGTTTGCTTATAATAATAGTGATAACTCTAATATTAAGATGACCCTCTACAAAGTTTTATATGGTAGGAAATGCTGATCTCCACTCTGTTGGTTTGAGAAAGTAGAAAAGAACTTGCTGGGTCTTATTCTAGTTCAACAAACCACTGAGCAAATTAGGATTATACGAGACAAAATACTTACAGGTCAGAGTCGACAAAAGAGTTTATATGATAAGAGTCATAGAGCTCTGGAGTTTGAGGATGGAGACTATGTATTTCTGAAGGTTTCCTCGACTACTAGAGTTAGTAGGTTTCTCAAGACTAGAAAGCTAAGTCTGTGATTTTTAGGACCCTACCAAATTTTGATGAAAGTGGGGACGTCAGCATATTAAGTTGCCCTCCAACTTAATTTGTCCAACCTGCATGATGTTTTCCATGTATCACAGCTTCAGAAATATCTTCCAGATTCCTCACATATAATACCGGATGAACCAATCCAAATAAAGGAAAACATGACATACCAGCTAGTATCGGCATCCATATTGGACACCGATATGAAGCAATTGAGGAATAAAATCATTCCCCTAGTTAAGGTGTTATGGGTAGATTTGACTTTAGAAGAATTAACTTGAGAGATGGAAAAGTCACGAGGAAAAAATATTCAGAATTGTTCTTATTAGGCAATTTCTAAAATTTTGAGGACAAAATTTCTTTTAGGGGGAGAAAAATGCAACATCCTTAATTTTGTTTCTTTTATTAATAAAGGTACATAAATATTTAATTAAGGAAATAAAACTTATTAAACAATTTTTTGATATCTAAGAAAAAAAAATATAATCCTTAGAAATTCTTCAACTTATGTGTATTCATAGAAAATATTTCTAACATTAAGGTAATAAGTAAAGAGAGAAAACCTAATAGGACAAATTAGAAATAACACCCTAAAGAGAGGCAAAAATTTTAAGTAACGAAGATAAATTTTTGAAAGTAAGTAAATGTCTTAAAATTTCAAGAAGATTGGATTAGGGTAATTATTTCTAGTTCAAGAGCTAGATTTACTAAGTTTAACATCTCCATCCCACTTAACATAAGTTTTTGGCAAGCCAATTAGATACCTAAGCAAGAGATATAACATAGACTTGGACTAGGATATAGAAGTTGGACCGATATCCCAAAAATCATGACAGGTAGAATTTCACTTAAAGCAAAGCAAAAGGGCAAGAATGAGCCTAAATCCAAGAAGGGAAAATAAGAACCATGTGAGGAAATAATAGTATAATAATAATCAAGATTAGGTCACAAGGCCTTAGGACAAAACATCTATGTCTTACATTTATAATTTTAGCAAGTGTGTAATAATACATGGCATTATGAAAAAATATTTCTATCCTACACAAATAATTTTAGCAAAGAAAGGGAGACTCAATGGCTAAAATTTGTCACATAGAAAGGAAAACCTATCATACTTGAGTGAGACAAAAGAAAAAGAAAATTAATCCCTAAATTAAAAGAACCTTGTCCCTTTTATTAAGAATATGTTATCATGATTTTCAAATACAAATCTCCTTTTGCTATGTATATCTTGACTAAGGGAGAAGAAGACAAGAACATGAGTTGTCTTCCCCCAAAAAGATCCCAAGTGCATCCTAATTATGATAAGGTAGTCCCATGATTATGAGTGGTGAACCACTAAATAGCTTATTTAAGCAAAATCCACCCTTAGAACTTTATAATTTCGTTCAAGTGAGGGAGAAGAAAAATAAAAGAAAGGTAGAGTAATGAAAGGAGAGAAAGAGAGGAGAAGAGAGGAAAGAAGAATGATAAGTCTTGAGGACTAAGTACTCAAGTTAAGTTAGCTTAATCTCCAGTTGAATCCATCTTTTCCCTTCATCCTTGGGGTTCAAAACTCACCCTCCCTCTCTTATTCAAGCTGCTGGAAAAAATCTAAGGGAAGGGAGGAATCTTGCCACTTCCTTCAAAACGAAACAAGAAAAAGAATTCACTAAGTGAGTTAGGGAGATCTTTTGGTAAGTTTAACAATATCTCTTTTTGAATTTTTTTTTTGAAATTTGTAACATTTATATGGGATTTTGATCTTAAAACTTTGATGAAATTTACAATATTTGCTACTTTGATGATTGGCCATGGATGTTGCTATATCATGTTACATGTTGATCTTGCGTGTTATGGATTTTTGAATACTTCGATTGGTATGAAAAGTTCTGAATATATATAGCTATGGGTGGCAAAAATTTAAGGCTTTTATGCTGTTGTTATTTACATTTGAATGTGGTGAAAAATTTATGGAATATGATTAGATTAATAAAATGAGTATGGCCTTAAAAATTTAGAAGAAGACCATGAGAAATTTCTATTGGGAAACACCCTTAGTGATGCATGATTTGATTATGTTTTTCTTCTGAAGTGGATCATGGAATATGTTAAATTAAGTAAGAAATATAATTAAATTTTGAGATGAGTAATTCTTTGGTTAGGTGGAAATTTGGAAGAAAAATGGAAGAGGACTTAATAAAAGGATGAACTAGAACTTTAGGAAAGGCTAGGCTAAGAAAACTGGATTTTGGAGTAACTAGGGAAGCTTCTGTGTTTGAATTTCTTGGATAAATCTGTGGGGAATTAATAGAAATGCTTAGCATAAAAAATATTGATATATGTCTCACGAAGTTTTATCCACTAGAAACATTCAAATTGGAATTAATATAAGGGAGATATGGTCAGATTAGTAAGCAGATGTCAGAAACTAGTTAACCATGAAAGAATCTGTTGGGTATGCTTCTGTGTTTGAATAGCTGGGCAAAATATATAGGGAATTAAAAGAAATGGTTAACATACAAAATATAGATATACACATCACAAATTTTTAGCCACTAGAATCAGTCAATTTACAATTCATATAAAGCAAATTTGGTCAGATTAGTAAGTAGAGGTCAGAAACTACCCAAGAAGAAATAACATTGAATTTGAGGGAGTAATAACACCATGATTACTTAAGATTTCACTAAACTATTTAACATAGGAGTTTTAGAGGATTGTCTTATCTTTAAATTGACACTAAGATCACCTCTGTAACAACTCCATTTAAGTATCAATTTTTTTTTAAATACCATGAAGTTATTACCTCGTTACAACTTAACTCAAAATAACATTTATTTAATTTATACAATGCAGAATTTACATACATGTCATTAATCAAAACATACGTACAACATATCAAACATATAAAAATCTACATCTTATTTATTCTGGTTGACCAATTCCAGAGATATAGGTGCGGGTGGTTGCATCTTCACCAGGATCTAAGCCAACTCAACCACAAAACATTTTATTTTCTTCTAGGATCTTCCCAATATAAAGTACTCGATCCAACGTGCACAAAAAGTCAGAGCCATAGAAAAATCTGCATAACTAATTTTTTGAACATGATATGGAAATATAGTGAGAATTAAATCTCAGTAAGTTCAACAATAAATCATCATCAATATAGTTCATCACGTCATGTTCAGCTGTATAAACTACAGTAAATATCTTTGGTCACATGAATGCACTATATCTATGCACATGAGAATCGTACATTAATGACATGTATGACAGGATTAATTATTTTCAAAATATCATATGATGACTATCAATTTATTCTCATATCAAGCTACCCCAGTCAGGGTGAGTATTTTCTACTCTCCGGTACGAGCTTTTCTCGATCCGTCCGACATGGCCCACTTTCTCTTTCTTTTCTCATTAACTTGATCATAATCGTTGGTAGGACGTCCCCTATTGGTGCACCACACGAATTGCCATGTGACCGTGCTCATTTCTTTTCTTTTCACAATGATAGCCAAAAATATACTTTCAATAACAAGTATGTTCATCAAAATATAACTATTACCAAAAATCATTGGTAATCATGCTATGAACATAACCATTTCAAATATCACTTTATAAAATATTTTCATGTCAAAATTTCACACTTAAGATGGTAAGAAGTTCACACAATGGCAATGGCTATGGCTATACTAGTCATTTATTATTTTCATTTATAAGATTCATCTTCTTTTTTAAATATTAATTTTATTTCTTTATTTTCTTGATGCAGGTTTTCATCCTATCTAACCTTCTCATACTAATTAGAGCATACCTCCCTCAATTTAACTCCAATGTATGTGATCTTGGTGTCAATTTCAAGATAAAACAATTATCTAAAACTATTACGTTGAACAATGTAGCGAAATATTAAGAAAGCAAGGTGATATTACTCCCTCAATGTACAGGTTATTTCTTCTCGGATAGGTTCTGACCTCTGCCCACTAATCGGTCTATATCTCCCCCATAAAAATTTCAAATTAAGTGATTCCAGTGGCTCAAAATCCTTGACACATATAGATATAATTCTTATGTTAACCATGTATTTTAATTCCATAAAGAATGTTCCCAGAAATTAAAATACAGAAGTTATCCTAACATATTCCTCCCTGATTAACCATTTTCTGACCTTTACTTACAAATCAGACCATATATACCTCATATGAATTCTAAATTGAATGATTCCAGTGGCTAAAAATCCGTTAGACATAGATATACATTTGTTATCTAAACCATTTGTTTAGATTCATTATATAATGTTCCAAGAAATTAAAACACATAAGCTATCCTAATATATTTTTCCCTGATTAACTAGTTTCTGACATTTTCTTATTAATCATACCATATCTATCTCATATAGACTCCAAATTGAGTGATTTCAGTGGCTAAAAATCCGTTCGACATAGATATACATTTTTCATGTTAACCATATAAATATTACAAGTTTCAAAACTTTTCTTCAAAAAGAAATATCGTTAAATTTACCTAGAGCACTTAGTCCTTTAGACTTCTCCTTCCTCTTTCTTCCTTTCTTCCTCTCCTCCTCTCCTTTCCTCACTTTACCTTGCTTCTATTTTTTATTCTCTCCCTCACTTGGACAAAATTCCCATGCTATAAGGGTGGGTTTTGCTTATATAGACTATCAAATAATTTACCTTTCATGATCATGGGTCTACCTTATCACAATTAGGTTACACTTGGTTGAATTTTTGGAAAACAAACAACTTATGTTCTTGTCTTCCTCTTCCTTAGTCAAGATATGCATAGGAAAAGGATATTTGTATTTTGAAAATTATGATAATATGTTCTTAAGATATGGGACAAGGTCCCTTTGATTTAGGGATTCATTTCCTTTTTCTTTTGTCTTAATCAAGTATGATAGGTTTGCCTTTTTAGATGTCAAATTTCTAACCTTTGAATCTCCATTATTTGGTTGAAATTATTTGTGTGGGATAGGAATGTTTTGTCCTAATTCCATGTATTATCATACCACTTGCTAAAATTATGAGTGTAGGATATAGATGTTTTGTTCTAAAGCCTTGTATTATCATACCACTTGCTAAAATTATGAATGTAGGGTATCACACCACTTGCTAAATTTTTGTCTTAATGCCATGTCACCTAATCTTGATTATACCATTATTTCATCACTTTAATTTTATTTTTATTTTTATTTTTCCTCTTAGGTTTGGGCTCATTCTTGCCCACTTTCTTTACTTTGGTTAAAATTCTACCTTTCATAATGGGCTTGGTAACATTTTCATGATTTTTGGGCTACCAGTCCTATTTCTATATCCTAGTCCAAGTCTATGTTTTATTTCTTCATTGAGCTATCCTATTGGCTTGCTAAAAATTTATGTGAAGTAGAAAAACTCTATATGAAGTGTCCATAGGTGAAAGCCCAATTTATGGGTGGAGATACTAAACTTAGTAACTTTTTTTCTTAAATTAAGAAAAATTACCCTAATCCGATCTTCTTGAAATTTTAAGACCTTTACTTACTTCACAAAAATTTATCTTTCTTACCTAAGAATTTCACCTTTCTTTAGCATGTTTATTTCTAATGTTTCCTCTTAGGTTTTCTTTCTTTACCTATTCGATTAATATTAGAACATTTATATACATACACGTAAGGTGAAGAATTTTTAAGGATTATATTTCCTTAGATATCTAAAAATTGTTTAATAAATTTTATTTTCTTAATTAAATATTTATGTACCTTGATTAATAAAAGAAATGAAATTATGGATGTTACTTTAAATACTTTTGGTACTTTTATTAATACATGAAACGAAATTAGGGATATTACAACCTCAATCGAATTTTAAATGAGGGTGTTATTCTTTGATTAGTAAGAGAAAAAAATACTATTTAAGAAAGAAGAAGAATCTTATAAATGAAAGTAATAAATGACTAGTGTATGCCATAGCCATTGTCATTGCATGAACTCCTTACCATCTTAAGTGTGTAATTTTGACATGGAAATATTTTATAAAGTGGTAATTGAAAATGATTATGTTCATAGCAAGATTGTATTTTACAAACGATTTTCGGTAATGATTATGCTTTAATGATAAATTATGGCATGTGAGTATAATGAATATACTTATTATTGAAATCATATATTTTGCTATTAGTGTGAAAAGAAAAGAAAAGAAAAGAAAAGAGACAAGCACGGTCACATGGCTGTCCGTTTGGTGCACCATTAGAGGATGCCTTACTCATGGCTATGATTATGCTAATGAAAAAAGAAAGAGAAAGTGTGCCATTTCGAACAGAGCATGAAAAGTCTGTGCTGGAGAGTAGAAAGTACTCAACCTAACCGAGGTACCTGGATATGAAAATAAGTTGAAAGCCATCATATGATATTCTAAAAATAGTTATTCTTGTCATACATGTCATTACTGCACGATTTTCATGTACATAGATAAAGTTGATTCATGTGACCTAAGATATTTGTTGTAGCTTATACAGATGAACATGACGTGACGAGCATTATCGATGATGATTATGATTTATTGTTGAACCTATTGGGATTTAATTTTCACTATATTTTCATATCATGTTCAAAAAACATGTTATGTAGATTTTTCTTTGGCTCTAACTTTTAGTGTACGTTGGATCGAGTTATTCTATATTGGACAGATCCTATAAATTAATAAGGTGTTTATGGTCAAGTTGGCTAAGATCTCGGTGAAGGTGCAACCACCCACACCTGTATCTCCGGAATTGGTCAACATGGATGAATAAGATGTAGATACCTATGTGTTTGATTTTTATACGGATGTTTTGATTAGTGATGTGTATGTGAATTCAGAATTGTATAAATGTTAATGGTAGACCTCTTAAAACTTGATTATGCTTGATTAGATTAATTGAATGTTATTATGAGTTAAGTAATTAGAAGAACAAAAGTAATGAATTTATGGGACTTTACAAATGTAATGCCTCCAATTTACGACACGTAAAATATATATATATATATATATATATATATATATATATATATATATATATATTTGCAATCAGATATTTACCATAACATGCATGACACTATTCTTTGTCATGAAAATAGATACATATAGGTTCTCTTATGTATACACATTATATAGAACAAGTTATAAGTGTCAAATTAACAACAGAAACAAGGATCCTGCCTATGGCATTCAACTCTAGAATACAATCACAGTATAATTCAAAAATTGAGAGCCTTGGAAACAATGTAGACTCACCCAAAGAATATGTCACCTAACTGATCACCTATCTGTAGGATCAGACTCTGTATTCTTATATAAAAAATGTGGAAATATCGTGTAGTGAGTTTGACAACTCAGTGAGCTGATAATATCTCTTATGACTTCTTAGGTCAACATATGGATATACTCATATTTTATAAATTTGTCACATAGAAAATACAGTTCAGTAGTACATTCATGTGGGATACGTATTTCAAATATCCAAAACCATATTCAGCACGGTATGATCATTAAACAAATATTGTTATGCATCAAAATATTTCACATGAAAATATTAGGAGGATTTCATATCAGAACCATCAAATATTCCCAAGCACACAACAAGGAATGATGTTATGATCAGTTGTATAAGTTACAGTAAAATATTTAGTTTTTAAGATAAAGTCATAACTTTTTTTGATGCATAATTAACATACTATATATACACTGAAAATACACTCTTTTACATAATGGTCAACCATGTTACAGCTCTCAATACACTCAATTCACTCATTTTCTATACGCATAGTGACTGATTGACTATAGTCATAATAAGTGATCAAGGAATGTGAGTTCATCACCCATCTGCCTCCTCACATTACCAATGTCACCCGGTTGGAGCGGCCCTCCCTTAACTCACTCAGGCTAATAAGGCATCCCCTACTTGGTACCGTCACAAGGCACACAACCCGTCAATATTCATCCATATATATATATATATATATATATATATATGCATATTCATCAAATGCAATGTGTAATTATCAAGAAACTCGCCATGAGCTTTACGCTTGCCATTCAATCATAATCAGCAACTTTATAGTTTTACAAATCAATGTCTCATGCACATAATACTCATTTTACCAAATAATGATAAATACATTTAGAACCACATATTCAATGAGTTTCAAAATCTATTTACAAAACATACTCTTCTTGAACTATGTGCTAGTTTGTAATCAAAATAGATATTTTAACATATTTCAAAAACCTAGCATAAATAATTTGTAAATATAACCAATTATACATTTTAAGTTTAAGAAGAGCATGGGGTAAGTCATAGAAAGAATTATCTACTCATAAGTCATGGCTCCAGGTTGGATAGCCCCAAATGCATTTTTCCAAGCTAAATCTGATCAAATAGATCTCAAAAACGAGTTTGGAGGGTCCAAAAACCTAGGAAATGACTCTGGAATCACGAAATTTGGCCTCTGAAAGCATGGTCAACACTGGTTAACTAATGGTTATTATTCACGATCGAAAAATACAATTCATCGCAGAAAATTCTATTTATACCAGCGGGAATCACTATTCACGCCAGTTGGAGTTACTGTTCATGACACCAAAAATTGTCAGATGACTGTGAAACTTTATATCCTATAGTTTATCTATCTCCTGAATCCATCTATTGTGTCAGATTTCTAATTTGAGGTCTCTAAATAAAAGTTTCAGAGTTTACTTTTCTTAAAGATTTTCTACTTTCGATTTGCAGCGATTCTGTGGTTGATTTGAAAGATTGTTCGGCCAAAATCATAGTACTATCCATTCTGAATCCAGTGGCACTCTTAGTTTTGAGATCAGAAGCTAGTAGGCACTCCAGATTTAGAGAAAAAAACGAAGGAGAGAGAAAATATTATTCATCACTATTCATATATAAAGGTTTCTGATCTTTCATCATGTTCGTGTCTCCCCCTTCTCCTTTTTCTTTCTTTTTTTTTACTTATTATTATTTAATAATTTAATATTTATTTTTTGATTATATACATATAAATATTATTTTTCATCCTAAAATATCTCAAAAATTTCTAAAAATTTACATCCTTGCAAAAATTTAGTTGCAATATCAAATCATGCCTTTTCTTCATAAATTTTTAATAAAAAAAATCACAATATAAAATATCTTCATGTATATTAAAAGAAAGAAATTTATAGAAATTTTTTTTTAAAGTCAAATATAATTATTTTAAGCAAAACAAAAATCATTTTAATTAAAAATATTTTTGTTTATAGCAAAACATTATTATTTAATATTTACGGGATATTACAACAAATGTATATATATATATATATATATATATATATATATATATATATATATATATATATATATATATATATATATATATATATATATATATATATATATATATATATATATATATATCTGTGTGTGTGTGTGTGTGTGTAAAAAAATGGAGTTGTTACAGGTAGCACATTGTCAGGCTCCATAGCCAGCACACTGGCATTTCATGGCATGTTACTAGGCCCCATAGGCAGTAAGTTTGCATGCCATAGCTAACTGCCAGGCCCTATGGGTAGTGTTTAACGTGTTTATTTAAATACCACAATTACACATTGTAGCTATATTTAATCTGTTAAGCACGAGTTGTGTCTCATAGAGACCAATGTATCAATTACTAGAATCTTACAAAACAAACTATTAGAATCAATAAAATTCAAGAGAAATATGAAATAACAATTTACGAGAAATTAAAGTAAATAGATGAAGAAATTCAATTATAAAAGACCTAGGACTATGGTTCACCAAACTTATGATAATCAACCAAGGAAAATATTTCCAATTGCAAATATTTGAGATTTCAGGGATTGTTTAGCCAAAGCTCATTACTAGCCTCTTTCAAGGTCTAATAACAATACCTAAGTTAATCTAATTGCCTACTTTCAAGGTTTAGGTTAACTTAAGCCATTCAAGTTCTATGCCAACCAATTGATTCAATTCCTAAAACATCTTAAACTACTTTCATGACTAAAACACCCCTAATAAACTATTAGGTTCCATTAATAACTTTCACATTTTAGTTTATCAGTTATTTACCGAAGATGTGGCAAACATTGACCAGATATTTATCAACACATATATACATAATAGTCAATCCGATTATCTACAAAAAATCATAAACGGAATTCAACAGTTCGATTCAATACATCATAAGTGGGTTTCCCTAATACTAGGATAGAATTTACTCACACATAATTGAATCAAGAACCAAATTCAATTTCATTAAGTAAACCATAAATGTTTAATACAATATGTGATAAAGAGAAAAGAGAAGATAAAGATAGAGAGATGAAACCCAGTATTGAACAATGGAGATGAATCAGAGATACAATCTTCATTTCTACATAAAATCTAATCTAAAACCTAAGGGAACTGAAATTCTACTAAAAAAGTACCCCTATAGTATCTAGAATGTTCTCCTCCTCAAAAGAAAGTTCAGTCCCCTCATATATATCATATTGGTTGATAAAAAACCTAAAAGTCACGGAGTTGTATGGACTTAAAGCACGACCGTGTCCTAGGACAAGGCTTGGCCATACTTTGGGCTACTTTTGGAGACTCCAAGCAGGTTTAAGCATGGAACAAGACCTAGCTGTGTTTTAAGGCACAGGACATGACTAGGCTATGTTAGGGGTTGCCTTGTCCTTTTCTAATCTTCTGAAGCTTGTCCTTTGTGTGGTCCTTCCTTGGCCTACTCCTAGCCAAATGACTCTCTAAATATGCAATTTCCCTTGGTTCATAGGTCATTTTACTCACCTACAAAAAGAAAACACAGCCGAGTAGTTTCCAGAGCAAAAAAGTAAAATCTAACGGGAGTAGAAAAATAGTCACAAGTTAACAAGGAGTTAAGGCATGAAAAGTAATAAATAAACACACAATTTTCTCATTTAGCAAGCAGCATGCTGGCATGCCATGGCACGTTACTAGGCACCGTGGGTAGCATGCTGCCAGGCCCTATGAGTAGCATGCTACCGAGCTCCATAGGTAGTCGAGTCCCCTCATATATGAATAATAGCCAATCGGATAATATGCAAATAATCACAAAGGAAATTTAACAATTCAATTCAATACATCATATTTGGGTTTCTTCAATCCTAGAATAGAATCTACTCACGCATAATTGAATCAAAAACCAAATTCAATTTCATTAAGTAAACCATGAATGTTCAATCCTATAAGATGCTTAATTAAGTTTGCATAACTTGGCTTTTTATGTTTTTAATATACTTAAAGGATTAAATTTTATTTACCTTTATGTTTTATATGTTAAATTAAATTCATATTATGTTAGAGTGGATTTCATTCTTAGAATTTTAGGAATACAAAATAAGCCTTTATTATGAAATCCCTCCATATCACATGATATAAAATTTTGAAAATGGCCTAATTGTGATTTTTGAATATGAACATCAAAGTATAAATTACAATTTTAGTTAGTTTCGGTGAAATAGAGCCTTTTACATCAATATGGCGATAGCTCATTGATTGGAAATTTATTGACAACTAAGAATGCTATATGGAATAAATTATGTTGAGATTAGAAAGTGGCATATATAATGTTGATTTGAAAATGTATCAATTATTGATATTCATTTATGATGAGAAGGATAATGAAGGGATGTCTTCAAAATAAAATATCACCATGTTTCTTATAATTTAATTTACTTGTTATATTTCTCACATTTTTTTACATAGGTGCAAGTAATGTCAAAAACACTATTAACTAGTAGCATTAATTACTAGCCTTGATGCACCTTCAATCCCAACTACTAGGGGTGTTAGTAGCCTCATATGGTGGTCAACACATGTGGATTGGTTTATGTTGGAGTAGAGACAAAGTCTCCTACTAGTGATGTGATATGGAATATGTAGGAGTAGAGGCACAACTTCCTCCTATAGATTGATGTGATGCTGATTACCTTTTCTTGTTGTGTGCTTGGGCACTTAGTATAGTTCTTATTTTCAGTCTTCAAATGTTATGATAAAATACCAAATATTTAAAAGTGAGATTATGATATTTTCATTTAAAAATACATATTTAGTTTTTATAATCTATTTTTTTAACATTTATTTTTATTTTCAAGTTTCATATTATTGGAATTAAGTATATAAGTCTTCCTTAAATATACATATTATTCCACATTTTTAATAAGTTCTTTTAATTTATTGATATTTTTTAGTGCTTTAATTTATTATAATTTTTCCTACCATAAAACTTGTGTGCACGACCTTTTTTTCAATTATAATAAATTATATTTGCTCACCAAGTTGCATAAACTCACATGCTTTTCTCAATGTTTTTCCAGATAGTTCTAAAGAAGGAAACTAGCCTCCACCAACTCAGGAGTAGTGTGCATATCTCAATGGTGAATCCACCTATAGAAAGGACCTTTGGTTATTTCATTATCCTATCTATTGTATCATAGATAGTACTCGAGTGGCCATAAGCAAGATCCCTACCCTTCGATGTACTTTGTATCTGTTTATTGTGATGATGTAACTCTATAATGATAAAGTGTTTAAATATTTATATATGAAATCAGGTTTTCAATGCCACGTATAATGGGTAATCATTTTATGACATAGTGATGATAATTGATGAAATCCCGATGTGATGTGAAATAAATTCTAGAGTTTGATTACTTGTGTTTAGGCTTACAGTTTAAGGGTTATCCTCTTATGTTGTTTTGATCATGTATTTCCAAAAAAAAAATTGTGACATAAAGTGTCCAATTGGGAAATTAAGTCTTTTATTGAAAAGACAATCAACCTAAAAAGAATTTATTAGAGTTTACACTTAGATGACGCTTTATGGGTATATAGGACTGCATACAAGACTCCTATTGGAATGTCACTGTATAGGTTAATATTTGAAAAATTGTGTAACTTTCCAATTTAGTTGGAACACAAAGGGTATTAGGCCATCAAGAATTTCAACATGAGAATGGACGAAAGCAGAGACTACCAAAAACTGCAACTGTAAGAATTGAAGGAATAACCTTTATGAGAATGCACAGATTTGCAAAGAAAAGACAAAGGCATTGCATGGCTAGATGATCTCCTAGAAAGAGTTCATAATGGGTCAAAAAGTTCTCTATCATCCAAGGCTTTGGTTATTTTTTGGTTAAGTTACATTCTAGTTAGATTGGACCTTTTATTGTTACTAATGTCTTTCCCTATGATGCAATGAAAATCTAAATCTTAGAGACTTCCAAGGTTGTCAAAGTGAATGCCTATCAAGTCAAACCATTTTATGAAGGATACCAAGAAATGTCAGGGCTCTAATTCTAGAGTATGTGACAAGCATGAAAAATAAGGGCCAACTCATCCCATTAGTCTAAGCCTAATATAATATATTACGAAGAGAATGGCTATCGAGTCAAACCATTTTATGAAGAATACCAAGAAATGTCAAGGCGCTAATTCTAGAGTATGTGACCGGCATGAAAAGTAAGGGCTAACTCATCCCATTAGCCTAAGCCTAATAGAATATATTATGAAGAGAATGGCTATTGAGTCAAACCATTTTATGAAGGATACCAATAAATGTCAAGGCTTTAATTCTAGAGTATGTGACTGCCATGAAAAATAAGGGCTAACTCATCCCATTAGACTAACCCTAACAGAATATATTAGGAAGAGATGTGTACATAATTAAGTATGATTTTAATACCTTTAAACTTAATTTTTGTTTGATTTAATTAAAATATGATAAGGAATTAATTTTGTTTTGTATAAGCAAAGGAAGAAGGAAATAGGAGAAAAAAGAAAAATTTTATATAAAAAAAATTCTAAATTGTAGTGAGTTTAGACCTTTCAGCACTAATCAAACCATAACTCACCCATAATGTCACGCCCCTAATTTAAGGGCACGTGAACCACATACTTTAGAAATATATATTTTCTATAACATGCATAATACACTCCTTTATCATTGGAAACAATTTCATATAACTATTCTTATGTATACACAATATACAGACCAAGTCTATAATATCAAAGTAATAATAAAAATAGGGATACTGCCTATGACATATAGAGCATACTCTAGATTACAAACACAGAATGATTTAAACACTGTGAGCCTTGGAAGCAATGTAGGCTCACCTAGAGAGTATAACACCTAGTTGATCACATATCTGTAGGACTAAACTTTGTATTCTTATCTTAAAAATGTGCCAATATCGTGTAGTGCGTTTGAAAACTTAGTGAGTAGATAATATCTCCTATGGCCTCTTAGGTCAACAAATGGATGTACTTATATTTTAAAATTTGTCACATAGGAAATACAGTTTAGAAGTACATCCATATAGGACCCATATTTCAAATATTCTTAAATCAAAGGATATTTAAATATCTAAAACCATATATTGTACTGTATGATCATTAAAAAAATGTTGTTATACATCAAAATATTTCACATGAAAACATTAGGAGGATTTTATATCAAAACCACCATATCATAGTTCAATAGGAGGATTTCATATCAGAACCACCATATCGTATTTTGTTGCTATAGGATTTGCCTAAACTTCTCAACTAAAGTTTGTCCAACCACCATTCAATAAGACACGCGAAAGGACTCTAATATGGGCATTTCCTAAGCATATAGCATGGGAGGGAAAATCACATATCATATAGTCGGCATTTCAACTAGATAGGAGGCATCCCGCTCTCCTTCACATATTATATATCGTGTGTTAGCCGTCACACGAGGCTAGCAACTCCCTTGCTAGCAGAGGTGTCAAGGTGCACTAGGGATAACATCACCTACTATTCGTGTGTGTTTTACCAAATACCGCAAGTGCACGGCGTAGTTGTAGCTAGTCCGGCAAGTACGGGTCGTGTACCACAGAGAACAATGTCAATTACCAGAATCTCACAAAAAGTGCTATCTAAATCGATAGAATTCGATGGGTAAATATAGCAATTAAACAAGTGAAATTAACCAATTAAGCAAAGCCTAGGGTTAGGGTTCACCACACTTGTGATACTCAACAACTGATATTTACCCCTAATTGCAATTGTCTAGATTATTAGGGATGGTTTAGCCTAAAATAATTAGCAATCTCTTTCAAGCATTACCAATCGTACCTAGGTTAATCAAATTACCTACTTTCGTGGTTCTTAGTTTAACCTAGGTCCATTAAGCTTTATGCCAACCATAAAATACAACTAATCGGTTTTCTCGTTCCCATTAGTTTATTCAAGCCTAGAGTATCTTAAACTACTTTCATGATTAAGATATCCCTAATTAACTATTGGGTTCCAGTTTTAATCTTCACCTTTCAGTTCATCGATTAAATACCTAAGACGTGATAGGCTGGTGATCAGGCATTCTATCAACTCATTCATGCATACAATAGTCAATCCTAATCAATCTAAAACCAATTACAATTAGGGTTCCATAATTTAGGTCATAATCACATTATCATTGTATCACAATTGGGTTTTCTGAAATCCTAGATTGAATTTACTCACACATTATCAAAACAAGAATTAAAATCATATTCATTGAGTAATTCATAATAGTTCAGTACAATTGAGAGTGAATAAGTAGAAGTAGGAGAAGAAAACTAAAGATAGAAAGATAGAACTTGATGGGCAGATGAATTCAGATGAATTACAACCTTCAAAACAGTAAAATCCTACTCTAGAACATTAAAATCCTCAAAGAACTATGTAAAAACCTAATCTAAATGTGTTTTCTAAGCCTAATAGGTGTTTCTCCAATGTCTCTTACGGTCCTTCTTGCCTCAACTGCGCATCCCCAAGCTTCCTTCCCTATTTGATGGCCAAAAACCCTAAATTTAACGTTCTGTACGGGCCCCGAAGCACGGCCGTGCTTCGGGCTGGAATTTGGAGAGATGCTGCATCATTTGCCCAGAACATGGCTTGGCCATGTTGCAGGCCACCAAGCACGGCCAGGCCATGCTGGGTGTTGTAGTGCTCCTTTCTTCATGATTTTTGACGTGCAGCTTCCTTGCTTCATCCTCAGCATATCCCAAGTCTTTTAGGCTCTTTCCTTGGTTGATTTTTCCTTGCTTCTTGGCTTCTTTTGCTCTCCTACAATCACAAAACGAACCACAGCAGTACCCAGAACAAAGTATAGCCAAAAGCATAAAAATATCCACAAGTTACTATGAATTAGGGAACAAAATATGACCAATAAGCACTCAAAATTCCCCTTTATCAACTCCCCCTTGCTTAAACTTTTGTTTGTCCTCAAGCAAATGACATGCCATATCAGAAGGAAGGGGAAAAATGCAATCAGAATCCACAAGATAGAAGAATGCAGTAGAGATAACTTTTCACTCAATCCATGTGTACACAGTAGATATATGAATAGACAGTAATCAAATAGTCTCTATTCTTCTAAGATCAAACCAGAAATTGTTCTACTAAAAATCTTTTTCTATTGTGACTAGTGGTTGTATGTATCAGACTGATTTTCAAACACTCAAGTAGGCTACCTCATCATTTAGATCTCCCTATGTTGTTTTACCCTTATTTCTATTTTTCTTAACCCATGTATTTTATTTCTCATCTTTTTTTTTTTTAGAAATATGCTATGAGTGCATTTTATGCTCCATCTCACTAGGGTAGAAGCATCTAGGTACTCATACTAAGGCCTTTTTGGTGCCTTGAAGGAGCTACTCAGAGTGAAAACTTTTTGGGTTTCACATACCCTCATTTTTCACCTCTCCCTACCTTCACACTCTCATAGTGTAAAAATCAGCCTAAGCATACAATTTACAACACAATAGAGAGATATTTTTCAAAAAAAAATTAGAGGTTTAATGCTAGAAGAGAGAGACTAAAATAATAGCTACCTAGTTCATATCCTATTCTGCATCACATGTTCATGAGCTAAAATCAACTTATAATACACCAGTCTATCTTGGAAATAGTGACTATGTGATAATGCAACAAGACAAAAGGAATGCAATATGTACAATATACATGCAAAGAAAAGCTAAATCAACAAATAAACATGACCAGTGCAAATAATAAACTCAAGCAAAGTCCAATACGAAGATATACTCCCCCATGCTTAAATCAGACAATGTCCTCAGTGTCAGAAGAAGCAAAAAAATAGCAAAGGGAAGTAATAACTTACGTATTCACTGGTCGTCCGGTGGTGGTGGAGGTGGGTTGTGGCCCAGGTGCCAGGTGTACCAGGCCTGCATCATACCCTGTATGCTTTGGATTGAGTCTTGCATAGCATGCAGGGTAGCTCTTTGAGAGAGTTGCTCAGCCTCAATGCGACTGAGTCTAGAGGAGATGGAATTCAGATCCTCTAATAGAGCTGATGATGGACCTGCATTGTTAGTATAATGGGAGTGGGGTGGGGGTGGAAGAGCCATCAGTGGCTCCATGGGAAACTCTTCCTCCTCTGGAGGAATCTTAGCACTCGCTCTATCCTCCTTAATGGAATAGGTCCAATTCTCTTGGTTGGTCACTGTGGTTCTAGTAGAATTGGGGAGGTGGAAAAGTGTGTGACCGTGGAGATACAACTAGTATTCGGTGTCTTTCTTAACAACAAGTTTCATATTCAAACAGGATTTCAAATCAATCCTGTTACTGCCAAGTACTGGTTGCATACCCTGTAAGTGAGCCTCAAACCCTAAGCCTCTAGTAATAGCAGTAACCAAGCCTCCTATTACAACTTTTCCATTCATGGCCCCACCTACCCTAGACATCTGATGAGCCATAAAGGCTCTAGTATCCACTTTTGTACTATTAATCATAGAATGAAGAAAATAAAGCTCTCTTTGATTAGCAACCACATCAGTCTTAGCCCTACCAAAAATAGTATGGGCCATAAGTCTCTGTAAATATCTAAAGGTGGGGTTGCAAATAAAAGACGCTTTTGAACTCGATGCACTGTATTGCCCCTCAATTGCAATTGAGTTCCAAAATATGTTAGAAAGAAAACTGGACGGTATCGCTCTAGTACCTCCTGGGGGAAGGCTAAACAGTGCATTAAATTCAGCCAATGTAAGGTTAAAGGTACAGTTAAATAGTTTGAAGTTTACTTGGCCCTGACTGACATTGGGGCCTCGAAACAAAACTATGTTAATGGAGCTGAAAAACTCTAAGGTGGGTCTAGGATAGGCTGGGTACCACAGTGATATAAAGGTATTCCACCCAATCCTGCCAATCAAATATTGGATGTCATTTAAAAGCCCAAGCCTCTCCAAACAAGCCTCATCCATGTACCGGGTACTCAGCATTCCCCGTCTCACAAGAGTATCGTATCGTGTCCGTTGACTGTCGTCAACGAACATAATACCATACTCATTTATCTGGTGAATAAGTTGGGGTGGTGGTTGGTTACGTCCTCTACGTGTTTAATGGGACTGGGAGGATGATGGCCCTGTTCGGGCTCTTTTGGGACCCATTGATATAAAAATGACAAGGAAATACAGAGGGTACCAAATAAACAGAGTAGTAAACCAACTAGCAAGTATAATGTGCTTAGAACAATGAAGGCTAGCAGTTCAGTGCAAAATAGAGCGATATGTGGCACCAAAGAGGTATATAGTAGAACAGAACAATGTAGCCAATATGCAATAAGGTTCAGAGTACAGCAGAGTAGCAGTAAACCAAGGAGTCTAAGCCAGCCAAAGAACAAGGTGCAATTAATCAGTAAAATTCAGAGTATGAATTTCAGAGCATGATCCAGTAATTTGAATCCTGGAGGGACTAAACAATTAAATCCAAACCAGAAAACTTGAATAACTATAATCAAGAAACTAAAGCATGTATCAAGGATTCTGAAATTGCTGGGAACTTAACCAAAAACTCAATTCAGTCAGTACAAAGGCAAAAACCAGTCCAAAATATAAGCAATAACTCAAGGCATTCTTAACCAGTGTCTCAAGTTAGGGCCAACAGCATCAAATAAACCAGAAGTATTCCAAATCACAGCCAAAAACAAGAACTAACAGCAAATAAGAGATTACTTATGCAGAAAAGTAAAACAGAGGAAGAGATAGGGAGATATACCTGAAGAAAGTGCTGCAATAAGGAGAGTTAAATGCAGCAATTGGATGGTAGCCTGGGCAGCAACTCCAGATGATTAGAAAGAGAAAACCGAAGGAGGAGAGGGAATGGGTAATGGGTAATGGGTGTCAATGGAATGGGGGAAGAAAAACGCAAAAATAGGGGGGTTTGCGTAGAGGGAAGAATGGGAAAAATTTGGGGTTTAGGGCATGGATGAGGAAGGAAGAAGGTGGAATAATGGGGTTGATGGCTTGGGTGAGGGAGATTGGGAGTGGGTTTGGCTAAAGAAGATGAAGGGAGGAGATGAGGTGAATCACGACTAGGTTAGGGCAAAACACAACCAAAATAGGGGGGAAGAATTTTGGGTTTTAAAAGCAGCCAGCGCCCGAAGCACGGTTAGCCCGTGCTTCGGGCGGGCTTGCTGTAGCTTTTTTTTTACTTGGGGCTCGGCCGTGTCCTGGGACACGGCCTGCCCGTGCTCCTTGCGGGTGTGCACCAATTTCTCATTCTGGCCTTTGCTTGTAGCATGGCCATGGTGGGGAACACAGGTAGCCCGTGTTGCTGGCTGGAATGTCTCAATTCTTCACATTTAACTTCTGCTTTTGACTCTCTCTAAGCACCCTTGCTTCTAACCCTTTTAAACCACCTTGGAAACATAGTAATGGACTTGGAAATCAAAGGAAATTATTCAATAAACTTCATCCCAAGAAATTAGCTAATTAAAGATAAAAACTAAAACTCAAAGCAAGAATTCAAACAAAAGAAAACTTTAAAAGTCAAAATGTGGGTTGCCTCCCACAAAGCGCTTGTTTATAGTCATTAGCTTGACTCCCTTGCTTCTTAATGGATTTAGGGGGGCTCTAAGAGAGCTTGGGTGGCTCCCTTTTCAAATGGTTGTCCCGTCACAAAGTTCTTGAGGCATTGCCCGTTGACCTTGGAGGATCCGGTGGATTCACTCCACACCTCCACTGCTCCATAAGGAAAAACTTGAGTTACTTGGAATGGACCGGACCATCGAGAACGAAGCTTTCCAGGAAAGAGTCTTAGCCTTGAGTTGAATAGCAAAACCTAATCTCCTACTTGAAATTGGCGCCTAAGGATGTGCTTATCATGACATCTTTTTGTTCTTTCTTTATATAACTTGGCATTATCATAAGCATCAAGCCTCAGCTCATCTAGCTCATTTAATTGTAGGCATCTCCTCTTTCCAGCAGCTGACAAGTCAAAATTGATTGTTTTGATTGCCCAATATGCCTTATGCTCAAGTTCTACCGACAAATGATAGGGTTTCCCATATATTGACCAAAAAGGTGTGGTCCCTATCGGTGTTTTATAGGCAGTCCTGTAGGCCCATAATGCATCATCGAGTTTGAGAGACCAATCTTTTCTAGCCTTCAAGACGGTCTTCTCCAATATTGCCTTGATCTCCCTATTTGATATCTCTACTTGCCCATTAGTCTGAGGATGGTAGGCTAGAGCCATTTTATGGGTGACTCAATATTTTCTCAAAAGATTTTAGAATTGTTGCTCAGTGAAGTGAGAACCTCCATCACTTATCACAGCTCGGGGTACTCTAAATCTTGGGAAAATTACCCTCTTGAAGAGCTTGGCAACCACTCTAGCATCATTGGTGGGGGATGCTACTGCTTCAACCCACTTAGAAACATAGTCTACATCCACTAAAATGTACTTGTTCCCACATGAAGAAGGAAATGGTCCCATAAAGTCAATGCCCCAAACGTCAAATATCTCAACTTCTAAAATGCTGTTCAGGGGTATCTCGTTCCTTCTGGATATGTTGCCAACTCTTTGGCACCGATCACATGCTTTTACAAAAGTGTGCACATCTTTGAAAAGCGTAGGCCAATAGAAATCAGCTTGAAGAATTTTAGCTGCAGTCTTAGAAATGCTGGTATGGCCTCCACAAGGTGAACTATGGAAATGATATATAACACTGTAAACTTTTTCCTCCGGAATACACCTTCGAAATATGCCATCTGCACACCACTTGTATAAGCATGGATCATCCCAATAGTAAGACTTAATGTCAGAGAAGAATTTCTTTCTCTAATGATAGCTCAACCCCTAAGGGAGTATTCTGCATGCAAGAAAGTTCACGAAGTCTGCATACCAAGGAGCATTAGCATAAGTGACCATCAGGAGTTGGTCATCGGGAAAGGAATCGTCTATGGGCAACTCATCTTTGTCATCTCTCATCAGATCTTGCCTAAGTATTGAAAGGTGGTCTGCAACCACATTCTTTGTTCCTTTCTTATCTCTGATTACAAGGTCAAACTCCTATAGTAAGAGGATCCATCTAATCAGTCTTGGCTTGGCATCCTTCTTACTTAACAGGTACTTGATGGCAGAATGATTCGTGAACACTATGACTTCGGATCCCAACAAATATTGTCGAAATTTATTGATTGCGAACACTACTGCCAAGAGCTCCTTTTCAGTGGTGGAATAGTTGGCTTGAGCTTCATCCAGGGTCTTACTAGCATAGTAGATGAGATGAGGCTTTTTATTCCTCCTTTGCCCAAGTACAACTCCCACGGCATAATCACTTGCATTGCATATGATTTCGAAAGGAAGGCTCCAATCAGGAGGTTGGATGATAGGTGCAAATATAAGTGCCTTCTTTAACCTGCAAAAAGAGCGTAAGCAGTCATTATCAAATAAAAATGGGTTATCCTTAATAAGAAGATTAGTTAAGGGTTTAGAAATTTTAGAGAAATCTTGGATGAATCTTCTGTAGAAGCCAGCATGCCCAAGAAAACTCCTCACTTCCTTAACGTTCGTTGGTGGTGGCATATTCTGAATTGCCTCTATCTTTGCCTTATCCACCTCTATTTCCCTTTTGGACACCAAGTGTCCCAGAACTATTCCCTCTCTTACCATAAAGTGGCATTTCTCCCAATTCAGTACCAAGTTGACTTCCTCACATCTCTTAAGTACCTGTGTCAAATTTTTCAAACAATCATTAAATGAGGTACCATAGACAGAAAAGTCATCCATAAACACTTTCATTATTTCCTCAATAAAATCAGAGAAAATAGCCATCATACATCTCTGGAAAGTGACTGGTGCGTTACACAATCTGAATGGCATCCTTCTATATGCAAAGGTGCCATAGGGACATGTGAACGTGGTCTTTTCTTGGTCATTTGGATGGATAGGAATCTGAAAGAATCCTGAGTATCCATCTAGATAACAAAAGTATGAATGTTTAACCAATCTTTCCAATAACTAATCAATAAACGACAAAGGGAAGTGATATTTACGGGTGGCTTTATTCAATTTTCTATAGTCAATACACATACACCAATGATAAAGGGGAATTTTGAGTATTAATGGCTATATTTTATCCTCTAATTCATAGCAAACTTGTGGTTATTTCCCTGCTTTTGGTTATGCTTTGCTTTGGATACTACTTTGGTTTTTTTTTTATGCTTGTAGGTGAGCAAAAGAGGCCAAGAAGCAAGGGAAAACACTCATGAAAAGTGCCATATGGACTTGGAACAAGATGAGGAGGAAGCAAGGAGGAAACCCACCAAAACTCATGAAGAAATCACTTCGGCAGCCTGCAGCACGGCCATGCCGTGCTTTGAGCAAGAAGCTGCAAAAAATCCCAAAAACTAGCCCGAAGCACGGCCAGGTCGTGTCCTAGAACATAGCCGTGCTACAGGTCTACGAACACCGTATTTTTTAGGGTTTTGGCCGCCAAAAGTGTTATATATTGAGGGAAAAACGCAACCAAAGGGGCGAGAACACATTTCAGACCTTCTCCACTTAGTTTTAGGGTTAAGAAACACCTTAGGATTAGGTTTAGAGTAGGATTAATGTTTGATTCATGTTCTTAGAGTAGATTTGGCAGCAATTTCAGTTTGTAATTCATTCTCCATCCAGGTTTTATCTTTCTATCTCTGCACTCATCTCTATTTCAATTCTTTCTCTTGGTTTGTATTGAATACTTATGATTTGCTTAATGAATTTGGTTTTAGTTTATGTTTCTATTATGCTTAAGTAGTTTTGATCTAGGGTTTTGGTAAACCCACTTATGGTGTGATGATACATTGTGCTGATTGAGTTAATGGACCCCTAATTGTGTTATCTATGGTTAATTAGGATTGGCTATTATGCATTGGTTATAGGAGTTGATGAATGTTTGGCCAATATTTATCACGTCTTAGGATGTTAATTGATGGACTGAAAGGTGAAGATTAATACCGGAACCTAATAGTTAATTAGGGATATCTTAATCACGAAAGTAGTTTAAGGTTCCCTAGGATTGAATCAATTAGTGGGCACGAGAAAACCGATTAATTGTATCCCATGGTTGGTATAGAACTTAATGGACTTAGGTTGAACTAAGAACCACAAAAGTAGGCAATTGGATTAACCTATGTACTATTAGTAACGCTTGAAAGAGGTTGCTAGTTAATTAAGGCTAAACCATCCCCAATAACCTAAATAATTGCAATTAGAGGTATAATTTGGATGTTGAATATCATAAGTGTGGTGAACCGTAACCCTAGGCTTTGTTTAATTGGTTATTTGCATCTATTTAACTGTGACAAACTCTCTATCGCTTTACATCGATCTAGATAGCTCGTTTTGCATAATTCTAGTAGTTGACATTGTTCTCCATGGGATACGACCGGTACTCGCCGGACTAGCTACAACTACGCCGTGCGCTTGCGGTAATTAGTAAAACAAACACACAACAGCCAACCCGTAACAACTCTAGTAGGGATCAATTCATCATTATCATTTCTAACAACAGTCATACCTCCCTTTTCAGGAACTACATGGACAGGACTTACCCATTCACTATCCGAGATAGGATAGATAATACCCGCATCAAGCAATTTAAGTACTTCCTTCTTGACTACCTCTTTCATGTTGGGGTTTAGTCTCCACTGGTGTTCCTTGGAAGGTTTATGATCATTGTCAACTATAATACGATGCATATAAACAGATGGACTAATCCTTTTTATATAATCTATACTATACCCAATCACCTTCTTAAATTTCCTAAGTATATCAAGCAACTTACCAGTTTCTTCATCATTCAGATCAGTGTTCACTATGACTGGATGTGAAGAGTTAGGGTCCAGAAATTCATACCTGAGATTACAGGGAAGATGTTTTAGTTCTACCTTAGGTGCTTTGCCTTCCTCTATATCAGCTGATTTTTGATTATGGTCCTGCTCCATCTTTTCAGCTTTCACTTCTGAGGTGAGCTTAGGACACTCATTAAGCAATCTAGCATATCCATAAGCTTCTACTTGTTCAACACAAGAGATAGAACTATCCAAAAGGAAAAGTTCAAGTGGATTAGTAGCGTATAAACTCATTGCATTATCAATAATATTTTGTCCAATTACATCAATCATGCAACAAGTATCACCTAAGGATAGACATTTCATAGCATCATTAAGATTAAATTCAATCTTTTTATCCCCTCATTCAGGGAAAGCTTTCCATCTTTAACATTAATAATAGCACCTGTAGTGGCTAGGAAAGGCCTTCCCAGAATGATGGGGATTTGGCTATCTTCCTCCATCTCTAATACCACAAAGTCAATAGGTATGAAAAATTTACTTACCTTTAGAGGCACATCCTCTAATATATCTACCGGGTGAGTGACAGATCGGTCCGCTAACTGGAGAGAAATAGTGGTAGCTTCAGATCTCCCATCTGGAGCTTCTTGCAAATGGACAGTGGCATAAGGCTTACACTTGCTCCGAGATCACATAAAGCTTTAGTGATCTGCACATCTCTAATAAAACAAGGTATTGAGAAGCTTCCAGGGTCCTTGAGTTTGGGAGGCAGTTTGTTCTGAATCAGGGCACTGCACTCTTCAGTCAATGGCACAGTGGCATATTCCTCAATCTTCCTCTTATTTGAGAGGATTTTCTTGAGAAATTTAGCATATGAAGGCATTTGAGATATAGCTTCCAAGAATGGAATGTTGATGTGCAACTTTTTTAGCACATCCAGAAACTTTCCATACTGTTTCTCTAGTACCCTTAGCTAGTCTCTGAGGGAAGGGAACTGGTGGCTTATACGGTTCAGGAGCCACATAATTAGCCTCTTTTATTTCCTTCCTTCCACTAACTGGCTCTTCTTCTTGACTTACTGGCTTAGGCACATCCATTTTCTCATCTTCTTTATCATCCTCATTTTCCACTGGTTCACCCAATTGTTTATCACTTCTCAAAGTGATAGCTTTGCAGTGTTCTCTAGGGTTCTCAGGTTGACTAAGGAACTTACCAAAATTTCTAGTTGAAGAGCTTGCTTGCTGTGCTATTTGGGTCTCTAGCATTTTGTTATGCGTAGCAAGTGAATCCACTTTAGAAGCCAAGTCTTTAACTGCTTCATTCATACTGTGATTCTGAGCTCTAAACTCTTCATTCTGCTTGCTCTGTGTAGAGATGAAATTCTCCATTAGAGCCTTCAGATTTGATTTTGGTTGTGGAGGATTGAATGGCCTTGGATTCTGAAAGCTCAGAGGTTGTCTAAAATTATTCTGGGGCTGCTGACCAACATTCAGCTTATATGAAAGGTTAAGGTGATTTCTCTAGCCAGGATTGTAGGTATTGCTGTATGGGTTATTCCTTTGATTGTTCACAAAATTAACCTACTCACAATCCTGAACTGTAGAACTCCCAAGCGGACACTCATTGGCTGCATACCCTACACCTCCACAGATCTCACAAGATGCAGAAGAAGAAGGTGATCCAACAGCATTGATGCTCAGTTTATCCAATTTCTGAAATAAAGCATCAACTTTAGAAGTTAGATAATTGAAAGCATCTACTTCATACATACCTGCCGGCTTTTTGTTCTGCCTCTCACTAGACCAGGAGTAGTGGTTCTGAGCCATGTCTTCAATCAATTCATAGGCTTCATCAACTATTTTATTCATTAATGCTCCTTCACCTGCAGCATCCATAAACATCCGGGTTCGATATATTAGTCAATTGTAGAATGTATGGACTATTAACCATTTTTTAAGCCCATGATGTGGGCATACTTTGAGGAGCTCCTTGAATCTCTCCCTAGCCTCATATAAGGATTCTCCATCCTTCTGAGCAAATGTAGTAATCTGGTTCCTCAGATGGGCCGTCTTACTTGGCAGAAAATACTTGGCCAGGAAAGCTTGAGAAATCTACTGCCAAGTGGTAATAAACCCCGACAGAAGAGAGTGCAACCAAGCTCGGGCCTTGTCCCTCAGTGAGAAAGGGAATAATCTCAACCTGATTGCATCTGAGGAGACCCCAATCAGCTTCAGGGTATCGCAGTACTCCAAAAATACAGAGAGAGGGAGGTTAAGGTCTTCAGTAGGCGACCCTCCAAACTGGTTCTGCTGAACCATCTGCAAGAGATATGGCTTCAGCTCAAAGTTATTAGCTTCTACCATTGGCCTGACTATGCTGGGGTTCAGGCCATGGGTGTTCGGGGAAATGAAGTCCTTCAGTGACCGATTATCTCTTTCCCCCATAGTAGCTGCAAAATTCTGTTGCTATTGTCCTCTTCTTATCCTTCGCAGAGTGCGTTCAATTTCTGGCTCAAATTTAGCAACACTTTCATGCGCTCTTCGCATAAAAGAGAAACACACCTATGAAGGAAGAAAAGAAGCAAAATCAGTAAAAGAAAATTGTGCAGAAAAATAAAAAGAAAAATAAACAAAATTGATCTAGTCTAGCTATTTTGTAAAATATCTAATATTGGCTTTGTTCCCCGGCAACGGTGCCAAAAACTTGTTCGTGTGTGTTTTACCAAATACCGCAAGTGCATGGCGTAGCTGTAGCTAGTCCGGCAAGTACGGGTCATGTCCCACAAAGAACAATGCCAATTACTAGAATATCACAAAAAGTGCTATCTAAATCGATAGAATTCGATGGGTAAATATCGCAATTAAACAAGTGAAATTAACCAATTAAGCAAAGCCTAGGGTTAGGGTTCACCACACTTGTGATACTCAACAACTGATATTTACCCCTAATTGCAATTGTCTAGATTATTGGAGATGGTTTAGCCTAAAATAATTAGCAATCTCTTTCAAGCATTACCAATCGTACCTAGGTTAATCAAATTACCTACTTTCGTGGTTCTTAGTTTAACCTAGATCCATTAAGCTTTATGCCAACCATAAAATACAACTAATCGGTTTTCTCGTTCCCATTAGTTAATTCAAGCCTAGAGTATCTTAAACTACTTTCGCGATTAAGATATCCCTAATTAACTATTGGGTTCCAGTTTTAATCTTCACCTTTCAGTTCATCGATTAAATACCTAAGACGTGATAGGCTGGTGATCAGGCATTCTATCAACTCATTCATGTATACAATAGTCAATCCTAATCAATCTAAAACCAATTACAATTAGGGTTCCATAATTCAGGTCATAATCATAGTATCATTGTATCATAATTGGGTTTTCCGAAACCCTAGATTGAATTTACTAACACATTATCAAAACAAGAATCAAAATCATATTCGTTGAGTAATTCATAATAGTTCAGTACAATTGAGAGTGAATAAGTAGAAGTAGAAGAAGAAAACTGAAGATAGAAAGATAGAACCTGATGTGCAGATGAATTCAGATGAATTACAACCTTCAAAACAGTAAAATCCTACTTTAGAACATTAAAATCCTCAAAGAACTATGTAAAAACCTAATCTAAATGTGTTTCCTAAGCCTAATAGGTGTTTCTCCAATGTCTCCTACTGTCCTTCTTGCCTCAGCTGCGCATCCCTAAGTTTCCTTCCCTATCTGGCGTCCAAAAACCCTAAATTTAACGTTCTATATGGGCCCCAAAGCAGGGCTGTGCTTCGGGCTAGAATTTGGAGAGATGCTGCATCATTTTCCCAGAACATAGCCTGGTCGTGCTGTAGGCCACCAAGCACGACCAGGCCATGCTGGGTGTTGTAGTGCTCCTTTCTTCATGATTTTTGACGTGCAGCCTCCTTGCTTTATCCTCAGCATATCCCAAGTCTTTTAGGCTCTTTCCATGATTGCTTTTTCCTTGCTTCTTGGCTTCTTTTGCTTTCCTGCAATCACAAAACGAACCACAGTAGTACCCAGAACAAAGTATAGCTAAAAGCATAGAAATGTCCACAAGTTACTATGAATTAGGGAACAAAATATGACCAATAAGCACTCAAAATTCCCCTTTATCACCTACTGTTAGAAAATAGTGTTTCAAATAGGATTCTTCCACAGAAATTATATTTTCACATAAGCCATATCATTCAAAATAGAGGTTTCATTATAATACAGAATTTTCAATCTCAATAAAATTCCTCTGTTAGAAATTTCCCTATCACGGTTATCACATAATGTCCTTTTCCAAGACAATCTTATAGCTTTAGATATCAATGCCACGTGCACAATATATTTCCTTTACCATATGATGAGAAATACATTTATAATCACATATTCAATGAGTTCAAAAATCCATTTTTAAAACCATACTTTTCTTGAACTATATGTCAGATAGTAAACAAATTAGGTAAGTTAATCCATTTTAGAGACACATAAAAGTATAAATAACTTGTAAACAGAACCAAATATACATTTAAAGTTCAAGAAGAGCATAGGGTAAGTGGTAGAAAGAATTATCTACTCACAGGTTAAGGGCTCCAGGTTGGACAGCCCCAAAATATACTTTTTCAATCTAAATTTGATCAAATAGACCTTAAACACGAGTTCAAAGGGTCCAAAAAACTAGGAAATGACTCTAGAATCGTGAAATTTGACCTTCGGGAGCTTGGTCAATGTTAGTCAACTGTGGGCTATTATTCATGATCAGAATTACTATTCACCGTCAGAATTACTATTCTTGCCGGCAGGATTTACTTTTCTTAACACACAAAAATTTGTCAAATAGCTAAAATATTTTATATCCTAAGGTTTTTCTACCTCTTGAATACATTTATGGTGTCAGATTTTCAATTTGAGGACTCCAAGTAGGAGTTTCAGAATTTACCTTTTTCTAAGATTTTCTACTTCCGATCTATGGCGATTCTGCGGTTAATTTAAAAAATTGTCCAGCCAAAATCATCGGACTCTTTGTTTTGAATCCATTAGTTGTAACATCTTTTTTTTTTATTATTATTATACAATATTGAGTTCACATACACGTCATTAATCAAAACGTACATGCAACATATCAAAGACATAGATATTTACATCTTGTTTATTTTGGTTGACCAATTCCGGAGATACAAGTGCGGGTGGTTGCACCTTCACCGGGATCTGTGCCAACTCGCTCACAAACATTTTATTTAAGATATGCCCATCATAGAATAACTCGATCCAACGTGCACTAAAAGCCAGAGCTATAGAAAATCTGCATAACTAATTTTCTGAACATGATATGGAAATATAGTGAGAATTAAGTCCCAGTAAGTTCAACAATAAATCATCATCAATAAAGCTCATCACGTCATGTTCAGCTGTATAAACTACAGAAAATATCTTTGGTCACATGAATGCATTATATCTATGCACATAAGAATCATATTGTAATGATATGTATGACATGATTAACTATTTTCAAAATATCATATGATGGCCATCAACTTATTCTCATTTCAAGCTACCCCGGTCAGGGTGAGTATCCTCTACTCTCCGGTACGGGTTTTCTCGCTCCGTCCGACATGGCCCACTTTCTCTTTCTTTTCTCATTATCATGATCATAACCATTGGTAGGGTGTCCCCTACTGGTGCACCACACGGATTGCCATGTGACCGTGCTCATTTCTTTTCTTTTCACAATGATAGCCAAAAATATGCTTTCAATAACAAGTATGTTCATCAAAATATAATTATTATCAAAAATCATTGGTAATCATGCCATGAACATAACCATTTCAAATATCACTTTATAAAATATTTTCATGTCAAAATTTCACAATTAAGATGGTAAAAAGTTCATACAATGGCAATGACTATGGCTATACTAGTCATTTATTAAGATTCATCTTCTTTTTTAAATACTAATTTTATTTCTTTATTTTCTTGATGCAGGTTTTCATCCTATCTAACCTTCTCTTACTAATCAGAGCATAACTCCCTCAATTTAACTCTGATGTAGGTGATCTTGGTGTCAATTTCAAGATAAAACAATTATCTAAAACTATTATGTTGAACATTGTAGCAAAATATTAAGAACTCAAGGTGATATTACTCCCTACATGTATAGGTTATTTCTTCTCGGATAGGTTCTGACCTCTACCTACTAATTGGACCATATCTACCTCATATGGACTCCAACTTGAGTGATTCCAGTGGTTACAAATCCGTGACACACATATATATAATTCTTATGTTAACCATTTATTTTAATACCATACAGATAATTCCCAAAAATTAAAATACAGAAGCTGTCCTAACATATTCTTCCCTGATGAACCATTTTCTGACCTTTGA
This sequence comes from Gleditsia sinensis, assembly GCA_037074535.1. Taxonomy (NCBI): domain Eukaryota; kingdom Viridiplantae; phylum Streptophyta; class Magnoliopsida; order Fabales; family Fabaceae; genus Gleditsia; species Gleditsia sinensis. The sequence goes on from CM073476.1 coordinate 24,263,713, forward strand.
CTACTAATCAGCTCATAGCTTCCTCGTATGGACTCCAAATTGAATGATTCCAGTGGATAAAAATCCATGACACACATAGCTATAATTCTTATGTTAACCATTTATTTTTATTCCATACAAATAATTCCCAGAAATTAAAATACAGAAGCTGTCCTAACATATTCTTCCCTGATGAACCATTTTTTGACCTTTGACTACTAATCAGCTCATATCTTCCTCATATAGACTTCAAATTGAATGATTCCAGTGGGTAAAAATCCATGACACACATAGCTATAATTCTTATTTTAACCATTTATTTTATTTCCATACAGATAATTCCCAGAAATTAAAATACAGAAGCTGTCCTAACATATTCTTCCCTGATGAACCATTTTCTGACCTTTGCTTACTAATTGGCTCATATCTACCACATATGGACTCCAAATTGAATGATTCCAGTGGCTAAAAATCCATGACACACATATCTATAATTCGTATGTTAACCATTTATTTTAATTCCTTATATATTGTTCCCAGAAATTAAAACACCAAAGCCTAAAATTCTGCCACCCATAGCCATACTCATGCAGAACTATCTACACCAACCTAAGTATTCAAACATACATCACATGCAAGATCAATATGTAACATGATATAGTAACATCCATGACCAATCATCAAAGCTCTAAGATCAAAATCGCATATAAATATTATAAGTTTAAAAAGTTTTCTTCAAAAAGAAATATTGTTAAACTTACCTGGAGCACTTAGTCTCCTAGACTTCTCCTTCCTCTTTCTTCCTTTCTTCCTCTCCTTTCCTCACTCTACCTTGCTTCTATTTTTTCTCTCCCTCACTTGGACGAAATTCTAATGTTGTAAGGGTGGGTTTTCTTATATAGACCACCAAATAATTCACCTTTCATGATCATGGGTCTACCTTATCACAATTAGGATACATTTTGTTGAATTTTTGGAAAACAAACAACTTATGTTCTTGTCTTCCTCTTCCTTAGTCAAGATATGCATAGGAAAAGGAGATTTGTATTTTGAAAATTATGATAATATGTTCTTAAGATATGGGACAAGGTCCCTTTGATTTAGGGATTCATTTCCTTTTTCTTTTGTCTTAATCAATTATGATAGGTTGCCTTTTTATGTGGCAAATTTCTAGCCCTTCAATCTTCATTATTTGGTTGAAATTATTTATGTGGGATAGAGATGTTTTGTCCTAATGCTATGTCTTATCATACCACTTGCTAAAATTATAAGTATAGGATATAGATGTTTTTGTCCTAAAGCCTTGTATTATTATGCCACTTGCCAAAATGATGAATGTAGAATCACACTACTTGCTAAATTTTTGTCTTAATGCCATGTCACCTAATCTTGATTACACCATTATTTCATCACTTTAATTTTATTTTATTTTTTATTTTTCCTCTTGGGTTTGGGCTCATTCTTGCCCATTTTCTTTACTTTGGTTAAAATTCTACCTTTCTTAATGGGCTTGGTCACATTTTCATGATTTTTGGGCTACCGGTCCAATTTTTATATCCTAGTCCAAGTCTATGTTTTATTTCTTCCTTGGGCTATCCTATTGGCTTGCTAAAAATTCATGTGAAGTAGAAAAACTCTATATGAAGTGTCCATAGGTTAAAGCCCAATTACGGGTGGAGATACTAAACTTAGTAATTAAGAAAAATTACCCTAATCCGATCTTCTTGAAATTTTAAGACCTTTACTTACTTCACAAAAATTTATCTTTCTTTACCTAAGAATTTCACCTTTCTTTAGCATGTTTATTTCTAATATTTCCTCTTAGGTTTTCTTTCTTTACCTATTCCATTAATATTAGAACATTTCTATGCATATATGTAAGGTGAAGAATTTCTAAGAAAAATATCTAAAAATTACGGGATGTTACATTAGTACCCTTAGTTTTGTGATCAGAGGCCTAAAGGTACTCTAGATCTAAAGAAAAACAAAATAGAGAAAAAGTACTATTCACTATTCACTTTTCATTCCTTCGAAAACTTTTCGTCTCTTCTTTCTTTTCTTTTCTTTTTTTTTAAATAATAATGGAGGACCAATTAAATTTTTTACTAATTGTTAGAAGAAGTCCTTACAAATTTCATTATTTACATTTTGACCCCTAAACTTTTAGGAAATCATAATTTGACCCAAAAAATATTAACAAGTTTCCATTTTCATCCTTAAAACATTTCAATTACATCCCTACTCCTTTATTTATTTTAATATTTCATAAATAAATGAAATTTATTAAATTTTAGGGTTGTTACATTATTCCCCCTTAAGAAATTTGGTCCTCAAATTTCAAACCATCCTATCGAAAGTACGGAATGAAGTCAAGTTATATATTATAGTTATTAACCTCATTACTCAAACTATTGGAGATATCTCTTTTGTATATCATCTTTACTTTCTAAGGGGTCTCTTCACTTGAGTGATTATGCCATATAACCTTAACTCTAGAGATTTACTTCAACCATAAGTTCTTCACTTGTTAATCAACAATATAGATAAGTTTTTCCTCATAATTAAGCCAAATTCTTGTTCAATTAATTTTTTTGAAATCTGATAACATGAGAAGAATGTGATAAATATTTCCTTAACATTAATGCAAGAAAGACTTATTAACATCACTTAATCCTGATTGCAAGACTTGGCGATATACTATTATACTTACTTTGTTCAAGATTTCAAAAGAGCCTATATACTAAAGCTTAACTTTTCCTTCTTCAAAACCTCATTACATCTTCCATGGGCGAGTCCTTCAAGAATATTTGATCACCAACTGATAATTTCTAGTGCTCAACATTCATGGTCTTTATAGATTTTTGACATGTATTGAGTTGCTTGTATTCTTTTCCTAATTAATTTCACTTTATGAATAACATTTTAAAATAAGTCAGACCCCACTGAATCATTTTATAGAAAAGTTTGTAACACCTCTTACATAAGTCTTTAAGTCATCTGGTGTGCATTGTTGTAGGTACACCCAAATTGATACCTTATCTCTCAACTAACCTATAGTAGTGGGAGTAAGGGTTGATCCCATAGAGACTGAAATTACCTTATGTGATTGAGAAAATGGGGATTGACGATTGAAAATAGTAAAGTAAACAATAATGAAAATAATTAAGAGAGTAATTAATAGAGATGCGTTGATTTCGGTCAATATCCACCATCAAGGAATTACATTGATCATTTACAATATCATCAATCTTAAACAAAATATCTACCATTAGGATTCTATCCCTATTCCTCCTTCAGCTTAGTAAATTGATAACAATCACACCAATCAAACCCTAATTAATAAGATATCCTTTAGCACATCGGTAAAGTCTAACCTATTAATTGCATGAAGAACAAGAGAAACTGATAGAGCTAAATAAATATAAACACATCAGTTATATTTAATTTAGTTGATCATTCATCATAGAGTTAATGATTTATAATCCTTAATCCTATTTGCTTCATAAATACAGTAATGAAAGCTTTGTTCAAAACCTAATTTTGTAGTAGATTAAAACAAACAATATACTAGTAGGCCTTCCAAGTAATTATATGAATAATCATTAAGAAAAGAGAATAGCAGATGAATAATCAATACCCGGTTAAGATTGAACTAATGAAATCTATGCCAAATCTCAATGCATAAGGATCTCTTGAGGTTTCAATCTTTTCTCTACCAACTAAAAATAAATCAGCAATGTAGGGCCATAAGAAAATCTAAACAAGAATTAAAGAAGGTAATTAAGAGCTTGAATACCTTTGATGCTTCCTTTCTTCTCCTTTTTATAGATTGGCTTCTTTTCCTTGAAGTCAAATTGTTTCTAGCTCAAAATCTGGCCTGTCGGGCTTCAATTGGAGTCAAAATGACCTAAAAATCACAAATTCAACAATCTAATGCGATGGCGAGTGCCCCAACGCTACAGAAATTCACTTTCGAGGTGTCGCTGTGCCCATGGTAGCACCACAGCATTTTGGAACCTGACATCGCGGCACCGCAGCCTTTCAAAACCTAACACCGTGGTGCCGTGCTGCTCTGGGACCGGCACCGCAGCACGTTGGGATTGGCACCGTGGTGCTCTTTTCTGGGTAACTCAGTGTGACGGCACTACGGATATGCCATAATGAAATGCAACGAAACTCTATTTTGAGCGTCGTAGTGCCTAGAAACTTTTCGATTTTGCCAAAGTGCTAAACATGAAAGTTATAGTGCTATGTCTCGTCTTTCCATAGCCACTGGAATTACCTCCATTAGATTTCAAATGAGAGAGATATGCTTCCATTACTGATGAAAGGTCAAAAATTAGCATTTTTCCATATTTTCTCTCTATTTTCCTCTTCTTTTCTTCTTTATTATTCCTAGAACATGAAACACAAAACTCAATTAAATCGTATTTATTGTCTACTCAAATTAAAATAAAAAAGCAACTTAAAACATGCTAAAGACATGCTTAATTTATAGCATGTCAAATACACCCACACTTACTCTTTTGCTTGTCCTCAAGCAAATTAATTAATATGAACAATACTCAATATATGAGAGGAGTGAAAGACTTACCCATAGATTGCCTCATAGTGAAAATTGTATGCTCCATTGCAATTCATGATTTTTTTTAGAGCCTTGAGTGTATGTGTCATTAAGGGGTTTAACCATCTTTCACCCAAATGAGTTTATATATCTCAAGAAATTGGGTATGAACCTCTTTTTAGGATTTCCATATACTTATTTTTCATGCTACTTTCCACTAATGTAGGCTAAAACTATTTTTTAGAATCAAAAGGACTTTAATTAGCTTATAATGTGGCTAGGTTATAAGGTGAGACAGAAGATTTAAATTTAGGCTTGATCACCTAGTAACACATGATTAATTATACTTCTCTTGAGCTTTCTTAAGTTTCAGGAATTTTTCCCTCACACTTATTCCTTTACTTTACTGAATTCATCATCATTTTTTTCTTTTCTTTTCCTTGATTCTCTATTTTTCTTTCACTGTTTCAACTTTCATCTGTAATTTTTGTGTGGACTTTTTCTTTCTTTTGTCCTTGCTTCACCCTGCCACCCTTTTATTAATGTAGCTCTACAAAAACAAGCATTTCATAATTAATCATGGAATAAGTGAATCGGGAAAAACAAATAAAAGAAGTAATCCTAAAATTTGGTCTTGGCTCTACAGCAGGTATGAAAAAACTGAAATATATTAATTACACTCAAAATACAGGTGCTAAGGATAGTTTATTGCTTAGGGTTTGACTTGAAAGGCTTAATCTCATCAAATAATGCCTACATCATCTCGTAATTAATAGTAGTAGTCTAGGATTTTGCCTCAAGTAGCATTTAAATAAGTTATAGAAAATTGGTGAGATCATAAAATATTTTGAGTTATATAAACTTTCTCTAAGTAAAAGATACATTAAATACCCAAAGTTGTTGTGAAAAATAGTTTTAGGATCCTAAAAAATGGATAATAATAAATTGTAAGAAAATTAAAAGTACACATAATAATAATTTTCCTACGTTTCTCAAGAGCTACTCGCAATTTAAACATTTATATCATTGGCTATTGGTTTAACTAACACAAACTCAAAGATTCAAATAAGTTCACTTGCTCACCCCATTCTATAACTAGAATTCAAAGTGCATAGATCATAGATGCAGAGTAAATAGTGTATAAGTGTATGATTTATTATACAATTATCCAGCTGAATCATAAAGTGACCCCCACACTTAAGAACTTACATTGTCCCCAAGGTAAAATAGAAAAGAAAAAGATAAAAGAGACAAGTAATAAAATGAGGAGAGGTTCAGTGGAACTTCCCTGATTAGTTGTCACATCTATCTCATCCTACTCAGGTACAGGCTTAACGGGCGATTCAGGAGGTGCTAAGAATGCTATTGGAAGGTTCAAGATGTGGGCTAGCTGACTGAAATAAGCATTGTTATGTTGTGCTATAGAGTACTTGTAGAGTGCCAGATCATTTATCTGGTGGCTCAAGCAATTAGTTCGCTCCCATAAATGTTCAATAGTATGTTGGGATGGTGGTCGAGCTGAACTACTACTAGGTTCCCCTACAATAAGTGGTTGAAACCCTAACTCCTCTTCTTCTGCTTCCTCATGCCCTTTATATTTTTGTATGTCTACATAGGATATAGGTCTCATTGGTTGGATGAAAGCCTTAGTGGAATCCCAACTTACTCCTGTATTCCTACATAGACTAGTGATTAGATCAGGAGTAAAGAGGGAGATGCCTCGAGAATTAATGCAGCCTAACATCTATTTGTGGATAATTTTCCCTACATCAATAGAAAGGCCCGTCAATATAGTATAAAGCATAATGGCCCTATCCCTCCTGACTTGACTCATATTCAAGCTAGGTATGAATCTTGCTGACAAAAAATAGTGCCAAGCTTTAGCCACTTTGTTCATGTTAGCCTTGGCAACGTACACTGGTTGGGAATTATTATCCAATTTCCAAGAAGCCCCTCATGTAGCAAAGAGTGCAAATAATGTATTCAAAATCAATGTATGACTGAAGAAGCGTTGAGTATTCATCATCCTCTATGTTAGGTAGTGAGTAAAACTCATTTATGGCATGCGAAGTAAATTTCACCATCTTGCCTCTAACTTATGCTTTATGGCGTTTGTGGATAGTGGCATTGGAGTAAAATTCCTATACCACTAGAAAGACCCCTGGTTCTAGATTCCTATAGAAAATCTCCTAATGCCTATGGAGGATATTGTCTCTATGAGGTAACCCAGCAATGACAATAAATCCTCGTTCTAGAATGATGGGTTTGTGTACTACCACTTTCATGTGGTGTTGATAAACCTCTTCAGTCATGAATGATGTGTTATCGAATGCTTGAGGGTCATCGGCTCTATTCTTCCTCTTTTAAAGGCCCAATTTTGAAGTTTTAGGAGCTATTGGACTTAGAAGCTCATTAAGGCATTTCATTGAACACCTGGTGTGCGCTCTTAAAATAGAGGAAGAATGGATGGTAAATTCCCAAATTGAAGTCCTAATTAAGTGTAACCAAGTAACAATGGAGTATGGAGATCAATCTACAGCAGAAAAATGAAGACAACCGTACCCAATTGAGTTTGATTTGTGGCTAAAAAACGCAAGATCAAAATTGCCTTAAAACCCTAGAAAATTTCCAATGAATCCAAACCAATTGCTAAAAAAGGTGCTCAATCCTGCAAAAAGAAGATGAAAAATTACTTAATTCAAGTAGGGAAATGTAATGGGAGGTTACTGTGGTTGATTGGATGCAAGAAATTATATTTATGGGTAAAAAGGATTGCAAAAGTGAGTATGGGTGATGAAAAGGCCACTGCCCTCTTATAGAGAGCGTCACGGCACTCACTCTCTTTGGGATTCAAGCGTCATGGTGCTCACCCTCTGTGCGTCTGCAAGTCATTTTTTTTTCAACAAAAGAAAACTAATTAAGAAAAAGAATAAGAAGATTTTTTGTTGGGTTGCCTCCCAACCAGTGCCTTTGTTTAACATCGTTGGCTAGGCTCAACTCCCTATCTTGTTTATAGAGACTCTTTGATGTTCACTTTAAATTTCTAATACTGATTCAATCTTTGAAATTCAACTGTATGGCAAGAAACCACATTAGTGATGATAAAGGGTCCTAACCAAGGGAGATATTTCTTACCTTTGCAGAGTCTAACCCCTTTGATTTCTAGAACTTGATGAAACTCTACAGTGGGATCTGTAACATCCCGTAATTTTTAGATATTTTCCTTAGAAATTCTTCACCTTACATATATGCATAGAAATGTTCTAATATTAATGGAATACGTAAAGAAAGAAAACCTAAGAGGAAATATTAGAAATAAACATGTTAAGGAAAGGTGAAATTCTTAGGTAAAGAAAGATAAATTTTTGTGAAGTAAGTAAAGGTCTTAAAATTTCAAGAAGATCGGATTAGGGTAATTTTTCTTAATTTAAGAGCAAAAGTTACTAAGTTTAGTATCTCCACCCGTAATTGGGCTTTAACCTATAGACACTTCATATAGATTTTTCTGCTTCACATGAATTTTTAGCAAGCCAATAGGATAGGCCAAGGAAGAAATAAAACATAGACTTGGACTAGGATATAGAAATTGGACCGATAGCCCAAAAATCATGAAAATGTGACCAAGCCCATTATGAAAGGAAGAATTTTAACCAAAGTAAGGAAAATGGGCAAGAATAAGCCCAAACCCAAGAGGAAAAATAAAAATAAAAATAAAATTAAAGTGATGAAATATTAGTGTAATCAAGATTAAGTGACATGGCATTAAGACAAAAATTTGACAAGTGGTGTGATTCTATATTCATCATTTTGGCAAGTGGCATAATAATACATGGCTTTAGGACAAAAACATCTATATCCTACATTCATAACTTTAGCAAGTGGGTAATAATACATAGCATTATGACAAAACATCATTATCCTACACAAATAATTTTAGTTAAGTAAGGAAAATTCAAGGGCTAGAAATTTGCCACTTAAAAAGGCAAATCTATCATACTTGATTAAGACAAAAGAAAAAGGAAATGAATCCCTAAATCAAAGGGATCTTGCCCCATATCTTAAGAACATATCATCATAATTTTCAAAATACAAATCTCCTTTTTCTATGCATATCTTGACTAAGGAAGAGAAAGACAAGAACATAAGTTGTTTGTTTTCCAAAAATTCAACAAAGTGTATCCTAATTGTGATAAGGTAGACCCATGATCATGAAAGGTGAATTATTTGGTGGTCTATATAAGAAAACCCACCCTTACAACATTAGAATTTCGTCCAAGTGAGGGAGAGCAAAAATAGAAGCAAGGTAGTGTGAGGAAAGGAGAGGAAGAAAGGAAGAAAGAGGAAGGAGAAGTCTAGGAGACTAAGTGCTCCAGGTAAGTTTAACAATATTTCTTTTTGAAGAAAACCTTTGAAACTCATAATATTTATATGAGATTTTGATCTTAGAACTTTGATGATTGGTCATGGATGTTGCTATATCATGTTGCATATTGATCTTGCATGTGATGTATGTTTGAATACTTAGGTTGGTGTAGATAGTTCTGCATGGATATGGCTATGGTTGACAGAATTTTAAGCTTCGGTATTTTAATTTCTGGGAACAATCTATAAGGAATTAAAATAAATGGTTAACATAAGAATTAAAGATATATGTGTCACGGATTTTCACCCACTGGAAGCATTCCATTTGGAGTCCATATGAGGTAGCTATGGTCTGATTAGTAGTCAAAGGTCAGAAAATGAATCATCAGGGAAGAATATGTTAGGATAGCTTCGGTAATTTAATTTCTGGGAATTATTGGTAGGGAATTAAAATAAATGGTTAACATAAGAATTAAAGATATGTGTGTCATGGATTTTTAGCCACTGGAATCATTCAATTTGGAGTTCACATGTGGTAGATATGGTCCGATTAGTAAGCCAAGGTCAGAAAATGTTTCATCAGGGAAGATTATGTTAGGACAGCTTTTGTATTTTAATTTCTGGGAATTATCTGTATGGAATTAAAATAAATGGTTAACATGAAAGTTATATATCTATGTCTCATGGAAATATACCCACTGGAATTATGCAATTTGGAGTTCATATGAGGTAGATATGATCCGATTAGTAAGCAGAGGTCAGAAAATGTTTATTCAGGGAAGAGTATGTTATTAATGCTTTAGTTTTTGAATTTCTGGGAATATTATGTAGGGAATTAAAATAGCGCACCAACATAACAATTATAGATATATGGCTCATGGATTTTTACCAACTGGAATAATGCAATTTGGAGTTCCAATTTAGGAGATATGGTCTAATTAGTTAGTAAAGGTCAGAACCTATCCGAGAGGAACTATCCTGTACTTTGAGGGAGTAATATCACCTTTGTTTCTTAATTTTTCGCTACAATGTTCAACATAATAGTTTTAGATAATTGTTTTATCTTGAAATGGACACCAATATCACCTACATCAGAGTTAAACTGAGGGAGTTATGCTCTGATTAGTAAGAGAAGGTTAGATAGGATGAAAATCTTCATCAAGAAAATAAAGAAATAAAATTAGTATTTAAAAAGAAGATGAATCTTAATAAATGACTAGTATAGCCATAGCCATTGCCATTGTATGAACTTCTTACCATCTTAAGTATGAAATTTTGACATGGAAATATTTTATAAAGTGATATTTGAAATGGTTATGTTCATGGCATGATTACCAATGATTTATGGTAATAGTTATATTTTGATGAACATACTTGTTATTGAAAGCATATTTTTGGCTATCATTGTGAAAAGAAAAGAAATAAGCACGGTCACATGGCAATCCGTGTGGTGCACCAGTAGGGGACGCCCTACCAACGGTTATGATCATGATAATGAGAAAAGAAAGAGAAAGTGGGCCATGTCGGACGGAGCGAGAAAAGCCCGTACCGGAGAGTAGAGGATACTCACCCTGACCGGGGTAGCTTGAAATGAGAATAAGTTGATGGCCATCATATGATATTTTGAAAATGGTTAATCCTGTCATACATATCATTACAGTATGATTCTTATGTGCATAGATATAATGCATTCATGTGACCAAAGATATTTTCTGTAGTTTATACAGCTGAACATGACGTGATGAGCTTTACTGATGATAATTTATTGTTGAACTTACTGGGATTTAATTCTCACTATATTTCCATATCATGTTCAGAAAATTATTTATGCAGCTTTTGTTTCTAAGGCTCTGGCTTTTAGTGCACATTGGATCGAGTTACTTTATGTTGGGAAGATTTCAGAATCAAATAAGATGTTTGTGGTCGAGTTGGCTCAGATCCCGGTGAAGGTGCAACCACCCGCACCTGTATCTCCGGAATTGGTCAACCAAAATAAACAAGATGTAAATATCTATCTGTTTGATATGTTATACGTATGTTTTGATTAATGACATGTATGTGAACTCAATATTGTATAATAATAAAGGAAAAAAAAAGGTTGTTACAGGATCTATGTCTTTAAGGTTTGCAATTGTTTTTGTAATGTCTTTTCTTTTTTTCTGAAGAATATGCATCAATATTTCTTCTTTTTTAGCACCTAGACTTCTAGCAACTATAATAGGTGATGCATCTTCAACTTCTAAGTATTTCAGGTGATTAGAAAGAGGTGACAAATTTGATCCAAGGTCTTGCAAAATAGAAGGTGAAAGAGTAGTATCAGAAATTGGTAATGTCATAGAAGCAATCTTACCTGTTGGTGACCCTTTTGAAAAATAATTTAGTGTAACCAGTTCCTCTTTTGTTTTCACATCTAGATTTATCTCACCATTATTTTTCTCTATAGATTTGCTATCACTTTCCTCTAGTTTATCTTTTCCATCTGATTCAAACACATTGTGTGCCAAAGAATCAAGTATATCAATAGAATAAATAGGAGTATCTTCACCTAGATATTTCATGGCTTCATACATATTAAATTTTACTACTTCACCATCAAATTCCATAGTGAGTGTACCATTGTGAACATCTATCTTGGACTTAGATATTTTCAAGAATGGTCTCCCTAATAATATTGGAGAAGTAAAATCCACATTCTCCATGTCAAGCACATAAAAATCTATAGGGAAAATCAAATCATCTACCTGTACCAAGACATCCTCAATTATTCCCTTAGGATATGCATTGTACCTGTTTGCTAGTTGAATTATCAGATTTGTAGAGTTCAATGGTCCTAATTTTAAAGATATGTATACTGAATATGGCATGACATTGATAGAAGCTCGTAAATCCAACATAACCTTTTCAACACGAGTATCCCCAATTTTGCATGGAATAGTAAACCTACCTGTATCTATGCATTTAGTGGGAGTTTTGTTTATATCATGGCTGATACATTCTAACTTATTTGAACCTTTTCAAATCCCTTCAATTTTTCCCTTCATTTTTGAGTACATAGTTCTTTCAAGAACTTTGCATACCTTGGTACCTGTTTAATAACATCTAGAAGGGGAATATTAACTTCACATTTTCTAAAGGTCTCATATAAATCAAAAGTTTTCTCATGTAGCTCATTTTCTTTAAGAGCTTTTGGAAAAAGAGACACTATTTCATAATTTAAATTAGATGGAGACTTACCTGTAGATTCTTCTTTCTCTTTATTTAATTTCTCATGCTCCTTAAGAGAAGAAAGGGATGGTGAGCCTTCAATTGCCTTACCATTACTTGAAATAATTGCATTAACATTTTCTCTAGGATTTATCACAGTTTGAGAGGGTAGCTTACCTGAGTTTTGAGCATCCAATTGACTCACCATGGTTGCTAATTGACCTACTTGAGTTGTCAGGTTCTAAATGCTAGCTCTTGTCTCTTGCTGAAATTGCTAAGAGTTATGCATAAGTGTTTTCACAATATCTTCTAATGGATTACTTACCTGGTGATCCTGGGATGCATTCTGTCTAGGATAATAGGCTTATTGATTTTGTTGCAAGTTTTGTCCTACAGGTCTTTTTTTTGCATTTCCATATCTTAAATTGGGATGATCCTTCCATCTTGGATTATATGTATTAGCATATGGATTATACCTCTTTGGTTGGCCAGGAAAACCTCCTATCGCATTAGCTTATTCTGTGGATTCTTCTTGAAGTGTAGGACATATGTTAGTTCAGTGTCCTGTGGCTAAACATATTCCATAGACTTTAACTTGCTACGGTGTACCTATAGCCATTTGGCGCACAAGAGAGGTAAGTTAAGATATCTATTGCTGAAGAGAAGTAGTACTTACCTCATAGACATGTCTTGGAGGATCATGCCTAATGCCAAATTATTGGAAGTTGTCATCCATATTTGATATCAAGACTCTGGCTGCTTCAAGAGTCTTGTCTATTAGTGCTCCTCCACTAGCTGCATCTATCATGCTCCTGTCTCCCTACAATAAACCTTTATAGAAATATTAGATTAGTAGCTGCTCACTAATTTGATGATGTGGGCAACTTGCACAAAACTTTTTAAATCTCTTCCAATATTCATAAAGTGTCTCTCCATGCGATTGTCTAATGCTGCATATTTCTTTTCTGATATTAACGGCTCTAGATGTAGGAAAATATCATTCTAGAAATATTCTCTTCATCTCATTTCATGTGGTGATAATACCAGAGGGTATATAATATAGCCAATCTTTGGCTGAGTCTCTTAATGAAAAAGGAATAGCCTTGAGTTTTATTTATTTCTCAGTTACTTTAGGGGGCTTCCTGCTGGTATATACCACATGGAATTCCTTCAAATTTTTATGCAGGTCTTCAACTGCAAGACTATGAAAATTAGGTAAGAGATGAATTAATCTAGATTTTAACTCAAAATTAACATTATCATCAAGATTAGGAAAAGTAATGTATAAGGGTTGCTGATGCAAATCTAGAGTTGCAAGCTATTTCAAAGTGGGGTGCGTCACCATGATTACTTCCTCCTTTTCTTAATCAATGTCTTCTTGATGTTCTCTTTTGTGCCTATATATAGATTTTTCAATATCTGGATTAAACTGTAATGCTTGAGAATTAGAAGAACGAGTCACAGGCATAAATCAAAATAAAAATCACAAAATGTACTAGACGTAGTCCCTAGCAACGGCCCCAAAATTTGGTGTACACTACCGCAGGTACACCCAAATTGATACCTTACCTCTCAATTAACCTGTAATAGTGGGAGTAAGGGTTGATCCCCCAGAGACTAATATTACCTTATGTGATTGAGAAAAGTGGGATTTGTAACAATTCCATTTAAGTAACAATTTTTTTTTTATAAATACCATGAAGTTATTACCTCGTTATAACTTAACTCAAAATAACATTTATTTAATTTATACAATATAGAGTTTACATACATATCATTAATCAATAACATCCATACAAAAGTCTAACATATATATAATTACATCTTATTCATTCCTGTTGACCAATTTTGGAGATACGGGTGCGGGTGGTTGCACCTTCACCGGGATCTTAGTCAACTCGACCATAGACACCATATATATTATTGCGATCAGCTTAAAATAGAGTAACTCGATCCAACATACGCCCCATAGAGAAAATCTGCATAATTATTCTTCTGAACATGACATGGAAATATAGTGAGAATTAAATCCCAGTAAGTTCAACAATAAATCATCATCAATATAGTTCATCACGTCATGTTCATCTGTATAAACTACAACAAATATCTTTGGTCACAGAAATGCACTATATCGATGCACACAAGAATCATACAATAATGTCATGTATGGCAGGATTAACTATCATATGATGACTATCAATTTATTCTCATATCAAGCTACCTTGGTCAGGGTGAGTATTTTCTACTCTTCGATATGGGCTTTTCTCGCTCCGTCTGACATGACCCACTTTTTCTTTCTTTTCTCATTAACATGATCATAACCATTGGTAGGGTGTCCCCTACTGGTGCACCACATGGATTGCCATGTGACTGTGCTCATTTCTTTTCTTTTCACAATAATAGCCCAAAGTATGCTTTCAATAACAAGTATGTTCATCAAAATATAATTATTACCAAAAATCATTGGTAATCATGCCATGAACAAAACCATTTCAAAAATCACTTTATAAAATATTTCCATGTCAAAATTTCACACTTAAGATGGTAAGAAGATCATACAATGGCAATAGCTAAGGTATATACTAGTCATTTATTATTTTCATTTATAAGATTCTTCTTCTTTTTTAAATATTAATTTTATTTCTTTATTTTCTTGATGCAGGTTTTCATCCTATCCGACCTTCTCTTACTAATCAGAGCATAACTCCCTCAATTTAACTCTAATGTAGGTGATCTTGGTGTCAATTTAAAGCTAAAATAATTATATAAAACTATTATGTTGAACAGTTTAGCGAAATATTAGTAAAGAAAGGTGATATTAGTCCCTCAAAGGACAGATTATTTCTTCTCGGATAGGTTCTGAACTCTACCTACTAATCTGTCCATATCTCCCTCATACGAATTCCAAATTAAGTGATTCCAGTGGCTAAAAATCCATGACACATATAGCGATAATTGTTATGTTAATATTTATTTTAATTCCCTACAAAATATTCCCAGAAATTAAAACACAGAAGCTATTTTAAAATATTCTTCCCTGATTAACCAATTTTTGACCACTGTATGGTAATTAGACCTTATCTGCCTCATATGGACTCCAAATTGAGTATTTTAGTGGCTAAAAATCCATGACACATATATTTATAATTCTTATGTTAACCATTTATTTTAATTCCCTACAGAATGTTTCCAGAAGTTAAAACACAGAAGCTATCCTAACATATTCTTCCCTAATTAACCATTTTCTGACAACTACTTACTAATCGGACCATATCTACCTCATATGGACTCCAAATTGAGTGATTTCAGTGGCTAAAAATCCGTGAGACATAGATCGACATTTTTAATGTTAACCATTTGGCTAAAAATCCGTGTGACATATCTACCTCATATGGACTTCAAATCTTTTCTTCAAAAAGAAATATTGTTAAATTTTCCTTGAGCACTTAGTCCTCTAGACTTCTCCTTCCTCTTTCTTCCTTTCTTCCTCTCCTTTCCTCACTCTACCTTGCTTCTATTTTTTCCTCTCCCTCACTTGGACGGAAATTATAATGTTATAGGGGTGGGTTTTACTTAAATAGACCACCAAATAATTCACCTTTCATGATCATGAGTCTACCTTATCACAATTAGGATACACTTGGTTGAATTTTTAGAAAAACAAACAACTCATGTTCTTGTCTTCCTCTTCCTTAGTCAAAATATGCATAGAAAAAGGAGATTTGTATTTTGAAAATTATGATAATATGTTCTTAAGATAAGGGACAAGGTCCCTTTGATTTAGGGATTCATTTCCTTTTTCTTTTGTGTTAATCAAGTATGATAGGTTTTCCTTTTTAGGTGGCAAATTTCTAACCCTTGAATCTCCATTATTTGGTTGAAATTATTTGTGTGGGATAGGAATGCTTTGTCCTAATGCCATGTATTATCATACCACTTGCTAAAATTATGAGTGTAGGATATAGATGTTTTGTCCTAAAGCCTTGTATTATCATACTACTTGCTAAAATGATGAGTGTATGATATAGATGTTTTGTCCTAAAGCCTTGTATTATCATACCACTTGCTAAATTTTTGTCTTAAAGCCATGTAACCTAATCTTTATTATATTATCACATGATTTATTTTATTTTATTTTTCCTCTTGGATTTGGGCTTATTCGTACCCATTTCTTTTGCTTTGAATAAAATTCTACCTTTCTTGGTGGGCTTGGACACATTTTCATAATTTTTGGGCTATCGGTCCAATTTCTATATCCTAGTCCAAGTCTATGTTTTATTTCTTGTTTAGGTTATCCAATGGGCTTGCAAGAAACTTATGTGAAGTGGAAAAAAACTCTTTATGAAGTGTCCATAGGTGAAAGCCCAATGTATGGGTGAATATGTTAAACTTAGTAACTCTAGTTCTTGAATTAGGAAAAATTACCCTAATCCAATGTTTTCTTGAAATTTTAAGACCTTTACTTATTTTCAAAAATTTATCTTCCTTACCCAAGAATTTCACCTTTCTTTAGTATATTATTTCTAATTTTTCCTCTTAGGTTTTCTCTCTTTACCTATTCCATTAATGTTAGAACATTTCTATGCATACACGTAAGGTGAAGAATTTCTAAGGATTATATTTCCTTAGATATCTAAACATTGTCTAATAAATTTGATTTCCTTAATTAAATATTTATGTACCTTAAAAAGAAACGAAATTAGGGATGTTACTTTGAATACTTTTGTATTTATATTACTTCATGAAACGAAATTAGGGATGTTATAGGATTGATGATTGAAAATATTAAAGTAAACAATAATGAAAATAATTAAGAGAGTAATTAATGAGAGATGTATTGGTTTCGGTCGATATCTACCATCATGGGATTACATTGATCATTGACAATATCATCAATCTTAAAACAACTATCTACCATTGGAATTCTGTCCTTGTTCCTCCTTAAGCCTAGTAAATTGATAATAATCGCACCAATCAAATCCTAATTAATATGATATCATTTAGTACATCAGTAAAGTCTAACCTATTAATTACATGAAGAACAAGAGAAACTGATAGAGCTAAATAAATATAAATACATCGGTTATATTTAATTTAGTTGATCATTTATCATAGGGTTAATGATTTATAATCCAAAATCCAAAATCCTCTTTGCTTCATGAATACAATAATGAAAGCTTTGTTAAAAACCTAATTCAGTAGTAGATTAAAACAGAAAATATACTAGTAGGCCTTCATAGCAATTATATGAATAATCATTAAGAAAAGAGAATAGAATATGAATAATCAATATTTGGTTTAGATTGAACTAATGAAATATATTTCAAATCTCACAATGCATAACGATCTCTTGAGGTTTCAGTCTTCCTCTACCAACTAATAATAAACTAGCCGCACAAGCCCATAAGAAAATTTAACCAAGAATTAAAGAAGGTAATTAAGAGCTTGAATCCCTTTTATGCTTCCTTTCTTCTCCTTTTTATAAATTGGCATCTCTTCATTGAAGTAAAATTGTTTCTAGGTCAAAATTTGGCCGGTTGCAATTCAATTGGAGTGAAAAAGACCTAAAAATTGCAAATTCAGCAATCTGGTGCGATGGCGAGCACCGTGACACGCTACACGGGCACCACAGTGCTACGAAAATTCACTCTCGTGGCACTGTGACGCCTATTATAGCGTTGCGTTGTTTCAGAACTTGACCCCGCAGCATCGTGGTGCTTGGTCATCATCGGGCTTGGGCGCCCGACGCTACAGATATGCCATAATGCAACACCTAGAAACTTCTAGATTTTGCCAAAGTGCCGAACTTGAAAGTGATAGCTCTAGTCTCTTCTTTCAATAGCCACTAGAATCACCTCAATCAGAGTTCAAATGAGAGAGATATGCCTCAATTAGTGACAAAAGGTCGAAAATCAACATTTTTCCATATTTTCCTCTTCTTTTCTTCTTTATTATTCCTAAAACATAAAACACAAAACTCAATTAAATCCTATTTATTGCCTACTCAAATTAAATAAAAAGCAACTTAGAACATGCTAAAGACATGCTTAATTTATAGCATGTCATCTTCCAATTTCACTTTATTATAGGCGAATTCTACTAAGTGTTCTCTCACCAAACTCGAAGACATATGCTTGAAACATGCTCTCAAAACTAGCATCATCAATTTAGGTTAGTCATATTCTATCTATTGTATGTTATTCCAAATTAGATTTCAAAAGCTTAACTTTACTCAACTCACACACTTATTAGGAGACCTACGATGTTCATGTAAAACCTCAAATTGTGCCATTTGTATATTGGCCTGATTATTACTGATATGGGCAAGTTCAACTAAGGACAAATAATTCCTCTCAACTTTCACCAAAATTATATAAAAAGTACTTGAAGCATAACTTCTAATGCGTAAAAATATCATTTAGATTTACTATCAACTATAATATAATCTAACTAAGACCTTAAAGGTCTTGAATAGCTCTCCTAAAACAATATACTCAACTTTTTACTTGCTGACATACCAAACAATTGTTGTTGTTGTTTTACTTGTATAGCTCTCCTAAAAATATTTTAGTTGTATGTTGTTGTTGTTTTAATTAAAACTCACAAATGCACAAATCTATTGGAGTATAGATTTAGTGGTATGCAAGGTCGATCCCATAGGGATTGTCAATTTAGAGAAAATTCTAATTTAGATTAAAAATAAATAATTCTAACCTAGTTGCCAATGTCTTGTTTTGTGAGAAGAGTATTGAACAAAATATGCAAAGAACTAATATACTTAAATTAAATAAAGATTTATTCAAAGTAAAGAAACATGCTAAGGTTAAGGGATCCACTCTTGGTATATCAAATAAAGATACATTTAACTCTTTTACTACTCAATTAGAATCCTTACATGAATAAGTTTCAAATCGGAAGATATATTAATTTAAAATCACCTTTGTTTATACATGAATTATATTTACCTCCTTTTTTATTGTATTACTAATATATAAAACATTCTTGTAAAATGGATTTAAGCATACATTGTGCCAATCATCATATTGTCTACAATAAATCAAGATTGATTCAAGTATTTATTTTGCCAAAAATTGTCTATAATGTATCAAGGTTCACACTTTACAAGATGAAAAATACAAAGATGCAAAAGATAATTTGTACATTGATTCAAGCTTAAATTGTGCCAATCATTATATTGTCTACAATAAATCAAGATTGATTTAAGCATTTATTGTGCCAAAGATTGTCTACAATATATAAAAATTCACATTTTACAAGATTAAATTTATGTAGAAAATGAAAGATGTAGAAAACTAATTAACATAAGAAAATAAAATGAAATAAAATAGGAGGCAGAGCAAACCAATAATAAAATAAAATAAAGTAGGTGGCAAAGCCAATCATGAAAACTAAAAATAAGAATTAGATGGCAAAGCCAGCCATTAAACAACAACAAGAAGAAATAAGTGGCTCAGCCAACCATTAAAACATAACATAAGAAAAGGAGGGGATAAATACAACATCAAATATAAACACTAAAATTAGGAGTTAGATGAATTATTATTCTCATACCAAGAGTTTCACCCTTTCACCTTAGCATTAGGAGATTATTTTTTCATAATCAAGGCAAAAAGCAAAATAAAAGATGAAGAATCATGATAATATTATGAAAGAAAGTAAAGATACAAAATTTCTAAAGAGAGAAGAACATTACAAGCACTTAGAACTCCAACAAAGATTTCCCAAGCTCTCTCCAACCTCTCCAACTCACTCCTCAAGCCCTCTATTTAAAAATACAATTAGGTGTGGTAGGTGTAGTAATTGTCAAAATTGTTAGGTAGGAAGTTGTACAAACTTAACAATTTGGATTCCATCATGTGCACCAAAATTGAACCTTGAATATCTTCTTGAAATCCGCAAAATTTACTTACTCTATCAACGTGAAAGTTATAGAAAATTTCATTGTCTTTCTGTCAAGACAAATTTTGGATAAATTGTATATGTAATTTGTGACTTATGATCAACATACTATAGCAAAGTCGGGTTGGATTGCAGCAGCAGACATATTCTATTCTAGTCCACTTTTTGCCCTTTTAATGTCTGAATTGTCTAGCTACTTAAACATCAAAGTTGTACCGAATTGTGTCAGCTACCCACCTACCATATTACATGCATATTGCATATGTATTTTCTGAGATACGACCCAAATACTGTTGCAAGGTTGTGCTGGAATACAAACAGCAAACATATTTTCAACATTGGGTGTTTTGCCTTAAATCTTTATGTTTAGTTCTTTGGAAAATGTGTTCATAATTCAAGATTAAATTTGTGTATATATCCATTAGGATGCGTCTCAAGAGTCAATATGATAATGCTCCTTACTCAGCCATCCTCAATGAATTTGTTTTATCTGCTTGATTTATAGACATCATTCCTAAAAAACCACAATTTAGTTCTGATTCCTCTATTTGAGTCCATTTTCTATTCTTCTCTCCATCTATAAAAGTAAACAAAACTAAAGACAAATAAGGTAAATATATGCTTAATTATGGCAAAAAAATAAGATGAAAATATTTATTTTATGAGTATAAAACTCAATCATCAAATACCCCCAAACTTAATCTTTTGCTTATCCTCATGCTTATGGATCATTAGGACTTTCATTAGGTTTGTAATGGATGGCATAGGTTAAAGGTGGATAAAATGATATGAATGAAAAATCAATTCACTTTTCAACAGACATCATCATTTAAAACCTCCCAAATACTTTTGATATTATAATGTGAATTCTATCTCCAACCCTTTTATCATCCTTACGTTATTTGCTCATACTATTTTTTTAATATAAACAACCCCAAACTTATTTATTTAGGGAGTATTAACTCTCTCTTTTTTCCTCTTCCTTTTTTTTTTTCAAAATTCTACCATTCACCCCTGAACCATAGCTTTTCAAATGATCATTCCTATGAGTGAAAGGTAAAAGTTAGAAATATTTTTATTTAAAGGCTAGATAATAATATAGGTGTACAAGAAATGATAAATATAGGCTCAAAATAGGTTGCTAGGGATAGCATAATGTATAGGTTGGTTTGAAAGCCTCAAACGATTCCAACAATGCTTAATTCATTTCTTAAATGGAGAGTAGTCTAGGATTTTGCCTCAAGTGACAATCAAATAAGTTCTAGACTCTTATGAGATCACTCAACATATCTTAATCACATAAATCTTCTCTGAATAAACAATCAGTCAAATGTACAAGATTAAGTGCTCAAGATATTGGGATTCTTAAGTAAAACATAAGTTACATTAGAGTTCAAGTTCACACATAACACTCAGAACTCATCTATTTTCCAAAGGTTACAAGCATTTTAAACCATTTTCATCATTGGTGCTATCTTTGCCTAATTCCAAAACATCACTCAATTTATTTTTTGAAAACTAGGTGCTGGAACCTATATACAGATAGGAGGCTAGGCACCCACTCCTTTTTTTAAAGATGAAGGAACACAAAATAAAAAATAAAGATTAAAAGAGATGTTACCTGGAAGGAGATCTAAGAAAAGATGAACCTACAGTAAACTAACAGAGAATAAAAATTTATTTAATCACAATAAAATGAGTTACAAATGAAGATCCAAGTCCAATTTACACTTTCTATGGTTGTCTGATGTCCAATCTATTTGAGTTGTTGTTGGATCAGGTATATGAAAAAACACTTGTAATGCATTAATAAGCTCGTCAGCATTTGAAGCCAAGATGAGAATCCGTCGTGCTGAGTGTGATATTAACCTTTGTTCCATAGCTTGATCTAGAAAGGACAACAAAACATCAAAGAAATGGTTAACATTCAACAAAACTATGGGTTTATGGTGGATATTCAGTTGTGCCCAGGAGACTATTTGAAAAGTTTCCTCCAGAGTACCAAAACCACCTGGTAAGGCGATAAAGGTATCAGCATTGCTCATCATTCTAGCAATGCGCTCATGCATAGAGGCTACCTTACATTCTTCCTAATTGTTTTTCTTATGATGTTTGATATAGCTAGAGCTATAGGAATTATACCTAGAACTTGGCATCCTCCTACATGTACAGCTACAAACACACTCCCTATTAACCCACAACAACTTTCACTATAGACTAAATGAAATTTTCTCTTGACTAGTACCATACCCAAAGTTTATGTTGCTTTCACATACTCTCCATTTTTTCCAAGACTAGAACCACAAAAAACACAAATATTTCGAAATTGACGGAATGTGATACCCTCTATAACTGCACTAACCATAACTTTGAATATCAAGATAAAGATAATGAAGTGTGTATTTATAGAACTCAAAAAAGGGCATACTTGTAATAGCTATATGAATAGGTTGGTGGCATAATTTCAATAGCTATGTGAGTAGGGCAGTGAATGCTAGCAAAATTAAAGATGAAAAATTCAAAAATGACGGCACGTATGCATATATACAGTAGTTTTAATTGTGGCTCACATCATCCTCTAGTTTTACGTCCAGTAACGGCTTAAACGCCCTCTATGGGTCGAGGATATGTGTCCTATCCAATTTTCTTATAAATTGGCAAACAGGGTCTTTTAACGTCAGATTCCCAAGACTACATTGTTTATGTTCTTTTTTAAAATGGGGCCATAAATCAACAATACCGATATGCACAGATCCACTAGGATGTGTCTCAAGAGACATTGGATGAAAGTCATCATCAAACGACTCATTACTCAAGCCATCCTTAATGAACTTAATTTTGTCTTCTCGACTTATAGACACCCAACCCAAGGGACGACAATGTTTGTTGCAAGTTTCATGACATTTGTAACAAACACCCATTCGTTTAGCTTTGCGCTTTTTAGTAAAGCTGCTTTTTCCTAAATTAGGCATGTAAGAGATGAAAACATTTGCAGACTCACTTGATAACAGTACCTTAGCTTTAATTAACCAACAAATATCAATAGGCATCCTCATGTTCATCAACAACGTTAATCTTGCAACCTTTGCTATGTAAATTTTTGTCAATGCATTAGGTGGAAGAGAAGGAAAATGATTTTTCAATTTTGTAAGAATGTCCTCCATTCTTGACTCATTTTTTTTTAAAAGAGAAAAAGTAACAAAGGCAAGAAAACAATAGAAATTCACAAGAAGATAACACTGAAGAAACAAATTAATGCAAGTTAAATAAAGAAAGATCTTACCTAGATAGCATGCACAACAACCTTTAACAACATAGGCAAATTAATCTTGGTAGACAGGATCACGCAAAGGTGTCTCTTCTATCTCTGTGTTATGTAAGTCCAAAAATGCTTTCGATCTTTGACAATTAACTTTAAACACACCACCATTCTTGGGATTTTTGATCTCCACTGCACCATGTCAATAAATAGTCCGAACAATGAATGAGCCTGACCACTAAGAACGTATCTTTCCTAGGCATAAATGCAACAAAAGTTATATAAAATGACCTTTTGACTTGCATTAAATGATTTTCTTAAAATATGTTTGTCATGAAAAACTTTCATTCGATCCTTATACAATTTTGCACTTTCGTATGCATCATTTCTTATTTCTTCCAGTTCATTGAGTTGAAGCTTCCTGTGATAACCTGCTTTATTAAGAGTAAAGTTAAATTGTTTGATGGACCAATAAGCTTTATGCTATATTTCAATAGTTAAATGACAGGCTTTGCCATACACAAGTCGGTAAGGAGACATTCCAATAGGGATTTTAAAAGCGGTACGATAAGCCTATAAAGCATCAGAAAGTTTCAAAGACTAATCTTTCCTATTTGGGTTAATCGTTTTTTTCCAAAATGTTTTTAACTTCCCTATTTGAAATCTTAACTTCACCACTAGTCTGTGGGTGGTATGGGGCTGCAACTTTGTGTGTAATGCCATATTTCATCATCAAATGCTCAAAATGCCTATTACAAAAATGTTTCCCCCATCACTAATGATAGCTCGTGGTGTGCTAAACCTTGAAAAAATGTTTTCTTTCAAGAATTTCACCACAATCTTGTGATCATTTGTTTTACATGGAAGAGCCTCTACCCATTTTGACACATAATCCACAGCAACAAGGATGTATAAATTTCCAAAAGAATTAGGAAAAGGACCCATGAAATAAACTCCCCAGACATCAAATATCTCAACAATAAGAATGGGAGTCAGAGGCATCATATTCCTGCGTGAGATACTACCCAATTTTTGACAATGCTCATAAGAACTACAATATAAATGGGCATCTTTGAACAGTGATAGCCAATAAAAGCCACATTGCAAAACCTTTGCAGCTATTGTTTTAGCACTAAAATGACCTCCACAAGCATGAACATGAAAAAAATGAATAACACTAGATTGTTCACTCTCAAGAACACATCTCCGAATGATTTGATTAGGGCAGTACTTAAACAAGTATGGATCTTCCCAAAAGAATTTTTTTACTTCAGCTAAAAATTTTATCCGATCTTCCCTACTCCAATGTGTAAGCATTTGACCCATGGCAAGATAATTAGCAATGTTGGAAAACTAAGGTAACTGAGAAATAGACATGGGTTGCTCATCTGAAAATGAGTATTTGATAGGTAAGTTATTGTCACCCGATTCAACTATCAGCTTAGACAAGTGATCAGTCACAACATTTTCAGATCCTTTCTTATCCTAAATTTCTAAATCAAATTTTTGCAATAGCAGTATCCATCCTATCAAACATGCTTTAGCATCTTTCTTAGAAAAAAGATACTTAAGTGCAACATGATCTATAAAGACTACAAACTTAGATCCTAATAAATAAGATCTAAACTTATCTAAACTAAATACCACAACTAGTAACTCTTTTCCTATTGTAGAATAATTCAATTGAGCATCATTAAGAGTTTTACTAACATAGTATATCACATAAGGAAACTTTTCCAGATATTGACCCAAAATAGCTCTAATGGCATAATCAGAAGCATCACACATGATTTTAAATGGAAGATTATAATCAGGTGGTCTAATGATAGGTGCAGAGGTGAGTAAGAATTTGAGCTTCTCAAAAGCTTGACATCACTCTTCATCAAAGATAAAAGATGCATCTTTGCTAAGTAAACTACACAAAAGTCTAGAGATTTTGCTAAAATCTTTGATGAAACTATGATAAAACCCTGCATTGCCTAAAAAAGAAAGTACCTCTTTCACTATTCGAGGAGGTGGAAGACTGGAAATCAATTCAATTTTGGCTCTATCTACCTCAATACCTTGATGTGACACAACATGCCCCAAAAAAATTCCTTTTAAACCATAAAATGACACTTTTCCTAACTCAAAACAAGGTTCTTTTCTTTACACCTAATTAAGACTAATCTTAAATGGTGTAGGCATTCCTTAAAACTAGACCCATGTATGGAAAAATCATCCATGAATATTTCCAAAAATTGCTCTACCATGTCAGAAAATATGCTTGTCATGCAATGCTGAAATATGGCAAGTGCATTGCACAATCCAAATGCCATTCTATGATAAGCAAAGGTTCCAAATAGACAAGTGAAGTTAGTTTTCTCTTGATCTTTAGTTGCAATAGGAATTTGATTGTAACCAGAGTATCCATCAAGAAAGTAATATTACGCATGTCCAGCTAGCCTTTCTAGCATTTGATCTATAAAGGGAAGTCGAAAATGGTCTTTCTTTGTAACAACATTCAATTTACGGTAGTCAATACAAACACGGCACCCTGTTTGTATTCTAGTGGAAATTAATTCATTGTCCTTATTCTTGACTACAGTAATGCTAAACTTCTTAGGGACTACCTAAACAGGACTAACCCATGCACTATCAGAAATTGGGTAAATGACACCCACATTAAGAAGTTTAATAACTTTAGCTCTCACAACCTCGTTCATGTTTGGATTCAGACATCTTTGTGGCTCCCTTGAGGTTTTGGCATTGTCCTCCAAATGTATCCTGTGCATGCAAATTGATGGACTAATATCTTTAATGTCTGCTATTGTTCACCCTATGACTTCACTATGCTCACTGAAAACTTTTATGAGTTCAACTTCCTGTCCTCTATTTAAGTCAAATGCTACGATAACAGGCAAGGTCTCAGAGGGTCCTAGAAACACTTATTTCAAAGAATCTAGCAAAGGTTTTAACTCTACCTAGGGAGGTTTCTCTATGGATGGAAATAGAACAGACTCAGAAGGTGTAAGCATCTCTATTTTACCTTCTCATTTATTGGTATCCATTAATGGAGTGGTCTCTAACAAAGAATTTACTTCACTAATCAAATAGTCCTCATATAAGTCTATGTTGAAGTGAGCCAAACATTTTTCTAAAGGGTCATCATCAAAAGAACTTACAAATGAGTCATAGACTATAATACTCTCAATCATGTTGACGTCACATATATCACTAGTGTCCATAGGTTGATGGAAGACATTAAAGACATTTAGTTCAACTGTCATATTTCTAAAAGATAGATTTAAGACACAATTACGATAGTTGACGATTGCATTGGATGTTGCCAAAAATGGTCTACCTAGAATGACAGGTATTTGTGTATCTACATTCTTAACAGGTTCAATGTCAAGAACAATAAAATCTACTAGAAAGTAGAATTTATCAACCTTTAGGAGAACATCCTCTATGACACCTCTACGAATTTTTGTGGACTTATCGGCTAATTGAAGGGTCATTGATGTATGCTTTAACTTTCCTAGCCCATGTTTTGCATATACAGTGTATGGCAATAAATTCACACTTGCTCTTAGATCTAGTAAGGCTTGGTTAATCACATGATCACCTATCACACAAGAAATTGTAGGACATCCAAGATCTTTGTACTTAATAAGAGTTTTTTGATTAATTATATAGGTCACTTGTTTAGTAAAAAATGTTTTTTTTGGAACATTGGTTTTTCTTTTCACCGTGCAAAGATCTTTCATAAATTTTGAGTAAGCGGGTACTTGTTTGATAGCGTCCAGAAAATGGATGTTAATGCTTACATGATTATCAATGACTTTTCCAGATCTAAAGGTTGTTACAGACTTTACTTCTTCATTAGAATTTGTTGATGATCCTACTTTAAATTGGCCCTTAGGATTAGGAATAGGTTAACTGAGGAATTTCCCTTTCTCTCTCTCTCCTACAACATTGGCTATTTGACCGAATTGTGTTTCAAGCTTTGAAATAGATTGAGTGTGAGATTGTAAAGCTTGTTGGGTTAATCGCATGAATTGCTGAAGAGTATCTTCCAAAGAAAGTTTTCTTTGTTGTGGTACCCCAAAAGGAGGAGTATGTTGAGGAACTTGAGGGTATGAATTGGGAGGGGAAAATTGTTGCCCACCTTGATTCATTGAATGTTGATTTTGTCTCCACGCAAAATTTAGATGATTTCTCCAATTTGGGTTATATGTTGGTGCAAATGGTCTATCTAATGACTTTCCATAAGACTAGAGGAAAATTAACTTGCTTAGAGAATGCTTCTTGGTAAGCTGGTACAATGTGAGATGTACTAGAACATAAAGCACATGCTTCATTCCTAGTATTGGTAGAAGAGTTCAGAGTATGGCTTAAATTCAAAGCTTCTACCTTTCTAGTAATATTGGTCAAGGCAACTCTCACATCTGTATCATTACTCACTTCATAAATTCCTCCTCTTTTTGTGGTTTGAGACTTTCTATCCTTCATATCAATGCAGTTCCAATGTTGAGAGTTTTTAGATAAAGACCCTAAGGATCCCTGAGCTTTAGCCTCATTTAACTGTAAAAACTTTCCACCATGCATACTTTGGACCATTTGATGATTTGATGGAGTCTTCAAGTTTCAAAACCATGATGAGGACACTTCAAAAGAAGGTCATTAGTTTGGAAAAAATTGTTCACCCTCTTTTTGGAAAAAATAATAGATTTCTCTCCTAAGGGCATCAGTTTTAGACATGGAAAAAATTTGGCTAGAAACTTATTTACTAATTGATTCCAACTAGTAATAGTTCTTGTAGGAAGGGAATTCAACTAGGTTTTAACTTTATCTTTTAATGAAAATGGAAACATTCTAAGCCTGATTGACTCATCATTGAAATTTTAAAAGCAAAATGTCGAGTAGATTTCAAGAAACTCTTTAATATGCATGTATGGGTCTTCTCTCTCTAATCCATAAAATGATGGCAATAGTTGAATTATGGTGGATTTAAGCTCAAAGTGAGTTGCATCAGTTTGTGGCAACATTATACAAGATGGAGTACTAACTATGACAGTTGAGAAATGTGACACCCCTAATTTTAGAGCACGTGAAACATATACTTTATGATCATATTTTTTTCATAACATGTATAATACACTCCTTTACAGATATGTATTTCCATATATATATATATATATATCAAATCTATAAACATCAAAGTACAGCAGAAGCAGGGATCCTTCCTGTGGCGTTCAGAACATACTTTAAAGTACAAATACAATATAAATCAAAATCTATGAGCCATGGAAACAAAATAGGCTCACCCAGAGATCATGTCATCTAGTTGGTCAACTATCTGAAGGGAAATGACCAAACTTTATATCCTTATCTGAAAAACATATAAATAACGTGTAGTGAGTTTGACAACTCAGTAAGCAGATAATACTTCCTATGACCTCTTAGGTCAACATATAGATGTACTTATATTTTAAAATTTGTCACAGAAAATACAGTTCAGAAGTACATTTATATGAGACCCGCATTTCAAATATTCTCAGTTCATATCACATTCAGATATTCAAAATCATATACAATATGATATGATCATTATTCAAATATTGTAATGCATCAAAACCTTTCACATGAAAACAGTAGGAAGATCCCATATCAGAAC
Source organism: Gleditsia sinensis (assembly GCA_037074535.1). Taxonomy (NCBI): domain Eukaryota; kingdom Viridiplantae; phylum Streptophyta; class Magnoliopsida; order Fabales; family Fabaceae; genus Gleditsia; species Gleditsia sinensis. The sequence goes on from CM073476.1 coordinate 24,292,660, forward strand.
CACCATATCAAAGTTCAGGCCCTTCCATACTTTGTTGGTGTAGGATTTACCTAAACTCAGCATCCCACTGAGATTTGTCCTACCACCATTCAAGAGGACACACGAAGGGACTCTAATATGGGTATTTCCCAAGCATGCAGCAAGGGAAGGAAAATCACATCTCATATAGTTGGCATCTCGCCCATATAGGAGGCATCCCACTCTCCTTCACATATCATATCCCGTGTGTTGGCTGACACACGAGGCTAGCACCACCCTCTGCTTGCTGGGTTATCAAGGTGCACTAGGGCTAACATCACCTGTTGTTAGCAAATAGTATTTCCAATAGGATTCCTCCACAAAAAATACCATATGCACATATGCCATATAATCCAGTATAAAATTCTCAATATAATGTAGACTTTCAGTCTCAATACAGATTCATCTGTTATAAATTCCTCATTCAGGGTTTATCACATGTACATGCCCTTTCTCGAGGCAATCATATAGCTTTATAAATAATGTCACATGCATAAATATTCACTTTATCATTAAATGAGAAATACAAGTAAAATCAGATATACCATGAGTTTAGAAATTCAGTTTCAAAATAATACTCTTCTTGAACTGTATTTCAAATTGTCAGCAATTCAGATAATTTTAATGCATCTCAGTAACATATAAAAGTGTAAATATCTCATAAACATAATCATATACATGCTTAAAGATCAAGAAGAGTATTGGGCAAGCCATAAGAAGAATCATCTACTCACAGGGTAAGGGCTCTAAATTGGACAGTCCAAAAATATACTTTTCCAATCCAAATTTGACTAAACATACTTTAAAAACATGTTAGGATTGTCCAAAAAGCAAAGAAATGACTTCGAGAACTTAGTCACTATTCATGGCCAAAAAATACTGTTCACACCAGCGAAATTAATATTCACCGCTGGAAATCACTATTCATTGCATGAAAAATACTATTCACCAAGAACAAAAAGTTGTCAGATATATGAAAAATTTCATGTCCTAAGGTTTATCTAGCTCCTGAATCCATCTACGATGTCATATTTCTAATTTGAGGGCTCTAAGTAAGAGTTTCAGAACTTATCTTTTTCTAAGATTTTCTACTTCCGATATACGGCAATTCAACGACTGATTTGAAAAATTGTTCGGTCAAAATCATAGTATTCTCCGTTTTAAATCCAATATTACCCCTAGTTTTGAAATCAGAAGCCAATAGGCACTCTAGATATTGAAAAGAAAATGAAAGTTACTATTCCACTATTCATACTATTCATTGAAATTCTACAACTCTCGATTTCCGTCTCCGTTCTATCTCCCCCTTCCTCTTTTCTCTTTTATTATTATTTTTATAATAATAATTATTATTTAATAATTGAATAATAGGATTTTATTTTTTATATATTTACCTAAAATTGATGAGAATTATGTACAAGAGTTTTCACAATATCTTCCAACGGATTACTTACCTGGTGATCCTGGGATGCATTCTGTCTAGGATAATAGGCTTGCTGATTTTGTTGAAAATTTTGTCCTACAGGCCTATTTTGTGCATTCCCATATCTAAAATTTGGATGATCCTTCCATATAGGATTATATGTATTAGCATATGGATTATACCTTTTTGGTTGGCCAGGAAAACCTCCTACAACATTAGTTTGTTCTGTGGATTCCTCTTGAAGTGTAGGACACATGTCAGTGGAGTGCCCTGTTGCTGAACATATTCCACAGACTTTAACTTGCTGTAGTGTACCTGTAGCCATTTGGCGCACAAGAGAGGTAAGTTCAGATAATTGATTGTGAAGAGAAGTAGTACTTGCCTCATGGGCATGTCTAATAGGAGGATCATGCCTAATTCCAAATTGTTGAGAATTGGCAGCAATATTTGATATCAGAATTCTGGCTGCTTCAGGAATCTTATCTATTAGTGCTCCTCCACTAGCTGCATCTATCATGCTCTTATCTCCCTGCAAAATACCTTCATAGAAATATTGGATTAGTAGCTGCTCACTAATCTGATGATGTGGGCAGCTTGCACAAAGCTTTTTAAACCTCTCCCAATATTCATAAAGTGTTTCTCCATGCAATTGCCTAATGCCGCATATTTATTTCCTGATAGTAGCAGCCCTAGATGCAGGAAAATAACGTTCTAAAAACATTCTTTTCATCTCATTCCAAGTAGTGATAGTACCAGAGGGTAAATAATACAACCAATCTTTGGCTGAATCTCTTAATGAAAAAGGACAAGCCCTGAGTTTTATTTGTTCCTCAGTTACTCCAGGGGGCTTCATACTGGTACATACCACATGAAATTCCTTCAAATGTTTATGTGGTTCTTCTCCTACAAGACCATGAAAATTAGGTAAGAGATGAATTAATCCAGATTTCAACTCAAAAAATTAACATTGTCATCAAAATTAGGAAAAGTAATGCATAAGGGTTGCTGATGCAAATCTGGAGCTGCAAGCTCCTTCAGAGTGGGGTGTCTCGCCATGATTACTTCCTCCCTTTCTTGATTAATGTCCTCTTGAAGTTCTCTTCTGTGCCTGCATACAGATTTTCCAATATCTGGATTTAACTCTAAATTTTGAAAATTAGAAGAACGAGTAATAGGCATAAATCAAAATAAAGTCACAAAAAGTAATAGATGCAGTCCCCGGCAACGGCACCAAAATTTGGTGCGCACTATCGCAGGTACACCCAAATTGATACCTTACCTCAAAACTAACCTGTAGTAGTGGGAGTAAGGGTCGATCCCACATAGACTTGTATTACCTTATGTGATTGAAAAAAGTGGGAATTGATAATTGTAAATAAAATCAAGTAGATAATAATGAAAGTAATTAATGATAAAGATGTTGGTTTCGGTTGATATCCACCGTCAAGGGATTACATTGATCATTGACAACATAATCAATCTGTAATTGAATATCTATCATTGGGGTTCTAACCCTGTTTCTCCTTAAGTCTAGTAAATTAATGACAATAGCACTAATTAAACCCTAATTAACAAGGAATCCTTTAGCACATCGGTAAAACATAACTTGTTAACCGCATGAAGAACTAAAGAAACTGACAGAGCTAAACAAATATAAACACATCGGCTATATCTAATTTAGTTAATCATTCATCATAGGTTCAATGATTTATAATCCAAAATCCTCAAACCTATTTGCCTTATGAATCGCAGAATTGAAGACTTTGTTCAAAACATAATTCAGCAGTAGATTAAGACAGACTATATACTAGTAGGCCTCCTAGCAATCATATGAATAATCATTAAGAAGAAGAACAGATGAATAATCAATACTCAATTCAAATTGAAAAAATAAAATCAAATTCAAATCTCACAATGTATGAAAATCCCTTGAGATTTCAATCTACCTCAACCAACTAAAAAGATCTAGCCACGCAGGGCCATAAGAAAATCTAAAGTAGAATTGAAGAATATAACTAAGAACTTGGATGACGGATTGGATGATTTATCTGCATGCTTTCCTCCCTTTTTATAGGTCAAATCCCAGCCTATCGGGTTTCAATTGGAGTCAAAAAACCCTAAAAATCACGAATTTCACGAGCTGGGGCAGCGGCGCTACAAAAATATACTCTCGGGACGCCGCGGTGCCCGTGCAGCATCGCGGTGGGCTGGGTCAAAGATGCTCGGGCGCTGTGGCATGCTAAGCGCCGGGGCGCTCCCACATGGGTAGCTCCACGCCGCGGCTCGCTGGGTAGCGCCGCGCCACTCCTGATTTGCCTTCACGTGATGCTGCGGTACTCTCTTGTGAGCGCCACGGTGCCCAGAATCTTCTTGATTTTGCCGAAGTGCCAAACATAAAAGTTGTAACTCTATGTCTCTTCTTTCCATAGCCATTGACATCACCTTAATCGGAGTTCAAATGAGTGAGATATGCCTCTATTAGTTACGAAAGGTCAAAAATCAACATTTTTCTATGATTTTCTCTCTATTTTTCTCTTCTTTTCTTCTTTATTATTCCTAAAACACAAAACACAAAACTCAGTTAATTCATATCTATTTTCTACTAAAATTAAATAAAAATCAACTTAAATCATGTCAAAGACATGCTTATTTTATAGCATGTCAATATTCCATAAGGGTTTTCTCGTGTATAACTTGTTCTTCCATTTTTGATGATGTCCCAACGAAGTCTAATGTTTAAATTTTAAAATCAATGGGTGATCCTAAACTTTTCCTAACCAGACACTTATCTTTATCACATTTCCAAGCATGCATAAACTAACAAAAAAAAGTTATAAACAAGTATTTCTAATAGCATACAATATAAACAAAATGAAAATACAACAAAAAAATCACAAAATTATGCAACAAAAACTATTTTTTTGGGTGTTAGTAATAATGGGTAATATTTAATTGGAGGATTTCTAGGAAAATGTGGAGGAGTCACAATAGTTTCACTTAAAATCCATACTCCTTAGGTGCTTTTATCCTTGTGGACAGAATCAACCAATTTTATACACTCAAATTACTACACAAATTTTCAAGAAACAATTCTAAAATTTTTTTACTATACACAGAATAAAAAAAAATTTCTAAATTATAATTAGTGGAAGAATAATACTTACCTGGATCTAAATAGCCTTTCCGTCACAATCCCCGGCAATGGCGCCAAAACCTTGTTGTTATTTTTATTAAAATTCGCAAGCGCACGAATCTATTGGAGTATAGATTTAGTAGTACGGAAGGTCGATCCCACAGGGATTGCCAATTGAGAGAAAATTTTAATTTAGATCCGAAATAAATGATTCTAACCTAGTTGCCAATGTCTTGTTTTGTGAGAAGAGTATTGAACAAAATATGCAAAGAACTAATATACTTAAATTAAATAAAGATGTATTCAAAGTAAAGAAACATGCTAAGGTTAGGGGATCTACTCTTGGTATATCAAACAAAGATAAATTTAACTTTTTTATTACTCAATTAGAATCTATACATGAATAAGTTTTCGATCGGAAGATATGTTAATTTAAACTCACCTTTGTTTATACATGAATTATATTTACCTCCTTTTTATTGTATTACTAATATGTAAAACATTCTTGTAAAATGGATTCAAGCGTACATTGTGCCAATCATCATATTCTCTACAATAAATCAAGATTGATTCAAGTATTTATTGTGCCAAAAATTGTCTACAATGTATAAAGGTTCACACTTTACAAGATTAAAAAAACCAAGATGCAAAAGATAACTTGTAAATGGATTCAAGCATAATTTATGCCAATCATTATATTGTCTACAATAAATCAAGATTGATTCAAACATTTATTGTGTCAATGATTGTCTACAATATATCAAAATTCACATTTTACAAGATTAACTCATGTATAAAATGAAAGAGGTAGAAAACTAATTAACATAAGAAAATAAAATGAAATAAAATAGGTGGCAGAGCCAACCAATAATAAAATAAAATAAAATAGGTGGCAAAGCCAACCATGAAAAATAAAAATAAGAAGTAGACGGCAAAATCAGCCATTAAACAATAAGAAGAAGAAATAGGTGGATTAGCCAGCCATTAAAACATAATATAAGAAAAGGAGGGGCAACATTAAATATAAACACTAAAATTAAGAGTTAGATGAATTATTATTCTCATTCCAAGAGTTTCACCCTTTTGCCTTAGCATTAGGAGATTAGTTCTCCATAATCAAGGCAAGAAAGAAAAATAAAAGATGAAGAACCATGATAATATTATGAAAGAAAGTAAAGATACAAAATTTTTAAAGAGAGAAGAACATTACAAGCACTTAGAACTCCAACAAAGCTTTCCCAAAATCTCTCCAAGCTCTCTAACTCACTCCTCAAGCCCTTTATTTATAGATACAATTAGGTGTGGTAGGTGTGGTAATTGTCAAAATTGTTAGGTAAGAAGTTGTACAAACTTGACAATTTGGATTTCATCATGTGCACCAAAATTGAACCTTGAATATCTTCTTAAACTCCACAGCATTTGCTAACTCCATCAACGAGGAAGTTGTAGAAAATTTCATTATCTTCTGTCAAGACAAATTGTGGACAAATTGGATACGTAACTTGTGACGTATGATCAAAATACTAGAGCAAAGTCGGACTGGATTGCAGCAGTAGACAGATTCTATTATAGCCCACTTTGGGCCTTTTTAATGTCCAAATTTTGCTGACCACTTGAACATCAAAGTTGTACCCAATTGTGTCAACTATACACCTACCAAATTTCATACATATTGGATATGTATTTTCTGAGATACGGCCTAAATACTACAACAACATTGGTCTGGATTACAAATAGCAAACATATTTTTAACATTGGTTGTTTTTCCTTGAATCTTTATGTTTTAGTTCTTTTGGAAATGTGTTCATAAATGATGATTAAATTTGTGCATATATCCATTAGGATATGTCTCAGGAGTCAATATGATAATGCTCCTTACTTAGCCATCCTAATTGAATTTGTTTTATCTGCTTGATTTATATACATTATTCTCAAAGAACCACAATTTAGCTCTGATTCCTCCAATTGAGTTCATTTTCGATTCTTTCTCTCCATCTATAAAAATACACAAAACCAAAGACAAATAAGGAAGATATATGCTTAATTATGGCAAAAAGATAAGATGAAAATATTTATTTTATGAGTATAAAACTCACTCATTATATGTTCCTTTTACCATGATGTTAATACAATTCTTTCATATCTTAGTATCTCTTTATTGCCTTTAGGTTATCCATATTCACAATCTATGGATTCTTCTAAAATTTCTTTTCTCAATCATTATTCACATCTTAAATACTATACTCAACTTAGCATGGTATAAACCTTTAACAAAAATACCTTGATCACTTTACATTTTTTTTGGACGTAGTTCTCAAAATATTCTCCATTACTTTAACCTACTAACCACTTGGACACTATAATAATTGATTTTAAAAAAAAAAGAAATTATTTTTCCTTGTAATGAGGAAAAAGAACCTTGCATTTAATGTCAAACATTAATGAGGGAGGATGTAGTAGAACAGACGAAAAGCATAATAGAGAATTGTGCCAAAATAGAAAGTCAAAAGTTTGGACAAAGAATTAAAGAAAATTAAAATTAGTGGCCATAGTTATTGAAAAACTATAAACATAACTTAGCTGTTATTTTCGAAAAAGTTGATGGCCGCAAGTTTTGAATATATGTGCCAAAATCTAGTTCAAAGTTAGTGTTATTCGGTAGAAAAATAGCACATGTAAAAGAAAGATTGCTAAACTTATGAAAGTTTATGAAGAACATTGAGCATGTAGTTAACTGGTAGGATGTAGTTGGTTGCTTCAAAATAGAGATAATTAATCAACTGTAAAATAAATCAGTCCAAATTAAAAATTCTCAAAATAGTTAGTCAACTTAATAATATCGATAGTTGACTGGAAAAAACATTGAGAAAACAAGATAAATCATTTGATTGTCCCTCTTTAACATTTAATTGGTTTACATTTTCACTCTTTTTTTTTCAATGACGCCTATCACTTATAACTTTTCCTACAAGAATCAAGACATCAATGCTTTATCAAGGACAATAAGAAAAAGAAAATTTATGGTGATACTTTAATCTTATCCTCTTTAGATGTTTAATATGGGTCACAGTCACAACTACTGTATATATGAATGCGTGTCGTCATTTTTGAATTTCACCTTCAATTTAGCTGATATCCACCAGTCACTCAGATAGTGGTTTTAATAATACCTGTGCTATTCGCATAGCTATTATAAGTATGCCCTTCTCTGAGTTCTATAAATGCATACATTATTATCTTTACCTCCATACTCAAAGTTAGGGTGAGTGCAGTTATAGAGGAAACCCTATTTCGTCAATTTTGAAATATTTGTGTCTTTTGTGCTTTCAGTCCTGAAAAAGATGGAGAATATGTGAAAGTAGCACAAAATCTGGGTATGGTGCTAGCCAGGAGAAAAATTCATTTAGTCTATAGTGAAGGTAACCGTGGGTTAATAAGGTGAATGTCTACAGTTGAGCATGTAGGAGGATGTTAAGTTCTAGGTATTATTCCTACAGCTCTAGCTGCATCCAACATCATAAGGAAGACAATTGGGGAAGAATTTAGGGTAGCTTCCATGCATGAGGGCATGGCTAGAATGATGAGCAATGTCGATACCTTCATTGCCTTACTAGGTGGTTTTAATACTTTAGAGGAGATTTTTCAAATATTCTCTTGGGCACAACTGAATATGCATCACAAACCGATAGATTTGCTAAATTTTAATCACTTCTTTGATGGTTTGTTGCCTTTTCTTGATCATGTTGCGGAACAAAGGTTTTTCTCACACTCAGCATGACAAATTGTCATCTCAACTTCCAATGCTGATGAGTTGATTGATGCTTTACAAGCATTTGTTCATGTACTTGATCCAACTATAGCTCAAATAGATTGAACAGCAGACAACTGCATGAAGTATAAATTGGACTTGGATCTTCATTTATAACTATAGTATGACATAACCATTACTGTACTGCTTCTACTTTCTTAGGATCTACTGGAATATGATCCTTGTTAACCACATGCCCTAAGAAAGTAACACAAGTAAGCCTGAATTCACATTTTGAATGCTTAGCATATAGCTGATGTTCCCTTTGAGTTTGTAAGACTATCCACAAATGTTGCTTATGATCCTTTGAACTTGGAATATACTAGTATATCATCAATAAATACAATAACAAGTTGATCTAGGAAAGGTTTAAATACTCTATTTATCAAATCTATGAATGTAGCCGGGGCATTTGTTAAACCAAATGGCATTACTAAGAACTCAGTGCCCGTATCGAGTCCTGAAAGTAGTTTTCAGAATGTACTCCTTTCTTATCTTTAATTGATGATACCCAGATTTTAAATCAAATTTCAAAAAATATTAGGAACCCTGTAGCTAGTCAAATAAATCATCTATACTATGTAATGGATACTTATTACGTATTGTCACCTTATTCAACTGTCGGTAATCCATACATAGTCGTAGCGATCCATATTTCTTTTTTACAAATAGGACTGGAGCACTTCAAAGAGAGTACTAAGGCGTATAAACCCCTTGTCGAACAAGTCTTGTAACAATTTTTTTAGTTCTTTAATTTTATTCGATATCATTCTATATAGGGATATAAATACTAGTTAGGTTCCAGGAAGTAAATCAATATCAAATTATATTTCTTGTTTTAAGAGTAATCTAGGAAATTCTTCTGGGAACACATAAAGAAATTCCCTAATCACTGGAATCTGATCTATATTGGTATACTTTATACCAACATCTCTCACCCATTGCTAAATATCCTTGGCACCCTTTTTGTAATAATTTATAGGCTGTTAAAGTTGAAATTAAATTACTGGATACATGCTTCCACTAATTGTTCACTACTTGTAACTCTTTACTAACCTTTTATGCTATTGATGACATCTTCATATTGTATTAGCTAGAACACACTTTAAAAACACTTAAATAAGGTCAACTCATTTTGACTTCATTCTTTAACATGCTTATGCAATGTTTTAACAATCAATTATGAAAAGCTTATGTCTATCCAATAGTCTTTCACATGATTTGCCCATTTTGCATACCTTAAATTTTAAATTTCCATGGACAAACCATCCTTTCTCATAATGCTTGTACATAATATTATTGAAAACCAAAATATCTTTGAATCTTTTATATCAACAAAATCTATCATTAAAAATATTATCTTCATAGATTCTCTGCTCTTAAATTCAATTCACTCCACAGCTTGTAAATTCCAATTATATGTGCAAGTTTCAACTCATATAACAAAAAGAGATTTACAACCATTTCCAAAACACATACACTTTATTACAAACCATTATCTTGGAGTTAACAACCTCGATCACATCACAATCCACTATCAATATTGTATTAGCTATTTGTCATATTGTTTCACATAAGCAAATCAAACAACCAATTCAAAACTTCTTGACATCCAAACAAGCCATTACCTTTATGTTCAGATAGAATCTTCTTATTTTCAACTAATTCTTTTTCTTTGCACCTGAGAGGGTTCTCTTTATCATTGTTCATCAAAACGAGTTCAAAAGTTGAACTGATAGTCCACACTAAAGAGGCACCATCTAGGGCATACACATCAATACTTATACATCACATACCTAAGGATAAGATTTAGAAAGAAGAAAAGGATGACACCCTATAGAATTCTACAATAGCACCGCGAGTATAAATATGTACGCGGTTACATACTAATAAAGGGGAAAATTGAGTGTTTAATGGTTATATTTTATCCCCTAATTAATAGTAAACTTGTGATTATTTTCTTGCTTTTGGTTATGCTTTGCTCTGGATATTTCTTTGGTTTGTTTTATGTTTATAGGTGAGAAAAAGAGGCCAAGAAGTAAGGAAAAACACTCATTTGAAGGGCTATATGGATTTAGAACAAGCTGAGGAGGATGCAAAGAGGCAACAGAAAAGAAATTGGCAAAATCTAAGCTTGGCAGCCCCTAACAAGGCCATGTTGTGCTTGGTGTTGCATACAGCAGGACCAGGTCATGCTCTATGCAAGAATTGGAGAAATTTCCATATTTCCAGCATGAAACACGGTCAGGCCGCGTCATGAAGCACGACCGTGCTTTATGTCTGTACATTTTGTATTTTTTAGGGTTTTGAGCAGCCAAAGGGATATATCTACATGGGAAACATAGAGAAAGATATCCAGACACATACAGACTTATTTTTACCCAATTTTGGCTAAGGAAACACCATTAGATTAGGATTAGATTAGAATCATTGTCTAATTTATGTTTAGAGTAGAATTTGAGATTAATTTAAACTTGTATTCTTAATTCATCTTCTACACTCCAAGTTTTATCCTTCTACTTTACATCTCTACTTTTACTTCTAGTCTTTCTCTTAGTTTGTATTTAACATTGATGAACAATTTAATGAATTTGATTATGAATTTACTTTCAATTATGTGTGAGTAGATATTGATCTAAGGTTTCAGTAAACCCACTTATGGTATGAAGATAATGAATTGATAGAATGCCTAATCACCAATCTATTATGGACTAATTATGATTACTTGTGGACTAATTAAGATTAACTATTATGTGCATGTATAAGAGTTGATAGAATGCCTAATCACCAATCTATCATGTCTTAGGTTATTAATTGATGAACTGAAAGGTGAAAGTTAAAACCGAAACTTAATAGTTAATTAGGGATATCTTAATCATGAAAGCAGTTTAAGGTTCTCTAGGAATTGAATCAATTAGTCGGCACGAGAAAACCTATTAATTGAATTCCATTATTGGCATAGAACTTAATGGACTTAGGTTGAACTAAGAACCATGAAAGTAGGCAATTAGATTAATCTAGGTACGATTAGTAACACTTGAAAGAGGTTATTAATTAATTAATGCTAACTCATCTGCAATTACACAGATAATTGCAATTAGAGGAACATATGGATTTGTTGAATATCATAAGTGTGGTGAACCCTAACCCTAGGCTTTGTTAATTGAATTCCTTATTTACTTAATTGTGACTTCATCTCTATCGAATTACGTTAATCTAGATAGCATATTTTGTAGAACTCTAGTAATTGAACTTTGTTCTATGTGGGATATGACTCGTACTCGCTGGACTAGCTACAGCTATGCTGTGCGCTTGCGGTTAACTAGTGAAACATAAACAACACATACCTATACTCAAAGTCCTACTACATAATTTTTGCTCCAATAGCCACAGGAAAATCTATTGCTCTGATACTAACTTGTCAGATCCCTAATTTAAGGGCACGTGAACCATATACTTTACAAACATATATTTGCTATAATATGCATAATACACTCATTTATAATTGGAAACAATATCATATAGGTATTCTCTTGTATACACAATATACAGACCAAGTCTATAATATCAAAGTAACAGTAAAAGCATGGATCCTACCTATGGCATACAAAGCATACTCTAGATTATAAACACAGAATGATTTAAACACTATGAGCCTTGGAAGCAACGTAGGCTCACCTAAAGAGTATGACACCTAGTTGATCACGTATCTATAGGACCAAACACTATATTCTTATCTAAAAAGTGTAGACATATCCTGTAGTGATAAAGGGGTATTTTGAGTGTTTATTGATCATATTTTGTCCCCTAATTCATGGTAACTTGTGGATATTTCTATGCTTTTGGCTATACTTTGTTCTGGATACTGCTGTGGTTTATTTTGTGATTTCAGGAGAGCAAAAGAAGTTAAGAAGCAAGGACAAGCAATCATGGGAAGACCCTAAAAGACCTGGGATATGCCGAGGAGGAAGCAAGGAGGCTGCACGTCAAAAATCATGAAGAAAGGAGCACGGCCTGGTGGCCTACAACACGGCCTCGCCGTGCTGTGGGCGGATGCTGCAGTAGTTCCCCAAATTCCAGCCCGAAGCACGGCCAGACCGTGTCCTAGACCACGACCGTGCTTCAGGGACCGTAAGGAGCACTAAAATTAGGGTTTTGGATGCCCAAATGGATATATAGGCTTGGGGTTCCGCAGCTACAAGGCGAAAAACCGTGGAAGACCTTAGAAAAACACTTTCTAGCCTTAGGAAACACATTTAGAGTAGGTATTTACATAGTTCTTTGAAGGATTTGTTGTTCTAGAGTTGATTTTATTGCTTTCAAGGTTGTAATTCATCTATATGTTTCTGCACATTAGGTTCTATCTTCCTACTTCTGCATTTACTTGTTCTTTTACTTCTTAATTGTATTGAATTGCTATGAATTGTTCAATGAATATGGTTCTTGTTCTTGTTTTGATAATGTGTGAGTAGATTCTATCTAGGGTTTTGGTAAACCCAATTGTGATACAATGATACTATGCCTATAGATTGAATTATGAAACCTTAATTGTAATTTAGGTTAGATTGATTTGGATTGACCATTGCATGCTTGTATTAGTTGATAGAATGCCTGATCACCAATCTATCACGTATTAGGTATTTAACCGATGAACTGAAAGGTGAAGATTAAAACCGGAATTCAATGGTTAATTAGAGTTGTCTTAATCACGAAAGTAGTTTAAGATACCCTAGGTTTGGATCAATTAATGGGAACGAGAAAACTGATTAGTTGCATTCTATGGTTGGCATAAAGCTTAATGGACCTAGGTTGAGCTAAGAACCACGAAAGTAGGTAATTGAATTAACCTAGGTACGATTGGTAATGCTTGAAAGAGATTACTAATTAATTTGGGCTAAACCATCCCGAATAATCTAGACAATTGCAATTAGAGGTGAATGTCAGTTGTTGAGTATCACAAGTGTGGCGAACCTTAACCCTAGGCTTAGCTTAATTGATTACTTTAACTTGTTTAATTGTGATATTTGCCCATCAAATTATATCGATTTAGATAGCACTTTTTGTAAGATTCTAGCAATTGACATTGTTCTCCGAGGGACATGACCCGTACTTGCCGGACTAGCTACAGCTACGTCGTGCCCTTGCGGTATTTAGTAGAAATTACACAACAAGTTTTTGGCACCGTTGCCGGGGAACTAAAGTCAATATTAGATATTTTACGAAATAGCTAGACTAGATCATTTGTTTTTCTGTATAATTTTCTTCTGCTAATTGTTGTATCTTTTTCATCCTTCATAAGTGTGTAGCTATTATATGCGAAGAAGGGACAAAGACCTTGTAGAATTTGACGCAGAGATTGAGCGCACACTGCGAAGATTGAGAAGAAAACAGCAGGAAGAGAATTTAGCAGCCATAATGGGGGAGAGAGATAACCGATCTCTAAAGGATTATACCGCCCCAGATACCCATGGCCTGAATCCCAGCATAGTCAGGCCAGTGGTAGAAGCTAATAATTTTGAGCTGAAACCATCTCTCTTGCAGATGGTTCAGCAGAACCAGTTTGGAAGATCGCCTACTGAAGACCCTAACCTCCATCTCTCTGTGTTTTTGGAGTACTGTGACACCCTAAAGTTGAATGGGGTCTCCTCTGATGCTATCAAGTTGAGGTTATTCCCTTTCTCATTAAGAGACAAAGCCCGAGCTTGGTTGCATTCTCTTCCGTCGGGGTCTATTACCACTTGGCAGCAGCTTTCTCAAGCTTTCCTGGCCAAGTACTTTCTGCCAAGTAAGACGGCCCATTTGAGGAACCAGATTACTACATTCGCTCAGAAAGACAGAGAATCTCTATATGAAGCATGGGAGAGATTCAAGGAGCTCCTGAGGGTATGTCCACATCATGGACTTGAAAAATGGTTGATAGTCCATACATTCTACAATGGACTAGTCTACAGCACCCGAATCTCTGTGGATGCTGCAGCTGGTGGAGCAATTATGAACAAGACAGTTGATGAGGCATACGAATTGATTGAAGATATGGCTCAGAACCACTACTCATGGTCTAGTGAGAGACATTCCAGAAAACCAGCGGGTATGTATGAAGTAGATGCTTTCAATCATCTAACTTCCAAAGTTGATGTTTTATTTCAAAAATTAGATAAGCTAAGCATCAATGTTGTTAATTCACCTTCTTGTTCTGCATCCTGTGAGATTTGCGGAGGTGTTGGCCATACAGCCAACGAGTGTCGACTTGGGAGTTCTACAGTTCAGGATTTTGAGCAAGCAAACTTTGTGAATAACCAAAGAAACAATCCCTACAGCAATACTTATAATCTTGGCTGGAGAAATCACCCAAACTTCACTTATAAGCCGAATGTTGGCCAGCAGCCCCAGAATAATTTCAGATAGCCTCCAGGCTTTCAGAATCCAAGGCCATTCAATCCTCCACAACCAAAGTCAAATCTAGAGGCTCTAATGGAGAATTTCATCTCCACACAGAGCAAGAAAAATGAGGAATTTAGAGCTCAGAATCACAGTATGAATGAAGCAATTAAAGACTTGGCTTCTAAAGTTGATTCACTTGTTACACATAACAAGATGTTAGAGACCCAAATAGCACAGCAAGCGAGCTCTTCAACCAGAAATTTTGGTAAGTTCCCTGATTAGCCTGAGAACCCTAGAGAACATTGTAAAGCTATCACTTTGAGAAGTGGTAAACAATTGGATGAACCAATGGAAAAGGAAGATGATTAAGGAAACGAAAAAAAGGATGTACCTGAGCCAGTAAATGAAGAAGAGGAGCCAGTTAGTGAAGAGAAGGAAGATAAGGGGCCTGATTATGTAGCTCCAGAACCATATAAGCCACCAGTGCCTTTCCCTCAGAGACTGGCTAAGGCCAAGTTAGAGAAACAGTACGGGAAGTTTCTGGATGTGCTGAAAAAGCTGCACATCAATATTCCATTTTTGGAAGTTGTCTCTCAGATGCCTTCCTATGCCAAATTTTTGAAGGAGATCCTCTCTAATAAGAGAAAAATTGAGGAATATGCCACTGTGGCATTGACTGAAGAGTGCAGTGCCCTGATTCAGAACAAACTGCTTCCTAAACTCAAGGATCCTGGGAGCTTCTCAATACCTTGTTCCATTGGAAATGTGCAGATCACTAAAGCTTTATGTGATCTAGGAGCAAGCAAAAGCCTTATGCCACTATCCATTTGCAATAAAATCCAGATGGGTGATCTGAAGCCTACCACCATTTCTCTCCAGTTAGCGGACCGATCCGTCACTCATCCGGTAGGTATATTAGAGGATGTTCCTCTAAAGGTGGGTAAGTTCTTCATACCCATTGACTTTGTTGTATTAGAGATGGAGGAAGATAGTCAAATTCCCATCATTCTGGGAAGGCCTTTCCTAGCTACTGCAGGTGCTATTATAAACGTTAAAGATGGAAAGCTTTCCTTGAATGTAGGGGATGAAAAGATTGAGTTTAATCTTAATGATGCAATGAAATGTCCATCCTTAGGTGATACTTGTTGCATGGTTGATATAATTGAACAAAATGTAGATTATGCAATGATTATGTGCCCTACTGATCCACTTGAGCTTTGCGTTTTGGATAGTTCTGTCTCTTGTGTTGAACAGGAAGAAGCTGAAGCTTACACTAGATTGCTCGGTGAAAGTCCTATTCTCATCTCAGAAGTAAAAATCGAAAAGCTGGAACATGACCACAACCACGAATTAGCTGATTTAGAGGAAGGCAAAACACCTAAGGTAGAATTAAAACCTTTTCCCTCTACTCTTAGGTATGAATTTTTGGACCCTAACTCTTCTTATCCAGTCATAGTGAATGCTAATCTGAATGCAGAAGAAACTAGTAAGTTACTTGAAGTACTTAGGAATTTTAAGAAAGTGATTGGATATAGTATTGATGATATAAAAGGGATTAGTCCATCCGTTTGTATGCATCGTATTACAGTTGATACTGATCATAAACCCTCCAGGGAACACCAGAGGAGACTCAACCCCAACATGAAAGAGGTAGTGAAGAAAGAAGTACTCAAATTGCTCGATGCAGGTATTATCTATCCTATTTCCGATAGTGAATGGGTAAGTCCTTTCCATGTGGTGCCCAATAAGGGAGGTATGACTGTTATTAAAAATGATAATGATGAATTAATCCCTACTAGAGCTGTTACGGGTTGGTGCATGTGTATTGATTATAGAAAATTGAATAAGGCCACCCGTAAGGATCATTTTCCTTTGCCATTTATCGATCAATTGTTGGAAAGGCTGGCTAAACATTCTCACTTTTGTTATCTGGATGGATACTCAGGGTTCTTTCAAATCCCTATCCACCTGGATGACCAAGAGAAAACTACCTTTACATGTCCTTATGGCACCTTTGCATATAGGAGGATGCCATTCGGATTATGTAATGCACCAGCCACCTTCCAAAGATGCATGATGGAAATTTTCTCTGACCTTATTGAGGATATAATGGAAGTATTTATGGATGATTTCTCTGTCTATGGTACCTCGTTTAGTAACTGTTTAAATAATTTGACACAGGTACTTAAGAGATGCGAGGAAGTCAACCTAGTACTAAATTGGGAGAAATGCTATTTTATGGTAAGGGAAGGGATAGTACTCGGACACTTAGTGTCAGAAAGGGGAATAGAGGTGGGTAAAGCAAAAATAGAAGCAATCCAGACAATGCCACCCATTCTTATTTGATAAAGACTGCTTACATTCTTTTTGCAGGTTAAAGGAGGCATTAATATCTGCACCTGACATGCTTTAAATTAAGCATGTATTTAGCATATTTTATGTTTCTTTTTATTTTATTTAAATGATAAATAGATAGGTTTTAATTAAATTGTGTGTTTTATGTTTTTAGGAATAATAAAGAAGAAAAGAAGAGAAAAATAGAAGAAAATCATGAAAAATGCTGATTTCTGACCTTTCGTCACTAATGGAAGCATATCTCACTCATTTGAGCTCCGATTGAGCTGATTCCAGCGGCTTTGGAAAGAAGAAACATAGAGCTACAACTTTCGTGTTCGGCACTTTGGCAAAATCCGGCGTTTTCTAGGCGCCGCGGCGCTCACAATACAGCGCCGCGGCGGCCCGTCATGGATACTCGTAGCGCCGCGGCGCTGGTTCTTGGCGCCGCGGCGCCCTTGCCCCAGAACCACGAGCGCCGCGGCGCTGCATGGGTGCGCCGCGGCATCCCGTGGATGAAGTTTCGCAGCGCCGCGGCGCTGAACTTATGCGCCGCGGCGCCGCCGCTCCGAAAGTCGTGATTTTAGGGTTTTTTCGCCTGATTTGAAGCCCAGTTGATGGAGATTTGACCTAAAAACTTTCCTACTTCGACTAGGAGGGTTTAATCTATAAAGAGGAAGGAAAGTAAGCAGAAAAAGGATCTATCGATTCATTCAGCAAAGAATTCATTCAAGTTCTCAACTCTTTTCTTTACTTCTTGTTTAGTTTTCTATGGCCCTGCGCGGCTAATTTTCTTTAGTTGGTTGAGGGAGATTGAAACCTCAAGGGATTTGATGTCATTGTGAGATACGAATTTGATTTCATTGCATTCAATCTTAACCGGGTATTGTTTATTCATCTGTTCTTATTTTCTTAATATTATGCATGTGATTGCTAGGAGGCCTACTAGTATATTGTATGTGTAGCTGCTGAATTAGGTTTTGAACAAAGCTTTTATTACTTGATTCGTGAAGCAAATAGGATTAAGGATTTTGGATTATAAATCGTTAATCCTATGATGAATATCAACTAAATTGAATATAACCGATGTGCTTGTATTCGTTTAGCTCTATTAGTTTCTCTTGTTTTTCATGCGGTTAATAAGTGATGCTTTACCGATGTGTTAAAGGATTGCTCGTTAATTAGAGTATAATTAGTGCGATTGTCATTAATTTACTAGGCTTAAGGAGGAACTGGGATAGAATCCCAATGATAGATATTTGGTTTAGGATTGATAATTTTGTCAATGATCAATGCAATCCCTTGATGGTGAATATCGACCGAAACCAACGCTTTTCTCATTAATCACTTTCTCTCAATTATTTTTGCTATTGTTTACTTAATTTTAAATTGCAACTATCAATCCCCCCTTTCTGAATCACATAAGGTAATTCCAGTCTCTGTGGGATCGACCCTTACTCCCACTACTACAGGTTAGTGTTGAGGTAAGGTTTTAATTTGGGCGTGCCTGCGACAGTGCGCACCAGCACCGATCATCCAACCTCCTGATTGGAACCTTCCCTTCGAGATCATGTGTGATGCAAGTGACTATGCTGTGGGAGTTGTGCTTGGGCAAAAGAGAGATAAAAAGCCCTATGTCATCTACTATGCAAGCAAAACCTTGGATGAAGCTCAAGTCAACTACTCTACTACTGAAAAGGAGCTCCTAGTAGTAGTATTTGCAATTGACAAATTCCGACAATATCTGGTAGGATCCGAAGTCATAGTATTCACGGATCATGCTGCAATCAAGTACCTATTAAGTAAGAAGGATGCCAAACTGAGACTAATAAGATGGATCCTCTTGCTACAGGATTTTGACCTCGTGGTCCGGGATAAGAAAGGCACAGAAAATGTGGTTGCAGACCACCTTTCCAGACTTAGGGGCAAGATTTGCTGAAAAACGACAAAGATGAGTTACCTATAGACGATTCTTTTCCCGATGATCAACTCCTGGCAGTCACCTTCGCCGATGCTCCTTGGTATGTAGACTTTGTGAATTATCTTGTATGCAGAATACTACCTGAAGGGTTGAGTTATCATCAGAGAAAGAAATTTTTCTCTGATATTAAGTCCTATTTTTGGGATGACCCATGTTTATACAAACGGTGTGCAGATGGCATCTTCCGAAGGTGTATTCCAGAGGAAGAAGTCTATAGTGTTATATACCATTGCCATAATTCACCCTGTGGAGGACATACCAGCATTTCTAATACCGCATCTAAAATTCTACTAGCTGGTTTTTATTGGCCTACGCTCTTCAAGGACGTACATGCTTTTGTAAAAACATGTGACCGGTGTCAAAGAGTCGGCAACATATCCAGAAGGAATGAGATGCCCCTGAATAGTATTCTGGAAGTAGAAATATTTGATGTTTGGGGCATAGACTTTATGGGTCCCTTTCCTTCTTCATGTGGGAATAAGTACATCCTGGTGGCTGTGGACTATGTCTCTAAGTGGGTAGAAGCAGCAGCATCCCTCACCAATGATGCCAGAGTGGTTGCCAAACTCTTCAAAAAGGTAATATTCCCAAGATTTGGAGTACCCAGAGCTGTGATAAGTGATGGAGGTTCCCATTTCACTGAACAACAATTCCAAAACCTCTTGAAGAAATATGGAGTCACCCATAAGGTGGCTCTAGCCTACCACCCTCAGACTAGTGGACAAGTAGAAATATCCAACAGGGAGATCAAGGCAATATTGGAGAAGACCATATCGAAAGCCAGAAGGGATTGGTCTCTAAAACTTGATGATGAGTTATGGGCCTATAGGACTGCCTATAAAACACCGATAGGGACCACACCTTTTCGGTTAATATATGGGAAGCCCTGTCATTTACCGGTAGAGCTTGAGCACAAGGCATATTGGGCAGTCAAAACAATCAACTTTGACTTGCTAGCAGCTGGAAAGAGAAGATGCCTTCAATTAAATGAGCTAGATGAGCTGAGGCTTGATGCTTATAACAATGCTAAGTTATACAAGGAAAGAACAAAAAGATGGCATGATAAGCACATCCTTAGGCGCCAATTTCAAGTAGGAGATTGGGTTTTGATATTCAACTCAAGGCTAAGACTCTTTCCCGTGAAGCTTCATTCAAGATGGTCCGGTCCTTTCCAAATGACTCGAGTCTTCCTTTATGGAGCAGTAGAAGTGCGGAATGAATCCACCAAACCTTTCAAGGTCAATGGGCAACGTCTAAAGCATTATGTGACCGGATATCCAATGGAAAAGGGAGCCGCTCAAGCTTTCTTAGAGCCTTCCTCAATCCATTGAAGAAGCAAGGGTTTTGTTCTTGTTTTTTAAAAAAAAGAAAAGAAAAGTGGGGGGCTGCAGCGAAACCCGCCGGAAGCACGGCTTGGCCGTGCTTCGGGCATATCCCCCCACTTAACCCAATTTTTCCCTACCCCACCCGTGCCCTAGCCCGTGTTTCCCCCTCTTTCTCCCGCGCTCCCCCTTCTCTTCTCCCTTCCCCTCCTTTGCTGAATACCCACCACCAACCCTCCATCCATTTGCCTCTCTTCTTCATCCCCCTCATCTTAATCGGCTACAATCCCCTTCAAACTCCCCCCTCACCATTTCTTCACCTCCATTCTTTCCACACCCACCCCACTTCCCCCTTCACCTCTCCACCGTAACCCAACCTTTCCACCCCCAAATCGCTACCTAACCCATTCTCCCCTTCCTCACAAACACCCACTCGGTTCTCATTTGCCCATTACCAGTAATATTCATCTTGCAGCGCTTCCATCCAGGTATTTTTCATCCTTACATTTGCTTCAATTATCTGAATATGACTATTGCTGTTTGCTGGAGATATTTCTGCTCATGGTTTAGTTAGCACTCAAACAACTAATGACTGTTTCTCTTGGTACTTAATCTGCAATGGGTTTTTACTTTGTAATGTGATTACTGCCAATTCGTGATTGTACTAGAGAGCCCTGTTTTGACTAATTTGAGCATTGGTTCTGTTTTGAATTTTAATCTGGACTATACCCTCTTGCATTGGACTTCACTTACACTAGTACTGACAAATTGGTGCCTTGACTAGCAATTAATTTTACCTTCTTGGAATTTCTGCAAGAAATTGGATGCATGTGTCCTTGAAATAATCAATTATGAATTGGGAAATACTTCAGTGTAGGTAGCTAATACCAGCTGGTAATACTGACTTTCAGCCAGAACATGTGTGATTGAACATTACTAGATTGAATTAGCATACTTGAAATCAGCTGGTCATACTGTTCCCACTCCCCATTTACCAATTGTCTTGCATCTCAAAATGGGTCCCAAAAGAGCTCGAACCGGCCAAACACCCACCCACACCCACCACACACGTAGAGGACGTCATCAACCACCACCCCAACTTCCACATCAGATTAACGTGTATGGTATCCAGTTCGTTGACAATAGTCAACGGACCCAATACGATAACCTTGTCAGATAGGGAATACTGAGTACCCGCTATATGGATGAGGAATGTTTGGAGCGCTTAGGACTTTTACCTGACGTCCAATACCTTATTGACCGGATTGGGTGGAATACCTTCATAACCCACAAACACCCGACCTACCCCAGACCCACTTTAGAATTTCTCAGTTCTATTCATATAGTACTGTTTAGGGGTCCAAATGCCCATGAGGGTCAGGTCAACTTTAGACTGTTTAACCAAAGCTTTAACTTCACTTTAGCGGAATTTAATGCACTGGTTGGCTTAACTCCAAAGGGAACTAGAACAGTACCCTCAGGTTTCCTTGTTAATATTTTTTATAACTCAATTGCAATTGAAGGGCAATACAGTGCATCAACTTCCAAAGCATCTTTTATTTGCAATCCCACCTTCAGATATTTACAGCGTCTTATGGCCCATACAGTTTTCGGTAGGGCAGAGAGCGATAGGGTTGTAAATCTTAGAGAGCTTTATTTTATAAATGCTATGGTAAATGGTACTAAGGTGGATACCGGCGCCCTTATTGCTCATCAAATGGCCCGGGTAGGTGGGGCCTTGAATGGTAAGGTCGCCATTGGTGGCTTAATCACTACCATTGCTAGAGGGTTAGGCTTTGAGGCAAATCTCCATGGCATGCAACCAGTAGAGGGTAGCAACAGGATTGACTTAGAATCTTGCTTGCATATGAAACTTGTAGTTAAGATCAATACTGAATACTGGTTGTATCTACGAGGCCAAGCATTATTCAGCCTCCCTAACCCTTCAAGGACAACAGTCCATAATAGAGCCAACTGGATCTACCCTTTACAAGAGGATAGGGATGTTGAGGAGATCACCCACGAAGGGGATGACCATCCCCTTGAGCCAATTTTGGCTCTTCCCCAACCACCCCCTTCCCATTTTATTGACCATGCAGGACCATCATCGGCACCACCGGAGCCTCAAAGTTCCTTCTCTTCTAGGCTAACCCGCATTGAAGCCGAGCAGCTTTCACAGAGAGCCGTCCTGCATGCAATCCAGGAAAAGCAATATTCACAAAGATCAACCTTGCATGCCATGCACGACTCAATTCAAAGCATGCAGGGTATGATGCAGGCATGGTACACCTGGCATCTGGGTCAGAACCCACCTCCACCACCACCGGACGACCAGTGACTACGTAAGTCCTTTCTTCCCCCTGCCCTTTTCTATCATAAATATGACACTGAGGACATTGTCTAGATTAAGCATGGGGGAGTATAATTGATATTGTCTGAGCTTATGTAATGCATACTGGTCCTGTTTATTTGCTGAGTTAACCTCTCTTTGCATGTATATACTGTACTTACTGCATTCCTTTTGTTTTGCATTCCACATAGTTACCATTTCCCAAGATAGATTGGCGTAATATAGGCTGATTTTAGCACAATGGGATATGAAATAGGTAGTTATTATTTTAGTCTCTTTCTTCTAGAATTAAACCTCTAATTTTTCGAAAATATCTCTATTGTACTGTAAATTGTATGCTTAGGCTGACTTTTCACACTATGAGAGTGTGACGGTAAGGAGAGGTGAAAAATGAGGGTATGTGAAACCCAAAAAGTTTTCACTCTGAGTACCTCCTTCAAGGCACCAAAAAGACCCTAGTATGAGTACCTAGATGCTGATACCCTAGTGAGACGGAACATAAAATGCACTCACCGCACATTTTTGTTAAAAAAAAGAAGTTAAGAAAAATAGAAATAAGGGTAAAGCAACGTAGGGAGATCTAAGGGATCAGGTAACCTACTTGAGTGTTTGAAATTCAGTCTAATGCATACAACCCCTGGTCACAATAGAAAAAAAAGGAATATATTAGAAGAATTTCTGGTTTGATCTTAGAAGAATAGAGACTACTTAATTACTATCTATCCATATATCTATTGAGTACACATGGATTGAGTGAAAAGTTACCTATATTGCAATTTTCTATTTTGTGGACCCCAATTGCATCCTTTTCCCCTTTCCTTCAGTTATGGCATGTCATTTGCTTGGGGACAAGCAAAGGTTTAAGCATGGGGGAGTTGATAAAGGGTTATTTTGAGTGTTTATTGATCATATTTTGTCCCCTAATTCATGGTAACTTGTGAATATTTCTATGCTTTTGGCTATACTTTGTTCTGGATACTGCTGTGGTTTATTTTGTGATTTCAAAAGAGCAAAAGAAGTCAAGAAGCAAGGACAAGCAATCATGGGAAGACCCTAAAAGACCTGGGATATGCCGAGGAGGAAGCAAGGAGGCTGCACGTCAAAAATCATGAAGAAAGGAGCACCACAGCATCAAGCACGGCCATGCCGTGCTTGGTGGCCTGCAACACGGCCTGGCCGTGCTGTGGGCAGATGCTGCAGCAGTTCCCCAAATTCCAGCCCAAAGCATGGCCAGGCCGTGTCCTGGACCACGGCTGTGCTTCGAGGACCGTAAGGAGCGCTAAAATTAGGGTTTTGGATGCCCAAATGGATATATAGGCTTGGGGTTCCGCAGCTACAAGGTGGAGAACTGTGGAAGACCTTAGAAAAACACTTTCTAGCCTTAGGAATCACATTTAGAGTAGGTATTTACATAGTTCTTCGAAGGATTTGTTGTTCTAGAGTTGATTTTATTGCTTTCAAGGTTGTAATTCATCTAAATGTTTCTGCACATCAGGTTCTATCTTCCTACTTCTGCATTTACTTGTTCTTTTACTTCTTAATTGTATTGAATTGCTATGAATTGTTCAATGAATATGGTTCTTGTTCTTGTTTTGATAATGTGTGAGTAGATTCTATCTAGGGTTTTGGTAAACCCAATTGTGATACAATGATACTATGCCTATAGATTGAATTATGAAACCCTAATTGTAATTTGGGTTAGATTAATTTGGATTGACCATTGCATGCTTGTATTAGTTGATAGAATGCCTGATCACCAATCTATCACGTATTAGGTATTTAATCGATGAACTGAAAGGTGAAGATTAAAACCGGAATTCAATGGTTAATTAGAGTTGTCTTAATCACGAAAGTTATTTAAGATACCCTAGGTTTGGATCAATTAATGGGAACGAGAAAACTGATTAGTTGCATTCTATGGTTGGCATAAAGCTTAATGGACCTAGGTTGAGCTAAGAACCACGAAAGTAGGTAATTGAATTAACCTAGGTACGATTGGTAATGCTTGAAAGAGATTACTAATTAATTTGGGCTAAACCATCCCCAATAATCTAGACAATTGCAATTAGAGGTGAATGTTAATTGTTGAGTATCACAAGTGTAGCGAGCCTTAACCCTAGGCTTAGCTTAATTGATTACTTTAACTTGTTTAATTGCGATATTTGCCCATCAAATTATATCGATTTAGATAGCACTTTTTGTAAGATTCTAGTAATTGACATTGTTCTCCGAGGGACACGACCCGTAGTTGCTGGACTAGCTACAACTACGTCGTGCACTTGCGGTATTTAGTAGAAATTACACAACATGTAGTAAGTTTAAAAACTTAGTGAACAAATAATACCTTCTATGACCTCTTAGGTCAACATATGGATGTACTCATATTT
Organism: Gleditsia sinensis; assembly: GCA_037074535.1. Lineage (NCBI taxonomy): Eukaryota > Viridiplantae > Streptophyta > Magnoliopsida > Fabales > Fabaceae > Gleditsia > Gleditsia sinensis. The sequence goes on from CM073476.1 coordinate 24,317,797, forward strand.
TAAAATTTATCACATAGAAAATACAGTTCAAAATTACATCCATATAGAACCCGTATTTCAAATATTCTCAAATCAAAGGATATTCAGATCTCCAAAACCATATATTGTACTGTATGATCATTAAATAAATATTGTTATGCATCAAAATATTTCACATAAAAACATTAGGAGGCTTTCATATCAGAACCAACATATCAGAGTTCAAGCCCTTCTGTACTTTGGTGGTGTAAGATTTGCCTAAACTTCTCAGTTAAGGTTTGCCCTACCAACATTCAACAGGACACACGAAGGTACTCTAATATGGGCATTTCCCAAGCACATAGCAAGGGAGGGCAAATCACATATCATATAGTCGATATCTCGTCTAGATAGAAGGTATCCCGTTCTCCTTTACATATCATATCCAGTGTGTTGGCCGTCGCACGAGGCTAGACCACCCTTGCTAGCTGAGGTTTCAATGTGCCCTAAGGCTAACATCACCTATTGTTAGCAAAGAGTTTTTTCAATAGGATTCCTCCACATAAATTATATTTTCATATATACCATATCGTTCAAAATAGAGGTTTTAGTATAATACAGAATTTTCAGTCTCAATAAAATTCCTCTATTAGAAATTTCCCAATCACGATTATCACATATGCATGCCCTTACATAACAGTGCCACATGCACTATATATTTCCTTTACCATATGATGAGAAATACATTTAGAATCACATATTCAATGAGTTCAAAAATTTATTTTCAAAACCATACTCTTCTTGAACTATATAATATATAGTAAACAAATTAGGTAAGTTAATCCATTTTAGAGACATATTAAAGTATAAATAACTTGTAAACAAAACCAACTATACATTTAAAGTTCAAGAAGAGCATAGGGTAAGTGATAGAAAGAATTATCTACTAACAAGGTAAGGGCTCCAGGTTATACAGCCCCAAAATACACTTTTTCAATCCAAATTTGATCAAAGAGTCCTAAAAAACGAGTTTGGAGGATCCAAAAACTTAGGAAATCACTCTGGAATCACGAAATTTGGCCATCGAGAGCTAGTTCAAAGTTAGTCAATTGTGGGTTACTATTGACGGTAGAAATTACTATTCACCTCTGGAATTACTATTCATGCAGGCCGGATTTACTGTTCTTGACGCACAAAAAGTTGTCAGATGTAACATCTGAAATCTCTAATAAAGTTAGATAAATCTAAGAATAAGTAGAAAATAAATATGACAAAGAACTAAAATGTTTAGTTATGTAACAATAAGGCATTTATAAAATAGGTGGCATATGGTTAATCATGAATCATAGAAATAAAATTCTTAGGAACATAATAGATGGGGAAAAGATACAAATACATTTTAAAGACATTACTAATCTAGGATTAGTAGTAAATTAAGGAAATATAAAATAACTAAGAAGCTACCAAGTAGCACTACAAAATTTCAGCCACACAGTGCGCCATATTGCCCATAGAATTGTAGCCACCTTGTACCTACTAAAACATGCCATATTCCCCACAAAGTTGTTGCCACATAGCATGCCACATTGACCACAAAATTACAGCCACATAGCATGCCACTTAGCCCACAAAATTGCAGCCACCTTGTAGCCACCTTGCACTTACCAAAGCATGCCACATTGCCCACAAAGTTGTAGCCATATAGCATGCTACATTGGCCACAAGGTTACAGCCACCTTGCACCTACCAAAGCATGCCAAATTTCCCATAAAGTTATAGCCACATACCATGCCACATTGGCCATAAAATTGCAGCCATCATGTAGCCACCAAATCATGCCATATTTCCCACAAAGTTGCAGCCATATAGCATGCTACATTGGCCATAAAATTTCAGCCAACTTGCACCTACCAAAGTATGCCACATAGCCACAGAAACTTCAGCCAAAATCATCGAGGAAAAATACCACCTTTCACCAAGGAAATCTTGCCATATAGCCATAATTATTTCAGCAACATTCCAGCTAAGAAATAGTCACCCAATTTAGCCATGTTTCTGTCCATAATCATAAAAATCATGCAAAAGCTACTGCCCCACACTATGCTCTACATTCTCACAACCTCCCTACAGAAACCACAAGGGAATCCCTACAAAACATAACCTCATTTTCCTCTTGAGTGGTGGAAACCAGCAGCCAAGAATTATGTTGTCTAAATAATGCATTAAATTTAACCAATGTTAAGCTAAAAGTACGATCAAACATTCTAAAACTAATACAGCCCTGATCAATGTTAGGACCCCGATATAGGACTACATTAATTGAACTAAAAAACTCTAAGGTGGTCCTAGTATAGGCTAGGTATCGAGAGGGAGGGGGAACTTCTAGGTTTGGGCACAGGGAGATTTGGAGATGGGAGAAAGGGATGGGTGAAATCGCAGTGGGAATTACTGGGTATAGAGATAGGGGAAAGCTTCTGGTATGGAGAGACCGATAGGGATAAGGAGATGGAGGGCTTCGGGTTGTTGGGCCAAGGAACTGATAACTACATTTCATTATAGTTTCTATGTGCTATCCGTGTATGTTTACTGAATTTTTCTGGTGTTTGAAGCACTCTTACCCCCTGACTTAATTAAATGGGATGAATTTTCTAGATATAACATCAGCTACCTCATTGCTGCAGCATTTCAGTAAGCATATGTGGCAACAATAGCAGAACCTCGGGTGATAGTGGGTGAGCTGCTCCCTCTTTCCAGAAATACACTGATTCTATTTGATACGGTGCAGGTGACAGAGCTGCGCAGCAAGAGCAGCCACCATTGAGCAGGGGACAGTAGCAGGGACACTACAGGCTACTGGTACAGAACTGCCTCCATTACTGAAAGTAGAGAGCAAAAAGCTGCACAACAAGGGCGCCGGATGCAAAGCAGAAGGAATGTCAGCAACCCAGGGCACTTTATTGGGACCACAAGGGCTGGCTATAAAAGGCTATAAAGCCGCAATTGCGAAGAGAGGAAAAGCGCGGGGGAAACGAGAGAAAGCAGGGGAGAATTTGGAGGAGGAAACACCATAGCCTAGAATGTGTTGACACTGGGAGGTGCAACATTAGGGGAATAGTTTTGCATGTCCAGAAAGGGATTGCCCCCTATTGTTATATTACTGTTTTACCAAAAAGGAAGAACTGCACTTTGTAATTTTATTTAAATCACTTAGGATGCATACTAGTGTTTTTGGGATTTTTGTAACCAGTGTACCCATGAGGCTTGGCTAGTTTCCAGCTAGGGTTGCACAAGGGTTGTGATGAACTGAAGCACATTTTTATTATTAATTCATTCCGCTGCAGTTGTTGTTCACCATTCAATTGTGTTTCCTGTTAGTTTTTCTTTCCTTAATAACGGAAGTTTGAAGGAAGAAAACCAAGACCAACATTCACCTGGAAGGGTAATGTAGGCTGGGAAAAAGTTGAATGTAAAGGGTTACCCCATGTAGGGATATACGAGTACCCCATTAGTCCCATAATGAACTTCATGCATTATTTAGAGGTAAGGACTGAAGCAGGAATGCGTGTCTGAACCTTTGAATTGTAAAGAATGGCAGTTGGGAAGACTCCATTCAGGACTAAACTTGGCACTCAGAACAATTGCTGCAGCAAAGCCTGGAGCATAATGAGTGCTGTAGTCCATGGCAACCCTGAGCAACCCTAGTTCTCCCAATATAGTTTCTTCTTTTATTTCCTATTACTCTTTATTTTAGTTATAGTACAGTTAGTCAATCCACTTCTATTCCAATCTTGTGAAACATCTTAACGTTGCTACAACATTCATACAGCAAAAAGTCTCTAAACAGTTTTAGTTCACTCCTCGTGGGACGATACTCACTCATAACTTTATTACTTGGTCACGACACGTGCACTTGCGTTCTGACATTGTATTAATCTTTGTATGAATTACAACCCAATAAGCTTTTGGCGCCGTTGCCGGGGAGTGTCAACTTAAAAATTGTTTTTGGATACCCAACTATGTCAAGTATTGTTTTGTTGTATATCTTTTTACTATGGTGTCTTGTTGAGCAAGTAACACAGTGCATGAGCCGAGCTGACAAAGAACTTTTGCCTTTAGATCTAGAGATAGAAAGAACGCTTTTGAGAAGAAGAAGAAGACAGTTAACACACCAGCAGCAGGCAAAGATGGCTAATCAGAATGGAGCAGACAACATGGATGATAGAGATAGGGTCTTAAATGCTTATGTTCAACCAAACTTGATTGGGTTGAACCCGAGCATTGTGAGACCAGAGATTGAGGCTTTACATTTTGAGCTCAAACCAGTAATGTTCCAAATGCTGCAAACTGTAGGGCAATTCAGTGGCATGCCCACTGAGGACCCTCACCTTCACTTAAGAGTGTTCATAGAAGTCACAGATGTTTTCAAAATGAATGGGGTAACAGAAGAAGTGCTCAGGCTAAAGTTGTTCCCTTATTCATTAAGAGACCGAGCAAGAGCATGGTTGAACTCTTTGCCACCTGACTCTATTGCTAACTAGAGTGATTTGGCAGAAAAATTTCTGCTGAAATACTTCCCGCCCACCAAGAATGCCAGATTGAGAAATGATATCACCTCTTTCCAGCAATTAGAAGGTGAATCTTTGTATGAGACCTGGGAGAGGTATAAAGAGCTATTACGGAGATGCCCCCATCATGGAATTTCTTACTGCATTCAGATGGAGGCCTTTTACAATGGCCTCAATGCCCAAACCCGTACCATAGTGGATGCAGCAGCTAATGGAGCACTCTTGTCCAAGACATATAATGAAGCACATGAGCTACTTGAAAGGATGGCCAGTAACAACTCTCAATGGCCAATGGACAGAATTTCAACTGGAAAGAAAGCAGCAGGCATGCACGAAGTAAGTGAGGTGACTTCTCTCACATCCTAGCTAGCTTCACTAGTTAATGTCTTGAAGAGCCAGCAAATTACCCGCCCTCAAGTAGCCAATGCAGTCCAGGAAACTGGACCATCTTGTGTACTATGTAATGGACCTCATCTATTTGAAGCTTGTCCCTCAAACCCAGAATCAGTGTGTTTCGTGGGTAATATGAATCGCAATAACAATCCCTACTCTAACACGTATAACCCAGGATGGAGGCAACACCCCAATTTCTCCTAGAGTAACTATGGTACAAGACAAGGGATCAACTCTGCCCTGCAAAGACCACAGGGCCCACCAGGCTTCCAGCAGCAAAGACAGCAGCCTCAGGAACCCCTACTTCACTGGAATCCCTGCTGAAGGAATATATGGCAAGGAATGAAACTCTAATCCAGAGTCAAGCAGCCTCATTGCGGAATCTGGAAACTCAAGTGGGCAGCTTGCCAATGAACTAAAAAGTAGACCCCAAGGGACACTTCCTAGTAATACTGAAGTCCCCAGGAGAGAAGGGAAAGAGCATTGCAAGGCTATAGCCCTGAGGAGTGGGAAGATGGTGGAAGCACCAAAAGCAAGAGGGCAAGACCAGACAGACTCCACTATACCTTTGGAGAAGAAAAAAGACAAAAAGAAGCAAGAAGAGGAGGTAAGCGAGGAAGCAACCACCTCTGGCAGAAATGCTGCAGCTATGCTATAGTAGAATTCGACAACTTTGCCACAACAAGGCATGTAGCAAGCTAAGTTACCTCCCCCCTTCCCTCAGAGATTTCTGAAGCAGTAGAATGACCAGCAATTTAGAAGGTTCCTAGATGTCCTGAAACAGCTACACATCAACATTCCTCTGGTGGAAGCACTGGAGCAGATGCCGAATTATGTGAAATTCATGAAGGACATCTTAACCAAGAAGAGGAGATTTGGTGAGTTTGAGATTGTTGCTCTCACAAGAGAATGTAGTGCTGTGCTACAAAATAAGTTGCCACCCAAACTTAAAGATCCAGGCAGTTTCACCATACCTTGTTCAATCGGGAACCAGTATTTTGGCAAGGCACTTTGTGATTTGGGAGCAAGCATCAACCTCATGCCAATGACCATATTTAAAAAGCTAAGAATTGGAGAAGCTCGACCTACCATAGTCTCACTGCAACTAGCAGACAGATCCATAGCACATGCAGAAGGAAAGATCAAAGATGTCCTGGTTAAGGTGGACAAGTTCATCTTCCTAGTAGACTTCATAATTCTGGACTATGAAGTTGATGCAGAGGTACCAATTATATTGGGCAGACCATTCCTAGCAATTGGCCGGACACTAATTGATGTTCAGAAAGGTGAATTAACCATGAGAGTCCAGGATGAGCAGGTTACATTCAATGTGCTCTAGACCATGAAGTTTGCCAGTGAAGAAGATGAATGTGCAGTGGTTTCTATGATAGACACTTTAGCATCAGAACAATTGGAAAAATGCTGCAAGGAGCCACCAGCAGCAGCATGGACAGACCACTCAGATTCTGAAGGAAAATATGAGAAGGAATGGGCCTCGATTGATGTCAGGCAAGGCTTTAGGAAGCATGAGTCAATAAAGGAGCCATTATATGTGACCCCACCAGATTCAAGGCTGCTAAAAGCATCAATGAAGGAGCCACCATTCTTGGAGATAAAGCCTCTGCCAGCAGACCTTAAGTATGCATATTTAGGAGAAACAACCACTCTTCCTGTGGTTATCTCAGCACTTTTGACAGAGGAACAAGAGGAGAAATTGGTCCTAACACTGAAGAAATTCAGAAGGGCCATTGGCTGGACACTTGCTGACATTAAGGGAATCAACCCCTCGTTTTGCATGCATAAGATCCTCTTGGAAAGTAATGAAAAATGGTCCATAGAACCTCAGCGAAGGCTCAACCCAATAATGAAGGAGGTGGTTAAAAAGGAAATTATCAAGTGGCTAGATGCTGGAATTATCTACCCAATATCAGATAGTTCTTGGCTGAGTCCAGTCCAGTGTGTCCCTAAGAAAGGGGGTATGACTATGGTGGAAACCGCTAGCAATGAGCTCATCCCCACCAAGGTTGTGACCAGCTGGAGGATTTGCATGGACTATAGGAAGCTGAACAAGAGCACTAGAAAGGACCACTTCCCTCTTCCATTCATTGATCAAATGTTAGATAGACTTGCTGGAAGGTAATACTATTGTTTCTTGGATGGGTACTCAGGGTACAACCAGATTGCTATAGCACCAGAAGATCAGCATAAGATCACATTCACATGTCCTTATGGTACCTTTGCATTTCGAAGGATGCCATTTGGGCTGTGCAATGCTCCAGCAACATTCCAGCGATGCATGATGGCAATATTCACAGAAATGGCTGAGCAATTTGTGGAAATCTTCATGGATGATTTCTCAGTCTTTGGGGACTCCTTTGACCTATGCTTGGGAAACCTTGCTAAAGTCTTGCAAAGGTGTGAGGAAACAAACTTGGTGCTGAACTGGGAGAAGTACCAGTTTATGGTAAAGGAAGGGATTGTGCTGGGGCATAAGGTTTCTTAAACAGGACATAAGGTTGACAAGGCCAAGGTGGAAATCATTGAGAAACTGCCTCCTCCCACCTCGGTCAAGGGCATTCAAAGCTTCCTGGGACATGCAGGATTTTATAGGAGGTTCATTAAGGACTTCTCTAAGGTTGCCAAACCTTTATGTAGTTTGCTAGAAAAGGACATAACTTTTTGTTTTGATGAAAGTTGCATGACAGCATTCTGCGATCTCAAACAGAAATTGAGTACAGCCCCAGTTATCGTTGAACCAGACTGGACCTCCCCATTTGAGCTGATGTGTGATGCTAGTGAAACAGCATTGAGGGGTGTCCTCGGGCAGCGCAGAAACAAGCTGTTTCACTCTATTTACTATGCTAGCAAAATGCTGCAAGGTGCCCAGCTAAACTACGCTGTGACAGAGAAAGAATTGCTTGCAGTAGTGTTTGTCTTTGAAAAATTCAGAGCATATCTGGTAGGAGCAAAGGTGATAGTGCACACAGACCACTCTGCCATCAAACACTTGGTTAGGAAAAAGGATTCCAAACCCAGGCTCATTCGGTGGGTGCTTTTGCTTTAAGAATTCGATCTAGAGATAAGAGACAAGAAAGGAACTGAAAATCAAATGGCAGACCATCTATCCAGGTTGGAAGGGCACAGCTCCGAAGCAAATTACATCAACAAAAGATTTCCAGACGAGCAACTCTATCTCCTGACTTAAGAAGATGTGCCATGGTATGCTGATTATGTTAATTACCTTGTGAGTGGAATGCTCCCACCAGACTTGACGTGGCAGCAGAAGAAAAAATTTATGCATGAGGTAAACTCATACTACTGGTATGAACCATACCTTTACAAGGAATGTGCTAATTAGATGATTAGGAGATGCATACCTAGCGAAGAGATGGAGCAAATCTTGCAGCAATGCCATGCTTCCCCTTATGGAGGTCATTTTAGAGGAGTTAAAACTGCAAACAAGGTGTTGCAGGCAAGGTTCTATTGGCCCTCCCTATTCAAGGACTCCCACTCCTTTGTAAAGCAATGTGACCCGTGTCAGAGGAAAGGAAACATATCTCGCAGACATGAAATGCCACTGAACAACATCTTAGAGGTGGAATTATTTGATGTCTGGGGAATAGATTTCATGGGACCATTTCCCTTGAGTTTCAGTAATCAATACATCCTTGTAGCTGTAGACTATGTCTAAAAGTGGGTGGAAGCCAATAGACTAATGAAGCCAGAGTCGTGACCAAATTTCTGAAGAGAAACATCTTTACCAGGTTTGGAACCCCCAAAGCCATCATTAGCGATGGAGGGACCTATTTCTGCAATCGACAATTTAAGGCACTACTTGCCAAATATGGAGTAAGGCACAAGGTGGTAACCCCCTATCACCCACAAATGAGTGGGCAGGCTGAAGTCTCCAACAGAGAGACCAAGAGAATCTTGGAAAAAATAGTAGGCCCCAGGAGGAAGGATTGGTCCTCCAGGTTGGATGATGCACTATGGGCCTATAGAACAGCCTATAAGACACCTCTGGGCATGTCACCATACAGATTGGTATTCAAGAAGGCTTGTCATCTACCAGTAGAGTTGGAACATCGAGCATATTGGGCAGTGAAGAAGCTAAACTTGAACCTGGAAGCTGCGGGTGAGAAGAGGATGCTGCAGCTAAATGAGCTAGATGAATTTCGTGGTCAGGCCTATGAGAATGCCAAACTATACAAAGAGAAAGCAAAGCAATGGCATGACAAGAAGATACAACCCAAGAACTTTAAAGTGGGACAGAGAGTACTACTGTACAACTCCAGGCTGACCTTGTTTCCTGGGAAGTTGAAATCCCGTTGGTGGTCCTTTCCGCATAAGCAAGGTCTTCCCCTTCGGGATAATTGAATTGGAAGAAGAAAAGGAGGGGAGGACATTCAAGGTTAATGGACAAAGGGTCAAGCACTATCTAGGAGGTGATGTGGATAGACAGCACACCTCCATTCAGCTGCAAAAGGAATGAACAAGGAGGAAGTCAGGCTAAAGACTATAAAACAAGCGCTTATGGGAGGCAACCCATGTTTAAATCTATTGTTGGTAAAGTTAGCAGTTTTTAGATTGTTTAATTTGCGAATTTAATGACATGTTTGTTTGCTACATAGGTAGGGAAACATAGCAGGCTACAGGAAGGTTCTCACTTTGCTGTAGCAAAAACTGGGTGAGGTAGGCTTGGCTCTGGTGCAGTAAGATTTTTTTGGGCAAGCCACCTCTGCTGCAGCAAAAGCATAGGCAAGGCAGTTTTGCTGCCATAGCTGCTGTAGCAATTGTGTTTAGTCCTAGTTGAAGGAGTTTCCCAACTACAAAAAAAAAATAATTAAAAGTGGGCGGGAAAACTGGCAGAAGGCCATAAGACACCCACGGTCTTTAACCTCTGTAACTTCCAACCCACTTCACCCTCGAGTTAAGACACCCACATTTTTTACATATGCAACTGCCCTTCCCACTTCACCTCTCCTGAGTTCTCAAAGCCCTACAACCTCCTCACGTCCTTCGTTCCGAAAACCCCTACCTCTAAAACCTCGAACCAATAATGCCCAGAATCAAAATGGTGGCCAAAAAGGCAAGCAAGGTGAAGAAGTTCACCTCTGAGGAAAACTGACAGAAGCACGATGAAGAGATCGTGCCCAGAAACTTCTGCGCCAAGAAAGGGTTCACCCTCACCTCCTCTAGAGATTTGAGGATGCCAATGTACGTTGGCACGGTGATCAAGCAGAGGGGTTGGGAAAATTTTGCAAGCCACCCACAAACGGCCCTCATTCCTCTGGTTCAGGAATTCTATGCGAACTTCTCACCAAAAACTGACAAGTGGGTGATAGTTCGGGAGACGAAGGTTCGTTTTGACCAAGCTTTAATCAACCAGGCCTACAATCTACCAGACGAAGTGGACAAGTATGAGGACTATCTACATGGGTTGCAGGACGAAGACTGGGATGCAATACTCACCCGGGTGTGCCTTCCTGGCACCACCTAGGATAAATCTCCTCAGGGCTCCACCACTATCAATCAGATCTCCCTGGTGCTGGCAGTGAAAGTCTGGTATCATTTTCTCAAGACCCGTCTACTACCTTCCACCCATGGACAGACGGTGAGCCGAGACAGAGTAATAATGGTGGACGCCCTCATACTCGGAAGACCACTCAACGTTGGCCGCATCATCAGTGGCCAAATCCAAGCATGCGCCAGCCGAAAGAAAGGAAGCCTACCTGTTCCCTCCCTCATCACCATACTGTGCAAAAATCATGGAGTACCAGTCTCCATTGATGAAAAAGTCTTGAAGGACACCAACCCCATTACTACTACCACCATTGCTCGGATTGTCCTAGAAAAAGCAGCCCCACACCCACCAGCTGCCTCTTGAGACCCTCCACAAGCTGCTGGACCATCTGCTTCGTCCTCTGCCACTCAGCCAGCTGACAAGACCCTTCAGCATATTCTACAGCAACAAGCTACAATCCTCAGACAACAAGCACAATTGCTGCAGCATCAGCAGACCTTTTGGCGTTATTAACAGAAGAGGGACTTCGCCCTCTACACCACCTTGTAGCAGAACTTTAAGCAATTCTTCCCATTCCCGGAGTTTCCAACTGACTTGCTCCATACCACTTTCGAGGAGTCAGCCCCAGCACCTGAACCATAGACAGAGCAGCACAAGGATGCCAAAGGATCCTCCTCCAGCAAGGAGCCCCATCCAGAACCCCACCAGACACCAGAGGGAACTGAGTCCTTTGATAATAATGAGCCCATTACAAAACGGGCAGTAATGATGCACAAAAGAAAGGCCCCAGAGCAATCAACACAGCGGAGGAGTGGGCTTAGAAGTTCATCAAGGTCTTCTGGGGGTCAATGCCCCTAGGGTGCTGCAGCATACCTGTTAGCACCCTCAAGAAGTTCCCTCAGCTCCTCTTCCTTCTCTGCTGTATTTGAAATATGTTTTTGGGTGTCTTTTGTTTTTTGGCCATTGCATCAGCAGTGAGGACACTACTTAATTTAAGTTTGAGGGTGTGATATAATGTCTGTTGGGAATAATATAATGTTGTTGTGGCACTTTTGTGCTTTGTTCATTGCTGTGGTATCTGCTGAAGCATTGATTTTATGCTATAGTATTTGCTGGAGCAATTGTTAGGTTAGAATTGTTTATTTGTGTTCTATTTGTCTGAGTGCTGATATTTGTATTCTTGCTTGACTGAATTAGATGAAACTGCAGTGTTACTGGTTGCTACCTGTAGAAATTATCTGGCTTAGATGTGTATTTCCATTCACAAAAAAAAAATAAAAAAAAATAATAAAATAAAATAAAAGAAAAAAGAAAAAAGAGTCTGCATTTTGCATAGCCTGCTGAAAGTTCTGGGATACTCCATGAGGAGGATTGGGTAGTTCACTAGGAACCAAAATAGGAGACCTACAACCTCACTCAATCACACAGAACCCTCTTCTAATGAGCACAGGATCATGGGCAGTTTGCCAAAGAAAAATTTAGTGATCTTTCAGAAATTGGACCTAAGTATTAGAGCTAGTATTGAGAGTTCTCTGTAGAATTATAAAAGAGGCAGATGCATAGGGTCAAAAAGGCTTAAGTTTTGGGGGGGGGGAAGTAGGAAATAAAGAGAGAAATATGGACACTCTAATGCTTTGTAGTTCCTTAGTAACCAGGGGTATGCATGAGCCCCATGTGTGCCTTTGCGTAAAACAGGGACATAGAGTGGACACTCCAATGCTTTTAGTTCCTTAGTAACCAGGGGTATGCATGAGCCCCATGTGTGCCTTTGCGTAAAATAGTGACATAGAGTATGAGTGGGAAGCGGTTTAAGGGTGATAAGGCTGAGTAACCGGGTGCTTGCATTGAACATGTTGGCATTCACGTCAAAAGGCTGTAATGACCTCTGCTAGAATAAGATCTATGCCAAAAAAAAATGAAGAAAGAAAATTAGTGAGCTACCCCCCTCCCGCATTTGTTGCCCTGTCTGCACCTATGATGAATGCCAGCTTAACTTAGGAAGCTCGATATACTAGCATGAAAGTCTTAGGACCTCTGGCTGTTTTTGACCCAAGTAGCTCTTAGGGAAACTGTCCATGTCACACACACAACTTCAAAGAAGGTTTTTGCTGTGAATGGGAGAAAGGTTTGTGGTATCCTTTATATGGAAGAAATCCTAAGAGTTGAGAGCTATTAGCAGAACTATGGATTTATGCATGAGAAAAGTCTGGAATTTCTGGGTGGTAGGAATGTAGTGAACAGAGTAGGTTGCTTAGGGACAAGCAATCCTTTAAGTTTGGGGGGATTTGATAACTGCATTTCATTATAGTTTCTATGTGCTGTCCGTGTATGTTTACTAAATTTTTCTGGTGTTTTAAGCACTCTTACCCCCTGACTTAACTAAATGGGATGACTTTTCTAAATATAACATCAGCTACCTCATTGCTGCAGCATTTCAGTAAGCATATATGGCAACAATAGCAGAACCTTGGGTGATAGTGGGTGAGCTGCTCCCTCTTTCCAGCAATACACTGATTCTATTTGATACGGTGCAGGTGGCAGAGCTGCGCAGTAGGAGCAGCCACCATTGAGCAGGGGACAGCAGTAGGGACAGCAGTAGGGACACTATAGGCTACTGGTACAGAACTGCCTCCACTACTGAAAGTGGAGAGGAAAAAGTTGCACAACAAGGGCGCCGGATGCAGAGCAGAAGGAATGTCAGCAACCCAGGGCACTTTACTGGGACCACAAGGGCTGCCTCTAAAAGGCCATAAAGCAACTATTGCAAAGAGAGGAGGAGCAAGGGGGAAACGAGAGAAAGCAGGGGAGAATTTGGAGGAGGAAACACCATAGCCGAGGATGTGTTGACACCGGGAGGTGCAGCATTAGGGGAATAGTTTTGCATGTCTAGAAGGGGATTGCTCCCTGTTGTTATATTACTGTTTTACCAAAAAGGAAGAACTGCACTTTGTAATTTTATTTAAATCACTTAGGATGCATACTAGTGTTTTTAGGATTTTTGTAACCAGTGTACCCATGAGGCTTGGCTAGGGTTGCACAAGGGTTGTAATGAACTGAAGCACATTTTTATTATTAATTCATTCCGTTGCAGTTGTTGTTCACCATTCAATTGTGTTTCCTGTTAGTTTTTCTTTCCTTAATAATGGAAGTTTGGAGGAAGAAAACCAAGACCAACATTCACCTAGAAGGGTAATGGAGGCTGGGAAAAAGTTGAATGTAAGGGGTTACCCCATGTAGGGATATACGGGTACCCCATTAGTCCCATAATGAACTTCATGCACGATTTGGAGGTGAGGACTGAAGCAGGAATACGTGTCTGAACCTTTGAATTGTAAGGAATGGCAGTCTGGGAATACTCCATTTAGGACTAAACTTGGCACTCAGAACAATTACTGCAGCAAAGCCTAGAGCATAGTGAGTGCTGTAGTCCATGGCAACCCTAAGCAACCCTAGTTCTCCCAATATAGTTTCTTCTTTTATTTCCTATTACTCTTTATTTTAGTTATAGTACAGTCAGTCAATCCAGTTCTATTCCAATCTTGTGAAACATCTTAACGTTGCTACATCATTCATACAGCAAAAAGTCTCTAAACAGTTTTAGTTCACTCCTCGTGGGACGATACTCACTCATCACTTTATTACTTGGTCACGACACGTGCACTTGCATTCTGACATTGTATTCATCTTTGTATGAATTACAACCAAACAGGAACGGTTTAGGAATGGGGGTGAAGAAGGAGACACGGGCTAGGGTACGGTGAGAATGGTGTGAGACATGGGAGAAGAAAAGAAGAAAAAAGAAGGAAAAAAAACTTACCTAGGCCCGAAGCACGGCCATGCTTCGGGCTGGAATGCCCCATTCTCCAGGATTAGGCCGATGTTAAGGAACATGGGTAAAGGGTTCTTGGGTTGGGCCTAGGCCACGGTCGTGTCCTATGACATGGCTATCCCGTGTTGGCTGTTGTTTCTTTTCTTTTCTTCTTCTTCCTTTTTTTTTTGAACCTTACCTGGAGCACGGGCTGGGCCAAACCGTGTTACACAGCACGGCCCACCCATGCTAGGTGCTGGAAACCCAATTTCTTTGGATATTGCCCGTGTTAGCCAACACGGGGAGGGGGTGCTTGGGTTGGTCCTGGGGCACGGCCGTGTCTTGTGACACGGCCAGCCCATGTTGGCTGTTGGATTCCCCAATTCCTCAAAAATAGTTGCAGTTTTTGATCCCTTTTAATTTCCTTCAATTTTCATCCTTTAGTTCAACCCTGGGCACATGGGAATTTACCTATAAAACATATGGAAACACTCATTAAACTTATAACCTAAGAAATCAACTAAAATTTAAAGATAAAAAAACAAAAACAACGAAACAAAACCAAAAAAAATGAAACTACACAAGAAAAAACTCAAACGAAAGATCTAGGGTGTGTGCTTAAGACAAGATTGACCACTCTTCTTGTTTTGATTATTCCAGACCCTACAAGTCATTTTAAAGTATATAGTAACACTTCAACGAAAGATCTAGGGTGTGTGCTAATACAAGATAAGAGAGTAGTTTCTTACGCCTCTAAGCAACTAAGACCCCATGAAGGAAATTGTCTAACCCATGATCTTGAATTAGCAGTGGTGGTATTTTCCTTAAAGATTTGGTGACATTATTCATACAGAGCAACATTTGAAGTATACTATAATCATAAGAATCTTAAGTACCTTTTTTATTAGAATGAGTTAAATATGAGGAAACAAAGATGGGTAGAATTTCTAAATGATTACAAGCTTGAGATAAAGTATCATCCAGGAAAGGCGAATGTTGTAGCTAATGTCTTTAGTCAAAAATCTCTACACATGGGTTAGATTATAGAGTATGAGATGCAGATGCAAGAGGAGTTTCAAAATTTTGAAGCTGATCCCTACTCTTACATGAAAGAAGCTAATCATCAATGGGTTAAGTATAAAGTTTGATTTTAGAGCCAAGATTAAAGAGGTTCAAGCTCATGACCAATACTTACAGAATCATAAATAACAAAATAATTTTTCTATCTCAAAAAATAGAGTAATCATATATTAACGAAGGGTTTGTGTCCCTCAAGAACAAGAGTTGAGGACTATGATTGTAACAACCCTAATATTTAGTAGTTTTGGGGGTCAAATTGTAATTTCCTAAAAGTTTAGGGTTCAAAATGTAAATAATGAAATTTGCAAGGACTTCCTCTAACAATTAACAAATTGTTAATTGGTCCTTTTATTATTATTTTTTAAAACAAAAGAAAAGAAAGAAAACGCAGAAAGATTTCAGGCAAATGAATAGTGAAGAGTGAATAGTACTTTTTTTCTCTCTAGATCTAGAGTAACTTTGAGCCTCCAATCACAAAACTAAGGGTACCACTATATTTAGGACGAAGAATACTACGATATTGGCTGAATAATTTTTCAAATTGGCCACAAAATCGCCACAGATCAAAAGTAGAAAATCTTTAAAAAGATAACTTCTGAAACTCCTACTTAAAGTACTCAAATTGAAAATCTGACACCATAGATAGATTCAGGAGGTGGAAAACACTTGGGATATAAAATTTTTCATCCATTTGACAACTTTTTGTGCATCGTGAATAATAAAATCTGCTGGTATAAATAGTAATTCTAGTGGTGAATAGTAATTTTGGCCGTGAACAGTACTCCATAGTTGACCAAGCTCTCAGAGACCAAATTTTGCAATTCCAAAGGCATTTCCTAGGTTTTTGGACCCTTTGGACTCATTTTTTAGGTTCATTTGATTAGATTTGCCTTGGAAAAATACATTTGGGGATATTCAACTTGGAGCCTTACCTTGTGTGTAGATAATTCTTTCTATGACTTACCCTATGCTCTTATTGAACATTAAATGTATAATTGATTATGTGTACAAGTTATTTATACTTTTATATGTCTTTGAAATGAATTAAATTACCTGATTTATTTACAACCTGGCATATAGTTCAAGAAGATTATAGTTTTGAAAATAGAGTTTTGAACTCATTGAATATATGATTTTAAATGTATTTTTCATCATATGCTAAAGAAAATATATTGTGCTTGTGGCATTGATATGTAAAGCTATAAGATTGCCTTGAAAAAGGGCTTGTATATGTGATAACCCTGATTGAGAAGTTACTGACAGAGGAATTATACTGAGAATAAAAATTTTGTATTATACTGAAATATCTGTTTTGAACGATATAGCATATGCGCAAATATAATTTTTGTGGAGAAATCCTATCAGAAACACTGACACCTCAGCTAGTAGGGGTGGTGCTAGTCTTGTGTGATGGCCAACGCACGTGGTATAATATGTGAAGGAGAGCGGGATGCCTCCTATCTAGGCGAGATGCCGATTATATGATATGTGATTTGTTGTCCCTTGCTATGTGCTTGAAAAATTGCCCATATTAAAGTCCCTTCAAGTGTCCTCTTAAACGGTGGTAGGGAAAACCTTAGCTAAGATGTGGAGTTTAGGCAAATCCTACACCACCAAAGTACAAAAGGGATTGAACTTTGATATAGTGGTTCTGATATGGAATCCTTCTAATATTTTTATGTCAAATATTTTGATGCATAACAACATTTGTTTAATGATTATACAGTACAATATATGGTTTTGGATATCTAAATATCCTTTGTTTTGATAATTTTTGAAATGTAGGTCCCATATGGATGTACTTCCGAACTATATTTTCTATGTGACAAATTTTAAAATATGAGTACATCCATATGTTGACCTAAGAGGTCATAGTAGGTATTATCTGCTCATTGAGTTGTCAAACTCACTACACAATCTCTACATTTTTTTTTTCAAATAAGAATACAAAGTTTGTTCATTTCCCTTCAAATAGATGATCAGTTAGGAGACATATTCTTTGGTAAGCCTATTTTGTATCTAGGGCTCATAAATTTTGATTTATATTGTACTTGTACTCTAGAGTATGCTCTGAATGCCATAGGCAGATCCTTACTTCTGTTGTTACTCTAGTATTTATAAACTTGGATTGTATATTTTGTTTACATGAGAGAACCTATCTGTATCTATTTTTGTAATAAACGCTTTTATTATATTTGTTACAGTAAAGACCTGTCTGTAAAGTATGCATTTAACGTTCCCTTAAAAGTAGGGTCGTGACAATGATCCTTTGGTATGCACATCAGAGTAAGTACACAGTCTATCCTGGATCCACTAAAATGTATAAGGATTTAAAGAAGATGTACTGGTGTCCAGGGATGAAAAAGGACATTACTGAGTTCGTGGCAAAATGTTTAATTTTTCAGAAGGTGAAAGTGGAGTATCAAAATCCAACAAAATTTCTACAACCTCTTGAGATCCCTGAATTGAAATGGGATAGTATTTTGATTAACTTTGTAGTTAGTTTACCTAAGACTTTAGTTAGACATGACTCTATCTAGGTAATAGTAGACAGATTAACCAAATCTACTCACTTTCTGCCTATAAAGATTAACTATTCATTGGACAAATTAGCCCAGTTGTATGTTCAGGAATTAGTCAAACTACACGAAATTCCCTTAAATATCATTTCTGACAGAGATTCAAGGTTCACGTTGACGTTTTGGAAGGCGTTGTAGGAAGCATTTGGAACCCAGTTAGAGTTCAGTACTGCTGACCATCCTCAGAGTGACAGGCAGAAAGTACAGACCATTCAAACCCTAGAAGATATGTTGAAGGCCTGTGAGATAGAGCAAGGTAAAGGATAGGATAAGTACCTAACTTTAGTGGAGTTTTCTTATAATAATAACTATCATTCTAGTATTAAGATGGCCCCTTATGAAGCTTTATACAGTAGAAAGTGCTGATCTCCACTATGTTAGTTTGAGGTAGGAGAAAAGAACTTGCTTGGTCTTGACCTAGTTCAACAAACTACTGAGCAAATCAAGATTATACGAGACAAAATACTTACATGTCAGAGTCGGCAAAAGAGTTACTATGATAAGAGACATAGATCTTTAGAGTTTGAGGAAGAAAACCATGCATTTTTTAAGCTTTCCGCGACTATTAGAGTTGGTAGGTCTCTCAAGACCAGAAAACTAAGTCTACAATTTTTGGATCCTACCAATTTTAGAGGAAAGTGGGGATGTCAGCATATCAAGTTGCCCTCCCACCTAATTTTTCGAACCTACGTAATGTTTTCCATGTATCATAACTCCGGAAATCTCTTCTAGATTCCTTACAAGTAATATGTAACATCCCGTAATTTTTTAGATATTTTCCTTAGAAATTCTTCACCTTACATATATGCATAGAAATGTTCTAATATTAATGGAATAGGTAAAGAAAGAAAACCTAAGAGGAAATATTAGAAATAAACATGTTAAAGAAAGGTGAAATTCTTAGGTAAAGAAAGATAAATTTTTGTGAAGTAAGTAAAGGTCTTAAAATTTCAAGAAGATCGGATTATGGTAATTTTTCTTAATTTAAGAGCAAAAGTTACTAAGTTTAGTATCTTCACCCGTAATTGGGCTTTAACCTATAGAAACTTCATATAGAGTTTTTCTACTTCACATGAATTTTTAGGAAGCCAATAGGATAGCCCAAGGAAGAAATAAAACATAGACTTGGACTAGGATATAGAAATTGGACCGGTAGCCCAAAAATCATGAAAATGTGACCAAGTCCATTATGAAAGGTAGAATTTTAACCAAAGTAAGGAAAATGGGCAAGAATGAGCCCAAACCCAAGAGGAAAAATAAAAATAAAAATAAAATGAAAGTGATGAAATATTGGTGTAATCAAGATTAAGTGACATGACATTAAGACAAAAATTTAGCAAGTGGTGTGATTCTACATTCATCATTTTGGCAAGTGGCATAATAATACAAGGCTTTAGGACAAAAACATCTATATCCTACATTCATAACTTTAGCAAGTGGGTAATAATACATAGCATTATGACAAAACATCATTATCCTACACAAATAATTTTAGTTAAGTAAGGAAAATTCAAGGGCTAGAAATTTGCCACTTAAAAAGGCAAATCTATCATACTTGATTAAGACAAAAGAAAAAGGAAATGAACCCCTAAATCAAAGGGATCTTGCCCCATATCTTAAGAACATATCATCATAATTTTCAAAATACAAATCTCCTTTTTCTATGCATATCTTGACTAAGGAAGAGGAAGACAAGAACATAAGTTGTTTGTTTTCCAAAAATTCAACAAAGTGTATCCTAATTGTGATAAGGTATACCCATGATCATGAAAGGTGAATTATTTGGTGGTCTATATAAGAAAACCCACCCTTACAACATTAGAATTTCGTCCAAGTGAGGGAGAGCAAAAATAGAAGCAAGGTAGTGTGAGGAAAGGAGAGGAAGAAAGGAAGAAAGAGGAAAGAGAAGTCTAGGGGACTAAGTGCTCCAGGTAAGTTTAACAATATTTATTTTTGAAGAAAACCTTTGAAACTCATAATATTTATATGAGATTTTGATCTTAGAACTTTGATGATTGGTCATGGATGTTGCTATATCATGTTACATATTGATCTTGCATGTGATGTATGTTTGAATACTTAGGTTGGTGTAGATAGTTCTGCATGGGTATGGCTATGGTTGACAGAATTTTGAGCTTCGGTATTTTAATTTCTGGGAACAATCTATAAGGAATTAAAATAAATGGTTAACATAAGAATTAAAGATATATGTGTCACGGATTTTCACCCACTGGAATCATTCCATTTGGAGTCCATATGAGGTAGATATGGTCTGATTAGTAGTCAAAGGTCAGAAAATGAATCATCAGGGAAGAATATGTTAGGATAGCTTTGGTAATTTAATTACTGGGAATTATTGGTATGGAATTAAAATAAATGGTTAACGTAAGAATTAAAGATATGTGTGGCATGGAGTTTTATCCACTGGAATCATTCAATTTGGAGTCCACATGTGGTAGATATGGTCTGATTAGTAAGCCAGGGTCAGAAAATGGTTCATCAGGGAAGATTATGTTAGGACAGCTTTTGTATTTTAATTTTTGGGAATTATCTGTATGGAATTAAAATAAATGGTTAACATAAGAATTATAGATATGTGTGTCATGGATGTTTATACACTAGAATCATTCAATTTGGAGTCCATATGAGGAATATATGAGCTAATTAGTAGTCAAAGGTCAGAAAATGGTTCATCAGGGAAGAATATGTTAGGGCAGCTTCTGTATTTTAATTTTTGGGAATTATCTGTATGGAATGAAAATAAATGGTTAACATGAAAGTTATATATCTATGTATCATGGAAATATACCCACTGGAATTATGCAATTTGGAGTTCATATGAGGTAGATATGATCCGATTAGTAAGCCGAGGTCAGAAAATGTTTATTCAGGGAAGAGTATGTTATTAATGCTTTAGTTTTTGAATTTCTGGGAATATTCTGTAGGGAATTAAAATAGTGCGCCAACATAACAATTATAGATATATGGCTCATGGATTTTTACCAACTGGAATAACTCAATTTGGAGTTCCAATTTGGGAGATATGGTCTAATTAGTCTGTAAAGGTCAGAACCTATCCGAGAGGAACTATCCTGTACTTTGAGGGAGTAATATCACCTTCGTTTCTTAATTGTTCGCTACAATGTTCAACATAATAGTTTTAGATAATTGTTTTATCTTGAAATAGACACCCAGATCACCTACATCAGAGTTAAATTGAGGGAGTTATGCTCTGATTAGTAAGAGAAGGTTAGATAGGATGAAAACCTGCATCAAGAAAATAAAGAAATAAAATTAGTATTTAAAAAAGAAGATGAATCTTAATAAATGACTAGTATAGCCATAGTCATTGCCATTGTATGAACTTCTTACCATCTTAAGTGTAAAAATTTGACATGGAAATATTTTATAAAGTGATATTTGAAATGGTTATGTTCATGGCATGATTACCAATGATTTATGGTAATAGTTATATTTTGATGAACATACTTGTTATTGAAAGCATATTTTTGGCTAACATTGTAAAAAGAAAAGAAATGAGCATGGTCACATGGAAATCCGTGTGGTGCACCAGTAGGGGACGCCCTACCAACGGTTATGATCATGATAATGAGAAAAGAAAGAGAAAGTGGGCCATGTCGGACGGAGCGAGAAAAGCCCGTACCGGAGAGTAGAGGATACTCACCCTGACCGGGGTAGATTGAAATGAGAATAAGTTGATAGCCATCATATGATATTTTGAAAATAGTTAATCATATCATACATATCATTACAGTATGATTCTTATGTGCATAGATATAATGCATTCATGTGACCAAAGATATTTTCTGTAGTTTATACAGCTGAACATGACGTGATGAGCTCTACTGATGATAATTTATTGTTGAACTTACTGGGATTTAATTCTCACTATATTTCCATATCATGTTCAGAAAATTATTTATGCAGCTTTTGTTTCTACGGCTCTGGCTTTTAGTGCACATTGGATCGAGTTACTTTATGTTGGGCAGATTTCAGAATCAAATAAGATGTTTGTGGTCAAGTTGGCTCAGATCCCGGTGAAGGGGCAACCACCCGCACCTGTATCTCCGGAATTGGTCAACCAAAATAAACAAGATGTAAATATCTATGTGTTTGATATGTTATACGTCTGTTTTGATTAATGACATGTATGTGAACTCAATATTGTATAATAATAAAGGAAAAAAAAAGAGGTTGTTACATAATACAGGATGAACAAATCCAAATGAAGGAAAACATGACATACCAGCTAGTACCGGCATCCATATTTGAAACTAACGTGAAGCAAGTAAGGAATAAAACGATTCCCTTTGTTAAGGTGTTATGGGAACATTTGACTCCGGAAGAAACAACTTGGGAGCTAGAAGAAGTCATAAGGAAGAAATTTCTGCAATTGTTCTTATTAGGTAATTTTTAAAATTTTGAGGACAAATTTTCTTTTAGGGGGAGAGAAATGTAACATTCCTAATTTCGTTTCTTCTATTAATAAAGGTATATAAATATTTAATTAAGGAAATAAAACTTAATAAGCAATTTTTGGATATCAAAGAAAATATAAGTCTTAGAAATTCTTCACTTTATGCGTATGCATAGAAAATGTTTCTAACATTAAAGGAATGGGTCAAGAGAGAAAACCTAATAGGAAAAATTAGAAATAACATACTAAAGAGAGCCGAAATTCTTGGGTAATGAAGATAAATTTTCAGAAGTAAGTAAAGGTCTTAAAACTTCAAGAAGATTGGATTAAGGTAATTTTTCCTAATTTAAGAGTTAGAGTTCCTAAGTTTAACATCTCCAACCATACATTGGGCCTTCAGTTATGGACACTTCATTTCCACTTCACATGAGTTTCTAGCAAGCAAATTGGATAGTTCAAGTAAGAGATATAACATAGACTTGGACTAAGATATAAAAATTGGACTGATAGCCAAGAAAATCAAGAAAATGTGATCAAGCCTTTCATGAGAGGTAGAATTTTAGCCAAAGCAAATGAAATGGGCAAGAATAATCCCAAATCCAAGAGGGAAAAATAACAACCATGTGATGAAATAGTAGTGTAATAATAATAAAGATTAGGTCACACGGCATTAGGACAAAACATTTATATCCTACACTCATAATTTCAGCAAGCTATGTGATGATATAATAGGTAAAAATACATGGCATTAAGACAAAACATCCCTATGCTACACAAATAATTTAGTCAAGCAAGGGAGACTCAAGGGCTGAAAATTTGCCACTTAGAAAGGCAAACTTATCATGTTTGAGTGAGACAAAAGAAAAAGGAAATGAATCTCTAAATTAAAGGTACCTTTTCCCTTCTCTTAAGAACATTTTATCGTGATTTTCAAATACAAATCTCCTTTTGCTATGCATATCTTGACTGAGAGAGAGGAAGACAAGAACATGATTTGTCTTTTCCCAAAAAGAAACCAAGTGCATCCTAATTGTAATAAGGTAGGCTCATGATTATGAAAGGAGGTGATAACTCTAATTCATTAGAGTTTCTCTATGTTTTTTTGAGGATATTTACTATGCATTTTGATTTATTAGCATTTATGCCCCCTAATTTAATAGAATGTTTTGCCTCCCATGGATACAAGATCACCCATTCCGTTTGTTGTGACAATTCAGTATACATGCGCGGCAATTAAGGCAGCAAATCGAGTGATGTTGGGTGATCTTGGTCCTTTTTAATATGATGCATATGATGGGAAGCTTACCTTTTGTGATATGGTGTAGGTGGCAAGGAGTCAGAGCTGTGTAGCAGGAGCGGCCACTACCTGGCAGGGGAAAAGGAGCACCCAGCTGACACAATAGACTGCTGTAGGTACAGGAACTGCCTCCGCTACTGGAAGTGGAGAGAAAGCTGCTAACAAAGGTGTTGGTCAAAAAGCAGGGATAATTTCAGCAGACCAAGCCACTTTAATGGGACCACAAGGCTTGCTTATAAAAGGGGAAAGCAGAAAGCACAGAAAAGGAGGAGAGACACGGGGAACAGAGGAAAAAATAGAAAAAGGAAGCCCAGAAATCCATAACAAGAGTAGGCTGTAAAGATACACTCTAGCTTAAGATGGGCCAACCCTGTATGGTGAAGCACTAGAACGAGGAAGAAGACTGTTGTTGAGGATTCCCTTCATCTATTTTTGTGTTTTCATTGTTTAACAGGAAACTGCATTTCCTTTCATATAGTTGTATTACTCTTCACTGCATTCTGGTTATTGTAATGCTTGTAGTCAGTTTGGATGAGGCTGAGCTAATTTTCCAACTAGGGTTGTAGACGGGTTACAATGAACATATGCACATTTTAATTTATAAATGATTTTGCTACAGCAATGCTGTGTCATTCAACTATGTTTGTATATCTTAACTTCTCTTGCTAATTGAAATTAGATAGAGGAAGGCTGAGGCTAGCATTAACCTGGAAAGGTGATGGAGGCTGGAAAAGAGTTGGATGTATGGGCATAACTAATATAGGAATGTATGGTTGTCCCATTTGACCCAAGAGTTGGGGCGTCAAGTACAACTCTGGGGTTAGGATTGATGTAGGGATGCATGTTCAAACCCCAGGAGTGCATGGAATGGTAGTCTGGAAAGACCCAATTCAAGAACATATTAGGCACTGAAGCAATTGCTATAGCAATTTCTAGAGAAAAATGAGTGCATAAGTTCATAGCAAACCTGAAGCAACCCTAGTTCACCTAATATCTTCTTCTTCATAACCTAGAGTCTCTCAACTTAATTTAATCCATGTCTAGTTTGTTTAATCTTAATTTCTCCTGAACATTAAATCTTGTAAACCAACAGAATTTTCCTACAGCATTTCACGAGTCAAAGAATTCTATAGTAGTTTCTAGTACACTCGTGGGACGATACTCACTCATTATTATATTACTTGGTCATGACATGTGCACTTGCGTACTGACATTGAATATATACTTTGCAACCAACAAGTTTTTGGCACCGTTGCCGGGGAGTGTCAACTTGAAAATTATTATTAGATGTTTGACTGTGTGAAGGACTTTATCTTTTAGTTACTCTGGTGTCATTTTTTGGTAGGTGAATGCAGTGCATGAGCAAGTCCGAAAGAGAGATACTACCTCTAGATCCTGAGATAGAAAGAACGCTTCTGAGAAGAAGGAGAGGACTATTGGGACCTCAGTAATAAGCAAAAATGGCCAACCAGAATGGAGCAGACAACATGGATGATAGAGATAGAGTCCTGAATGCTTATGTTCAACCAAACCTGAATGGGTTGAACCCGAGCATTGTAAGACCAAAAATTGAAGCTCTTCATTTTGAGCTCTAGCCGGTAATGTTTCAAATGCTGTAGACTGTAGGGCAATTCAGTGGAATGCCTACAAAGGACCCTCACATTCACCTTAGAGTATTCATCGAAGTCACTGATGCTTTCAAAATGAATGGGGTGACAGATGAAGTTCTCAGACTGAAATTGTTCCCTTACTTATTAAGAGATTGAGCTAGAGCATGGTTAAACTCTCTACCACTCGATTCTATTGCAAACTAGAGTGATTTGGCAGAGAAGTTTCTGCTAAAATACTTCCCACCTACCAAGAATGCAAGATTAATAAATGATATCACGTCCTTATAGCAACTAAATGGGGAATCACTATATGACACCTGGGAGAGGTACAAAGAGTTGCTACAGAGATGTCCCCATCACAGAATCCCATACTACATTAAGATGGAGACCTTTTATAATGGCCTTAATGCTCAAACACGAACCATAGGGGATGCAGTAGCTAATAGGGCACTTCTGTCCAAAACATACAATGAGGCACATGAGCTGCTCGAAAGAATGGCTAGCAATAACTATCAATGGCCTACGGATAGAGTCTCAACTAGAAAGAAAATAGCAGGTATGCATGAAGTGAGTAAAGTCACTTCTCTCACACCCTAACTAGCTTCAATAGTGAATGTCCTAAATGACCAGCAGCTGATTCGCCTTTAAGCAGCTAATTCAGTCCAAGAGAATGGAGTATCTTGTGTTCTGTGCAATGAACCTCATTTATTCCAAAGTTGTCCCTCAAATCCAGAGTCGGTATGCTATGTGGGAAACATGAATCGTAACAACAATCCCTATTCAAACACGTATAACCCGGGTTGGAGGCAGCATCCTAATTTTTCTTGGTGTAACTATGGTACTAGATAGGGAAGCAACTCTGCCACATAAAGACTACAGGCCCCCCCAAAATTTTAGCAGCAAAGGCATCAGCCTAATGAAACTCCCACTTCATTGGAGTCCCTACTAAAGGAATATATGGCAAGAAATGATGCTGTGATCCAGAGTCAAGCTGCAACATTAAGGAATCTGGAGACCCAAGTTGGGCAACTTGCCAATGAACTAAAAAGCAGACCTCTATGGATGCTTCCAAGTAATACTGAAGTCCCTAGGAGAGAAGGGAAAGAGCACTGCAATGTTATAGCTCTTAGGAGTGAAAAAGTAGTGGACGCACCCCAAGCAAAGAGACAGGACCACAAAGACCCTACTGTACCCCTGGAAAAGAAGAAAGACAAGCAGAGGCCGGTGGAAAAGGCAAGTGAGGAACCAAAAAGCTCTAGAGAAAAGTCTACAGCTCTACCACGGTACAATGTTGTAGCTTTGTTGCAATAAAATGTTGTAGCTTTGTTATAGTAAAACGTGCAGCAGACCAAGTTACCTGGTGCGTACTGTCGCAGGTACACCCAAATTGATACCTTACCTCAAAACTAACCTGTAGTAGTGGCAGTAAGGGTCAATCACACATAGACTGGTATTACCTTATATGATTAAAAAAAGGGGGGATTGATAGTTGCAACTAAAATCAAGTAAACAAAAACAAAAGTAATTAAGAGAAAGTGATTAATGATAAAGACGTTAGTTACGGTTGATATCCACCGTCAAGGGATTACATTGACCATTGACAACATAATCAATCTGTAATTGAATATCTATCATTGGAGTTCTAACCCTATTTCTCCTTAAGTCTAGTAAATTAATGACAATCACAGTAATTAAACCCTAATTAACAAGCAATCCTTTAGCACATCGGTAAAACAAAACTTGTTAACCACATGAAGAACTAGAGAAACTGACAGAGCTAAACAAATATAAACACATCGGCTATATCTAATTTAGTTAATCATTCATCATAGGTTCAATGATTTATAATCTAAAATCCTCAAACCTATTTGCCTCATGAATCACAGAATTGAAGACTTTGTTCAAAATACAATTCAACGGTAGATTAAGACAGACAATATACTAGTAGCCCTCCTAGAAAACATATGAATAATCATTAAGAAGAAGAACAGATGAATAATCAATACTCAATTCAAATTGAAACAATAAAATCAAATCCAAATCTCACAATGTATGAAAATCCCTTGGGTTTTGCTTAAATAGACCACCAAATAATACACCTTTCATGATCATGGGTCTACCTTATCATAATTAGGATACACTTTGTTGAATTTTTGGAAAGCAAACAACTTATGTTCTTGTCTTCCTCTTCCTTAGTCAAGATATGCATAGGAAAAGGAGATTTGTATTTTAAAAATTATGATGATATGTTCTTAAGATAGGGGACAAGGTCCCTTTGATTTAGGGATTCATTTCCATTTTCGTTTATCTTAAACAAGTATGATAGGTTTGCCTTTTTAGGTGGCAAATTTCTAGCCCTTGAATCTCCATTATTTGGTTGATATTATTTGTGTGGGATAGGAATGTTTTGTCCTAATGCCATGTATTATCATATCATACCACTTGCTAAAATTATGAGTGTAGGATATAGATGTTTTTGTCCTAAAGCATTGTATTATCATGCCACTTGCCAAAATGATGAATGTAGAATCACACCACTTGCTAAATTTTTGTCTTAATGCCATGTAACCTAATCTTTATTATTATTACATTATTATATCATCACCTAATTTATTTATTTTTTATTTTTCCTCTTGGATTTGGGCTTATTCCTACCCATTATGGGCTTATTCTTACCCATTTTCTTTGCTTTGGATAAAATTCTACCTTTCTTGGAGGGCTTGGTCACATTTTCATAATTTATAGGCTATTGGTCCAATTACTATATCTTAGTCCAAGTCTATGTTTTATTTCTTGCTTAGGTTATCCAATGGGCTTGCTAGAAACTTATGTGAAGTGGAAAAACTCTATATGAAGTGTCTATAGGTAAAAGCCCAATGTATGGGTAAAGATTTTAAACATAGTAACTCTAGTTCTTGAATTAGAAAAAATTACCCTAATCCAATGTTCTTGAAATTTTAAGACCTTTACTTGTTTCTAAAAATTTATCTTCCTTATCCAAGAATTTTGCATCTCTTTAGTATGTTATTTCTAATTTCTTTCCTATTAGGTTTTTCCTCTTTATCTGTTCTCTTAATGTTAGAAACATTTTCTATGCATATACATAAGGTGAAGAATATCTAAGGTTATATTTCCTTAGATATCTAAAATATTGTCTAATAAATTTTATTTCCTTAATTAAATATTTTTGTACTTTTATCAATAAAAGAAACGAAATTAGGGATGTTACACCCACAACATATGCTTTTATTCTCTTTGGAATTTTCTTTTCTTCCTTTTTCATAATTCTCTCCTTTTTTTCTCTTTGCATAATTATTTTCTTTTCCTTGCTCCACCCTTCCACCCTTTTGTCAATTTAAGCTCTACAAAACAAGTATTCAGCAAAATAATCATTGAGTGAGTGAATGGGATAAAGAAAAATAAGGATATTCATACAAAATTTGGCTTTTGGCTCATTGTGGTTTTTAGAGGAAAAAGTTCATTAAGCTCATAATAGAGGAACTAGAGATATTTCATTGTTTAGGTTATGCTTGAAAGGCTCAATCTATCAAATAATGCCTAAATCTTCTCCTAAATAATAGCATTGGCCTAGGATTTCGCCTCAAGCAACATTTAAATAAGTTCTAGAATCCTGTTGAGATCATGAAATATTTTTGAATTATATAAACCTTCTCTAAGTAAAAGATAAATTTAATGCCCAAATTTATTATGCAAAAATATTTCAGGATTCTAAAGTCAAAAGTAATAAATTGCAAAAGGAATAAAATTACATACAACCATGAAGTTTCTACATTTTTCAAGAGCTAACAAAAAATTTGGATAGTTATATCATTGGCTGTTGGTTGTGCCTAACATCCAAAAACATAAATTAAACACTCACACAATCACTCAACTTGCTAAACGCAATAAAAATGCATTAATAGTGAAAATCAGAAAATTGATGCTCATAATAGGGTCACAATGATTCAGACAAATAAACTTCCACCCCCACACTCAAACTTTACATTGTCCTCAATGTAAAAGAAAGATAAGAATTATGGAAAGATATAAAAAAAAACATATGAGTTAACTGAACTTCCCTGAATTTGTTTGGAGTGGAATGCGCATGTTGCATTACTGGACCATGAATATTTCTGATTCCCACTTTTCTTTTTCTTTTTCTTTTTATGTTGGGTTGCCTCCCAATAAGCGCCTTTGTTTAATGTCATTGGCTCGACTCAAGGCTCCTTATGTCATTCAAGGATGATCCTTGATGTCAACTTTGAATTGGCTTGCCTTTGAATGTGCAGAATTTTGAGGTTCAGCTGCATTATGAAGAGGGAAGTTAGCATTAATCAAAGATTTAATTAAATGAGAACTCAACTTACTTGGAAATAACCGATGTCTTGAGTAGCTTTTGGCATCCAATTTAATTTCATCCTTTTGAGATTCTTCCAAAGCATGCAGTAACTTTCCTCTATCTTTGAGTAGGGCATATTTATTTGAGGTTATAACTGCGGGTGGTTCTCCACTGTATATGCCCTTTAAATGGCTAGGGAGGCTATTTAAGCCTAGGTCAGAATACTGCACAATAGAAGGTACAAGCATCTTATTAGAAATTGGTAACAACATAGAAAGATCCTTACGTGTTTGCTGCACTTCTAGTGCTTCCTCTCCTGCTGAAATATTCTCTTCAAATTTGGCATTTAAGGTACATTCCATAACCTCTTTCTAAGTAGGCTTACTAGTGTCAACTTTCAAGTCATCTTTTTCATTCAGTGCAGAATTTTCTTCCTTTTGCATTAACGATGTTGAGGCTAAACTTTCAATTTCAGAATTTAGAGCCTCTAGCCTGCTGACTGTTGTTGCTAATTGCCTAATTTGATTTGTTAAGCTTTGAATGCTGGCCCTTGCCTCTTGTTGAAATTGATGAGTATTTTGTGCAAGAGATTTAACAATATCTTCTAAAGGAGTACTTACTTGGAAATTCTGAGATGTATTCTGTCTAGGATAATAGGCCTGTTGGGTATGGTGAAAATGTGCAAAATTTTGTTCTGCAAGACTATTTTGTGCATTCTCATACCTGAAGTTGAGATGATCCTTCCATCTAGGATTGTACATGTTTGAATAGGAATCATACCTCACTTGTTGTGTTTTATGAAAACCATTAACTATATTTACCTGCTCAAATGACTCATCATAGAAAGTTGGGTACCCAATAGACGGATGCTCCATGATAGAATGATTTCCATAGAAATTTTCTCTTTGCATATTTTCTACACGTTGACGAACAAGAGAGGTTAAATTTGCAAGTTGCTGTTCAAGGGAAGAACTACATACCTCACCAGCATGTCTTAATGGAGACCCTAGCCTAGTGCTAAATTGTTGAAAATTGGCTGCCATATTCTAAGTTATGAACAAAAAGAAAGGAAAAAAAAATCACAAAAGGTAAATACACACAGTCCCCGGCAACGGCGCCAAAATTTGGTGCGTACTGTCGTAGGTACACCCAAATTGATACCTTACCTCAAAACTAACTTGTAGTAGTGGGAGTAAGGGTTGATCCCATAGAGACTAGTATTACCTTATGAAGGCGTTTGGTTCACGTTATCTTCTAAACTTTCCCAGGAAAGTTTTTTTTTTAAAAATATCACCGTGTTTGTTTCACGGTAAACAAATTTATTCCCGGGAAACGTTTATTCCCGGGGATCCAAAATACAAAGATAGTGGGAAGCTTTTATTCCCACCGATGAGGGTGGGAATAAAAGTTTCCCAGGAAACTTTCGGGACGCGAGACATCTTCTCCCCTTCCCACGACCATCTTGGCTCCTTCCCGCGAGAGAGCTCCTTCCTACGAGACCGCGAGAGAGCTCCTTTCCTGCAGACCCGTGCCTCATCGTCTTCCCCTTTGCCTCTCTCACTTCTGTCATTTCCAGGTGCTTCGTCGATGTCATCTTCCTCACTGCCAGCATCTTAAAATTTCTTTGTTTGGTGGAGAGAGAGACACTACCGAAAGTGAGTGAGAGAGAAAGATCCTCGTTTTCCCCCAAGGCTGCAAATAATTTCTCAAAGAAGGAACATCGATTAAGGGACACACCACCGAAAGAGAGTGAGAATGGAGAGAAAGAGAGATACAGTGAGAAAGAGAGAAACAGGAGGAAACAGGAAAATTTACCTCCCTGAACACCCAATCGGTGGCGACGTGATTTCATCAGATTGAAGAAACCGGCCAAACATGTAAGTTGCGAGTCTCCCCTTTTTTCTGGTTCAAAGCTAACTGTATATTTCAAGTTAGTTATTCGATTCTTGGGTTGCTTTTGAGAAGATTTATGTTGTTTTATGTCATTTGCAGCTGCCATAAACAATTCGTTGGCAGTAATTAAATTACCCTTTTTTTGTTTTTGATTTTTAGTTAAAATGGGGAGACTTTGAAAGGAACGAAACTTATTTGTTGGTGGTATTTTTTTCACTATAATTTTGTTTTGGAAATGATTATAAGAATATTGTAATAGGTTGGGTCTTTTATTTGCCTGACAAAGGTGCTTGATATTGCCATGGCTATATAGCTGTCATGTCCAAATGGTTATAGCAATGCTTTTCTGTCTTTTAAAGCTATATCAATGGTCTAGACGCGAAGTTTATTGGTTTTCCTGCCCTCAAATTTAGATGTTATAATGAATTTTTCTAGTCTTGGATTAATGATGGAAGCGCAGAGGCAAAATAAATTCTTGATATCTTGTTAATGATTTACTAATCCTGGTGTTTATGGAAACATCCATCCTATACTCTTGTTGGATTGTATGGGTGAGCATGAAGATGATTTATTTAGAAGAGTTGGAAACAGCATTCCCAACACGATGCTAGATCTTTAATATGGTTTTGAGACTCACGAGCATCTTCTATTAATTGATAACAGGGTGTTTTCATAGGGGATTGGACTTTTTTGAGGGGGGGTGTTTGTTACTATATCTTGGATTGGAATTATGATTCTGAATAAATGAGAGACAGTCACCATAACTGGTAGTAAGTGATGTTGACATTCTCTTTCCATTATGCAGGATGAGTAATAAATGTTCAAATTCTTTTGAGGTCATTGACTGGACTCTGGTGCAGTAGCGCAGTCTTTACCTATTAATTGTAGGCAAGCTGATCCAATTTTTGATGTAGTTGTCTCCTCCCTACCTTAAGACCCTACTTTGACTGATATTTGCATTTTATCTTGTTTGAGTTTGCTGTGCAATATGATTGATGTCATGCTCTTTCCATCGTAATTGCAAGGTTTGTTGTATATCTCCCTCTCTCTTCTGTCCATATCATGTTCCTTCCTTGCCTCTTTGAAGCCTTTTTATTGTGCCATAAGGTTCCTTGTCTTAATTCATGAGTCCTAAATCTGTAAACGATTTCTCTCTCCTTGTTTTATTGACTACAAGTCTTCCTTGCTTTCTCTAGTGGATTTGTTCTGATTCCTTAAATTGGATCGATTGCATTCAAGGAGAAAGATTAAAGGTCTGGAATTTAACTGCTACTTGGTAATTGGGGGACAGATAAGTAATACTAGTAATGCTGGGTTGAATGTAGAATTTTTCATCTGGAGGGTACGAAGATTAAGATTGAGTATTGGATGATATACAAGAATTATGTCCTGAATGATATATAGAAATTATAAATAGTTTTATTTGATTGTTTTGGAACTGTTATTTTTGGGAATATCCATTTTATAGGAGAGACTCTACAGAAATTTTTTTTGAATTCTGATAAATATTCCCAGAAAAGTTAAGTGATAACCAAACATGTCTATCTTACTTTCATGGGAATGAGATTCCTGGGAATGAGATTTCTGGGTATATAACTTTCCTGGGAATAAAATTTCCCCTGAACCAAACGCCCCCTATGTGATTAGAAAAAGGGGGGATTGATAGTTGCAACTAAAATCAAGTAAACAATAACAAAAGTAATTAAGAGAAAGTGATTAATGATAAAGACGTTGGTTTTGGTTTATATACACCGTCAAGGGATTACATTGATCATTGACAACATAATCAATCTGTAATTGAATATCTATCATTGGAGTTCTAACCCTATTTCTCCTTAAGTCTAGTAAATTAATGACAATCACACTAATTAAACCCTAATTAACAAGCAATCCTCTAGCACATCGGTAAAACAAAACTTGTTAACCGCATGAAGAACTATAGAAACTGACAGAGCTAAACAAATATAAACACATCGGCTATATCTAATTTAGTTAATCATTCATCATAGGTTCAATGATTTATAATCCAAAATCCTCAAACCTATTTGCCTCATGAATCGCAGAATTGAAGACTTTGTTCAAAACACAATTCAGCGGTAGATTAAGACAGACAATATACTAGTAGGCCTCCTAGAAATCATATGAATAATCATTAAGAAGAAGAACAGATGAATAATCAATACTCAATTGAAATTGAAACAATAAAATCAAATCCAAATCTCACAATGTATGAAAATCCCTTGAGGTTTCAATCTACCTCAACCAACTAAAAAGAACTAGCCACGTAAGGCCATAAGAAAATCAAAAGAAGAATTGAAGAATGTAACTAAGAACTTGGATGAAGGATTGGATGAATTCTCTGCTTGCTTTACTCCCTTTTTATATATTAACTCCTCCTAATCGAAGTAGGAGTGTTTCTAGGTCAAATCCCCGCCCATCGGGCTTCAATTGGAGTCAAGAAACCCTAAAAATCGCGAATTCAGCGAATTGGTGCAGCAGCAGGCACCGCGGTGCTCCAGAAAGCTTCTGACAGGGTGCCGCAGTGGCTAGGCTTTGGTGAACTCTAGATTCTAACGCTCGGGCGCCGTGGCGCTCGGTGCTTCTAGGAAACAAATGCCGTGGCGCGCGAGGGAGTGCCGCGGCCCTCCGAACCTGCAATGACGCAGCGCTGTGGCACCCAGAAAACTTTAGATTTGGCTGAAATGTTAAACACAAAAGTTTTAGCTCTATGTCTCTTCTTTCCATAGCCGCTGGAATCATCTTAATCCAATCTATATTGAAGGCGATATGCTAAAATGAGTGACCAAAGGTTAGAATTTATCTTGCTGCACTATGATTCTGATTTGCGAGCTCTATAAAGCTATGAAATATCCCGAATTTGACCAAGTGTTCAACATAAAAGTTGTAGATGATTGTGTTATCTTTTCACATCCACTTGAATCACTTTGATTGGAGTTCATAAGATGGATATAAGCTCAAAACAATGCTGAAAGGTCTGAAATCGCTGCAATGTAGCATTTTTCCATGAATTTCTTATCTTTTTCTTCTCCTTTCTTCTTCCTTTGTTCCTACAACACAAAACACAAAACTAAGCTAATTCCTAATTATATTTTACTTAAATAAAAAAAAATTAAGTTTAAAGGTATTAATATCATGCTTAATTAAGATCACATCATTACCTCTACCATTTCCTCAAAGATTCCAAAAACAGCAGAATGACCATCAGTTCAGAAGATTCTTGGATGTCCTCAAGCCGCTGTATATTAACATCCCTTTGGTGGAAGAATTAAAGTAAATTCCAAACTATGTAAAGTTCATGAAGGACATCTTGACCAAAAAGAGAAGATTTGGGGAATTTGAGATTGTTGCCCTCACACGAGAATGTAGTGCTGTGTTGTAGAATAAGCTGCCTCCGAAAATCAAGGATCTAGGTAGCTTCACCATACCTTGTTCCATTGGGAAACAATATTTTGGCAAAGCCCTCTGTGACTTGGAAGCAAGCATCAACCTCATGCCAATGGCCATATTCAAGAAGCTGGGGATTGGAGAAGCAAGGCCTACCACGGTCTCACTACAATTGGCAAATAGATCCATTGCACATATAGAAGGGAAAATTAAGGATGTCTTAGTTAAGGTGGACAAATTCATTTTCCCAGTAGATTTTATAATACTGGACTATGAAGCTAATGCAGAGGTGCCAATTATTTTGGGCAGGCCATTCCTAGCAACTGGCCGAACCTTAATTGATGTCCAAAGAGGGGAACTAACCATGAGAGTACAGGATGAGAAGATTACATTCAATGTATTCCAGTCCATGAAATTTTGCAGCGAAGTAGATGAATGTTCAGTTGTTTCTGTGATAGACACATTGGCATCAGAGCAGTTCAAAAAATGCTGCAAGGGCCCATCACCAGTTGTATGGGCAGATAACTCAGATTCAAAGGAGGAAAACGAGAAAG
This sequence comes from Gleditsia sinensis, assembly GCA_037074535.1. NCBI lineage: Eukaryota > Viridiplantae > Streptophyta > Magnoliopsida > Fabales > Fabaceae > Gleditsia > Gleditsia sinensis. The sequence continues at coordinate 24,353,240 of CM073476.1, forward strand.
AATGGGCCTGGATTGAAGCTAGACATAGCACTAGGAAGCAGGGGTCGTTGAATGAGCCCTTAGACATGTCCTCACCAGAAGCGAAGCTGCCTAAAGCATCAGTATAAGAACCACCAATCTTGGAATTGAAGCCATTATCAGCATATCTTAAGTATGCATATCTAGGTGAAACAACCACTCTTCCTATGATCATTTCATCACTCTTGACAGAAAAGCGAGAGAAGAAACTAGTCCTGACGTTGAAAAGATTCAAAAAAGCTATTGGTTGGACCCTTGCTGATATTAAGGGTATCATCCCCTCATTTTGTATGCATAAGATCCTTTTGGAGAGCAATGAAAAAGGGTTCATTAAACCCCAACAGAGCCTCAATCCAATAATGAAGTAGGTGGTGAAGAAAGAAATCATCAAGTGGTTAGATGCTGGGATTATTTACCCCATATCAGACAGTACCTGGGTTAGTCCAGTCCAATGTGTTCCTAAGAAAGTGGGCATGACTGTGGTGGAAAATGAAAAAAATGAGCTCATTCCTACCAAGTTTGTGACTGGCTGGAGGATTTGCATAGACAACCGGAGACTAAACAAAAGCACCAGGAAAGACCACTTCCCCCTGCCATTCATAGACCAAATGCTAGACAAACTTACGGGAAGGGAATACTACTATTTCGTAGACGGGTATTCAGGCTACAATCAGATTGCTATAGCACACGAAGACCAGCACAAGACCAGATTCACATGTCCTTATGGTACCTTTGCATTTCGAAGGATGTCGTTTGGGTTATGCAATGCTCCAGCAAATTTTCAGCGATGCATGATGGCAATTTTCATAGAAATGGCTAAACAATTTGTGGAAATTTTCATGGATGACTTTTCAGTTTTTGGGGACTCCTTCGATTTATGTTTGGGAAACCTTGCTAAGGTCCTACAAAGGTGCGAGGAAACAAACTTGGTGCTGAACTGGGAGAAGTGTCAATTTATGGTGAAAGAAGGGATTGTGCTGGGACATAAAGTCTCTCAACATGGACTAGAGGTTGACAAGGCCAAAGTAGAAATCTTGGAGAACCTACCTCCTCCCACCTCAGTCAAGGGCATCAAAAGCTTCCTTTGCCATGTAGGGTTCTACAGGAGGTTCATCAAGGACTTCTCCAAGGTTGCTAACCCTCTATGCAGTTTGCTAGAGAAGGACAAAATTTTCTGCTTTGATGAAAACTGCATGACAACATTCTGTAACCTCAAAAAGAAATTAAGTACCGCACCAATTATTGTGGCACCAGACTGGACTTATCCATTTAAGCTAATGTGTAACGTAAGTGAAGCAGCATTGGGATCCGTCCTTGGGCAGCGCAGGAGTAAATTTTTTCATTCTATATATTATGCAAGCAAAACACTGCAAGGGGCCCAGCTCAACTACACAATAACAGAGAAGGAGATGCTTGCAGTGGTATTTGCTTTTGAGAAATTCAGATCATATTTGGTAGAACCAAAAGTAATTGTGGACACAGATCATTATGTCATCAAATACCTGGTTAAGAAGAAGGATTCCAAGCCTAGACTCATTCAATAGGTGCTCTTGCTCCAGAAATTCGATATGGAGATCAGGGATAGAAAGGGAACTGAGAATCAGGTGGCAGACTATCTCTCCAGACTGGAACAGGATAGTGCAGAGGCAGAAGAAATTAATGAGAAATTCTCAGATGAATAACTCTTCCTCATGTCCCTAGCTGGTGTGCCATGGTATGCTGACTATGTAAACTACCTGGTGAGTGGACTGCTCCTAATAGATTTAAAGTCACAACAGAAGAAGAAATTTTTGCACGATGTGAATTCATATTACTGAGATGAACCATACCTCTTCAAGTAGTATGCTGACCAGATGATAAAAAGATGCATTCCCAGCGAAGAGATGGAGCAAATCCTACAGCAATGCCATGCTTCAACTTATAGAGGCCACTTTAGAGGAGTGAGGACTGCAAACAAGGTACTGCAGGCAGGGTTCTACTAACCTTCTTTATTCAAGGACTCCTACTCCTTTGTATTGCAATGCGACAGGTGCCAGAGAATAGGAAACATATCTAGAAGACATGAAATGCCACTGAACAACATTCTAAAAGTAGAATTGTTCAATGTATAAGGAATAGATTTCATGGGCCCATTCCCTTCAAGTTTTGGGAACCAATACATCCTAGTAACTGTTGACTACATCTCAAAATGGGTAGAAGCAAGTGTGTCTCCAATTAATGAGGTAAAGGTGGTAACCAGATTTCTGAAGAAGAACATTTTTACAAGGTTTGGAACCCCTAAAGCCATCATCAGCAATGGAGGATCCCACTTCTGCAACAGGCAATTCAGAGCACTGCTGGCCAAATATGGCATAAGGCACAAGGTGGCAACAACATATCATCTACAAACCAGTGGGCAGGCTAAAGTCTCTGGTGCGTACTGTCGTAGGTACACCTAAATTGATACCTTACCTCAAAACTAACTTGTAGTAGTGGGAGTAAGGGTCGATCCCACAGAGACTGGTATTACCTTATGTAATTAGAAAAAGGGGGATTTATAATCGCAAATTAAGTAAAGTAACCAATAATGAAAACAAATAAGAGAGAGTGATTAATGATAAAAATGTTGGTTTCGGTTGATATCCACCATCAAGGGATTGCATTGATCATTGACAACATAATCAATATGTAATTGAATATCTATCATTGGGTTTCTAACCCTGTTCCTCCTTAAGTCTAGTAAATTAATGACAATCGCACTAATTAAACCTAAATTAACAAGCAATCCTTTAGCACATCGGTAAAGCATAGCTTACTAACCGTATGAAGAACTAAAGAAACTAACAGAGCTAAACAAATATAAACACATCGGTTATATCTAATTTAGTTAATTATTCATCATAAGTTCAATGATTTATAATCCAAAATCCTCAAACCTATTTGCCTCATGAATCACAGAATTGAAGACTTTGTTCAAAACATAATTCAGCGGTAGATTAAGACAGATCATATACTAGTAGGCCTCCTAGTAATCATATGAATAATCATTGAGAAGAAGATCAGATGAATAATCAATACTCAATGTATGAAGATCCCTTGAGGTTTCAACCTACCTAAACCAACTAAAAAGAACTAGCCATGTAAGGCCATAAGAAAATCTAAAGACGAATTGAAGAACTTGGATGAAGGATTAAATGAATTCTCTGCTTAATTTCCTCTCTTTTTATAGATTAAATCCTCCAAATCAATGTAGGAGTGTTTCTAGGTCAAATCCCGACCCATCGGGCTTCAATTGGAGTCAAGAAGACCTAAAAATTGTGAATTTAGCAATCTGGTGCGGCAGCGAGCACCGCGGCGCACTACATAGGCGTCGCGGTGCTACATAAATCTTTTGACGAGGTGCCACAACGGCTAGGCTAGCTCTGGCGCACTCTGGATTCTGACGCTCCGGTGCCATGGCGCAGGGCATCAGGCACTGCGGCGCCCGGTGCTCTTGGGCAACAAATGTCGTGGCGCACTAGGGAGCACCGCGGCTCTGAGAAAACTCTAGAATTTGCCAAAGTACCAAAAGTAAAAGTTGTAGCTCTATGTCTCATCTTTCCATATCCACTGGAATCACCTTAATCTAGTCTAAATTGAAGTAGATATTCTAAAATTAGTAACCAAAGGTCAGAATTCATCCTGCTGCACTGTGGTTCTGATTTGCGAGCTCTACAAAGCTATGAAATATCCCAACTTTGACCAAGTGTTCAACATAACAGTTGTAGATAATGGTGTTATCTTCACACCCACTTGAATCACTTTGATTGGAGTTCATAAGAGGGAGATATGCTCAAAACAGTGTTAAAAGGTCTGGAATTGCTGTAATGTAGCATTTTTCCATGAATTTTTTATCTTTTTCTTCTCTTTTCTTCTTTCTTTGTTCCTACAACACAAAACACAAAATTAAGCTAATTCCTAATTATATTTTACTTAAATGAAACAAAAAGTAAGTTTAAAGGTATTAATATCATGCTTAATTAAGATCACATCAGTCTTCAATATAGAACTTAAGAGGATACTAGAGAAAATAGTTGGCCCAACTAGGAAGGATTGGTCTTCAAAGCTGGATGATGCATTGTGGGCCTATAGAACAGCCTATAAAACACTGCTGGGGATGTCACCATACAAGTTGGTGTTTGGTTAGGTTTGTCATCTGCCCGTAGAGCTAGAGCATCGGGCATATTGGGCAGTGAAGGAGTTAAATCTAAATTTAGGAGCTGCGGGTGAGAAAAGAATGCTGCAACTAAATGAGCTGGATGAATTCCGTGGTCAAGCTTATGAGAATACCAAGATATACAAGGAGAAAGTAAAGCAATGTCATGACAAGAAGATATAGTCGAGGGACTTCGAAGTAGGACAGAGATTGCTGCTATACAACTCCAGGTTAACCTTGTTCCCTGGGAAATTAAAATCTTGTTGGTTTGGCCCTTTTCGCATCAGCAAAGTCTTCTCTTTTAGAACTGTTGAACTGGAAGAAGAAAAGGAATGGAGGACATTCAGGGTTGATGGACAACGGATCAAGCACTACCTAGGAGGTGATGTAGACCGCCAGCACACCTCACTCCAATTGCAAGAGGAATGAACAGGGAAAATATTAGGTTGTTGACTCTAAAACAAGCGCTCATGGGAGGCAACCCATGTTTAATTCATTTTTGTTATATTTTACAATTGTTAGGTAGCTTAAATTGTGACTCTAATGTCATTTGTGTTCGTTTCACAGGACAGGGAAAACATTAGGCTGAAGGTCAGCTTTTGCTTTGCTGTAGCAAAAGCGTGTGAAAGCTAGTCTTGGCTTTGTTGTGGCAAAAGCATGTGAAAGCCAGCTTTTGTCACAAGACTTGCTGCAGCAAAATCATAGGGAAGCCAGTTTTTGCCACAGGAATTGCTGCAACAAAAATGCTCAGCCTTGAAGTAAGGAGTCTTCCCTTGATAAAGAAATAATGCTGGGTTGAAGAAACACACGAAGGGACACCCAAAGGCTTGAGCAAAAAAAAAGAGAAGTTGTCAAAAAAAGAGAGGAAAAAGGGGGCAGGAAAACCTTGAGAATCTCATAAGTCACGTCCACCCCCTTATTTCACCCAACTCAATCTGGTGTACCCAACAGCCTCTGCAAGTCTCTCTCAACCCCATTGCATCCCGAGTGCTCTATTGTGCTCTCATCCCCTTCGCATCCGGAGCATTCTATTGTGCTCATACCCTTCACATCTTGGAACCCCCTTGCACGAGAGAGGACCTGCATCTTCAAGGATATCCATAAGCCAACAATGTCGAGGGTCAAGACCGAAGCACGGAAGGCAAGAAAGATGCAGAAGTTTACCTCCAAAGAAAACAAGAGGCGACACGATGAAGAAACCGTTTAGTGAAATTTTTGTGTAGAGAAAGGCTTCACCTTTACCACGCTTGAAGATCTGGGTTTGCCAATGTCTGTGGCAGTAGTGGTGAAGCAACAAGGATGGGAGACCTTCGTCACTCACCCTAAGCCTGCCCTTATGCCTTTGGTAAGAGAGTTCTATGCCAACTTCACACAAAATGCCAAGGAATAGGTTAGAGTCAGGGAGACCCGGGTGTTATTCTACCAAGCCACTATCAACAAAGCCTATAAATTGCCTGATGAGGACGATGACTATGAAGCACATTTAGAGGCTCTACAAGACCACGATTGGCAAGCAATGTTGGCCTGGGTATGCATCCCAAGCACCACCTAGGACATATCTTCCCAGGGTGCTACTACCATCAATCAAGCTTTCTTAGTACCTACGGCAAAGGTTTGGTATCATTTTCTAAAGACTTACCTTTAGCTCTCCACTCACGGGCAGACGGTGAGAAGAGATAGGGTGGCTATAGTCGATGCCATTATTTTGGGCAGGACTATTAATGTAGGCAGGGTCATCAATGAGCAAATTAGAGTGTGTGCCAGCTGCAAAAAGGGAAGTCTACTCTTCCCTTCCCTCATTACCCTACTGTGCCAGGACAGCAAGGTGCCCATCTTAATCGATGAGGAGACACTAAGGGGGCCAGCCCCATTAACACTAAAACCATAGCTCGAATTGTCCAAGAAAAAGGTGAACCAGATCCACCAGTTGCTACAAAATCCCCACCACACTCTGAAGGCCAAGCTGCCTCCACCTCTGCCCCTCATCCGGCTGATAAGACCTTACACCTATTGCTGCAGTAGCAAACCACCATCTTACAACAGCAAGCTCTACTCCTCAAATACCAGTACATCTTCTGGTAGTACCAACAACAGAGGGATATTGCCCTCCAAAAAATGCTCGAGCAAAATTTTATGCAATTCTTCCCCTTTCCAGACTTCCCCTCGGACCTACTGCACTACACAACTGGAAAAGAACAGCGAGGCCCAGAGCCTCAGTCTAAAGAGGGCCAAGAGTCCCAAGACTCTTCCCATAGCCACGAGCAGCAGCCATGCCCACTGAGGACTCATTAGGAAAATGAGTCCTCAGAGGATGACGAGCCACTTACAACGAGGGCAGCAACCATGCAGAAAGGGAAGGCCAAACTCCAAAGTCCACAAAGATCAACTCAACAAAGGAGTGGGTTCCGTAGCGCCTCAAAGTCTTAAGGGGGTCAATGCCACTAGGGTGCTGCAGCATCCCTGGAAGCACCCTCAGGAAGTCCCCTTACCTTCTATTTCCTTTTTTCTATTTTAATATTTTCACTCTGCTTTGCATGCTGCTGTTCCTATTTTAGTATTTTGCCTCTTTTATGGGTTTGGCAATATAATCAGCAGTCAGTACACTACTCATCTTTAAGTTTGGGGGGTGAAACTAGTGTTGCTTTAGTGTTTGATGTGGCTTTTGCTGTGCTGAGGGGTGGAATTAGTGTTACTTTAGTAATTGCTTTAGTGTTTGTTGTGGCATTTGCTGTGCATTGACTGAGTGAGTATGTTTCAATTTGTACTAGTTCTGGTGTGAGTTCCTGTTTGATTGTGTTTGAATGTGGGTTTACATCTGATGTGTAGTTAACTTTAGCAATTAGGGAATTCTTACAATTACTTTTTGTTTTACATAAAAAAAAAGGAAAAAAGAAGAAGAAGAGATATGAGTCTTTCATGTGTATTTCATGCCTGCTGTTAGTTCCAGGAAACTCCATGATGAAGATTTGGAACTTCACTGATAGCCAAAATAGGAACTCTACATGTCAACCCCATACAACCAGAACCTTCCTCTAATGAACACGGGACAATGGTCAGTTTTAGCAAGAGAAATTTGGTGATTTTTCAGGAATTGGGCCTAAGTTTTTAGAGTTAATGTTGAGAGTCTCCTGCTGAATTACAAAAAGAGCCATGGGCTATGGTCAAAAAGGTTTAAGTTTGGGGGAAAGAGAAGAAAAAGAGAGAAATTTTTCCACTCCAATGCCTCTGTTGTTCCTTAGTAACTAGGGGTATTCATGAGTCCCATGTGTACTTTTATGTAAAATAGGGACATAGAGGTATGAGTAGGATTCTGCTTAAGGGTGATAATGCTGAGTAACCGGGTGCCTTCATCTCACATGTTGGCATTTGCGTCTAAAGGCACTAATGACCTTTGCTGGAATAATAATAATTAATTAAAATAAATAGATATATATGTACAAAAGAATAAAAAAAAGTTAAAAATCAGTGAGCTACGCCATCTTATTTGCCCTGGCTGTGCCTATGAAGTATGCCAACTTGTCCTGATTAAGGAAACTCGATATATTAGCATGGGAATCATAGGACGTTCACCGATCTTGACCCAAGTGGCTTTTGGAAAAACTGTCCATATCACACACATAACTTCGAAGAAGGTTCTGGTTGAGACTGGAAAAAAAAGGAAGAAGGCATATGGTATTCCCTATATGGAAACAAACCTGAGAGTTGAGCGCTAGCAGTAGGACCACATGGAACTATACGGGGGAAAGGAGCTAGAGCTTAATAGAAGAGGTGTAGTGGATAGAGTAAATTGATTGAGGATAAGCAACCCTTTAAGTTTGGGGGGAATTGATAACTCTAATTTAATAGTGTTTCTCTATGTTTTTCTGAGGATATTTATTATGCATTTTGATTTATTAGCATTCATGCCTCTAATTTAATAGAATATTTTGCCTTCCATGGATACAAGATCACCCATTCCGTTTGCTGTGACAATTCAGTATACATGCGCGGCAATTAAGGCAGCAAACCGAGTGATGTTGGGTGATCTTGGTCATTTTTAATATGATGCATATGATGGGAAGCTTACCTTTTGTGATATGGTGCAGGTGGAAAAGAGTCAGAGCTGTGTAGCAGGAGCGGCCACTACCTAACAAGGGAAAATGAGTTCTCAACTGACACAACAGACTGCTAGAGGTACAGTAACTGCCTCCACTACTAGAAGTGGAGAGAAAGATGTTGACAGAGGTGATGGTCAAAAAGCAGGGAGAATTTCAGCAAACCAGGCCACTTTAATGGGACCACAAGGCTTGCCTATAAAAGGGGAAAGCAGAAAGCACAGAAAAGGAGGAGAGACACGGGGAATAGAGGAAAAAACAAAAGAGGAAACCTAGAAATCCCTGATGGGAGTGGGCTGTGAAGATACACTCTATCCGAGGACGAACCAACCTTGCATGGTGAAGCACTAGAACGAGGAAGAGAACTGCTGCTGACGATTCCCTTCATCTCTTTTTGTGTTTTCATTGTTTAGCTAGAAACTACATTTCTTTTCATATAGTTGTATTACGCTTCATTGCATTCTGGTTATTCTAATGCTTGTAGTCAGTTTGGATATAAGGCTGGGCTAATTTTCTAGCTAAGGTTGTAGACGGGTTGCAATGAACACATGCACATTTTAATTTGTAAATGATTTTGTTGCAGCAATGCTGTGTCATTCAACTGTGTTTGTATATCTTAACTTCTCCTGCTAACTGAAATTAGATAGAGGAAGGCTGAGGCTAGCATTAACCTGGAAATGTGATGGAGGCTGGAAAAGAGTTGGATGTATGGGTATAACTAATATAGGAATGTATGGTTGTCCCATTTGACCCAAAAGTTGGGGCTTTAAGTACAACTCTGGGGTTGGGATTGATGCAGGAATGCATGTCCAAACCTCAAGAGTGCATGGAATGGTAGTCTGGAAAGACCCCATTCAAGAGTAGACTAGGCACTGAAGCAACTGCTATAGCAATTTCTAGAGCAAAATGAGTGCAGAAGTTTATGGCAACCCTGAAGCAACCCTAGTTAACTTAATATCTTCTTCTTCATAACTTAGAGTCTCTTAACTTAATTTAAGCCCTGTCTAGTTTGTTTAATCTTAATTTCTGCTGAACATTAAATCTTGTGAATCAATATAATTTTACTATAGCATTTCACGAGTCAAAGCATCCTATACTAGTTTCTAGTACACTCCTCGTGGGACGATACTCACTCATCATTATATTACTTGGTCATGACACGTGCACTTGCGTTTTGACATTGTATATATACTTTGCAACCAACAGGAGGACCCCTTGATAATTTATTTAAGCAAAAACAACTTTTATAACATTAGAATTTTGTCTAAGTGAGGGAAAAGAAAAAAAAGCAAAGTAGAGTAGGAAAAAGAGAGAAAGAGAAGAAAAAAGAGGAAGGAAAAAGAAGGATAAGTCTAGAGGACCAAGTACTCAAGGTAAGTTAGATCAATCTCTACTTGAATCCATCTTTTATCTTTATCCTCGGGATTCAAAACTCACCCTCCTTCTCTTATTCAAGCTACTGGAAAAGCTAAGGGAAGGGAGGAAACTTGCCACTTCCTTCAAGAGAAAACAAGAAAAAGAATTCATTAAGTGAGCTAAGGAGATCTTTATATGCGATTTTGATATTAAAACTTTGATGAAATTTACAATATTTGCTACTTTGATGATTGGCATAAATGTTGCTATATCATGTTACATGTTGATCTTACATGTGATGGATATGTTGTATACTTTGGTTGGTGTGGAAAGTTTTGTAAAGATATGGCTATGGATGGAAAAAATTTTAGGGCCTTTATGCTACTATTATGTATATTTCAATGTGCTGAAAAATTGATGGAATATAAGTTGATTGATAAGATGAGTATGGCCTTAAACACTTAGAAGAAGACCATGAGAAATTTCTGTTGGAAAACACCCTTAATAATACATGATTTGATTTCTATTTTCTTGAGAAGTAGATGATAGAATATGTTAAATTAAGTGTAAGGAATCTAATTAAAATGTTGAAATGAGTAACTTATGGTTATATGTAAATTAGGAAGAAAATGGAAGAGGACGTAATAAAAGGATGAACTAAAATCTTAGGAAGGATTTGCTTAAAAAACTAGAATCACTCAATTTGGATTGGATATGAGGGAGATATGGTCAGATTAGTAGGTAGTGGTCAGAAACTAGCTAACCAGGGAAGAATCTATTTGGTGAGCTTTTGTGTTTGAATTTTTGGGCAAAATATATCAAGAATTAAAAAAAAATTGTTAACATAATAAATATAGATATATGTCTCACAGATTTTGAGCCAACGGAATCACTCTATTTGGAGTCAATAAGAGGGAGATATGGTTAAATTGGTAAGAAGAGATCAGAACCTACCGGGGAAGAAATAACATTGACCTTGAGGGTGTAATAACACCAAAAATTGTTATGATTTCATTAAAATTTTCAACATAATAAATTTATAGAATTGTCTTATCTTTAAATGGACACCAAGATTACCTCAAATAGAGTTAAAATGAGAAAGTTATACTCTAATTATTGAGAGAAGGCCAGGCCATGTTCGGTGCAAGTAAGGGCTTTTTGAAGCCTAGAGCATGACTGTGTTATAGAAAATAGCCAAGCCATATTACAAGACACGGCTAGGTGGTGTTAGGAGCTGGTAAAGCTTATTTTCAACATTTTTCTACTCTAAATGAACCTCATTAACATAGAGTAATAATAGAAACCAAATTGGAGAAGAATACCCTATAAAATTTGTGAGAAGATGTGTTGCAAATGATATAAGTAAGAGGAAAGTAACTAGAGGCCAAGTATAAAGAAGATGAAAAGATGAACATAATATTTAAGAAAGAAGAAGAATCTTATAAATAAAAATAATAAATGACTAATGTATGCCTTATCCATTGCCATTGCATGAATTCCTTACCATCTTAAGTGTGTAATTTTGACATGAGAATATTTTATAAAGTAATATTCGAAAATGATTATGATCATGACATGATTGCATTTTACCAATGATTATGGTTTGATGATAAATTATGGTATGTGAGTATAATGAACATATTTGTTATTGAAATCCTATTTTTGGCTATTAATGTGAAAAAAAGTACGGTCACATGGCGGTCTGTGTGATGCACCAGTAGGGGATACCCTACTCACGACTATGACTATTATAATAAGAAAAGAAAGAGAAAGTGTGCCATGTTGGACGGAGTGAGAAAATCTCATACCAGAGAGTAAAAAGTACTCTCCCTAACCTGGGTAGTTTGATATGAAAATAAGTTGATAGCCATCATATGATATTCTAAAAATAGTTATTCATGCCATACATGTCATTACTGTATGATTTTCTTGTGCATAGATAAAGTGCATTCATATGACCTAAGATATTTTTTGTAGCTTATACAGATGAACATAACATAGTAAGCTATATTGAAGATAATTATAATTTATTGTTGAACCTACTGGGATTTAATTCTCACTATATTTATATATCATGTTCAGAAGACTAAATATGCAAATATTCTCTATGATCGACTTTTAGCATACGTTGGGTCGAGTTGGCTAAGATCTCTGTGAAGGTTCAACAACCCACACTTGTATCTTTAGAATTGGTCATTATAGATGAATAAGATGTAGACATATATGAGTTTGGTTTTTGTACAGACGTTTTTAATTAATGATGTTTATGTGAACCTAGAATTGTATCAGTGTTAATGGTATACCATAAACCTTAATTATGCTTGGTTAATTTAATTGAATGTTCTTTTGAGTAAAATAGTTATAATTAAAGAGATAATGACTTCATGGGATTTTACAAATATATATATGTATATATATATGTATATATATATATATATATATATATATATATGTATATGTATATGTATATATATACATATACATATATATATATATATATATATACATCTGTATATATGTGAAAGAAAAGAAAAAAATGTTGTTACACATGCATTCCTAGCTATATATCAAAAACTTTTTGTTTACCGTGAATTCTTGTCAATTTTCTGTTTTGTGGGTAGATAGAACCATTAAAAAGTAATTACCAGTGTAGTCAAATTTTACCATTTCTTTTTGTCTATTACATTTATAAAGCCCAATTAAATATGCAATGTCCTTGTCTCGCCACCTTTCTTTTGTCTTTTTTTGTTATGGGTGTAGGGGAGCTATCTATGATCAAGTCTCAACTATGTAACTTGTGTGCTCAAGGAAATAAGCTTTGATGTTTACTTTCAGGATGCAAATTGTGGCAACACTCTCTTGATCTCTCTAGAAGAGCTAGTTAAAGATGGATTGTTGGAGAAGGATGAGCTTGCAAACCCAATGTGAGAAATTTTTATGTATGTGAGAAATGAATTTTTACCTCCTTTTTTGTTATTTATGTTTGACTTTCTTGTTATTAAAATTAAATACATGCAATGATGCTGAGAGAGTGAATTTTTCACTTGTTGCTGACCTTAAGGATCCTTTGTGTCATGGCCCCAAATGATGGAACACATGATCGGCACGGCATAAGGGTTTCCCCCTAGCCGCAAGCCTAACGCATAGCACATACAAACATCTAGCACACAATCCAGAGTACATAATAAATATAACTGGCCACATATGCCACATCCAATATAAGAAAATACTATATATATATATATATATATATATATATCTCATGAATCCAACATTCGTGATTCAACATGGCCCATGGCCTCATAATACAAACATCATTGTAAAACATAAAACCATTTTCCAAACAACACATCAAAATACGCAAGAAGCGAGGATCCTGCCTGTAAGTTCATGGAGATACACTAGACATAAACTAAATTAGACATTCAGTACAAAAGCGCCTTGCCCAAACTAGGGCTCACCAACGCTATATTCAGTCTCCTACGGAGCTGTAGCTGGATCAAAGTCTCTTTGACTATCTGTGGGAAGGAAACAGAAGAGGGGTGAGACCACATCTCAGTGAATGGGTAAATCATACTATAACAGAAACAGGGCAAACCAAGCACGAATATTTTGCAATGAGTTTAATAATTGAAATCAAAGTGTAAAGATAATAATAGAAACATTAAGCATTTAACCATAATTTATTGAAAGAAAAGCTAAACAGTTCAAATGTATGTTCAAAAGATAAAACATGATTAAATCAGTAACCGTATAGCAAATCAATTATGCATGGTAAGTAATAAATGAAGTTATTTATGCAATAATAATGATGAATGAGATTGTTTAGAAATATTTAATCTTTAAGAAAAATGCACTAGTCTATTGGAGTTCTTTCCTAACAGATCTATCATCTTTCCCAAGCACATAGCAAGGGGAGGGTAATCACTGTAGGCGTTGACATAAGTCCACCCTAAATTCCCCAAGCACATAGCAATGGGTATGGCAATCACTGTAGGCGTTGACATAAGTCCACCCTAAATTCTGTGACTTAGGCGGTCATAAGCCCGTCACAATATCCTAGGCCGAAGCCTTCGCATGACCATGGTGCACTAGGACTAGCACTACCTGCGGCTAGCTAACAGTGATCTAAAAGGGTTCCTCCAATAGAAAACATTTGAAAATATGCTATTCAAAGAGTTTAAAGTAAAACATTTCAATAAAGCTATAATTCTCCATCTAGCTCTTTTCATGCATAAAACTTTGTTCTAAAATATGCCTCATCCATGGATTCCCATGGAGACCTTTATCACCATAAACTTTCCCTTTTAAACATAAATCGTCCGTAGACGTCGCATAGATGTTCGCATGCATCAAATCATTTCATGGCTAACTTAGTTCATTTCTATGACTAAGTTCGCATTTCTATAAATCTAGCTCAAATGGAGAATTATCAGTCTAGATGCTTGCCCTGCATACCTAGGGTTCAACTAGGGTTGAAATTTATAGTTTCTAACATGGTTGGAACATATTGGTTTTCAAAGCGGTAAAACAATTTAGCATACATTCCAACTAGTTAAAATCATACAAGAGAGTTATAAACCGAATTCGTAAAACATGCGCTATAGTATGAAAAACCCACTCACCTTACTAGGAGTCAAACAACGAGAATTTTACCTCGTGGTGGCTCAACAACCTAGAAAACATAGACACAACATGAGAATTTGATACACTCTAAATGTCACTATTCATGCCAAAAACACTATTCACGCCGACCAACTAACCCTAAACCTAAAAACCTTATATTCTAGCATAGAAATTAATTCTAAGACTATTTATGGAAAGAATTTCGGAAGAATGAAGCTTAAAACGTGATTGGACGGAGTTTTACCTTGGAGGTTACTGTTCATGCGATTTTTCAGCGACTTTCCGACGCTTTTCCGGCGAAACTGATCGGTGGGGTTTGTAGTTCTCCTTCCCACGAGTCCAATGGTACCTTGGTAGCTCGAATCGGTTGGCTGGATGTTGAGATATCTTAGAGAGAATGTAGAGAAAATTTTAGAGAGAGAGAGAGAGGGAGTCAGATACAGGAGAAAATGAAGAAGAAGGGAGGGGGAAGTTGGAGAAAAACGCAGAAACAGCCCGAAGCACGACCTGGCCGTGTTCTGGAGCATGTCCATGCTTCGGGGCTACAGTTCACCATGTTTTGGCCAAATTTGACAAAACATCCAAACTAAAAGTTGTAGCCCTTTCTCTTAACTTTCAGCAGCCACTTGAATCACCTAATTTAGAGTTCATATGAAAGCGTTATGAATAAAATAGTGAACAAAGGTCCAGACCACACTATGCTTCGGTTTTTGCCTCTTATCACTATAATATTCACAGAATTAGCAAAATTTCCCAACATAAACATTGTAGATATATGTCTTATCTTTTAACAGAAATTAGAATCACTTAATTTATATTTTATATGAGAGAGTTATGCTTATAAGAGTGAAGAAAGGTCAAAAGAAAGGTCAGAAACACTCTAAAATTTTACATTGTTCTCAACTTTCTTTGTTTCAAATGATTTGTACTTAACCTTCAAAGGTTTTATTAGCTGAGGTTTATTATGCTTTGATAGCTAAAGTAAGTTATCTAAAGCATCACTACTGCTAGTATTCTTTATAAAATTATTTCATCTGAATGTTTCACTTTCCTATAAGACATGCAAGTGCTACCTCTTGTACCTCCTGGGAAAAAGGCTAACGAAGAGGGATCCACTTACTCAGTCGAGGTTACAAAATATTTTAATTAAGCCTAATTGCTTAGCTCTATATTAGAACTTTTTATTGACAAGGTTACAAAATATTTTTAATTAAGCCTAATTGCCTAGTTCTATATTAGAACTTTTTATTGACCGTGAATTCTTGTCAGTTTTCTGTTTAGTGGGTAGATAGAACCAATAGAAAGTGTTTACCAGAGTAGTCAAATTTTACCATTAGTTTCTGTATAGTATTCTTTTGTTGTGACACTAGCATTACTCTATTTTCTTTACACCACTAAACTAATGTCATACTTTATTTTAATTTTCTCTTGTTGAAAATTTTTAATAGGCTACAGAGAGGCTCATTTCAAGTGAAGCGGGAGCTTAAAATGCAACTCGAGACCTTTCATAGGAACCCTCACATATCAAGTAAGACACTAAATTATTTGCTTTTCTCTTCTTCTTTTTAATTCATGCTTTCCTTAGTGCTTGGAATACATGCTTTTGCTTAGACATGGTACATTGCAAATAATAATTGGCATTATTTTGGTTTGATGTAACTTATGTATGACAATGACTTGAGAACTTATATTTATGACCTAAAAATAATTTAATTTATTTTGCTTTAAATATATAATGTTTATTAAGTTATATTTGTTATATTTGATGAACCTTATTTATATTATTTAACTTTCTAAATATATTGTAATTAAATCAAGTAAAATGTCCATTTTTTATATTATTTACCTTTATATTGCAACCAAATCAAGTAACATGTCCATGGCTTATATTTTTTTACTTTCTTATATGTTATATTTTAATTTAAAGAAATTATTTTGTTAATTATATATATTTTTTATAATTTATAATTTATACCAATGTATAAAATAATCAAAAAAATTATATTAAAATTGATTTTAAATCGTTATATATGTAATTCTATCTTAAGGGTAATTTTGTCATTTTATATCATTTATATCATATACTGTCATTATCTGTTCTACCCCAAACACAAGATAAGATAACATAGTGCTATCTGAAAAATTATCTGGTGTGCATCAAACACTAGATAGGATAAGAACTTATAAGACCAATCTCCTATTCTACTTTTATCCAATTTGCTATCCTATCTCCCTTTATCCTATCCTAACCACCAAACTAGCCCTTAAGGTTCCCTACGGCTATCCTTTCCTAAATTCTGGAATCTCATTTACTAACACACTTAATTGATTTTTTTTCCATTAATATAATCCATGTTTAAATTTACAATTCTACGTAAAAGTTGTTAAAGTGTTCCTTTCTGTCGAATATATTCATTTAGATTTATACATTTTTTAAGTTTCTACTTACCATAACTTGTATTAGTCTTTATATATATATATATCCTCTATGCATGTTGAGTTTAATTTCATTCCATTATCTCTAGTTAGAGATTTCGGCCATATGTAAAAAAATACTTTGTTCCACTAATTTATCATATAATTCTTTCTTATAAGTTCCATTATATCTATTTGATTAATCTTGTTTGTTACAATTTTAACCCCTTTATACTTAATTCATCTTGGACTTTAATCATTACTTAATCTTTAAGATTAACAACTAGCAAGAAGTTGGCCTTATTCTAAAATTACTAAGGAAATAATTTACTATTCACTTCATAAGTGTTATTATTCATTCGGTCACTTTTACTATTCATTTGGTAATTTGCTCTGCTTTCATCACTTACCTTAGCATTTTTAGATCTTCTTTAACCTTTGTTCTTTTATTAACATTACCTCATCACAATTTCTTATAGTTTAGTACTAATGCACCTAATGTTCTTATTCATTTCCTAAACTAAATTTCGTATAATGCTAGGTCAAGAATCATGAATACAATTAAGTATGTAAATTTCTCATTTTTGGCCCACTTAAGGTGACATGATGAAATTTCCCTAAATAAGGAGAGAATTTAACTAGCTCTTCAAATTTAGCAATGTAATTGTGTATTGTTAGGCTTCCTTATTGGAGTTAGAAGAACTCAATTTCTTGCTCTGCTCCTACAATCCTGTGGAAAGATTTATCAAAGAAGGCATCCTAAATATTTACCAAATGATGTGCCCACCTTGATGAATCAGAAATTCCCTAGCTTTCTTCCATCAATACTCTATTTCATCCTTTAACATATAGGTAATGAAAAAAACTCTTTGCTCATCAGTACAGTTTAACACTTCAAAAATATTTTCTAAATCCCTTAGCCATCTCTTAGCAGCCACTTGGTCATAACTACCAAAAAATAAATGGGGTCTAGCTCTCATAAATTCTGACCACTCGCATTCATTCCCTATTTCTCTAGGATTTCCCCCATTCTCACCATTAGTGTTATTACTCTAAAGATGTTAGAGAATTTGATTAGTGGTAGAGACCTAGTCTCGAACAGCTGAGGTTAAGTCATGTATGGTTACTTTCATAGTATTATTGGAGTGGTACCATATTCTATTGTATTTGAAAAAAATTAAGTCACTATTAAGGTGATCAAACCTAATAGTAAATTATAAACATTCAACAGTAGCTATAACACCACTCAAGCATACAGATAGGAAACACTAGTAATTTCTTATATGTACATATATATATGTACCCTACATAACATAACCACATATTTCAAGACACTCTTATATCGATTTAGATAGCCATCCATCCTTGGCCATCTAGGATTCACCTACTCTGAAACTAACTTTGTCATGAATCCTTTTTCTTTGTAAGATTTTTTTATGTATATATTTATGATTCATTTATCCGGAGGTTATTGCTTTTCTTTATACAACACTTGAGTGCTTTAATAGTGTTATCCAAACAACGAAATTAAACATATACAATCTTACACAAAGTACATAAAAGATACAAGGCTTTCATTAATATTATATTAGTATTTGCAACAATGGTTTATCACTCTACAAGGGTGCTCACTGTTACTACCAGTAATACAAAAGCAAGAGGGTACTTGATTAACATTCAAAATAATATACAGTCAGGTACTACATTAGTATTGTTATATGGTACTACATGCATATCTAGTCCTTAATAAGATGCTCCTCTAGATCAAAAGGACAAAGAGGTGACACATACATAAGTACCTCCAATAGGTTCACTACAAACACGTCTAAGATAATAGAGATGTGCCCCAGATAAGGTAGCTCCACCTATTGTATCTCTAGCATCAATGATAGGAATATTAAAGGCATTTTACCTATTCTGATATGAATACAACATGAAAAATAGTTGTAAGAACCAGAGTTCTCGATAGGTTTAATGCTAATATCATACAATATTTTTAAATCATGTCATGTTATGTCCAGTTGTATATAATACAGGGTATAAATAGATAGTCATGTAAGCTAGGTGCACAACTAATGTATGTGTAAAAAAAAACTCATGACAAGCATAATGCACATGTAATAAATATCTTTTGGTAGATAATTCTATTTCTTGATAATTATTTACTCCACTCTATTTAGTCTCTATAATCTAGTACTGTGAGCCATTCCCCCCACTACTCACATCACACTGCTACTAGGTAAGTGTGAGTTATCCCCCAACTACTCAAACCTAAATGAGCCATGCTCCATCCAAACATGGTCAAAAACTAATTCAATATTTTTCTTTATATTCGTGAATAGGGCGTTCCCTATTTGATATAGACATGGAAACCATGTGACCATTTCTCTCTTCTCATATATCATTTGTAACAACTTCATTGTTATATATATATATATATATATATATATATATATATATATATATATATTTGTAAAATCCCATAAAGTCGTTAACTCTTTACTTCTAACTATTTAACTCCGAATAACATTCAATTAAATTAACCAAGCATAATTAAGGTTTATAGTATAGTAATAACAATGATACAATTCTGGGTTCACATACACATCATTAATTAAAAACATCAGTGGAAAAATCAAACACATATAAGTACACATCTTATTCATCCCTATTGACCAATTACGGGGATACAGGTGCCGGTGGTTGCACCTTCACCGAGATCTTAGCCAACTTGACCAAACGTACGCTAAAAGCCGGTCATAGAGAATATATGCATATTTAGTCTTTTGAATATGATATGAAAATATAGTGAGAATTAAATCCTAGTAGGTTCAACAATAAATTATAATTATCATCAATATAGCTCATCATGTCATGTTCATCTGTATAAGCTATAACAATTACCTTAGGCCACATGAATGCACTTTACCTATGCACAAGAAAATCGTATAGTAATGACATGGATGGCATGAATAACTATTATCAGAATATCATATAATGGCTATCAACTTATTCTCATATTAAGTTACTCCGGTGAGGGTGAGTATTTTCTACTCTCCGGTACGGGCTTTCCTCGCTCCGTTCGACATGGCACACTTTCTTTTTCTTTTCTAATTATTATAATCATAGCAGTGAGTAGGGCGTCCCTTACAGGTGCACCACATGGACCGCTATCTGACTGTGCTTGTCTCTTTTCTTTTATGTTATTTTGACATTAATAGCCAAAATATGATTTCAATAACAAGTATGTTCATTCTGAACATATGCCATATTTTAACATCAAAGCATAATCATTATCAAAAATCATTGGTAAAATGCAATCATGTTATAATCATTTTCAAATATCACTTTATAAAATATTTACATGTCAAAATTACACACTTAAAATGGTAAGAAGTTCATTCAATGACAATGGCTAGGGTATACACTAGTCATTTATTATTTTTATTTATAAGATTCTTTTTCTTTCTTAAATATTATTTTTATCTCTTAATTTTCTTTATGCTTGGCCTCTAGTCACTTTTCTCCTACTTATATCATTTTCAACACATGTTCTCGCAAATTTAATACATCATTCTTCTTTAATTTGGTTGTACTCAAGGTATCCTATAACACGACTTAACCATTTCCTATAAAATAGCCATGCTTTAGACTTCAAAATTACCTTTCCAGCACTGAATACAGCCTGGCCGTGCCTTAGAACACGACTATGCTCTATGTTGTGTTATTCCTTGATGCAGGTTTTCGTCTTGCTAACATTCTCTCACTAATCAGAGTATAAATCCCTCATTTTAACTCTGACTTAGGTGATCTTAGTGTCCATTTAAAGATAAAACAATTCTCTAAAACTATTATGTTGAACATTTTAGCAAACTCTTAAGGAATCTTGGTGATATTACTCCATCAATTTAAACATTAGTTCTTCTTGGGTAGGTTCTGACCTCTACTTACTAATCGGAACATATCTATCTCATACGAACTCCAAATTAAGTGATTCTAGTGGCTAAAATTCCATGAGACAATATATATATATATATATATTATGTTAACCAACTATTTTAATTCCCTACAAAATATTCCCAAAAATTCAAACACATAAGCTTTCCTAACAGATTCTTCCCTGGTTAACCATTTTCTGACCACTGCTTACAAATATGACCATATCTACCTCATATGGACTCCAAATTGAGTGATTCCAGTAGATAAAAATTTCTGCAACATATATCTATACTTTTCATGTTAACTATATCTTTTAAGTCCTGACCGATTCTTCCCAGAATTTAAAAAATAGAAGCTTCCCTAGTTACTCCAAAATCGAGTTTCCTAACCAAATATTTTCTAAGGTTTTAGTTCAACATTTTATTATGTCCTCTTCCATTTTCTTCTTAATTTATATCTAATAATATTCCATCAATTTTTCACCATATTCAAATATACAAAATAGTAGCATAAAAATCTTAAAATTTTGCCACCCATAGCCATACCTATGAAGAACTTTTCACACCATCCTAAGTATTCAAACATACATCACATACAAGATCAACATGTCACATGATATATCAACATCCATGGCCAATCATCAAGGTAACAAATATAGTAAATTTCATCAAAGTTCTAGGGTTAAAATTCTATATAAATGTTTCTAATTTCAAAGCTTTTCTAAAAAAAAGTATTGTTAAACCTACCTAATGATCTCCCTAGCTCACTTAGTGAATTCTTTTTCTTGTTTCCTCTTGAAGAAAGTGGCAAGATTCCTCCCTTCCCTTAACTTTTCTAGCAGCTTGAATAAGAGAAGGAGGGTGAGTTTTAAACCCCAAGGATGAAGAGAAAAGATGGATTCAAGTGGAGATTAAGCTAACTTACCTTGAGTACTTAGTCCTCTAGGATTTTCCTTCTTTTTCCTTCCTTTTTTCTCTTCTTTCTCTCTCTTTTCCTCACTTTACCTTGCTTCTATTTTTTCTCTCCCTCACTTGGACGAAACTCTAATGTTATATGGGTGGTTCTTGCGTAAATAAACTATCAAGTCATCCTCTTCTCATAATCATAGGTCTACCTTATCACAATTAGGATGCACTTTGTTGTTTTTTGGGGAAAGACAACTCATGTTCTTGTCTTCCTCTCCCTTAGTCAAGATATTCATAGAAAAAGAAGAGTTGTATTTTGAAAATCATGATAAAATGTTCTTAAGATAAGGGATAAGGTCCCTTTGATTTAGGGATTCATTTCCTTTTTCTTTTGTCTCACACAAGTATGATATGTTGCCTTTCTAAGTGGCAAGTTTCTAGCCCTTGAATCTCCCTTGCTTGGCTGAAATTATTTGTGTAGGATAGAGATGTTTTTTCCCAATACCATGTATTATTATACCACTTGCTAAAATTATGAGTGTAGGATATAGATATTATCGCACCACTTGCTAAATTTTTGTCTTAATGCCATGTGACCTAATCTTTACTACACTATTATTTCATCACATGATTCTTATTTTTCCCTCTTGGATTTGGGGTTATTCTTGCCCATTTCCTTTGCTTTGGCTAAAATTCTACATCTCATGGGCTTGGTCATATTTTAATGATTTTTGGGCTATTGGTCCAACTTCTATATCCTAGTCTAAGTCTATGCTATTTCTCTTGCGTGGGCTATTCAATTGGCTTGCTAGAAACTCATGTGAAGTCGAAGAACAAACTCTATGAAGTATCCATAGGTGAAGGCCCAATGTATGGGTGGAGATGTTAAACTTAGTAACTCTAGCTCTTAAATTAGGAAAAATTACCCTAATTCAATCTTCTTGAACTTTTAAAATCTTTACTTACTTCCAAAAAATTTTATCTTCCTTACCCAAGAATTTTTCCTCTTTTTAAAATGTTATTTCTAATTTTTTCTATTAGATTTTATCTCTTTACCTATTCCGTTAATGTTAGAAACATTTTCTATGTATACACATAAGGTGAAGAATTTCTAAAGCTTATATTTTCTTAGATATCAAAAAGAATTGTTTAATAAGTTTTATTTCCTTAAATATTTATGTGCATCTACTAATAAAAGAAACGAAATTAGGGATGTTACATTTCTCTCCCCTTAAAAGAAATTTTGTCCTCAAAATTTCAGAAATTACCTAATGAGAACAATTGCGGATATTTTTTTCTCATAACTTCTTCCAGCTCCCAAGTTGATACTTCCAGAGTCAAACCATCCTATAACACCTTAACCAGGGGAATGGGTTTAGGTAGCCCACAAAAAAGTCCATCGAAATATTGTCTCATTTCCATTTAGGGATCTCAAGAGGTTGTAGAAATCTCACTGGCTTTTGATCCTCTACCTTCACTTTCTCAGAAATTAGACATTTCGCCACAAACTGAGCAATGTCTTTTTTCATCCTTAGGCACCAATACATTCTCTTTAAGTCCTGGTACATTTCAGTAGATCCAGGATGGACTGTGTATTTACTCTAATGCGCTTCCTACAGGATCTTAGTCCTCAACTCTCGTTCTTGAGGAACACAGACCCTTCCTTGATACATGATTACTCAATCTTTCAAAATAGAAAAATCATCCTGATAATCATGATCCCTTAAGTATTAGTCGTGAACTTGAGCCTCTTTGATCTAGGCTCTAAGGTCACACTCTATACTTAACCCATTAATGATTAGCTTCTTTCGGGTAAAAGTATTGTCCCACTTCAAATTTCAAAAATTTTCTAGCATTTGCATCTCATACACCATTATCTAGCCTATGTGTAGATATTTTTGACTTAAGGCATTAGCTACAACATTCACCTTTCCTAGATGATACTTTATCTCAAACTTATAGTCATTGAGGAATTCTACCCATCTTCGTTGCCTCATATGTAACTCCTTCTCGTCAAAAAAGGGCATAAGACTCTTATGATCAATGTATACTTCAAATGTTACTATGTATAAATAGTGTCGTCAAATCTTTAAGGCAAACACTGCCACTACCAATTCAAGATCATGGGTTGGATAGTTTCCTTTGTGGGGTCTCAATTTCCTAGAGGCGTAAGCAACTACTCTCTTGTCTTGCATTAGCACACACCCTAGTTCTTTCTATGAAGCATCACTATACACTTCAAAATGTCTTGTGGGATCTAGAATAATTAAAACAAGAGGAGTGGTAAGTCTTGTCTTTAGCTCCTATAAACTAGCTTCACATTGATCAGTTCATTTGAAAAGACTTCCCTTTCTGGTTAATTTAGTGAATGGCAAGCCTATACGAGAGAAGTTTTGTATAAACCTCCTATAGTATCCTTCCAAACCCAAGAAACTTCTAACTTCTGTAACCATCTTTGGTCTTTCCCACTGAATCACTGCTTCCGTCTTGCTAGGGTCTAGGCTACCCCTCTATTAGAGATGACATGTCCGAGAAACTTCACCTCTGTCAACCAAAATCCACACTTCTCCAATTTGGCATACAACTTTTTCTCTTTCAGCACTTGCAGCATGATTCAGAGATGTCATTCATGTTGTTTCTCACTCTTAGAGTATATTAAGATGTCATCAATGAACACTACCACAAATTGATCTAGGTAAGGTCAAAAAATGCGATTCATGTAATCCATGAAAATTGCAAGTGCATTTGTCAACTCAAAAGGAATTACAAGAAACTCATAGTGCCCATACCTAGTCATGAAAGCTGTTTTTCGTACATCCTCCTCCTTGGTCTCCATCTAATGATATCCTGACCTCAAGTCAATCTTAGAAAAGATGAAGGCTCCCTTTAGTTGATCTAATAAGTTATCTATTCTAGGGAAAGGGTACTTATTTTTTTATAGTCACCTTATTCAGCTGTCTATAGTCTATGTATAGTCTCAAGCTCCTGTCTTTCTTCTTAACAAACAACACAGGAGCTCCCCAAGGTGATACACTTGGTCTAATAATTTCCTTGTCTAACAGTTCCTCCAACTATTTCTTGAATTCATGTAGTTCCTTTGAGGCCATTCTATAAGGTGCAATAGAGATAAGCCTTGTCTCGAGTAAGAAATCAATAGAGAACTTTATCTCTCTCTTGGGAGGTAAGCCTGGAATATCTGATGGAAATACTTTAGGAAACTTGTTGACTATTAGGATTTCATCAAGCTTCGGTTCAATTTCTAAGTTTGATAAATACAAGAGAATGTATCCAAGTACTCTATTCTTTAACTCCCTATTGACTTTATTGGTATTAAGCATCAATAACTACATCTCCTCTTCTAGAGTAGGAGGTAGAAATTCAACGGTCTTGTTGCAACAATTTAGCAAGACCTGATTTATAGACATCTAGTCTAACCCTAGAATGACATCAATACCTTTTAAAGGTAGAAAGTTTTCTCCTAGATAGTGACCTGACAGTCCTTACATACAGAGGAAGTTAATACCCTTTTCTATGTAGGGTTACTACAGATAGCTTATAAGGGGTTTCAGAAATAGGATATTGAAACTTCTTAATACATTCTTCCGATATAAATGAATGACTAGTGCCAAACTCAAACAACACCATAAGAGCAAATCCATAGATGTAGCACGTACCTTGAATTATATCATAAGATCGAGATGCTTCTTGGCCGCTAAGGTTGAAAACCCTTCATTTCACCTGAGGCCTCTGTTTTAGCTGCTTTCCCACTTTATGTGGCCAATTCTTTGCAAAATGACCCTTCTGTCTGTAATTGATGCAGACATCTTGTCCCATATAGTATGGCCTATTACCATATATGCGTCTGCACTTAGTGCACTTGACTAGGACGAGGTCTTATTGGAAAGGTCAGGGACTTACAATCAATGGCCTCTTACCAGCTCCATATCCACTTCTCCTTACGTTCTTGCCAGGGTTGGGAAAATGTTTCTTCCTCTTCCACAAGTTTCCCTTTGCTTCTCGTCTTTCACTACCCTTAAACTTTTCTCTAGAAGTCTAGATTTATTTATCAAGGGTATAAACTCCCTTATTTCCATGGCTATCACCACATTCCTGATCTCTGGGTTCAATCCTGCTTTAAACTTAATAGCCTTCCATGCTTCATTAGGGTTAAACCTCAAGTAAGAGGAGAATTTAGACAACTCCTCAAACTTAATGATGTATTGATCTACTGACATGCTACCCTGTCTAAGTTAGAGACATTTGATCTCCTTCTCAGCCCGTACAGTACTTGAAAAATATTTTTTCAAGAAAATGTTTTTAAACACTTGCCAAGTGATCTACCTCCTCTGGTGTGTTAGCAGTTCTCTGGCCCTTCGCCACTAACACTCAGCTTCATCCTTCAGCATATAAGCAACAAAGATAACCTACTACTCATTAGTACAGCCCATCAACTTAAAGATCTTCTCTAATTTGCTTATCCACCTATCAGCTACTGTTAGGACATAGCGACCTTGGAAAGAAGTTGGTCTGGTTCTCAGGAACTCAGACATGCCATTATTATTTTTGGCCAACCGGTTATTGCATAGTTTTCTCCATAGCAATAACACTGATACAATTCTAGATTCACATACACATCATTAATTTAAAACATCCATGCAAAAATCAAACACATATATGTACACATCTTATTCATCCATATTGACCAATTCCAGGGATATGGATGCGGGTGGTTACACCTTCACTGGGATCTTAGCCAACTTGACCCAACGTACACTAAAAGCAGGTCATAGAGAATATCTTTATATTTAGTCTTTTGAACATGATATGGAAATATAGTGAGAATTAAGTCCCTGTAGGTTCAACAATAAATTATAATTATCATCAATATAGCTCATCATGTCATGTTCATCTGTATAAGCTACAACAATTACCTTAGGTCACATGAATGCAATTTATCTATGCACAAGAAAATCGTACAACAATGACAATGATGGAATTAATAACTATTATCAGACTATCATATAATGGCTATCAACTTATTCTCATATCAAGCTACCCCGGTCAGGGTGAGTATTTTTTACTCTCTAGTACGGTCTTTCCTTGCTCTGTCTGACATGGCACATTTTCTCCTTCTTTTCTCCCTATTATAATCATAGCCATGAGTAAGCCGTCCCCTACAGGTGCACCACACAGACCGTCATGTGATCGTGCTCCTCTCTTTTCTTTTCTTTTATTTTCACATTAATATCCAAAAATATGATTTCAATAACTAGTATATTCATTATGCTCATATACCATAATTTAACATCAAAGCATAATCATTATCAAAAATCATTAGTAAAATGCAATCATGGTGCGTACTATTGCAGGTACACCCAAATTGATACCTTACCTCTCAACTAACTTGTAGTAGTGGCAGTAAGGGTTGATCCCACAGAGACTGATATTACCTTATGTGATTGAGAAAAAAGGGGATTTGATAATTGTAAACAGTAAAGTAAATAATAATGAAAGTAATTAAGAGAGTAATTAATGACAGAGACATTGGTTTCGATCAATATTCACCACCAAGAGATTGTATTGATCACTGAAAATATCATCAATCTTAAACCAAATATCTATCATTGGGATTCTATCCCTGTTCCTCCTTAAGTTTAGTGAATTAATAACAATTATACCAATAAAACCCTAATTGATAAGATATTCTGTAGCACATCTGTAAAATCTAACTTATCAATTGCATGAAGAACGAGAGAAACTGATATAACTAAATAAATATAAGAACATCGATTATATTTAATTTAGTTGATCATTAATCATAGGGTTAATGATTTATAATCCAAAATCCTTAATCCTATTTTCTTCATGAATAAAGTAATGAAAACTTTGTTCAAAAAAAAATTTAGCAGTAGATTAAGATAAACAATATACTAGTAGGCCTCCCTAGCAATAATATGAATAATCATTAAGAAAAGATAAGAGTAGATGAATAATCAATACTCGGTTAAGATTGAATTAATAAAATCAACTCCAAATCTCACAATACATAAGGATCCCTTGAGGTTTCAATCTTCCTCTACCAACTAAAAATAAATAAGCTGCGTAGGGCCATGAGAAAATCAAAACAAGAATTAAAGAAGATAATTAAGAGCTTGAATCATCTTTGATGCTTTCTTTCTTCCCTTCTAATAGATTGGCCTCTTCTCTTTGAAGTAGGATTGTTTTTAGGTCAAACTTTGGCTCGTCGGTTTTCAACTGGAGTCAAAAAGTCCTAAAATTCGGAATATAACCATTCTAATGCGGCGGCGAACGCTGCGGCGTGATGGAAATACAAAGACAGGGTGGCACGACACTTTTGAAATTGGCACTGGGGGGCCACGACGCTTTGGGTCCAACCCTACGACCTTCGTTTCTAGGCAACTTAGCACCGTGGTGCACTAGGGTTCATCGCAGCGCCCAGAAGCTTCTGGACTTTGCTAAAGTGCTAAATATGAAAGTTGTATTTTTATGTCTCTTCTTTCCATAGCTGCTGGTATCACTTCAATCGGACTTCAAATGAGAGAGATATGCCTCAATTAGTGACTGAAGGTTGAAAATAAGCATTTTTCCATTTTTTTCTCTATTTTCCTCTTGTTTTCTTCTTTATTATTCCTAAAACATAAAGCACAAAACTCAATTAAATTTTATTTATTTCCTAGTCAAATTAAATTAAAATAAACTTAAAGCATGCTAAAGACATGCATAATTTATAGCATGTCAAATACCCCCACACTTACTCTTTTGCTTGTCCTCAAGCAAATTAATTCATGTAAACAATATTCAATATTTGAGATGAGTGAAAGACTTACCAATAAATTACCTCATAGTGAAAATTGTATGCTCTTAAAGAAGTTTCAGAAAATTTAATAATTATGTGCAATATTTAACTCAAATGTAATTCATGATTTATTTTCTAGAGCCTTGAGTGTGTGTGTGTGTCTTTGAGCTGTTCAACCATCTTTCACCCAAATAAGTTTATATATCTCAAGAAATTGAGTATGGACCTCTTTTTAGGATTTCCATATGCTTATTTTTCATGCTACTCTCCACTAATTTAGGCTAAAACTACTTTTTAGGATCAAAAAGACTTTAATCAACTTATAATGTGGCTAGGTTATAGGGTGAGACAAAAGATATAAATTTAAACTTGATCATCCAACACCACATGATTAATTATACTTCTCTTGAGCTTTCTCAAGTTTGGGGAATTTTCCCCCACACTTATTCCTTTATTTTACTGAATTCATCATTATCACATATTTTTTCTTTTTATCTTTCACTGCTTAGACTTTCATCCGTATTTTTGGACTTTTTCTTTCTTTTGTCTTTTCTCCACCCTTCCACCTTTTTATTAATGTAGCTCTATAAAACAAGAATTTCAAAATTAATCATGGAATGAGTGAATCAGGAAAAACAAAAAAAAGGAATTAATTATAAAATTTGGTCTTGGTTCTGTAGTGGGTATAAAAAAAATAGAATATATTAATTAAGCTTAAAATACAGGTGCTAAGGATATTTTATTACTTGGTTTGACTTGAAAAGCTCAATGTAATCAAATAATGCCAAAATCATCTCCTAATTAATAGTATCAGCATAGGATTTTGCCTCAAGTAGCATTAAATAAGTTCTAGAAAATTGGTGAGATCATAAAATATTTTGAGTTATATAAACTTTCTCTGAGTAAAAGATATATTAAATAATCAAAGTTGTTGTGCAAAATAGTTTTAGGATCCTATAAATGGATAATAATAAATTGCAAGAAAACTAAAATTACACATAGTCATAATTTTTCTACATTTCTCAAGAGCTATTAGCAATTTAAACATTTATATCTTTGGCTATTGGTTTGACTAACACAAACTCAAATATTGAAATAAGTTCACATGCTCACCCCATTCAATAACTGGAATTATAAGTGCATAAATCATAGAAGCAGAGTAAATAGTGCATAAGTGTATGATTTATTATACAATCATCCAACTCAATCATAAAGTGACCCCCACACTTAAGAACTTACATTGTCCCCAATGTAAAATAGAAAATAAAAAGATAAAAGAGACAAGTAATAAAATAAGGAAGGGTTTAGTGAAACTTTCCTGATTAGTTGTCACCATCTATTTCTTCCTGCTCAGGTGCAGGCTTAAAGGACAGTTCAGGAGGTGCTGGGAATGCTATTGGAAGGTTCAAGGTGTGGGCTAGCTGAATGAAACAAGCATTGTTGTGTTGTGCTATGGAGTATTGGTAGAGTCCAAATCATTCATCTGGTGTCTGAAGCACTCAATTTGCTTCTATAGGTCTTTAATAGTGTGCTGGGATGGTGGTGGAGTTAAACTACTACCAAGTTCCCCTGTAGTCAGTGGCTGAACCCTTAACTCCTCTTCTTCTGCTTCCTCATGCCCTTTATATTTTTTTATGTCTACATAGGATATATGTCTCATTGGTTGGAAGAGAGCCTCAATGGAATCCCAGCTTACTCCTGCATTCCTACATAGACTAGTGACAAACTGGGGACAAAGAGGGAGCCACCTTGAGAGTTAATGCAGCCTAGCATCTGTCTGTGGATAATTTTTTCTATATCAATAGAAAGGCCCTTCGGTAAAGCATAAAGTAAAATGGCCTTGTCCTTATTGACTCGACTCATATTCAAGCTGGGCATGAATCTTACTTGCACGAAATATTCATGGATTATAGCATTGGAGTAAAACTCCTGTACCAAGAGAATGACCCCTAGTTTTGGGTTCTTGCAGAAAATCTCCCAATGCCTATGGAAGATATTGTCTCTATGAGGTAGCCCAGTGGTGACAACAAATCATCATTCTGGAATGATGGGCTTATGCACTACTACTTTTGATGTGGTGCTGATAAACCTCTTTAGTCACAAATGTCGTGTTGTCGAATGCTAGAGAGTCTTTGGCCTTATTCTTCCTTTTTCATAAGCTCAATTTTGATGTTTTTGGAGCCATTGGACTTAGAAAATTCACTGGGGCGTTTTACCGAACATTTGGTGTGCACTCTTGAAATATTGGAAGAATGGGTGGTAGATTCTCAACTTGAAGTTCTAATTCAATGCAGACCAGCAATAATTAAGTGTGGAGATCAACTTCAACATAAAAAATGAAGTAAACCGTACCCAATTTCGCTTGATTTGTGGCTATAAAATGCAAGATGAAGATTGCCTTAGAAGCCTAGAAAATTTCCATTAAATCCAACTCAAATGCTGAAAGAGCTATTTAATCCTACAAAAGAAGATGAAAAACCATGTAATTTAAGCAAGGAAACATAATGAGAGGTTATTATGGTTAATTAGAGGCAAGAAATTGTATTTGTGGGTGAAGGAGAATGAAAAAACATTGCTTAGGGACAAAGAGGCCGTAGGCCTCTTATAGAATGCTCCGCGATGCTTTTTGTTGAAACTCAGAGTGTAACGCTTGGTTTATATATATATATATATATATATATATATATATATATATATATATATATATATATATATATATATATATATATATGTTCATGTGCAAGAGACTAGTGTTATATCATAAGTTATGCATCTTGTATTTACATACATACCAAAGTTACATCCATCAGAGTTTAGCAGCATATATATACATACATATGTAACCCGAGGTACTGAGCATAGATCACAAAAGGCAGAGTATCATGGGGATACATAAAAACAATGGGATTAGACCATTTACATTACAGAATTAGTTATATACATAATGCTATCCTACTGCCCTCCCTTGGCCGTCACCCTTGTGGTACTGTTGGTGGAGGAGGTGGGCCAGGAAAAGGGACCTCTACCATGTTGATCACCAACAAGTTCACTATGACCGTGAACTGTCCCAAGTAAGGGACGTCTACTGTCTGTAGCTCCAAGAGAATTGTCAGCATAAAAAAATACATCTCTACTGATTTGAACATAACATTGAAACATATTGAGATATAAAATCCCAACAAGGTCAACATCCAATACATATAAGCATACAGAAAATTTACATGCTATGTCCAGCTGTATAAGTTACAGAAAATATTTTCTCTTTTTATGCAATAAAAGTACAATAAAGTACATGCCCGTTGTTTATAGGTTATGCATCAATATCACGCATGATAAAATAAAACATGTATTTATACAATACCTGTGTCGTTGTTCGTGGTTCATACATCACTCACAGTGGCTCATTATCACTCACAGTGCCTCATAATATATTACTTTCTCTCAATTACAATCCTCAATGTGGTGTGAGCCTTACCCCACTAGCTACTCACCTACCCTTTAAGGGCCATTGGTTAGAAGGTCCTTCTTATATTGACCACTCTAGGCTATAGGGCATCCCCTATCCCAGTACATTATCCAAACCACGACCTTTCAGTTGCCTTACCTCGTAAGGTGCCACACTCCAGGGTTACCTTAATGGGTAAGGGTTATCCTGAACTTGTCAGTCTCCTCAATTTAGCAAGGGAGACACTTATTTTTAGGCTACCCTATTTTAGAGAAGATTATTTTGACTTATCAGTTGCTTCAATACAGCAAGGGAGACACCTGGTACTAAGTCACCCTGCTTCAGAGAAGGTCCTCCTAACAAAGCATAAGTCTTTTATATCTCTTCAGCCACTTAACACAATAAGAGTATGCATATTAATAAATATCCAAAGCATAAACCATACTCATCCTTAAGCATGTTACACCAACTCATCATGGATGAAAATACATGTCTTGATAGCCTTTCATATTATACATACATCAATAACTCACTTGCAGCCATACATACAAGCAGTCTATAGTATGCAAATATGGCATTCATGCATCATTCTTCATGCTCACATACATGATTCAATGAACATACATAATGAAATAGATATGGCACATGCAAATATAGCATTCATGCATTATAAAACCCTTATTAACATCCCAGAAATATTGCTAATTAATTAAGATTAAGAAAGAAAACAAAAATAAACAAAAGGTATAACACAACATGAAGCACGGCCTGGCCGTGCTTCATGGTAGTGTTTCTCTCATCACTTGGCCGTGTTTCACACAAGCCAGCCCTAAGCACAACCGTGCTTCAGAACGTGCTTCTGGCCGTGTTCATCATTTTTCCAAATTTCTAGATTTCATTTTCCCAGCCCCAAGCAGGGCCTGGCCGTGTCTTTAAGCATGGCTGTGCTTCGGGTGTGAAAATCACTAAAAATCCCATTTTTCTCCCAAACCATCCAAGAAAAACCAACAATAAACATACCCATGCTTTAAGCATGAAAAACCCAATTTTTCTAGAAGAAACAACCAACAAAACATGGACTAAATCTTAAAACTAACTACACAAAATCTTCCCAAAACATTACCACATGCATGTGAATGAATAGTAACCATGGATGCCATAACTACTTCAATAAAAACTCTATCTACCTCCCCACATACTTTAAATGCTCACATACAACCAGCCATAAAGTCATCCAACCATAAATATTATAGGAGGATGTTGATCTTACCTTCTTCTGTTCAAAGACTTGCTTCTCTCTCTCTAGTTTCTGGTTCTTCCTCTTTCTAAAAACTTCACCAAAGCTGCAGATTTTTCCCCACTATCATGAGTCTCAAAATATTTCCATAACTCAACCATGAGATTAAGGAGGATTTCTTAACTTTTTCCTTTGAATTTCACCATTCTTTCTCTAGCACTTTTCTTCTTTCTCTCTCCTTCATTCTTTCTTTTCTTTCTTCCCTTTTCTCTTTCTCTTGTCGTGGAACCCCTTGTCTTTTGCTAAGTGAGTGGCGACTTGGCCACCAAGTCAAGGGAAATATTATAAAATAATATTGGCTTCTTCAAGAAGCTACCTTGCCTTAACCCTCACCCTTCCTTTCCCTATCAATTTCCAAAATGCCACTCCATTACATTGTGAGTAAGGGGGTTGGCTAAGGCCTTGTTTGGGTGAAATAAAACTTACTAAGTGTTAAATTCCCCCTTGATCCTTGCTTCAAAGGATTTTTTGTGCAACTTTCTTCATGGCTCCCCATCTCTATTATTGTTGTCTATTTGTGGTCTTGTAAACAGAGAAATTATTATCTCTTCCTTAACAAATTCTTCCAAAAATGAGAAAACCCATATTAAATATTCACAATTATTTCCTTAGAACTCCCCCATTGAACTCTTTTTAATCATTTCTCACTATTCCATTTTGTGAATATTATTAACATAATATCGGGTGTTACACTTCTCCCCCCTTAATAGGAATTTTGTCCCCAAAATTCAAGAATTTTACCTGTCCTCAAACAACTGAGGATAAGAGTGCTTCATATCTTCCTCTCTTTCCCATGTAACTTCCTCTTCGGATAGCCCTTGATCTTGACAGGTTTCGATTAATAAGTCAGGTTTTCTTTCACTGATATTTCTTCTTCTTGAATCACATGTGATGGATACAACATATATCTTCATAGTTGGGAGACGTGAAACACATTATACAGATTAGATAGTCTTAGAGGTAAAGTTACTTAATATGCTGAGGGACTAACTTTCTTGAGTATTTGGTAAGGTCCTATATAGCGTGGGCTAAATTTCTTGACTTTCATAGCTTGGCCAATTACAGTGGTCGATGAAATCTTCAAAAATACATGTTCTCTTTCTTGGAAATACAAGGGCTTCCTTCTCCGATCATAATAACTTTTCTGACGACACTGGGCAGTCTGCATTCTATCTTGTATCATTTTTATATGCTTCGTAGTACGCTGGACTAACTCCAAACCGAACAAAATTCTCTCACCTACTTCATACCAACATAGAGGCAATTTGCATCTTCTGCCATACAGAGCTTCATACGGTTCCTTTCCAATACTCACATGGTAATTGCTTTTGTAAACAAACTCCACTAGAGGGAGATACTTATCCCAATCTTTCCTTTGATCCAGGATGCATGCTCTCAACATATCTTCCATTGTCTGTATTGTCCTTTCAATCTGACCATCTGTTTGTGGATGATACACAGTACTAAATTGTAATTTAGTACCGAAAGCCTCCTATAGTGCTTTCAAAATCTGGAAGTGAATCTAGGATCTCTATCAGAAATGATGCTACTTGGAATCCCATGTAATTTTTGTATGTCCAGCGAGTATGATAACTTCAAATCACTGCAATTTTTGTATGCTTTCCGAGTGTGTTTATTGTGTTATTTTGATTATTAAGCACTCTTATTCTCGGATCTAACTGAATGTGATGACTCCCTTAGATGCAATATCATCCACCCTGTGTGCTGTAGCAATGTAGTGTTCATATGTGGCAATCTTGGCGGCAAACCAAGTGATATTGAGTCAAGCTGCTCCCTTTTTCCTACAAGGCACTGATTCTGTTTGATTTGGCGCAGGTGGTAGGGGAGCAGAGCTGCGCAGTAGGTGCAGCCACACTTAGCAAGAGAAAGTAGCAAGCTGAGACTACAGGCTGCTGGTTGGGTTGATACAGAACTGCCTCCACTACTGAAAGTGGAGAGGAAAAAGCTAAAAGCAGAGATGTTGGCTGCAGAGCAGGGAGAATGTTAGCAAACCTGGACACTTTACTGGGATCACAAGGTCTGATTATAAAAAGGGCAGAAAGCAGAGCCACGAGGGAGAGATAGGAGGAGAATAAGAAGAAGAATAGCCACATATTGCATAGAAGTATTAGAGCACGAGATAGTTTGCAATTTTTGATTTCCATTGATCGCTGTTGTGTTTTCCTTTTTCTTATGTTTTTATCAAGAACTGCACTTGTGTTTTTATCACTTGGGATGCATACCGGTGATTCTGGGATATTTGTAACCAGTGTAACCATGAGGCTTGGCTAGTTTCCAGCCAGGGTTGCATAAGGGTTGTAATGAACTTGAGCACATTTTTAGTAACAACACATTTTGTTGCAGCATTGTTTTAACATTCAACTGTGTTTATATTTTAATTTCCCCTGACAACGGAAGTTAGTGGAGGAAGGCTTAGGCCAAAATTCATCTGGGAGGGGAATGGAGGCTGGAAAAATAGTTGAATATATAGGATTAAACCAAGATAGGAATATATGGTTCCCCATTACCCCAATAGTGGAGCTTCAT
This sequence comes from Gleditsia sinensis, assembly GCA_037074535.1. Lineage (NCBI taxonomy): Eukaryota > Viridiplantae > Streptophyta > Magnoliopsida > Fabales > Fabaceae > Gleditsia > Gleditsia sinensis. The sequence continues at coordinate 24,388,873 of CM073476.1, forward strand.
GCACAATTTCGGGGTGAAGACTAAAGCAGGAATGCATGTCTGAACCTCAGAATTGCAAGGAATAGAAGTTTGGGAAGACTCCATTCAAGACTGAACTTGGCACTTAGAGCAATTTCTACAACAATCCCTAGAGCAAATACGAGTGCTGTAGTTCATGGCAACCCTGAGCAACCCTAGACCTCCTATTATCATTTTCCTTTACATCCTAGTACCCCTCATCTTAGTTATAGTTGCATTTAATTGATCCACCTTTATTTTATCTTGTGAGCCATCTTATCTTTGCTACAGCATTTCACATGGCAAAAGTCTCTTTAATAGCTTTAGTTCACTCCTCGTGGGACGATACTCACTCATCACTTTATTACTTGGTCACGACACGTGCACTTACGTTCAGACACTGCATTCATCTTTGCATGATATTCAACAGAGTAATTAATCCTTATAGGTAAAAAGTGTGCCGATTTTGTTAATCTGTCCACTATTACCCATATGGCGTCATAACCCGCCTTAGTCTTGGACAATCCAGTCACAAAATCCATAGCAATGCCATCCCATTTTCATTTAGGAATCTCCAAGGACTGTAATGTCCTGATCTTTTTGGTCTTAATACTTGAATGGGTGGAAATTTCTAATAAAAATGAGTATCACAATTTTGAGGAACTAATGGATAAAAAGTATATAAAGATATATAAGGTTTTAAGTGAAAAGGTGTCAAAAGAGAATTTAGAGATAATAATTTAAGAGCACATGTGGAAAAATAATTTAAGGAGAAAAATGGGTTAGAAGCCAAAGAATAGAAGAAAATAAAGTAATAAAATTAAGAAAGAAGAATAATCATTATAAGTTAAAAATGAAAAAGGATTTGGATAAGTATTAATTTATTCCCCAGCCATTGTCATTGCATGAATTCTTTATAATCCTAAGTGTGTGATTTTGCCATGGTTATATTTTATAAAAGATATTTGAAATGACTATGCTTTGATGAATTTTTGGCATGTGGGTATATTGGGCATATTTTATTGAAACTCATATCTTGGCTATTAATGTGAAAAGAAAAGAAAAGGAAATGGCATGGTCACATGGCTTCTGTGTGTGGTGCACTAGATAGGGGATGCAATATTCCATGGTTATGGTGATGATGATGAGAAAAGAAAGAGAATTTGTGCCATGTCGAAGGGGACAAAAGAAAAGCCCATACCAAATGAGAATAGAATACTCGCTCAAACTGGGGTAACTATTTGATATGAGTAATTAATAGCAATTATATGATGAAGTTGTGATTTTGACATGCCATGACCCTTTTAATAGCTAATCTTGCCCTTGATATGTTTGAATGGTTATTCATGCTCATGATATTTTGAAAATAATTATTCATACCAAACATGTTATTGTTGCATGATTTGCATGTGCATAGATATGGTGCATTGCTATGACTAGAGAAATTTTGTAGCTTATACAACTGAACATAACATGATAAGCTATAAATGTGAAATTATAATTTATTATTGAACCTACTGGGGTTATTATATCTCATTATAATTCCAAGTCATGTCTAGATAAGTAGTGATAACATGCAGTTATTTTCGATGACTTTGATTTTTAGCGTACGTTGAATGCCTTATGTTGGGCAAATTCTTGTGATTAATGATGTGTTAGTGGTCGAGTTAGGCAAACTTTTGGAGGTGTCACCACCCATACTAGTGTCCCTAGACAAGGCTAATATGGACGATTAAGGCATAGATGACACCATGATATGTATATAAACTAACAACAACATTAATATTAATAGATACGCCCATTTGATATCAATTTGTGTTTGCTTAAATTTAAAGATTAATTATCATGAAAGGAATGGATAAGAAAATAGTCAATAATAACTTCATTAGTGTGTTAAAAAAATAATTAAAAAATGAATTTGTTACACACATTTTGAAGAATGATTTTGCCAAATTACTTTCACTGTAGGTATTTCCTTTGAACGCAGTTTCTTCACTTATCTATATATTATAGCCATGGGTTTTTCATGGTACGATAAATCTTCATCTAACTGAATCTCTTGGAATTGAGTAACATGTGTAGGACCTAGTCGATACTTTTGTAGCATAAACACATGAACAACTAGATGGACATTACTCAATTTAGGTAGCAATGCCAAACAAAAGCTTCTAGGTTGATCCTCTTGAGAATGTCAAATGGATCTATATATCGTGGACTTAATTTTTTTTTCCTAAATGTCACTATTCCTTTCATAGGAGAAATTTTTAAGAAGACATAGCCTATGGCGAATTTCAATAGTCAATGTTTGTTATCAACATAATTTTTTTGTCTACTCTAAGCTGTTAATAATCTATCCTTAACAAATTTTACCTTATCAAGTGTATCTTGTACAAAATAAGGTCCCAAAATCTTAGTTTCTCCCAATTCAAACCATCCAATAGGAGAACGACAACATCTTCCATATAATGCCTCAAAGGGAGCCATTTGTATACTAGCTTGATAGTTGTTGTTATAAGAAAATTCAGCTAGGGGTAAAAATCTTTCCCAACTCCCTTTAAAATCAAGCACACATGCACGAAGCATATATTCTAATATTTGAATGGTTTTCTTAGATTATCCATTTGTTTAAGGATGAAAAGTAGTACTAAGATTTAACTACGTGTTGAGAGCTTCTTGGAAGGCCCTCCAAAAATGAGCTATGAATTGTGCTTCTCGATTAGAGGTAATTGATATTGGTACCCCATGAAGCCTCACTGTCTCATTCAAATATAGATTTGCATATTGATCTACATTGTAAGTGGTTTTCAATGGTAGAAAATGTGCTGACTTAGTCAACCTATCAATGATCACCCATGTTAAATCAAATTCTTTTGCTGTTTGTGGTAGCCCTAGGACAAAATCCACGGTTACTCTCTCCCACTTCCACTTAGGTATCTCTATCTGCTGATGTAATCTTGTAGGCTTTTGGTATTTTGCCTTGACCTATTAACAAGTTAAGCATGGAGAAACATAATCAACTATATCCTTCTTCATACTATCCGACCAATAAATTTCTTTTAGATCTTGATACATTTTAGTTACCCCAGGATGAATGGTATATATGGATCTATGAGCTTCCTCTAGAATCTTCTTTTTGATTTTGTCTATGTTAGTTACACATAGCAACTTACCCAATCTTAAGACTCCTTCAGATTCTATAGTAAATTCAGTATCACTACTATTTCTCACCTCTTTAATTCTCTTACACAAATAGGCATCTTCTCTTTGTGCCTTTTCACTTGTTCCACCAAGGACGATTGAAGCTGAATATGAGCCAATATTATTCTAGGCTCCTTTACTTTCTAACTTATGCATTTCTTTAACCAATAACCTTCTTAATTCTGTTATATAGGCCAAACTACTCATAGAATTCTTGCTTAATACATCTTTCACTATATTAGCCTTACCTGGATGATATAATATAGTGCAATCATATTCATCTCCTTTGTCTCAAGTTAATATATTTTGGTTGCAAAATATATTTAAGGATTTTTTTGGTCCATGTAAATCTCACATGACTCACCATACAGATAGTGCCTTCAAGTCTTAAGTGCAAAAATCACTACTACTATTTCTAAATCATGAGTTGGATAATTTTATTCATATTGCTTAAGCTGTTTGGATGCATATGCAATAACTCATCCATGTTGCATCAACACACACCCTAACCCCACTTTAGATGCATCACAATATACCGTGTATCCTCTGGTAACCAAAAGAATAGATAAGATCGATGATGTAGTCAAACATTCCTTTAATTTGTGAAAACTTTTCTCACAATCATTTGTCTACTTAAATTTTACTCATTTCCTAGTCAACCTCGTCAAATGAGCAACAATTTTTTAAAATCCTTAACAAATTTATGGTAATAGATTGCTAAACCAAGAAACTATGAATCTCTGTAACTGTTGTAGGTCATGGCCACTACTGTACTGCTTCCACCCTTTTAGGGTCAATTTGGATACTATCCTTGGTAACTACATGCCATACAAAAGTAACACTACTAAGCCAAAATTCTCATTTTGAAAAATTAGCATATAACTGGCATTTCTTAGAGTTTGCAAAACCATCCTTAAATACTGCTTATGCTTCTTCGAATTCTTTGAATATACCAAAATGTCATTTATAAAAACAATAACAAACTAATCCAACAAGAGTTTAAATACTCTATTCATCAAATCCTTGAATAATGCTGGGGTATTTGTCAAACCAAATGACAATACTGAAAGTTCATAATGCTTATATCGAGTCTTGAAAGTAGTTTTCAGAATATCCTCCTCCCTTATCCTCAATTAATGATACTCAAATCTCAAATCCATTTTTGAAAAACATTGGCCACCCTGTAGCTAGTCAAATAGATAATTGTTGCTATGGAATGTATATGTTCATTTTAAACACCGTAACATGTAAGTGCACGTATCGCAAATAAGTAATATAGTGATGAGTGAGTATTGTCCCACGAGGAATTGTAACCAGAACTTACTTATAGTAGTTTGACTCGTAAATGCTGCACCAAAAGTGTTGGTGGTAAAGAAATAGTGGATTCAAGCACAAAATAAAATGAGAACAAAATAAGGAACTCAAAAATGATATTTTGAGACATGTTAGGTTAACAGAAGAAAATCAGATATTAATGGCAACTAGGATTGCTTCAGGATTGTCATAAACTCCTGCACTCGTTTTTCCTCTAACTTTGCTACAACAATTGCTCCAGTAACCAGTTTTATATTTTTGAATAGGTTCCTTCCAGACTACCATTCCCTATCATTCTTGAGGTTAGTTTCATACATTCCTATATAAATCTAACCTTGAGAACTACACTTGATGCTCCGAAACTATTGGGTCATATGGGACAACTAACATATTCCTATATTAGTTGTGCATTGGTTTTTTTTACCAACCCATAACATTCAACTCAGTCCAACTTCCATTTACCCTTCTAGGTTAAATGTTAGTATCAATATTCTACTATTAAGGGTCATTCAATGGCAGAAATTAAGAAATGCAAAGATTAGTTTATTGTCAAAAGAAATGGTAAAATAGAGACATTTATTTACTAAAAATATGCTTAAGGTTCACAACAACCCATCTGCAATCGTACCTGGAGGCTTAGACCAGCTTCATATCCAAGATAATTATAACTGAACACATTAGAACACCCATAATGTAAAGGGGAAAATACTATAGAAACAGAGACAACAAAAATAATAGAAACACAAATGGGGAAGGAAGAGTTCTATGGAAGGATCCTCTTTTCTCCTTCGCCCAGCTGCTCCTTTTGCTTTGCCCAACTAATAGCATCCACCTCCTGTACCCAAGGGGTTCCCGATGGAATAGTATCACCCTCTTCTGCACGTTCCCGTTCAAAAGTTAGGGGTTGCTCTTGGTGTCTCTCTTTTTTTGTCTCCGCGTGTGTTTGTTTGTATGCCTCTTTTTATATTCTCCTTCTAGCCTTCTATCCTCAAGGAGTTCTAGTACCGTTGATTCTTCTAGTACATTTTCAAACTATCATAAAACGTTTCTCAATCGATTCTTTTCAAATAAAACTTTTGATATACTTTCAATAGCTAAAATCACTAATTACATTGTAAGAAATTTAATGCCCAAGCACTACTAAAATTTCCGCTATCAACCAATTTCAATAAATTATGATCACTGATTCTCTTGTTTCATCGTGCCTATGCTCACATAATTCCCACATATCTCAATTCCTCCTTTCATAACATTTTTTTCTAACACCCTCTAAAACAATTTATCACATATTCACATATGCTTGGCTTCACCCACTTAAATCTATTTACCATTGAATCCACAAATTTAAATGAAAAGAATTAACCAATAATTTAAGTTACATATCAACAATACATAGTATAAATTTTAAAGGAAAATTTATAATCCACCCTCATGTTATAAATTTTGCATTTACTCACCAATTTGAAGCTTGATCAAACATAGCTTTTTCTCCAAGAAAAATCAGTCACGAACACCCCCAAAACATGCTCTTCAACTCGATAAATTTAGATTGCATAATTAACCACTTCGAGGGGGTACTGTTCATACACTATTCACAGAAAAACATTTTGCAGGATTTACGCACCAAATCATGTTATCTTGCCATGAAATTTGTCATACATATACTACACTATGTCCTTAACAAAACCCATAACTTAGTATTTCAAGAAAACACTAAGAATCACAAGATTTTTGAAATTTACCTAAGCTGGGCCAAGGTTACTATAGCTTCATTTTTTTTCTACTGTTTTCATGTGATTTTGCTATCATAATTTCTCCAATCTTCATGTATGTTACTTGATTAAAGTGCCTTGATACTTTGTTGTTAAGGATTGAAGGAAGGAGATGGAGGAGCAGAAGGTTTGGGGTTGGAAATGGAAATAGTGCAATAAGGGAAAAGATGCAAGGTGGAAGAAGGAAGGAAAAAAAAAGATATGCAGAAGCTTTAGGAAATTCTCATGTGGGTAGGAGAAAAATAAACACCCAAGGGTAGTTTTGCCATTTTCTACATAAACCAGATTTTTTTTTAGAATTTTTAGTGCAACAAAAATGGGAAAAAAATTGAATAAAACTTTTAAACTAGATTTTTAAAAAATTAGAAATTTCACATGTATTTATTTTTCTACTATAGCTCATAAAAATTATACCCCAAAGGTTCTCAATTAAGTTTTAAAATCATATAAAAATATTGCTCCATGCTATAATTAAAACATAGTATATGATCAAACAAATTATATCCATGTGAAAAAAAAATACACTTACTTTTAAAGGAAAAACTTAGATATTTCTCCTAATAGCTAATTATTAAAGTAAAATATAACATTTTAAAACTTTTAGGATATTACACTAACCACTGCCAAATACCCTTGACATCCTTTTTCTAACAATTTCTGAGCTGTTACAGCTGAAATCAAATTATTAGGTACTTCACAATTACCTTGTATCATAAAAAGAGATTCTCTGGAAATATTAAACCTAATCTCCTTAAAGTGACAGTCCAAAGTTCCATTCCCAATATTACTTCAAAATCTACCATATTCAGAACTATCAAGTCCACAAAACGTTTCTTTATCTATTATCAAAATCTCACATTATTTATACACATCATACACCAATAAAAATTCTCCCAATGAAGTAACAACCATAAAAGAATAATGTAAGCTAATAGGATCTATACCTAATTACTTAAAAAAACAAAGAGATACATAAGACTGAGTAAAGCCAGGATCAAATAATACATATGTTTTATGAGAACATATTGATAATATACCTATCATCATTGCATTTGAGGTCAAGCATCTTGTCATGTTAAGGAAAAGACTTAGTCTTGTTCATAGCCTTGACTTCCTGATCCTATACCAGAACCACCACTACTAACTTGGCCTAAAGCTACTTTAATTGGTTGTGCTGGTACAAATGCAGAGGTTGAAGCTGGCTGTACAGATGCCTGAGTAAACCTCATAATTACATACAATTCTTTACCATATGCCCAAATTGTCCACACTAAAAAAATGCAATGTTTCTCTATAACACTATCTAGTATTACCTTCCATAAATGGGACATAGTGGAATCAATCTCAAGTCCTATTGACTAGTAGGTATTATATCTCTGTGAATTTAGCTTGAGTTATATGTTGTGGATTTTGAAATCTTGGTCTTTTTACATTATGATTATAACCATTTTGGATGCTACTATCTCAGTTTCTTTTCCTTTTCTTCTAAATCTCTATCTCATCTAACTCTATTGTTTCCATCATTCTAGTACAATCCACAGCCGTTGCATAAGTAGGAAATTGATTAATCTTAGGATCCACTGACTTGAACAATGGATGTATTAACCCCAAAAAAAATCTTTTAATTATGTCTCTCTCAGTCAGAATCAGATAAGGTGCATATCTTGACCACCGAGTAAAACAGATATCATACTTAGAAATTTTTATGTTTAGTGCCTGTTTTAATTCATTAAATTCTCTAGCTCTTCTATCTTTTCAATTTCTAGTAAGAAATGATTCATGAATGCTTCCTTAAACTCTCCCCACTCCATTAGTGGAGAGATAACCACTCTTCCTTGTACCATAGTCTCAAACTAGACCCGTACCACATCTAACAGCTAAAAATATACTAATTCAACATATCTTCTAGCATAGCACCCCAAGGCTTTAAGAATCTTCTCTACTGTATCAATAAATATTTATGGGTCCTCATAACTATCTAATCCAATAAAACTCGGTGGCTTTATCTATAGGAATTACGGTAGTGTCACCTCAATCCCTATAGACCTATCTTCTTCTTCAACTGGTCTTACCTATTCTTGAATTATAGGAGGACTTTTCTGACTGTGGACGATCTCTTTTACTTGGTTCTACTATCAACCAAGTCAATGTCTCTAAAATTTTATGTATACTAGCCATTATCTCAATTGTTCTATTATATAGCTCTTGGGGAGGTTCTACTATCTCCTATAGGACACTATTAGAAACATCCCCGTTCATCCTCTGGCACTTCTCTAGGCCATCCTCTACCATGAGTTCTCCATTTTTGAATTGCAAATTGTGCATATAATTCAGCAGGAGTTGCACGATCTGCAGCTCCTCTACCAACTACCGTAGGTCTTGGTGACATCATATACTACACAAAACAAACACCTTTTAGGATACCATAATATTCAATCACCCTTATACTAGAAAATTTAGCAAAACTAGAATAGAAAGGAGATGGGCACTCTATAAAATCCTTCAGCAGCACCTAGAGAATAAATATGTCCAGCATATATCTATACTCAAGGTCTTACTAAAGAATCATTTGCTTCTATAGCCACAGGGAAACCTATAACATCCCTAATTTCGTTTCATGTATTAATAAAAGTACAAAAGTATTCAAAGTAACATCCATAATTTCATTTCTTTTATTGATAAAGGTACATAAATATTTAATTAAGAAAATAAAATTTAGTAGACAATAAGGAAATATAATCCTTAGAAATTCTTCACCTTACGTGTATGTATAGAAATGTTCAAATATTAATGAAATAGGTAAAGAAAGAAAACCTAAGAGGAAATATTCGAAATAAACATGCTAAAGAAAGGTGAAATTCTTAGGTAAGGAAGATAAATTTTTGTGAAGTAAGAAAAGGTCTTCAAATTTCAAGAAGATTGAATTAGGGTAATTTTTCCTAATTTAAGAGCAAAAGTTACTAAGTTTAGTATCTCTACCCATAAATTGGGCTTTCAACTATGGACACTTCATATAGAGTTTTCCTACTTCACATAAATTTTTAGCAAGCCAATAGGATAGCCCAATGAAGAAATAAAACATAGACTTGGACTAGGATATAGAAATTGGACCAGAAGCCCAAAAATCAGGAAAATGTGACCAAACCCATTATGAAAGGTAGAATTTAAACCAAAGTAAAGAAAATGGGCAAGAATGAGCCCAAACACAAGAGGAAAAATAAAAATAAAAATAAAAGTAAAGTGATGAAATAATGGTGTAATCAAGATTAGGTGACATGGCATTAAGACAAAAATTTTGCAAGTGGTGTGATATCCTACATTCATAATTTTAGCAAGTGGTATGATAATGCAAGGCTTTAGGACAAAACATCTGTATCCTACACTCATAATTTTAGCAAGTGGTATGATAATACATGGCATTACGACAAAAAATGCCTATCCCACACAAATAATTTCAACCAAATAATGGAGATTCAAGGACTAGAAATTTGCCAACTAAAAAGGCAAACCTATCATACTTGATTAAGACAAAAGAAAAAGGAAATAAATCCTTAAATCAAAGGGACCTTGTCCCTTATCTTAGAAACATATTATCATAATTTTCAAAATACAAATCTCCTTTTGCTATGCATATCTTGACTAAGGAAGAGGAAGACAAGAACATAAGTTGTTTGTTTTCCAAAAAATCAACCAAGTGTATCCTAATTGTGATAAGGTAGACCCATGATCATGAAAGGTGAATTATTTGATGGTATATTTAAGCAAAAATCACCCTTACAACATTAGAATTTTCGTCCAAGTGAGCGAGAGGAAAAATAGAAGCAAGGTAGAGTGAGGAAAGGAGAGGAAGAAAGGAAGAAAGAGGAAGGAGAAGTCTAGAGGACTAAGTGCTCTATGTAAGTTTAACAATATTTTTTTTTTGAAAAAAAGATTTTGAAACTTGTAATATTTATATAAGATTTGGATCTTAGAACTTTAATAATTGGTCATGGATGTTGCTATATCATGTTACATATTGTGTATGTTTGAATACTTAGGCTGGTGTAGATAGTCTTGCATAGGTATGGCTATGGGTGGCAAACTTGTTAGCTTCAGTTTTTAAAATTTTGGGAAGACTTGGTAGGGAAATAAAATAAACAGTTAACATAAGAATTATAGCTATATGTGTCACGGATTTTTAGCCACTAGAATCACTCAATTTAGAGTCCGTATGAGGTAGATATTTTCCGATTTGTATGCAGTGGTCAGAAATTGGTTAATCAGGAAAGAATATGTTAGGATTGTTTCTGTGTTTTAATTTCTGGAAACTTTTTGTAGGGAATTAAAATAACTGGTTAACATAAGAATTATAAGTATATGTGTCAAGGATTTTTAGCCACTAGAGTCACTCAATTTAGAGTTCGTATAAGGTAGATATGGTCCGATTAGTATGCAGTGGTCAGAAATTGGTTAATCAGGGAAGAATATTTTAGGATAGCTTTTACGTTTTAATTTCTGGGAACATTCTGTATGAAATTAAAATAAATTAGTAACATAAAAATTATTTCTATATGTGTGACAGACTTTTAGCCACTAGAATCACTTAATTTGAAATTCGTATGAGGGAGATATGGACAGGTTAGTAGGTAGAGGTCAGATACGACCTGAGAAGAAATAACCTGTATTTTGAGGTACTAATATCACCTTGAGTTCTTGCTATTTTGCTAACATGTTCAACAAAATAGTTTTAGACAATTGTTTTATCTTTAAATTGACACCAAGATCACTTACATCACAGTTAAATTGAGGAAGTTATGCTTTGATTAGTAAGAGAAGGTCAGATAGGATGAAAACCTGCATCAAGAAAATAAAGAAATAAAATTAATATTTAAAAAAAGAAGAAGAATCTTATAAATGAAAATAATAAATGACTAGTATATGCCATAGCTATTGCCATTGTATAAACGTTTTACCATCTTAAGTGTGAAATTTTGACATGGAAATATTCTATAAAATGATATTTGAAAAGGTTATGTTCATGGCATGATTACCAATGGTTTTTGGTAATAATTATATTTTGATGAACATATTTTTTATTGAAATCATATTTTTGACTATTATTATGAAAAGAAAAGAAATGAGCACGGTCACATGGCAATTCGTGTGGTGCACCAGTAGGGGACGCCCTACCAACAGTTATGATCATGTTAATGAGAAAAGAAAGAGAAAGTGGGCCATGTCGGACGGAGTGAGAAAAGCCCGTACCGGAGAGTAGAAAATACTCACCCTAACCGGGGTAGCTTGATATGAGAATAAATTGATAGTTGTCATTTGATATTATGAAAATAGTTAATCATGTCATACATGTCATTATTGTACGATTCTCATGTGCATAGATATAGTGCATTCATGTGACCAAAGATATTTGCTGTAGTTTATACAGCTAAACTTGACGTGATGAGCTATATTGATGATGATTTATTGTAGAATTTACTGGGATTTAATTCTCATTCTATTTCTGTATCATGTTCAAAAAATTAGTTATGCAGATTTTTCTATGGCTCTGGCTTTTAGTGCACGTTGGATCGAGTACTTTATGTTGGGAAAATCACAGAAGCAAATAAAATGTTTGTGGTTAAGTTGGTTTAGATTCCGGTGAAGGTGGAACCACCCGACCTGTATATCCGAAATTGGTTAACCAGAATAAATAAGATGTAGATTTTTATGTGTTATATATGTTGTACGTATGTTTTGATTAATGACATATATGTAAACTCTATATTGTATAATAATAATAATAAAAAGTTGTTACATAATTGGTATCAGAGCAGGTCGATCCTAGATGGCCAGTGGGTGGATGGTTATCTGAATCGATCTTATAGTGTCTTGAGTACGTTGTAGTTGTGCTGTGTAGGGGATAAGTGAATTCATATAGGTAAGAAATTACTAGTGTTTCCAATCTATATGCCGAGGTGGTGTTATGACTACTGTTAAATATTTGTGAGACTAACTATTGGGCTTGATTACCTTAATAGCAGCATAACTTTGTTTTTGCCACAATAGGAAATGGCACCACCAAGGAGGAATCCAGTAAAAAATGCGAAGGAAACCCTTCACAACTTGGCCACAAAAATTCGAGACCAAGTCATGACTTCTAACCAAATTCTGCAATACCTCTAAAATGCTAATAACTTGAATGGTGTGAATGGTGCTAACAACCAGATGGCTGGAAATGATAACGACATATCCGAGTTCCTGAGGACTAGGCCACCTTATTTTCATGGCGGCTTTGACCCGATTGTAGCTAAAAGATGGATAAGGGAGTTAGAGAAAATCTTTGAAGTGATGGGCTATACTGAGGAGCAGCAATTAATCTTCGCTGCATATATGCTAAAATATGAAGTAGAATACTGGTGGCGTGGAGCTAGAGAACTTTTAGCTCAATAGCGAAGGCAAATCACTTAGCAGGTGTTCAAAGACAACTTTTTGGAAAAGTACTTTCCAGGTACTGTGTGGGCGGAGAAAGAGATTGAATTTCTCCAACTTAGGCAGGGTAGCATGACCATAGACCAATACATCACGAGGTTTGAGGAGTTGTCTAAGTTCTCCTCTTATATGTAATTTAACCCCGATAAAGCATGGAAGGCTGTTAAGTTCGAAGCGGAACTGAACCCAGACATAAAGAATGCTGTTGTAGCTATGGAGATTAGGGAGTTTGTACCTCTGATCAATAAATGTAGACTCTTGGAGAAAAGTTTAAAGGCAGTGGACGACGAAAAGCAAAGGCGAAACCTATGGAAAAGGAAGAAAAAATTTCCCAACCTTAGCAAGAACGTGAGAAGAAGTGGATATGGAGTTGGTAAGAGGCCATTGACTACAGGTCTTAGACCTTTCTAAACAGACCTTGCCCCAGTCAAGTATGCTAAGTGAGGACGTATGCATGGTAATCGGCCATGCTACATGGGACAAGATGTCTGTTTCAACTGCAGACATGAGGGTCATTTTGCGAGAAACTGCCCACAGAATGTGGGGAAGTAGCCAGAACAGAGGCCTCAGGTGAAAGGAAGGGTTTTCACCCTGAGCGGCCAAGAGGCAGCTCAATCTTCTGAAATGATTCAAGGTACATGTTATTTCTATGGATTTGTTCTTATGGTGTTGTTTGACTCTGGTGCTAGTCATTCATTTATATCGGAAGAATGTATTAGGAAGTTTCAGTTTTCAATTTCTGAAACTCCCTATGAGCTATCTGTAGTAACCCCCACAGGGAAAAAGGTATTAACTTTCTCTGTATATAAGGACTGTCAAGTCACCATCCAGGAGAAAACTTTTTCTGTAGACCTCGTTTGTTTACCTTTAAGAGGAATTGAGGTGATTATAGGGTTAGACTGGATGTCTAGAAATCGAGTCTTGCTGAATTGTTGTAACAAGACCATTGAATTTCTACCTCCTACTCCGAAAGAGGAGGTGCAGTTATTGATGCTTAATGCCAATCAAGTTAATAGGGAGTTGAAGAATGGAGTACTTGGATACATTTTCTTGTATTTATCAAACCTAGAAGTCGAATCAAAGCTAGATGAAATCCCAATAGCAAACGAGTTTCCTAAAGTATTTCCATTAGATATTCTAGGTTTACCTCCCAAGAGAGAGATAAAATTCCCTATTGATCTCTTACCTAGGACAGGGCCTATCTCTATTGCACCGTATAGAATGGCCTCGAAGGAATTACAAGAACTTAAGAAACAGTTGGAGGAATTGTTAGACAAGCAATTCATTAAACTAAGTGTATCACCTTGGGGAGCTCCTATATTGTTTGTTAAAAAGAAAGATGGAAGCCATAGACTATAGACAGCTAAATAAGGTGACTATCAAAAACAAGTATCCTCTCCCTAGGATAGATGACTTATTGCATCAACTTAAGAGAGCCTTTATCTTTTCTAAGATTGACTTGAGGTCGGGATATCATCATATTAGGATCAAGGAGGAGGATGTACTAAAAACTGGCTTCAGGACTAGGTATGGGCACTATGAATTTCTCGTAATACCTTTTGGGTTGACAAATGCACCTGCAATTTTCATGGATTACATGAATCGCATTTTTCGACCCTACCTATATCAATTTGTGATAGTGTTCATTGATGACATCTTGATATATTCTAAGAGTGAGAAAGAACATGAACAACATCTCTGAATCGTGCTGCAAGTGCTGAAAGAGAAAAAGTTGTATGCCAAATTGGAAAAGTGTGAATTTTGGCTGTCAGAGGTAAAGTTTCTCGGACATGTCATCTCTAATAGAGGTGTAGCTGTAGATCCTAGAAGGACAGAAGCAGTGATTCAATAGGAGAGACCAAAGACGGTTACGGAAGTAAGAAGTTTCCTCGGTTTGGCAGGATACTACAAGAGGTTTATACAAAACTTCTCTCCTATAGCCTTGCCATTGACTAAATTGACCAGGAAAGGAAGTCTTTTCAAATGGACTAATCAATGTGAAGCTAGTTTCCAGGAGCTTAAGACAAGACTGACCACTCCTCCTGTTTTAATTATTCTAGAACCTACAGGACATTTTGAAGTGTATAGTGATGCTTCAAAGAAAGGGCTAGGATGTGTGCTAATGTAAGATAAGAGAGTAGTTGCTTACGCCTCTAGGCAACTGAGACCCCACGAAGGAAACTATCCAACCCATGATCTTGAATTGATGACAGTGGTGTTTGCCTTAAAGATTTGGTGACACTATTTGTACGGGGCAACCTTTGAAATATATTGTGATCATAAGAGTCTTAAATACCTCTTTGATCAGAAAGAGTTAAATATGAGGCAACAAAGATGGGTAAAATTCCTCAATGACTACAAGTTTGAGATAAAGTATTATACAGGAAAGGCAAATGTTGTAGCAGATGCCTTGAGTCAAAAATCTTTACACATGGGTCAGATGATGGTGTATGAGATGCAGATGCTATAAGAGTTTCGAAATTTGAAGCTAGCCACTACTCTTACTCCAAAGAAGCTATTCATTAATGGTTTAAGTATAGGGGGTGACCTTAGAGCCCAGATCAAAGAGGCTCAAGCTCACGACCAATACTTACAAGATCATAAAGACCAAGGTAATTTTTCTGTCATAGAAGATGGAGCAATCATGTATCAGGGGAAGGATTTGTGTCCCTCAAGAACGAGAGTTAAGGACTAAGATCCTATAGGAAGCGCATCAAAGTAAATACACAATCCATCTTGGATGCAATAAAATGTACCAGGATTTAAAGATGATGTTTTGGTGGCCAAGGATGAAAAAGGACATTGCCGAGTTTGTGACAAAATGTCTTATTTGTCAGAAGGTGAAGGTAGAGCATCAAAAGCCAGCAGGATTTTTACAACCTCTTCAGATCCCTAAATAGAAATAGGATAGTATTTCAATGGATTTTGTTATGGGTTTACCCAAAACTTCTGTTGGACATGACTCTATCTGGGTAATAGTTAACAGATTAACCAAATCTGCTCACTTTTTGTCCATAAAAATTAACTATTCACTAGATAAATTAGCCCAATTCTATGTCTAGGAAATAGTTAGACTGCATGAAATTCCCTTAAATATCGTTTCTGATAGAGATCCAAGGTTCACATCGAGGTTTTGGAAGGTGTTGCAGGAAGCTTTTGGTACTCAGTTGTGGTTCAATACTGCCTACCATCCTCAGACTAACGGGCAGACAGAACGAACCATTAAAACCCTAGAAGATATGTTGAGGGCCTGTGTGATAAAGCAAGGTAAAGGATGGGATAAGTACCTACCTTTAGTAGAGTTTGCTTATAATAATAGTTATCACTCTAGTATTAAGATGGCCCCCTATGAAGCTTTATACAGTAGAAAGTGCCAATCTCCACTATGTTGGTTTGAGGTAGGAGAAAAGAACTTGTTGGGTCCTGATCTAGTTCAACAAACCATTAAACAAATCAGGATGATATGAGACAAAATACTTACAGCTCAGAGTCGGCAAAAGAGTTATTATGATAAAAGACATAGACCTCTAGAGTTTGAGGAAGGAGACCATGTATTTCTGAAACTTTCCCCAACTATTGGAGTTGGTAGGTCTCTTAAAACAAGAAAGTTAAGTCCCCGATTTTTGGGACCCTACCAAATTCTAAAGAAAGTAGAGACATCAGCATATTAAGTTGCTCTCCCACCTAATTTGTCCAACTTGCATAATGTTTTCCATGTATCACAACTCTAGAAGTATCTTCCAGACCCCTCACATGTGATACGAGATGAACTAATCAAAATAAAGGAGAACATGACATGCCACCTAGTACCAGCATCTATATTGGACACTGACGTGAAGCAATTGCGGAACAAAACTATTCCCCTAGTTAAGATGTTATGGGAAGGTTTGACTACGGAAGAAGCAACTTGAGAGGTAGAAGAAGTCATGAGGAAGAAATATATGAAATTGTTCTTACTACGTAATTTCTGAAATTTTGAGAACAAAATTTCTTTTAGGGGGAGAGAAATGTAACATCCTTAATTTCGTTTCATGTATTAATAAAAGTACAAAAGTATTCAAAGTAACATCCATAATTTCATTTCTTTTATTGATAAAGGTACATAAATATTTAATTAAGGAAATAAAATTCATTAGACAATAAGGAAATATAATCTTTAGAAATTCTTCACCTTACGTGTATGTATAGAAATGTTCTAATATTAATGGAATAGGTAAAGAAAGAAAACCTAAGAGGAAATATTAGAAATAAACATGCTAAAGAAAGGTGAAATTCTTAGGTAAGGAAGATAAATTTTTGTGAAGTAAGTAAAGGTCTTTAAATTTCAAGAAAATTGGATTAGGGTAATTTTTCCTAATTTAAGAGCAAAAGTTACTAAGTTTAGTATCTCCACTAATAAATTGGGCTTCACCTATGGACACTTCATATAGAGTTTTTCTACTTCACATAAATTTTTAGCAAGCCAATAGGATAGCCCAATGAAGAAATAAAATATAGACTTGGACTAGGATATAGAAATTGGACAAGTAGCCCAAAAATCATGAAAATGTGAACAAACCCATTATGAAAGGTAGAATTTTAACAAAAGTAAAGAAAATGGGCAAGAATGAGCCCAAACCCAAGAGGAAAAATAAAAATAAAAATGAAAATAAAGTGATGAAATAATGGTGTAATCAAGATTAGGTGACATGGCATTAAGAAAAAAATTTAGCAAGTGGTGTGATATCCTACATTCATAATTTTAGCAAGTGGTATGATAATACAAGGCTTTAGGACAAAACATCTATATCATACACTCATAATATTAGCAAGTGGTATGATAATACATGGCATTAAGACAAAACATTCTTATCCCACACAAATAACTTCAACCAAATAATGGAGATTCAAGAGCTAGAAATTTGCCACCTAAAAAGGCAAACCTATCATAATTGATTAAGACAAAAGAAAAAGGAAATGAATCCCTAAATCAAAGGGACCTTGTCCCTTATCTTAAAAACATATTATCATAATTTTCAAAATACAAATCTCCTTTTGCTATGCATATCTTGACTAAGGAAGAGGAAGACAAGAACATAAGTTGTTTGTTTTCCAAAAAATCAACCAAGTGTATCCTAATTGTGATAAGGTAGACCCATGATCATGAAAGGTGATTTATTTTATGGTATATTTAAGCAAAACCCACCCTTACAACATTAGAATTTTCGTCCAAGTGAGCGAGAGGAAAAATAGAAGCAAGGTAGAGTGAGGAAAGGAGAGGAAGAAAGGAAGAAAGAGGAATGAGAAGTCTAGAGGACTAAGTGCTCCATGTAAGTTTAACAATATTTTTTTTTTGAAAAAAAGATTTTGAAACTTGTAATATTTATATAAGATTTGGATCTTAGAACTTTAATAATTGGTCATGGATGTTGCTATATCTTGTTACATATTGTGTTTGTTTGAATACTTACGCTGGTGTAGATAGTCCTGCATAGGTATGGCTATAGGTGACAAACTTTTAAGCTTCAGCTTTTAAAATTCTGGGAAGAATTGGTAGGGAATCAAAATAAATGGTTAACATAAGAATTATAGCTATATGTGTCACGGATTTTAAGCCACTAGAATTACACAATTTAGAGTTCGTATGAGATAGATATGGTCCGATTAGTATGCAGTGGTCAGAAATTAGTTAATCAGGGAAGAATATGTTAGGATTGCTTCTGTGTTTTAATTTTTGGAAACTTTCTGTAGGGAATTAAAATAAATCGTTAGCATAAGAATTATAGATATATGTGTCATGGATTTTTATCCACTAGAATCACTCAATTTAGAGTCCGTATGAGGTAGATATGGTCCGATTAGTATGCAGTGGTCTGAAATTGGTTAATCAGGGAAGAATATTTTAGGATGGCTTCTATGTTTTCATTTCTGGGAACATTTTGTCAGGAATTAAAATAAATTTTTAACATAACAATTATTTCTATATGTGTCACGGAATTTTAGCCACTGGAATCACTTTATTTGGAATTCGTATGAGGGAGATATAGACAGATTAGTAGGTAGAGGTCAGAACTGACCCGAGAAGAAATAACCTAAACTTTGAGGGATTAATATCACCTTGATTTCTTAGTATTTCGCTAACATGTTCAACATAATAGTTTTAGATAATTGATTTATCTTTAAATGGACACCAAGATCACCTATATCAGAGTTAAATTGAGGAATTTATGCTCTGATTAGTAAGAGAAGGTTAGATAGGATGAAAATTTGCATCAAGAAAATAAAGAAATAAAATTAATATTTTAAAAAAAAGAATCTTATAAATAAAAATAATAAATGACTAGTATATGCCATTGCTATTACCATTGTATAAACTTCTTACCATCTTAAGTGTTAAATTTTGACATGGAAATATTCTATAAAGTGATATTTGAAATAGTTATGTTCATAACATGATTACCAATGATTTTTGGTAATAATTATATTTTGATGAACATATTTGTTATTGAAATCATATTTTTGACTATTATGATGAAAAGAAAAGAAATGAGCACGGTCACATGGCAATCTGTGTGGTGCACCAGTAGGGGATGCCCTACCAATGGTTATGATCATGTTAATGTGAAAAGAAAGAGAAAGTGGGCCATGTCGGAAGGAGTGAGAAAAGCCCGTACCGAAGAGTAGAAAATACTCACCTTGACCGGGGTAGCTTGATATGAGAATAAATTGATAGTCATCATATGATATTCTGAAAATAGTTAATCTTGTCATACATGTCATTATTGTTCAATTCTCATGTGCATAGATATAGTGCATTCATTTGACTAAAGATATTTGCTGTAGTTTATACAGCTGAACATGACATGATGAGCTATATTGATGATGATTTATTTTTGAACTTACTGCCATTTAATTCTCACTATATTTCCATATCATGTTCAGAAAATTAGTTATGCAGATTTTTCTATGGCTCTGGCTTTTAGTGTACGTTGGATCGAGTACTTTATGTTGGGCAGATCACATAAGCAAATAAATGTTTATGGTTGAGTTAGTTTAGATCCCGGTGAAGGTGTAACCATCCGCACCTGTATCTCCGAAATTGGTCAACTAGAATAAATAAGATGTAGATTTTTATGTGTTTGATATGTTGTACGTATGTTTTGATTAATGACATGTATGTAAACTCTATATTGTATAATAATAATAAATAAATAAAAGTTGTTACAAAACCTAAGGCTCTAATACCAACTTGTCACACCATTAATTTATAGGAACGTGATTATCACGATTAACAAATAAACTTTGTCCAAAGCATATATTATACAAGCTTTAACTAGGCTGATCCAACTGATCACCTAGTTGTATAGGAAGGACCAGACTCTGTATTTTTATTTAAAAAATATGAAAATATTATGTAGCGAGTTTGACAACTCATTGAGCAAATAAGACCTGCTATGATATTCTAGGTTAGCATATGGATGCACTTGTATGGTAAAAATGTTGCTTTCCTTTAAAGTAAAATATAGATCAGAAGTACATCCATAAGTAACTCATATTTTCAATATTCTCATTCAAAAGGTAATATGAAGCTTAAAAATAAATACAGTGTAGCATGCTCATAAAATAAATACTTGGTTTCATAATAAAAGATTTCACATGTTCTTCAATGTAGAAACTTTAAAGTTTAGGAGGTGTCCCAATCAAAACCATTATTTAATCCTAAGAACATAGCAAGAAAGGAAATCACAAATCAGATAGTTAACATTTCGCCTAATAATAGGAGGCATCTCGCTCTTCTTCACAAAACATATCCTGTGTGTTGGCCATCACACGAGGCTAGCAACACCCTTGCTAGCTGAGGTTTCAACGTGCACCAAGGCTAGCATCTCCTATTGCTAGCAAACAATGCTTTCAATAGGATTCCTCCATAGAAAATAATTGCATAAAAATAATGTGCTATTCAAGTAAGAAATACTTCCCAAGTTTAATTCTTTTTCTACAAATTTCCCTAAATTCAACATGGATTCCTAATTCCAATTACCCCTGAATCATCCTTCTCAAAATAGTGAAATGTGTATATGCAACATATATTCTAGGGGTTCCAAATTCAAGGAAGTTGAACCTTTATAATTTCCATCATAACTATAACATGCCATCTTTGAAAATATAACATCTAATAAGTAAATATGATAATTCATCAAACTTCCAAAATTTGAACATATAGGAATAACATTGTATGCTACACTAATATCAAAATTTGAACATATAAGAATAACATTGTATGCTACACTAATAATATTATCTACTCACAAAGTAAGGTTTCCAAAATGGATAGCCCTAAAATGCATGTTTCCAAGTGGAATATGACAAAATAAACCTCATAATCGAATATAGATGGTCCCAAAACCTTGGAAATAACTCAAATTCATGAAATTTAACCTTCGAAAAATCAGTTAATAATGGTCAATGCAACAGGGAACCGGTACATACACTGTGTAATATCCTGTAATTTTAACTTTTAAATAATAATGTTTTGCTATAAACAAATATATTTTTATTTTATAAAATGATTATATTTTGTTAAAAGCAAATATACTTTTAATTAAAATAATTTTTGTTTTGCTTAAAATAATTATATTGGCCTCTAATAAAGTTTTGTTTTATTTTTAGAAATATTCTTCTTTTATTATGCGTAAAGATATTTATTTTGTGATTTGTTTTATTAAAATTTTATCAAGAAAGGTCATGATTTAAGAGTTCAACTAAAATTTTGCAAGAATATAAATTTTTAGAAATTTTTGGGATATTTTAAGATGAAAAATAGTATTTATATGTATATAATTAAAATAATAATAATAAAATTTTAATATTTAATTATTAATTAAATAATATTTTAAAAAAGAAAGAAAAAGGGGGAGATGAAGCGTGAGGAATCTGTGAAATCCTGTAACCGATGAATAGTATAAATAGTAACCTCCATGTTTTCTCTCTATATCTGGAGTGCCTATTGACTTTTGATTTCAAAACTAAAGGTACCACTGGATTTAAGACAGAGAGTACTATGATTTTTGCCGAACAATTTTTCAAATCAACCACAGATTGGAAGTAAAAAATCTTTAAAAAAGGTAGACTCTAAAACTCTTATTTAGAGACTTCAAATTGAAAATCTGACACTATAGATGGATTCAGAAGGTAGATAAACCTTAGGATATAAAATTTTTTCACCATCTGACAACTTTTTGTGCGTCGTGAACAGTAAATCCGGTGATGAATAGTATTTTTTGATAGTTAATAGTACCCAACAGTTGACCAGTGTTGACCAAGCTCCCAGAGGCTGAATTTCACAATTTTGGAGTTATTTCCTAGGTTTTTGGACCCTCTAGATTCATTTTTGAGGTTCATTTGATCAAATTTGGCTTGGAAAAATATATTTGGGGCTGTCCAATCTTGAGCCCTAACTTGTGAGTGGATAAGACTTTGTATGACTTACTCCATGCTATTCTTGAACTTAAAATGTATAATTGGTTATATTTACAAATTATTTATGCTATCATATGTTTTTGAAATGTGTTAAAATATTTGTTTTGCTTACGAATTGGCACATAGTTCAAAAAGAGTATGGTTTTGCAAATAGATTTTAAAGATAATTGAATATGTGGTTCTAAATGTATTTATCATTATTTGGTAAAGTGAATATTATATGCATGAGGCATTGATTTGTAAAATTATATAGTTGCTGATTATGATTGAGTGGCAAGCGTAAAGCTCATGGCAAGTTGTTTCGTAATTATACATTGTATTAGATGAATATGCATTTATATATATATATATATATATATATATATATATATATATATATGTATGTATTTATATGTATGGATGAATATTGACGGGTTGTATAGCTTGTGATGATACTGAGTAGGGGATGCCCTATTAGCCTGAGTGAGCCAAGGGAGAGCCGCTCTAATCGAGTGACAGTGGTAATGTGAGAAGGCAGATGGGTAATGAACTCACATTCCTTGATCACTATTGTGATTGTAGTCAATCGGTCACTATACATATAGCAAATGAGTGAATTGAGTGTATTGAGAGTTGTAACATGCTTGAGCATTATGTAAAAAGAATATATTTTCAGAGCATATATAGTATGTTAATTATGCATCAACAAAAGTTATGATTTTCTCTCAGAAGCTTAATATTTTACTATAGTTTATATAGCTGAGCATAACAACATTTGTTTAATGATTATACCGTGTTACATATGGTTTTGGATATCTGAATATCCTTTGATTTGAAAATATTTGAAATACAGGTCCCATATGGATGTACTTCTAAACTGTATTTTCTATGTGACAAATTTTAAAACATGAGTACATCTATATGTTGATCTCAGAGGTCATAGGAGGTATTACCTACTCACTGAGTTGTCAAACTCACTACACGATATTTCCATATTTTTCAGATAAGAATACAGAGTCTGATCCTGTAGATAGGTGATCAGTTAGGTGACATATTCTCTAGGTGAGTCTGTGTTGCTTTTAAGGCTCAAAGTTTTGAATTATACTGTGTTTATATTCTAGAGTGTCCTCTAAATGCTACAGGCAGGATCCCTGCTTTTGTTGTTACTTTGACATTTATAACTTAGTATGTATAATGTAACAACCTCTCTTTTATTTTCCTTTATTATTATACAATATTGAGTTCACATACATGTCATTAATCAAAACAGACGTATAACATATCAAAAACATAGATATTTACATCTTGTTTATTTTGGTTGACCAATTCCGGAGATACAGGTGCGGGTGGTTGCACCTTCACCGGGATCTGAGCCAACTCGACCACAAACATCTTATTTGATTCTGAAATCTGCCCAACATAAAATAACTTGATCCAATGTGCACTAAAAGCCAGAGCCTTAGAAACAAAAGCTGCATAAATAATTTTCTGAACATGATATGAAAATATAGTGAGAATTAAATCCCAGTAAGTTCAACAATAAATTATCATCAGTAAAGCTCATCACGTCATGTTCAGCTGTATAAACTACAGAAAATATCTTTGGTCACATGAATGCATTATATCTACGCACATAAGAATCATACTGTAATGATATGTATGACAGGATTAACCATTTTTAAAATATCATATGATGGCCATCAACTTATTCTCATTTCAAGCTACCCCGGTCAGGGTGAGTATCCTCTACTCTCCGGTACGGGCTTTTCTCGCTCTGTCCGACATGGCCCACTTTCTCTTTCTTTTCTCATTATCATGATCATAACCGTTGGTAGGGCGTCCCCTACTGGTGCACCACACGGATTGCCATGTGACCGTGCTTATTTCTTTTCTTTTCACAATGATAGCCAAAAATATGCTTTCAATAACAAGTATGTTCATCAAAATATAACTATTACCATAAATCATTGGTAATCATGCCATGAACATAACCATTTCAAATATCACTTTATAAAATATTTTCATGTCAAAATTTCATACTTAAGATGGTAAGAAGTTCATACAATGGCAATGGCTATGGCTATACTAGTCATTTATTAAGATTCATCTTCTTTTTTAAATACTAATTTTATTTCTTTATTTTCTTGATGCAGGTTTTCATCCTATCTAACCTTCTCTTACTAATCAGAGCATAACTTCCTCAATTTAACTCTGATGTAGGTGATCTTGGTGTCCATTTCAAGATAAAACAATTATCTAAAACTATTATGTTGAACATTGTAGCGAAAAATTAAGAAACGAAGGTGATATTACTCCCTCAAAGTACAGGATAGTTCCTCTCGGATAGGTTCTGACCTTTACTGACTAATTAGACCATATCTCCCAAATTGGAACTCCAAATTGCATTATTCCAGTTGGTAAAAATCCATGAGCTGTATATCTATAATTGTTATGTTGGCATGCTATTTTAATTCCCTACAGAATATTCCCAGAAATTCAAAAACTAAAGCATTAATAACATACTCTTCCCTGAATAAACATTTTCTGACCTCTGTTTACTAATCGGATAATATCTACCTCATATGAACTCCAAATTGCATAATTCCAGTGGGTATATTTCCATGAGACATAGATATATAACTTTCATGTTAACCATTTATTTTAATTCCATACAGATAATTTCCAGAAATTAAAATACAAAAGCTGTCCTAACATAATCTTCCCTGATGAACCATTTTCTGACCTTGTCTTACTAATCAGCTTATATCTACCTCAAATGGACTTCAAATTGAATGATTCCAGTGCCTAAAAATCCATGACACATTTATATTTAATTCTTATGTTAATAATGTATTTTAATTCCTTACAGATACTTCTCAGAAATTAAAATACCGAAGCTATCCTAACATATTTTTCCCTGATGACCCATTTTTTGACCTTTGTCTACTAATCGGCTCATATCTCCCTCATATGGACTCCAAATTGAATGATTCCAGTGGATAATAATCCATGACATACATATCTTTAATTCGTATGTTAACCATTTTTTTTAATTCCCTACCAATAATTCCCAGAAATTAAATTACCGAAGCTATCCTAACATATTCTTCCCTGATGATTCATTTTCTGACCTTTGACTACTAATCAGACCATAGCTACCTCATATGGACTCCAAATGGAATGATTCCAGTGGCTAAAAATCCATGACACATTTATCTTTAATTCTTATGTTAACCATTTATTTTAATTCCTTATAGATTGTTCCCAGCAATTAAATTACCGAAGCTTAAAATTCTGCCACCCATAGCCATAACCATGCAGAACTATCTACACCAACCTAAGTATTCAAACATACATCACATGCAAGATCAATATGTAACATGATATAGCAACATCATGACCGATCATAAAAGTTGTAAGATCAAAATCTCATACAAATATTATAAGTTTCAAAAGTTTTCTTCAAAAAGAAATATTGTTAAACTTACCTGGAGCACTTAGTCCCCTAGACTTCTCCTTCCTCTCCTTTCCTCACACTACCTTGCTTCTATTTTTGCTCTCCCTCACTTGGACGAAATTCTAATGTTGTAAGGGTGGGTTTTCTTATATAGACCACCAAATAATTCACCTTTCATGATCATGGGTCTACCTTATCACAATTAGGATACACTTTGTTGAATTTTTGGAAAACAAACAACTTATGTTCTTGTCTTCCTCTTCCTTAGTCAAGATATGCATAGAAAAAGGAGATTTGTATTTTGAAAATTATGATGATATGTTCTTAAGATATGGGGCAAGATCCCTTTGATTTAGGGATTCATTTCCTTTTTCTTTTGTCTTAATCAAGTATGATAGATTTGCCTTTTTAAGTGGCAAATTTCTAGCCCTTGAATTTTCCTTACTTAACTAAAATTATTTGTGTAGGATAATGATGTTTTGTCATAATGCTATGTATTATTACCCACTTGCTAAAGTTATGAATGTAGGATATAGATGTTTTTGTCCTAAAGCCTTGTATTATTATGCCACTTGCCAAAATGATGAATGTAGAATCACACCACTTGTCAAATTTTTGTCTTAATGCCATGTCACTTAATCTTGATTACACTAATATTTCATCACTTTAATTTTATTTTTATTTTTATTTTTCCTCTTGGGTTTGGGCTCATTCTTGCCCATTTTCCTTACTTTGGTTAAAATTCTTCCTTTCATAATGGGCTTGGTCACATTTTCATGATTTTTGGGCTATCGGTCCAATTTCTATATCCTAGTCCAAGTCTATGTTTTATTTCTTCCTTGGCCTATCCTATTGGCTTGCTAAAAATTCATGTGAAGTAGAAAAACTCTATATGAAGTGTCTATAGGTTAAAGCCCAATTACGGGTGGAGATACTAAACTCAGTAACTTTTGCTCTTAAATTAAGAAAGATTACCCTAATCCGATCTTCTTGAAATTTTAAGACCTTTACTTACTTCACAAAAATTTATCTTTCTTTACCTAAGAATTTCACCTTTCTTTAACATGTTTATTTCTAATATTTCCTCTTAGGTTTTCTTTCTTTACCTATTCCATTAATATTAGAACATTTCTATGCATATATGTAAGGTGAAGAATTTCTAAGGAAAATATCTAAAAATTACGGGATGTTACATTCTTCCCCCCTTTAAGAAATTCGGTCCCCGAATTTCAATCCATCCTACCACATGTAGGGAATGAAATTAAGGCATTATTCAGAGTTACCAAGCTTATTACCTAAATAATTAGAGATATCTTTTCTGTATGACATCTTTACTTTTTAATATGTCTATTCACTTGAGTGATTTTGCCATATAACTTAACCATAAGGATTTCTTTCAATCATAAGTTCTTCCATTGATATCCTCTAGCCCGTATGAATATATCTATGGGTCGATATTAGAAAACACACATATAAAGGAACATATACACCTTCATATTGTGTAACTATCTTTTCTTATTCTAAACTTCTATCAAGTCAAATTTTTTTTTTTTTTCATATATCAACATCATCCCCTGAATATCATCATCTTAATCTATCATCTATTTTTATCCTCAAATCCTTTAATCAATATGTTAAACATACATAGCAATAAATCCTTCAAACCTTTAATAACGTTTATGTACCATTGACACATGTCTAATAATTCCAACTTACCTCATCACAGTAATTCTATACAAGCTTATTAACACCATTAAACTCATTGTCAAAAATTTCAATTATTTCTTCTATCATATCCAAAAGCACCTCATTCTAGCTTATGCCAATCCCATTTAATTCACCCAATCATTTGAAGAAGATTTGTGCTTTTTTTTTTCCTAACAATTACTCATACATGAATTCTCAATTCCAACATAATTCACATCCTAGATACTAGACTCAATTTAGCATGATATAATCCTTTAACATAAATATCTTGATAACCTACATTATTTCCGGACATGGTTCTCAGAATATTCTCTATATTTCCAAATTAAGAGTTCAAAGACTAACTTAAATCCTACTTCCTATATTTTATTCCTCGAGAACTTCAACACCACTAATTCTCTTGATTACATTCGTCAAAACACCATAAGACCATCATCCGTCCATTATTTTCAAACCTTTCATTATTTTAACCTATTAACAACTTAGACACCATAACAACCAAGTTTCAAAGGAAGAAATTATCTTTAATTGTAATGAGGGAAAATAACCTTGCATTTAATGCCAACCGTTAATGAGTGAAACAGACAAAAAGCATAATAGAGAATGGTTCCAAAAGCGAAAGTCAAAAGTTTTGACAAAGCATTGAAAAATATTAAAATCGGTGGCCGCAATTCTTGAAAATCTGTAAACAAAATCTATCTATGATTTCAACAAAAATCGGTGGCCGCAAATTTTGAATATATGTGTCAGAATCTACTTTAAATCTATTGGTATTCGGTGGAAAGATATCACATGGAAAAAAGAAACATTTCTGAGCTTATAAAAGTCTGTGAAAATCAAAGAATATGTAGTTAACTGGTAGGATGCAGTTGATTGCTTCAAAATAGATGTAATTAATCAACTGTAAATTAACCAGTCCAAATTAAATTTCTCAAAATAGCTAGTCGACTTAATAATACTGATAGTCGACTGGCGAAAACATTGAGAATACAAAATAAATCATTTGATTGCATTTTTTTATTTTTATTTTTTTTACTTTTTTTTTTTGACGGCTATCACCTAGAACTTTTCTACAAGAATCAAAACATCAATGCTTCATCAAAGACAACAAGATAAAGACAGATTTCTGGTGATATCTTATCTTATACTCTTTATGTGCTTAATATGGGTCACAGTCATACTACTGTACATATACATGCTTGCCGTCATTTTTGAAAATTTTTTATTTTATTTTTTTATTTACCTTTAATTTAGTTGATATCCACCAATCACTCACATAATTGTTCTAATAATACCCGGCCTATTCGCATAGCTATTATAAATATGCCTTTCTCTGAGTTCTATAAATACTTACATTAGTATCTTTGTCTATTCTCAAAGTTAAGGTGATAGAAATTATGGAGGGAACAACATTCCGTCAGTTTCGAAATATCTGTGTCTTTTGTGGTTCCAGTCCTGGAAAAGATGAGGAGTATGTTAAAGCAGCACAAAATCTGGGTATGGTGCTGGCTAAGAGAAAAATTCATTTAGTGTATGGTGGAGGTAACTGTGGGTTAATGGGGTGTGTGGCTACAGCTGCACATGCAGGGGGATGCCAAGTTCTAGGTATTATTCCTACAGCTCTAGCTACATCTAGCAACATAGGGAAGACAATTGGGGAAGAATATAGGGTAGCTTCCATGCATGAACGCATGGCTAGAATGATGAGCAATGCTGACGCCTTCATTGCCTTACCAGGTGGTTTTGGTACTTTAGAGGAGATTTTCCAAATAGTTTCTTGGGCACAACTAAATATGCATCACAAACCGATAGGTTTGTTAAATGTTAATCACTTCTTTGATGGTCTGTTATCTTTTCTAGATCAAGCTGTGGAACAGAGGTTTATCCCACACTTAGCACGACAAATTCTCATATCAGCTTCAAATGCTGAAGAGTTGATTGATGCTTTATAAGCCTATGTTTATGTACCTGATCCAACTATGACTCAAATAGAATGGTCGACAGATAACCGCAAGAAGCGTAAATTGGATTTGGATCTTAATCTTTAAATGTAGTAAAATGTAGCTATTATTGTACTACTTTTACTTTCTTAGACTCTACTTGTATACCATATTTACCAACCATACTCCTTTAGAGTTGGTAAAACTATCTTTGAATGTTGCTTATGATCCTCTGAACTTTTGAAATATTCTAGTATATCAACCATATATATAATAACAAATTGTTCCAAGGATGACCTAATTACTATTCATTAAATTTATGAATGCAGCTAAAGGTTTGTCAATTAAATGCATCACCAAGAACTCATAATGCCCATAATAAGTCCTACATCCTCTTCTCTTATCCTTAATTAATGTTACTCATATCCCAAATCTATTTGTGGAAAAATATTGAACACCTTATAACTGGTCAAACAGGTAATCTATACGAGCTAATGGGTTTCTATTCTACATTGTTACCTTATTCAACTGTCTACAATCTATGCATAGTCATAGTGATCCATCTTTCTTTTTCACAAATAGAACTAGAGCACTCCAAATAAAAGTACTAGGGCATTTAAATCCCTTGTCTAACAAGTCTTGTAATTTTTTTTTTCCAGTAACTAGAATAATTCTTTTCTGATGTGGAAATACTGCAACCACGGAGCATACTAAGATTTTTCAAATAAAACCGGCACTTTCAAAACTTCTTGAAAATTTTATATGAGTACTAGGGTAAATTCCATGTTAAAATTCCACACTAATATCTCGGTAACTGGATAGTAATTGTAGTCTGTAAACAGCGCACCAGAAAAGTTCCCAGGAAAGAGAGGTGGGTCACTAATGGACACGCTTAAGTACCAAGTCTTTCCTTGCCAGAGCTTTCCTTAGACATGCACTTTTCACAAATCACAATGTTTTTTTTTTAAATTCAATCGATATCATTCTATATAGGGATATAGATACTAGTTGGGTTCTAAGGAGTAAATCAATACCAAATTCTCGAATTGCTGTGGCAAGGTTGTGCAAGATTTTCTCCGCATTGTTTGCCGGATTCCGCCTTGGTGGTGCCATTTCCTACTGTGGAAAAAATAAATTTATGCTACTATTGAGGTGATAAAGCCCAATAGTTAGTTTCAAAACAATATTTAACAGCAGTCATAACACCACCTCGGCATATAGATAAGAAACACTAGTAATTTCTTACCTATATGAGTCACTGATTCCCTACACAGCACAACCACAACATACTCAAGACACTATAAGATCGATTCAGATAACCATCCACCCACTGGCCATCTAGGATCGACCTGCTCTGATACCAATTATATAACAACCTCTCTTTTATTTTCCTTTATTATTATACAATATTGAGTTCACATACATGTCATTAATCAAAACAGACGTATAACATATCAAAAACATAGATATTTACATCTTGTTTATTTTGGTTGACCAATTCCGGAGATACAGGTGCGGGTGGTTGCACCTTCACCGGGATCTGAGCCAACTCGACCACAAACATCTTATTTGATTCTGAAATCTGCCCAACATAAAATAACTTGATCCAATGTGCACTAAAAGCCAGAGCCTTAGAAACAAAAGCTGCATAAATAATTTTCTGAACATGATATGGAAATATAGTGAGAATTAAATCCCAGTAAGTTCAACAATAAATTATCATCAGTAAAGCTCATCACGTCATGTTCAGCTGTATAAACTACAGAAAATATCTTTGGTCACATGAATGCATTATATCTATGCACATAAGAATCATACTGTAATGATATGTATGACAGGATTAACTATTTTCAAAATATCATATGATGGCCATCAACTTATTCTCATTTCAAGCTACCCCGGTCCGGGTGAGTATCCTCTACTCTCCGGTACGGGCTTTTCTCGCTCCGTCCGACATGGCCCACTTTCTCTTTCTTTTCTCATTATCATGATCATAACCGTTGGTAGGGCGTCCCCTACTGGTGCACCACACGGATTGCCATGTGACCGTGCTTATTTCTTTTCTTTTCACAATGATAGCCAAAAATATGCTTTCAATAACAAGTATGTTCATCAAAATATAACTATTACCATAAATCATTGGTAATCATGCCATGAACATAACCATTTCAAATATCACTTTATAAAATATTTCCATGTCAAAATTTCATACTTAAGATGGTAAGAAGTTCATACAATGGCAATGGCTATGGCTATACTAGTCATTTATTAAGATTCATCTTCTTTTTTAAATACTAATTTTATTTCTTTATTTTCTTGATGCAGGTTTTCATCCTATCTAACCTTCTCTTACTAATCAGAGCATAACTCCCTCAATTTAACTCTGATGTAGGTGATCTTGGTGTCCATTTCAAGATAAAACAATTATCTAAAACTATTATGTTGAACATTGTAGCGAAAAATTAAGAAACGAAGGTGATATTACTCCCTCAAAGTACAGGATAGTTCCTCTCGGATAGGTTCTGACCTTTACTGACTAATTAGACCATATCTCCCAAATTGGAACTCCAAATTGCATTATTCCAGTTGGTAAAAATCCATGAGCTGTATATCTATAATTGTTATGTTGGCATGCTATTTTAATTCCCTACAGAATATTCCCAGAAATTCAAAAACTAAAGCATTAACAACATACTCTTCCCTGAATAAACATTTTCTGACCTCTGTTTACTAATCGGATAATATCTACCTCATATGAACTCCAAACTGCATAATTCCAGTGGGTATATTTCCATGAGACATAGATATATAACTTTCATGTTAACCATTTATTTTAATTCCATACAGATAATTTCCAGAAATTAAAATACAAAAGCTGTCCTAACATAATCTTCCCTGATGAACCATTTTCTGACCTTGTCTTACTAATCAGCTTATATCTACCTCAAATGGACTTCAAATTGAATGATTCCAGTGCCTAAAAATCCATGACACATTTATCTTTAATTCTTATGTTAATAATTTATTTTAATTCCTTACAGATACTTCTCAGAAATTAAAATACCGAAGCTATCCTAACATATTTTTCCCTGATGACCCATTTTCTGACCTTTGTCTACTAATCGGCTCATATCTCCCTCATATGGACTCCAAATTGAATGATTCCAGTAGCTAAAAATCCATGACATACATATATGTAATTCTTATGTTAACCATTTATTTTAATTCCCTACCAATAATTCCCAGAAATTAAATTACCGAAGCTATCCTAACATATTCTTCCCTGATGATTCATTTTCTGACCTTTGACTACTAATCAGACCATAGCTACCTCATATGGACTCCAAATGGAATGATTCCAGTGGCTAAAAATCCATGACACATTTATATTTAATTCTTATGTTAACCATTTATTTTAATTCCTTATAGATTGTTCCCAGAAATTAAATTACCGAAGCTTAAAATTCTGCCACCCATAGCCATAACCATGCAGAACTATCTACACCAACCTAAGTATTCAAACATACATCACATGCAAGATCAATATGTAACATGATATAGCAACATCATGACCAATCATAAAAGTTGTAAGATCAAAATCTCATACAAATATTATAAGTTTCAAAAGTTTTCTTCAAAAAGAAATATTGTTAAACTTACCTGGAGCACTTAGTCCCCTAGACTTCTCCTTCCTCTCCTTTCCTCACACTACCTTGCTTCTATTTTTGCTCTCCCTCACTTGGACGAAATTCTAATATTGTAAGGGTGGGTTTTCTTATATAGACCACCAAATAATTCACCTTTCATGATCATGGGTCTACCTTATCACAATTAGGATACACTTTGTTGAATTTTTGGAAAACAAACAACTTATGTTCTTGTCTTCCTCTTCCTTAGTCAAGATATGCATAGAAAAAGGAGATTTGTATTTTGAAAATTATGATGATATGTTCTTAAGATATGGGGCAAGATCCCTTTGATTTAGGGATTCATTTCCTTTTTCTTTTGTCTTAATCAAGTATGATAGATTTGCCTTTTTAAGTGGCAAATTTCTAGCCCTTGAATTTTCCTTACTTAACTAAAATTATTTGTGTAGGATAATGATGTTTTGTCATAATGCTATGTATTATTACCCACTTGCTAAAGTTATGAATGTAGGATATAGATGTTTTTGTCCTAAAGCCTTGTATTATTATGCCACTTGCCAAAATGATGAATGTAGAATCACACCACTTGTCAAATTTTTGTCTTAATGCCATGTCACTTAATCTTGATTACACTAATATTTCATCACTTTAATTTTATTTTTATTTTTATTTTTCCTCTTGGGTTTGGGCTCATTCTTGCCCATTTTCCTTACTTTGGTTAAAATTCTTCCTTTCATAATGGGCTTGGTCACATTTTCATGATTTTTGGGCTATCGGTCCAATTTCTATATCCTAGTCCAAGTCTATGTTTTATTTCTTCCTTGGCCTATCCTATTGGCTTGCTAAAAATTCATGTGAAGTAGAAAAACTCTATATGAAGTGTCTATAGGTTAAAGCCCAATTACGGGTGGAGATACTAAACTCAGTAACTTTTGCTCTTAAATTAAGAAAGATTACCCTAATCCGATCTTCTTGAAATTTTAAGACCTTTACTTACTTCACAAAAATTTATCTTTCTTTACCTAAGAATTTCACCTTTCTTTAACATGTTTATTTCTAATATTTCCTCTTAGGTTTTCTTTCTTTACCTATTCCATTAATATTAGAACATTTCTATGCATATATGTAAGGTGAAGAATTTCTAAGGAAAATATCTAAAAATTACGGGATGTTACATATAATGTGTATACATGAGAGAACCTATGTGTATCTATTTCCATGACAAATAATAGTGTTATGCATGTTCTGGTAAATATCTGATTGTAGAAAAAAAAAATTCCACGTGTCTGTAAGTTGGGGGTGTTACACACTGCACTCACTGCTACATAGGATCCGCATAGGCTTCATACACTGAGAGAGAAAGCGCGTAGGGGAACATGAAGGCTTTGTGGATGTGATCTTAACCTGAAATTTGATGTTCGAAGGTTTTTCCACCACTTGAATCCATCTATAGTGTTAATTTTACATTTTGAGAACTCTAAATAAGAGTTTTGGAACCCACCTTTTTAGTGGATTTTCTCTTCCATTTTCTGGTCACTTGCCGGTAGATTCTTGGGAAACCAATCAGGCAGACTTATAGATCTTATCGTTCTGAATTCGTTGATGGTGGTCTGTCAAAATTCGAGGTCCAGAAGTTGTAATATTCTAGAGAGAGAAAATAGGGTTTGAGAAAGGTATTTAGCTTTTCTATTCCTCTCCTATAGGAAATGAGATGAAATCATATAAGGGACCATTTTTTCAAAATTTTAATTATTGGGGGACATCCTTTAAATTTTGTTATTTACTTTGACCCCTAACTTTTAAGAAATTTCACTTTGGCCCCAAAACTTGAATCCTCATAAATCTCCATAACTAAATTATATATAATCAAAATCCTTTAATCCAATAGTATTATTCCTTAGTTCGCTCTTTAAGTTAAGTTTTTTCTTTAATTAGGGCTATTACAAGTATCCTATATTAAAACAATATAAAGATTTCCAGGCACACAATAAGGGAAGTGGTAATCATCGTTTCAATTAGACACACAATCCATAAGGGTAAGTCACCATTCCATTAGACATACAGTTTGTAAGGTTAAATCACCATTCCATATGACATATAGTTTGCAATTCATTAGGCAAAAGCATGCAATCCATTAGGTAAAAGTCTGTAATCAATCAAGCAACTTGCAATCCATCATAATTCAAGATGCACCAGTGATAGCATTTACCACTATTAGCTAATGGTGTTTCTAACTGGAATCCTCCCTAGGTGTTATGTATATTTGTTTATTTATTTATTTTTTATGACTTAAGTATTAATGAAAGATAGTTTCATTTAATATATTCTTTATTACCCAAATATAGATACAGCTTTAGTCAACAATATACTATAGTTCCCAAACATATCAGAATGGCTGCCAAGTAGGCCAACAGATTCATAGTGAAGTCTCGAATTCATAAATTTTTGTATTCAATCATAGCTAAATCATAAATCCCTTTCCATTCTTAACCTAATGCATTTATAGGCTTCACATGTTTATATCTACATATATACTTATAATAAATTTACCATTATCAAACATTGCACTATTTATGAAATCACACTCTTTAAATTGATTATTATTCATATAGTATATATATGAGAACTTAGAAAAAAATTAATAAATTACTTCATTCAATCCAAAACTCAAAATTCACTTACATCCCCTCATACTCAACATTACATTAATTAGATTTCATATAATCATATTGTTAATAAAAACATAGGCATACACACACACACACACATGTGTGTGTGTGTGTGTGTGTGTGTCTGTGCATTCATACATATACTTAAAAATTTTCAATTTTACATATTTCCAATTTTAGACCACTAGTTTCTTCACTTCAAAATTACTCATACACCTACCCATACCTAAGAACTTCTAAAACACCTAATAAGTTTATACTTCATGTAAATTTAATATATTCCAAAAAGTTAAAACTCAATAAGCTACTTATGCTAGACTTGCATAACTTATAATAACCTAATAGCTAATACAAGTCATCCCTTATTAGAGGTAAGAAAAGGTCCAATTTTGATAAATCCTTCATAATAGATGGCCAACCCTTAAGAAGTCCTAACTTTCAAAATGCACCCTCATCTTATAGTAAATCAAGCCATTAAATATGTACGTACAAATTTTAAAGACAACACAAGTTACCTTATTGCTAGTTTTCACTATTTCTTGTAATCATAAGCATGACATACATTGTGTATTAATACATAGTTGCTAAATGATGAAGATGATGATGCGATGCCTATGCTAGTATATCAATGCATGATGGTTAGAATATATTATGTATGCATTATTACATGATGGCAAGTGTATTAATACATATTTGTTAAATGATGATGTGATGATGATAATAAGTATGATGAAGATTATGTACTTGACTAATGCATAACCTTATCATGGCGGTGATGATGATTAGAGAGTATAATGCATACATTATTGTATCAATGCATGATGATTAGATGTATGAATACATAATTGTTAAATGATGTGATGACGATGGCAAGCATGATGTTAGTGATGAATATAGTTTATGTAAAATCTCAATTGAGACGAAATGGTAAGCATGATACTAGTAATGATGATATATTGATGAGATGCATGCTTAATATGTTGATGAGATACATACTTGATATGTTGATAAGATGTATGCTTAATATGTTGATGAGATGCATACTTGAGATGTTGATGAGATGTATACTTGGTATGTTGATAAGACGGAATCACATATTGTATTGATAATAAAGAGGATGATGTTATGCATGTGGCTAAATATGAGAAATAGACAGATACTTACGGCACCTTGTGGCAACAAGATGACTCGACAACATGAAGGATGACCTTTGTGGCCGCAAGGTGACCTGGCGAGAGTATTAGGATGACCCTTATAGCATCAAGGTACTCAACGACATGTGGCAGCTTGTGGTTGTAAGGTGACCAGACGGGTCATATAGCTTTGAGACAGTACCGAATATGGGATGCCCTATTAGCTTGAGTGAGCCTAGGGGAAGTATGGCCACATCGACCAAGTAACAGAGGCATGTGAGTAGCGGGCAAGAGAATGGCTCACATTGCCTTGTTACTGAGACGTAGACAGATGATGGATGATGGATGAATAGCCACCATGAGTATATTATGTATACTACAATTATGATTATCAAGATTGTGCATGATATGTTAAATCATACTATTTATGAATATTATGCCTTTAACATGAAAGATTGATAGTGATTTAGCATGCTATAATTATGACAATTGAGCATATGTAAATATCATCGATTGGTGATGTATGTATGTATATATATATATATACATGTTATCAATAATAAACCTATTGGAAAATTATGTTCTCATTATTGTTGGTGTTATGTTCGGATGAAAGCAAATGGTATGTTAGCTATTTCTATGCTCTTGATCATAAAGATCCAGCTGATGACGATGTCTCGTGTAGACCCCGATGCCAGCACCATCTCTTCCACCCTTTGAACTCTAGTGGAGTTGTTCTGTATGGGGTTTAATGTTAGATTAATGAAATTATGTAACTCTGTGTTACTATAGTATTAATGTTAACCACTGACATGGCTTTTGGTATGATGAAAATGAAAAATGTGTTGTTTTATAAAATAAAATAAAACCGGCTCTTACAATAAATGTCATAACCCCCTAAGTGGAAGTATGTGACTGACATGGCATAAGGGGTTGGCCTTTAAACTGTAAGCCTTGGGATAGATAATTAAAAACCAAAAATACCATTTCATATTTCATACCTCTTGTTATGATTAAATTTATCAAAATCTTGCAAACATGTTGTAATAAATTTAATGTGATGTAAGAAACATGTCTTGTATAAAGATGTTTAAATATTTCACTATGGAAAAGTCATATAACAATATTATATAGATGTATAGTACAACAAAGCCGGGGATCCCACCTATGATCATTGGAGCACTGTCTAATGTACATTGGGTAAGAGACAAAATACCCTAATGTCCTCATTAAATGCAGGCTCACCACTAAGGATCTATACTACTCTTAAGCTGAGGAAGGCTGGACTTCTTCTTTTGAACTTTCTAGAAACATAAAGAAAATGGGAGTAAGTTTATGTAAATCAATAAGCAGATATAGTATACTATAGTTAAAACAAAACAAACTGCATGAGTTTCATTATGTAATATTATGGTAATTTCAAAAGGAATATAAAGGTTTTTTTAATTAAAGAAACTAATTAAATGCAATAACATATAGCCTTAAAACTGGTTTATAATCAATGTTAGTAAATATGATCGTGTGACACTATAGATAAAATTCATAAAATAAGTTATTAAAAATGAATATGTATATGTATGTGTTAAAACAAAATATACTTGTTTAAGGTAAAACAAAATCATTTAATGCAAAACATAATTGTTTTAAGCAAAACTGATCCATTTAAATTAAAATATGATCAATATAACAAGACATAGTCATTTAAAATTGAGGAGTATTACAAGAAGGTAGCTAAAGTGAACTTTGAGGAATCCACCTATGCTAACTAAAAATGAACAAAGGATGTAAAACAAATATGCTACTTAAGAGGAAACCAAAGTGGTAGTTCACTTCACTCATTTTTTCCTTTCTGCATTTATAAGTTCTTAGTTATTAGCTTTTCCCATTTTTTTCCTTACATCGAGGGCAAAACAAACATAAGTGGGGGGTGGAGAGATATGGGTGCATTTGAGGTCTTTTGAAAATAAAATTTGTCATAAGAAAGGTTCAATTAAGCCTAGAGAATTCATAACATGATTGAACAAAAAAATCTTTTTAGTCATTTAATTAGTGATTTTCCTTTAGAATGGTAGTGACTAAATATAATAGAACTAAGCTAGTGAGATCTCGAGCTTTTAGACCAAATTATCTATAGTAGTCTTATTTCTGTTTCACGAGAGTTATTCTTCCATGGTTTTTCTATCTAGAACTTACATTGATTCTTTTCAAAGTCACATTGGCACATGTATGCATAAATATGATTAAGGCATTCATTGTTAATAGCTACTTAACTAAATAGATTTCCATAAAAGTAATTTTCACTTGTTACCCCCTTTGAGCCTTACTGCTTTTATTTTTGTAGACCAACATTACAAGCTTAAATGTTTGAAAAACCATATCTTTACCTAAGCCATAAAGCCAGAAGGAGCAATGCTCATATTGATATATTTTAGTATAGAAAAATAAATGTGTTGGGTTGTTTGAATTGATGGTAAGGCTGTAAATGATGATAAATTAAAAATAAAACAAAGAAAGTTTATGCAAAAGTTGGAAGTTGTTGAGAACAATGCCCTACTATAATTGAAAAGTATGAAGAAGCTAAGGAATTGTAATATCCCATAGTTTCCAAATAGCTATGTTTTATTATGAATAATTTTTGTTTTGTTTAAAGTAATTATGTTTGACCCTAAATAAATTTTGTTTTGGTTTAATGAGTATTGTTTGTTTTAGTATGTGTAAATATATATTTTCATGTGATTTATTTTATTGAAACTTTATTAAGGAAATGTATGGTTTAAGAGCAAAATTAGGGATTTTACATGGAATAACCCTAAGTTGGATTTATTTATATTTTAAGAGGGATTTTATTAACAACAAAGTATTATGTTTTATTTATTAAATATAGACAATTTTATTTTATTTATCACATGGCTTTTATGGGAATTATTTGGTAAAATGGGATGATTTAGGGTTAAGTGTAAAATGAAAATTTTGAAGTTTTAGGTGAAAAATGGTAATTGAACATGTGGCACTTCCTCCCCCATATATTTATAAGGAAGGCAGTAACGGAAGAAAGAGCTAGAAAACTCTAGAATAGCCATAGCCACCAAACTCTCATTTTCTCTCTCTAGAAACCACTATTTTTTCTCTCTAGAAATCCAACCACTTTCAAACCTATGATTGCAACACCACCACCACCACCAATGGATTTAATGCGAAGAAAACTACAAGTTTGGCTGAATGGTTTCACCCAAACTAGCCAAGAACCAATCAAAAATCAAACGAGAATACCGAAGTCTGAAAATCCAATTTACAATTATCAAAATGAAAAATTAACATCATAGATGGATTTAATAGATGGAAAACTCTTAATGGCCAAAATTCCATAGTTAGAACACATCCATAGAAGGATTATATGCCTCACAAGCCCAGTAAAGCCCACACATAGCCTTCCTAGTGGCACATGCAGCATTGGTCCCAAAACCCTTTTTTGCTTACTAGCATTAGCCTAGCTCCTAAAGTCTAATGTACACAAATTTAGATTCATTTCCAAGATTTATGGACCCTCAACTCAATTTTGGGATTATTTTGTCAAAATCCACTTGGAAGAGGGTGTTTTAGAGCTAACAAACTTAGAAACTCTTTTTTTGTCATGAGTAAATGATATATGCTATGAACTAGTTGATTACTCTTCTTATTTCCATATTAGATTGGACATGTTATATATTATTATGGCTACTTTAAATCTTTTGGAATGTTATTAAAATTTGAAATTATTTATTTCTTTAAAATTAAGCACTAAATTTGGTTAGATAGTTTGCATTCTTTAAGCATACCTTGTTATGAAATGAGTTTATGTTATTTATGATTATGAAATGAGTTATGCAAGAGGTTCATGGTTATGAATGAATACTACTTTGATATATTATAGTTTATGATTTATTTGTTATGAACTAAGAACTCAAAATGTTATGCTTTACTATGAGAGTCCTCATTATGGATGAGAATTAATGGAAATGTGGAATATTGTATTTATTAGGAAGAGTATGAATTGGATCAATGAGTGATATCTAGTATTGTCTACGGAAATACATTTGGAAAAGAATATTTTAGAATTAACAAGAACTTGTATGATGAAAGAATTGTTTTATAAGTACATTCATATGTTGATGTAAGAGGTCATAAGAGGTATTATCTGCTCATTGAGTTGTTAAATTCACTACATGATATTTACATTTTTTTATATAAGGATACAGAGTTTGGTCCTGTTGCTATGTGATCTACTAGGTGTCACACTCTTTAGGTGAGCCTATGTTGCTTCCAAGGCTCCCAATATTTAAATCATTTTGTACTTGTATTCTAGAGTATATTCTGAACGTCACAGGCAGGATCCCTACTTCTGCTATAATATATGTATAAAGACTTAGCGTGTATATTTGGTTATATTAGAAAACTTGTGAACGCGTGATATTATTAAAATATGTGATATACTTGGAGCATGTATGCAATAAAATAAGGGTAAAGTTATTTGCTACTCATGACAATTGCGTTCCTTTAAATTGGGGGTGTGATAAGTTGATATTAAAGGATTAGGTTTCCCTGTGGCTATCAGAGCAAATGATTCTTTAGTATGACCTTTAGTATTGATATCAGCTGGATATATTTATACTTCAAGTACTACTGAGGAATTCTATAAGGTTTCAATTTCGTTTCTATTCCAAGGTTGTTAATGTTCTTAGTATAAGGCTGACTAAGTATTATGGTATTTTAAAGAAAAGTATTTTGTTTTGTATAGCCTATGATGCCGCCAAGAACTAGAGCGGTTGCTAGAGAAGTTATAGATCGTGCACTCTCTATAGAAGAGCCTACATAATCTATAATTCTAGTACAAAGAGGTCATGGTAGAGGTTGGCCTAGGGGAAAGGGCAGAGGGCATGCACGGGGTACAAGAACTCTAACACATGATGAACAGGTCCATGTATATGATAAAGTCCCTGAGGATAGAGTAGAACCTCCTTAGGAGCCACATGATAGAATAGCTGATATAGTTACAGGCATACACCAATTGAACAGGGCATGAGGGATGGCTATCCACCAAAAAAGGCTCTTGAGGCACAAGAATTAGAAAAACCAATTGAACAAAAGGACAATTTTACAGAGATTAAGGTGACATTACCACAATTCCTAAATTTGAAACCCCCGACTTTTTTTTGGGTCAGATATTCATTGATGTTGTGGAACGAGTTCTCAGAGCTTTAGGTTGTTTCACTAGAAGATTTATTGAACTAGCATCCTTTCAACTATTAAATATGGCCCAAGTTTAATTTGAGACTCTGGTACAAGGAAGAATAGTTACCTTACAACCAATGGAGTGGGATGAATTTTATGAACCATTTATGAATCGTTTCCTACCAATGAGTGAAAGGGATAAAAGGGCTAAAGAATTTAAAGAATTAAGACAAACACCGAACATGACAATTTCTGAATATGACATCCGTTTTACCCAGTTGTCTAGATATGCACTATATTTTATTCCTAATGAAAAGATATAATTAAAAGATTTGTTTCAAGGTTGATGCGTCCATTGTATAAATTGGTGGGTACTTAGATGAACCATTTTTCAACTTATTCAGTAATTGTGGATTGTGCTTGAATGATAGAAACACGAGAGCTAGCATACATAGAAGGTCTCAAGAGAATAAAAAGAGATCGAGATAGTAATATCTAGACTAGTTATATTCTTAATGTAAGAGGACCAAGATTTTATAATCCACAGCGTTTAACTTAAGCATGATCTAGTAGCTCTAGTTAGACATTAGTCAATATCAATAAGCAAAAAATGATTCAAAGAGATATGAGACCCACTAGTCAATAGGATTCAAGATCGATTCTACTATGTCCCATTTATGGCAGGCCTCATACTGGACAGTGTTGCAAAGAAACTGGTGCATGTTTTAAGTGTGGACAAGTAGGTCATATGATAAGGAATTATCTACAATTACAAAATTTAAGTCAAGCATCAATATAGCCAGCTTCATCCTTTACATCTATAGCAGCATGACTAGTTAGAGCAACTTCATATCAAGCAAGTAGTGGTGGTACTGGTAGAGGATCAGGAAGTCGAGGCCAAGAATAAGCCCGAGTCTTTTCCTTGACACGACAAAATGCTCAAGCCTCAAATGCAGTGATGACTTGTACTTTATTAGTATGTTCCCATAGAGTATATGTATTGTTTTATCCTGGTTCTATTCATTCTTATATATCACTATGCTTTGATAAGAAATTGGGTAGAGATTCTACTAATTTAGATGATCCTTTTATGGTTGCTATTCTATTGGGAGAATTCTTACTGATAAATAATGTGTATAAATCATGTGAGATTTTGATAGAAGATAAGGAGACTCTTGTAGATTTGATAGTTTTAGACATGGTAGATTTCGATGTGATACTAGGAATGGATTGGTTGTCAACATGCCATGCTAATTTGGACTATCACCTTAAGGTGATTAAGTTTAATATTCTCTGAGAATCTTCCTTCTTGATATAGAGAGATTGTAGTGAAGTACCTAGTAATTTAATATCTGCTTCAACAACTCATAAGCTATAACAAAAAGGATTTCAAGGATATTTAGCAGTGATCAAAGATGTT
The DNA here is from genome assembly GCA_037074535.1 of Gleditsia sinensis. Classification (NCBI taxonomy): domain Eukaryota; kingdom Viridiplantae; phylum Streptophyta; class Magnoliopsida; order Fabales; family Fabaceae; genus Gleditsia; species Gleditsia sinensis. The sequence continues at coordinate 24,432,238 of CM073476.1, forward strand.
GATATAAAGTACCTCAATGTAGAGCATGTTCCAGTGGTTAAAGAACTCCCTAATGTGTTTCTTGAGGAATTGTCAGGGTTACCCCTAGAATGAGAAATTAAGTTCAGTATTGATTTACTTTTTAGAACCCAACCAATGTCTATACCTCCATATAGAATGGCACTAGTTGAACTTAAAGAATTGAAAAATCAGTTACAAGACTTGTTAGATGAGGGATTTATATGCCGTAGTATTTCTGCTTGGGGTGCTCTAGTTTTATTTGTGAAAAGAAAAGATGGATCACTACAGCTATGCATAGATTACAAATAGTTGAATAAGGTAATAGTACGTAATAAGTATCCATTACCTCGTATAGATGATTTATTTGACCAGTTACAGGGTGCTCAATATTTTTCAAAAATTGATTTGTGATTTGAGTATCATCAATTGAGGATAAGGGGGAAGAATATTCTGAAAACTACTTTCAAGACTTGGTATGGGCACTATGAGTTCTTAGTAATGCCATTTGGTTTAACAAATGCCCCCGCTGTCTTCATGAATTTGATGAATAGAGTATTTAAACCTTTCTTGGATCAATTTATTATTGTATTCATAGATGATATCCTGATATAATCAAGGAGTTCAGAGGAGCATGAGCAACATTTAAGGATAGCTTTACAAACCTTAAGAGAACACCAGTTGTATGCTAAGTTTTTAAAATGTGAATTTTGGTTGAGTAGTGTTACTTTCCTAGGGCATGTGGTTACCAAGGATGGTATTCAAGTTGATCCTAAAAAGGTAAAAGCACTACAGCGATGGCCACACCGTACCACAATTGATCTATAGTTTTCTTAGTTTAGTAGGTTATTATCGTAGATTCGTTAAAGATTTTTAAAAAATTACTGCTCCTTTAACGAGATTGACAAGGAAGGGAATAAAGAGTTTGACGAGTCAGATGAATGTGAGAAAAGTTTTCAAAAACTTAAAGAATATTTGACTATAGTGCCAGTAATATCTATTCCCTTAGGTACTGGAAGATACACAGTATATTATGATGCATCGAGAATTGGATTAGGGTGTGTGTTGATGCAACAGTTGAATCATTGCATATGCATCAAGACAACTTAAACTACATGAGAAAAAATATTTGAATCATGATTTAAAAATGGCAGCAGTGGTTTTTGCTCTCAAAATTTGGAGACATTATCTGTATGGTGAGACATATAAAATCTATACAGATCATAAAAGTCTAAAATATATTTTCCAATAAAAAGATCTTAACTTGAGACAAAGACGATGGATGGAATTACTTAAAGATTATGATTGTACAATACTATATCATCCAGGTAAGGCCAATATAGTGGTTGATGCATTAAGTAGGAAGTCAATGAGTAGTTTGGCTTATATCACTGTGGTAAGGAGACTGTTGATTAAAGAAATGCATAAGTTGAAAATTAATGGGGTAGTATTGGAAGTAAAAGATCCTGGGATACTATTGGCCCATATATGGTTTCAATCATCTTTAGTTTAGCAGGTGAAAAAGGCATAAGAAGAAGATGCCTATTTATGCAAGAAAATTGAAAAGTTAAAGAATGGCAATGATGTTGAATTTACTGTAGACTCTAAAGGAATTCTGAGATTGGGCAAGTGGTTGTGTGTACCTAATAAAGAAGAACTCAAGAAAGAGATTCTAGGAGAAGCTATCAATCTACGTATACCATTCATCGTGGATCAACTAAAATGTATTAAGATTTAAAAGAAATTTATTGGTGGGATGGTATGAAGAAAGATATAGCTTATTATGTTTCTTAGTGTTTAACATGTCAACAAGTAAAGGCAAAACATCAAAGGCCTGTGGGGTTACATCAACAAATAGAAATACCTAAATGGAAATAGGAGAGAATAACTATGGACTTTGTTACAAGGCTACCGCAGACACCAAAATGATTTGATTCAATATGGGTGATCATTGATAGGTTGACTAAATCAACACATTTTATACCAATGAAAACCACATATAACATAGCTCAATATGAAAATCTGTATTTGAATGAGATAGTGAAACTTCATAGGGTACCAATATCGATTATTTCTAATCAAGGACCATAGTTCACAGCTTGTTTTTGGAGAGCCTTCCAAGAAGCTTTGAGCACAAAGCTAAATCTCAATACTGCTTTCCATCCTCAAATAGATGAACAGATTATGTGAACCATCAAAATATTAGAAGAAATGCTTCGAGCATGTGTGCTTAATTTTCCAAGTAGTTGGAAAAGATTCTTTCCCCTAGTTAAATTTGCTTATAACAATAGCTACTAAGCCAGTATACAAATGACCCCTTTTGAGGCATTATATGGAAGATGTTGTCATTCTCTGATAAGATGGTTTGAGATGGATGAATCTAAGATTTTAGGACCTGATTTGGTACAAGATGTACTTGACAAGGTAAAGTTAATTAAGGAAAGGTTATTAGCAGCCTAGAGTAGACAGAAATCTTATGTTGATAATAGACGTCGACCATTGGAATTTGCCATAGGTGAACATGTTTTCTTAAAGATATCTCCTATGAAAGGAGTAGTGTTGGTTGCAAAATATATATGCAATGTCCGTATGCAAGTGGACGTATCGTGACTAAGTAATATAGTGATGAGTGAGTATCGTCCCACAAGGAAGTGTAACTAAAAACTACTATAGAATTTTGACCCGTGAAATGCTGTAGCAAAAATGATTGATTACTCCAAGATAGATTGGATTCAAGCTCAAGTAAAACTAGAACAAAACAAGGTACTCTAAAATCAAAATTTAAGGCACACTAGGGTAACAAAAAATAAAGTAATAAAGTCAACTAGGGTTGCTTCAGGACTGCTATGTACTCCTGCACTAATTTTGCTCTAGCATTTGCTGTAGCAATTGCTCTAGTACCCAGCTTTACTTTTTGAATGGGTTCTTTCCAGACTACCATTCCCTGCCCTTCTTGGGTTCAGTTTCATACATTCCTATATAAATCCAAACCCAAGAACTACACTTGAGGCCTTAAACTATTGGGTTATATGGGATAACTATATATTCCTATATTAGTTGTGCATTGGTTTCTTCACCAACTCATAACATTCAAAAATCATTCTGGCTTTCATTTACCCTTCCAAGTTAAAAGTCAGCTTCAACGTTCTACTATTAAGGGTCATTTAACAGTAGAAATTTAAGAAATGCAATAATAGTTTGAATATCAAGAGCAATGCTATAACAATATCATTCATTTACTGAAAATATGCTAAGAGTTCACAACAACGCATCTACGACCCTAGTTAGAGGCTTAGCCCAGCATCCTATCTAAGTCAATTACAACGGTTCGAATTAGAACAACCATGATACAAGGAAGAGATACAGTAAACACAAACAGTGCAAAAATAGCAAAGACACAGAAAAGAAGAGAGTTCTAGAGAAGGATTCTCTTTTTCCTCATCTAGCGACTCCTCTTGCTTATTTTTTTCAATGGAACAGTATCCCCCATTCTGCACATTCCCGCCAGAGGTTGGGGCTACTCTGGGTTCTCTCTCTCTTTTTCTCTTTATACTTGCGTGTCTTTCACTTCTCTCTTCCCAGCCTTTTATATGCTAGCATTGTGGTCCCAGTAAGGTGGCTTATTTTTCAGCTTTCTTTTCCTTTTGGGCCAGCAACTCTGCCAGCACCTTTTTCCTCCATATTCAGTAGTTGAGACAATCTCTGCATCTCTGCGTCTCTGTTATGACAGCTGAGTGCTCCTCCTTCCACGCTGGGTTATGGAGACTACACCCATGTATCAATTCCAACTGCACCGTATCACATAAAAAATAGTTTCCAATCATGTGCACCATACCAATAGGAAAAAAAACACTCAGCATAACTCGGTTTACCACCTCCTTTTTCATGAATGCACACTAAATTTTACAATAAGAGTGATGGGTGCTCTTATATTCAGGAGATACAAACCACACTATTAAACCAGGGAGCATTAATACTAATGAACCACAATGCATACTAATAAACTCGAGAAAAGCATGCAATACTCTAATGAATTAGAGTTATCAAATCTCCCTAAACTTAGAGTCTTGCTTGTCCTTAAGCAAATCGCTCTGTCCACTAAAAGGTTCTCCCTACGCTTCATCCCCCTTACCCGATTAGCTCCATGCAACACTGCTATTGGCTCTTAACTCTCAGAATTGTTTCCAAATAGGAACTATCACATGTCCATTTCACATCAAACCATAACTGAAACTTCCTTTGTGAATGTGTGTGCCTTATGGTTAGTCCTTCAAGAATCACTTGAGTCAAGATCAGTCAATGTCCTGTGATTTCATATGCTAATATATCAAGTCTCTCCAATAAAGCAGGATGGCAACACATCCGAGGCACAAAATTGTAGTAACTAGGGCATTTAAAAGGGTGAATAAACTTATTTCTTCTTTGTTTTTCTTTCCTCTCTCTCTCTCTCTTTTGTAGGTCATCGGTGCCTTTTAACGCGAATGCTAACATTTGTGATGAAGGCACCCGATTACTCAACACTATCACCTTTAAGTAATATCCTACTCCTACCTCTGCGTTACTGTTTTACGCAAAAGTATACATGGGGCTCGGTTGGTTGCAAAGTGTATATGAAATGTCAGAACGCAAGTGCACGTGTCGTGACCAAGTAATATAATGATGAGTGAGTATTGTCCTATAACAACTCCATTTATGTAAATGTAAAAAAAAAATTTTTTTATTTGTAAAATTCCATGAAGTTATTACTGCCTTAATTCTAGCCACTTAACTCGTAATAATAATCACTTTAACCAAGCATAATTGTTATTAACAGTGACACAATACTGAGTTTCCATACACACCATTATTTTACAAACATTTGTACAAAGATACATATGAGCTTTAATAATCTACGTTGACTACTTCCGGGGACACTGGTGCGGGTGGCACCTCCACCGGAATCTCAGTCACATCTACTACAGATATATCTGATATAACTAGTAGTTGCCCAAGGTAGGGTACCTCGATCCAACGTACGGAAACAATAAGTGTCATGGAGAAAATATGCATAATTATTCTTCTGAACATGATATGGAAATATAGTGAGAATTAAATCCCAGTAGGTTCAACAATAAATCATAATTTACCATCAATATAGTTCATCATGTCATGTTCAACTGTATAAACTACAGAAAATATCTTTGGTCACATGAATGCATTATATCTATACACATAAGAATTATACAGTAATGATATGTATGACAAGATTAACTATTTTCAGAATATCATATGATAGCCATCAACTTATTCTCATTTCAAGCTACCCCGGTCAGGGTGAGTATCATCTACTCTCCGGTACGGGGTTTTCTCGCTTCGTCCGACATGGCACACTTTCTCTTTCTTTTCTCCTAATCATAATCATAACCGTTGGTAGGGTGTCCCCTACTGGTGCACCACACAGATTGCCATATGACCATGCTCATTTCTTTTCTTTTCACAATGATAGCCAAAAATATGCTTTCAATAACAAGTATGTTCATCAAAATATAACTATTACCATCAATCATTGGTAATCATGCCATGAACATAACCATTTCAAATATCACTTTATAAAATATTTCCATGTCAGAATTTCACACTTAAGATGGTAAGAAGTTCATACAATGGCAATGGCTATGGCATATACTAGTCATTTATTATATTCATTTATAAGATTCGTCTTCTTTCTTAAATATTAATTTTATTTCTTTATTTTCTTGATGCAAGTTTTCATCATATCTAACCTTCACTTACTAATCAGAGCATAACTCTCTCAATTGAACTCTAATGTAGGTGATCTTATTGTCAATTTTAAGATAAAACAATTATCTAAAACTATTATGTTGAACAGTTTGGCGAAATATTATGAAATGAAGGTGATATTACTCCCTCAAAGTACAGGTTATTTCCTCTTGGATAGGTTCTGACCTTTACCTACTAATTTGTCCATATCTCCCTCATATGGACTCCAAATTGAATGATTCTAGTGGCTAAGAATCCGTGATACATATATCTTTAATTCTTATGTTAGCTTTTTATTTTAATTCCCTACAGATAATTCCCAGAAATTAAAACATAGAAGCTATCCTAACATATTCTTCCCAGATGAACCATTTTCTGACCTTTGCTTACTAATCAGACCATATCTACCTCATATGGACTTCAAATTGAATGATTCCAGTGGCTAAAAATTCGTGACACCTATATATTTAATTTTTTTAACCATTTATTTTAATTCCCTACAGATAATTCATAGAAATTAAAACACATAAATTAAAAAATAGAAACTAACATTTTTGCCACGCATAGTAATACCTATGCAGAACTTTCTATACCAGTCTAAGTATTCAAACATATATCACATGCAAGATCAATATGTAACATGATATAGCAACATCCATGACCAATCATCAAAGTTCTAAGATCAAAATCTCATATAAATATTATAAGTTTCAAAAGTTTTCTTCAAAAAGAAATATTGTTAAACTTACCTAAGAATCTCCCTAGCTCACTTAGTGAATTGGTTTTCTTGTTTCCTCTTGAAAGAAGTAGCAAGATTCCTTCCTTCCCTTAGCTTTTCTAGCAGCTTAGGGAAGAGAAGGAGGGTGATTTTTTGAACCTCAAGGATGAAGAAGAAAAATGGATTCAAGAGGAGATTAAGGTAACTTACCTTGAGTACTTAGCCTTATAAACTTCTCCTTCTTCTTCCTTCATTTCTTCTCCTCTCTTTCTCTCCTTTCCTCACTCTACCTTGCTTCTATTTCTCTCTCTTCATCACTTGGAGGAAATTAAAATGTTGTAGGTGTGGGTTTTGCTTAAATAGACCACTAAATAATACACCTTTCATGATCATGGGTCTACCTTATCACAATTAGGATACACTTTATTGAATTTTTGGAAAACAAATAACTTATGTTCTTGTCTTCCTCGTCCTTAGTCAAGATATGTATAGGAAAAAGGAGATTTGTATTTTGAAAATTATGATGATATGTTCTTAAGATAAGGGATAAGGTCCCTTTGATTTAAGGATTCATTTCCATTTTCTTTTGTCTTAAACAAGTATGATAGGTTTGCCTTTTTAGGTGGCAAATTTCTAGCCCTTGAATCTCCATTATTTGGTTGATATTATTTGTGTGGGATAGGAATGTTTTGTCCTAATGCCATGTATTATCATACCACTTGCTAAAATTATGAGTGTAGGATATAGATGTTTTTGTCCTAAAGCCTTGTATTATCATGCCACTTGCCAAAATTATGAATGTAGAATCACACCACTTGCTAAATTATTGTCTTAATGCCATGTAACCTAATCTTTATTATTATTACTTTATTATATCATCTCCTAATTTATTTTATTTTATTTTTCCTCTTGGATCTGGGCTTATTTCTACCAATTATGGGCTTATTCCTACCCATTTTCTTTGCTTTGGATAAAATTCTACCTTCCTTTAAGGGCTTGGTCACATTTTCATAATTTTTGGGCTATCGGTCCAATTACTATATCCTAGTCCAAATCTATGTTTTATTTCTTGCTTAGGTTATCCAATGGGCTTGCTAGAAACTTATGTGAAGTGGAAAAACTCTATATGAAGTGTCCATAGGTAAAAGCCCAATGTATGGGTAAAGATTTTAAACTTAATAACTCTAGTTCTTGAATTAGGAAAAATTACCCTTAATCCAATGTTCTTGAAATTTTAAGACCTTTACTTGTTTCTAAAAAATTATCTTCCTTATCCAAGAATTTTGCATCTCTTTAGTATGTTATTTCTAATTTTTTTCCTATTAGGTTTTCCCTCTTTATTTGTTCTCTTAATGTTGGAAACATTTTCTATGCATATACATAAGGTGAAGAATTTCTAAGGATTATATTTCCTTAGATATCTAAAATATTGTCTAATAAATCTTATTTCCTTAATTAAATATTTATGCACTTTTATCAATAAAAGAAATGAATTTAGGGATGTTACATTTCTCTCCCCCTAAGAGAAATTTTGTCCTAAAAATTTCATAAATTACCTAATATGAACAATTGCGGATATTTCTTCCTCATGACTTCTTCCAGCTCCCAAGTTGCTTCTTCCAAAGTCAAACCTTTCCATAACACCTTAATAAGGGGAATGGTTTTATTTCTCAGTTGCTTCACGTCAGTGTCCAATATGGATGCAGGTACTAGCTGGTTTGTCATGTTCTCCTTTATTTGGATTTGTTCATCCTGTATTACATGTGATGAATCTGGAAGATACTTCTGCAGCTGTGATACGTGGAAAACATTATGCAGGTTGGACAAATTAGGTGGGAGAGCAATTTGATATGATGATGTCCCCACTTTCTTCAGAATTTGGTAGGGTCCCAAAAATTGCGAACTTAGCTTTCTTGTTTTGAGAGACCTACCAACTCTAGTAGTCGGGGAAAGTTTTAAAAATACATGGTCTCCTTCCTCAAACTCTAGAGGTCTATGTCTCTTATCGTAGTAACTCTTTTGCCAACTCTGAGCTGTAAGTATTTTGTTTCGTATCATCCTAATTTGTTCAGTGGTTTGTTGAACTAGATCAGGACCCAACAAGTTCTTTTCTCCTACCTCAAACCAACATAGTGGAGATCGGCATTTTCTACCATATAAAGCTTCATAGGGGGCCATCTTAATACTAGAGTGATAGCTATTATTATAAGCAAACTATACTAAAGTAGGTACTTATCCCATCCTTTACCTTGCTCAATCACACATGCCCTCAACATACCCTCTAGGGTTTGAATGGTTCATTCTGTCTGCCCATCAGTCTGAGGATGGTAGGAAGTACTGAACCGCAACTGAGTACCAAAAGCTTCCTTCAATGCCTTCCAAAACCTCGATGTGAACCTCAGATCTCTATCAGAAACGATATTTAAGGGAATTCCATGCAGTCTAACTATTTTCTGGACGTACAATTGGGCTAATTTATCTAGTGAATAGTTAATTTTTATGGGCAAAAAGTGAGTAGATTTGGTTAATCTGCCAATTATTACCCAGATAGAGTCATGTCCCACTGAAGTCTTAGGTAATCCCACAACAAAGTCTATTGAGATACTGTCCCATTTCCATTTAGGGATCTATAGAGGTTGTAGAAAGCCCGCTGACTTTTGATGCTCCACCTTCCCCTTTTGACAAATGAGACATTTCGCCACAAACTCGGCACTGTCCTTTTTCATCCCTGGCCACCAATACATCCTTTTTAAATCCTGGTACATTTTAGTGCATCCAGGATGGACTATGTATTTACTCTAATGCGCTTCCTATAGGATCTTAGTCCTCAACTCTCGTTCTTGAGGGACACAAATCCTTCCCTGATACATGATTGCTCCATCTTCTATGACAAAAAAATTACCTTGGTCTTTATGATCCTGTAAGTATTGGTCGTGAGCTTGAGCCTCTTTGATCTGGGCTCTAAGGTCACACCCTATACTTAAATCATTAATGACTAGATTCTTTGGAGTAAGAGTAGTGGCTAGCTTCAAATTTCAAAACTCCTCTAGCATCTGCATTTCATACACCATCATCAGACCCATGTGCAGAGATTTTCGACTCAAGGCATCTGCTACAACATTCACCTTTCCGGGATGATACTTTATCTCAAACTTGTAGTCATTGAGGAATTCTACCCATCTTCGTTGCCGCATATTTAACTCCTTCTGATCAAAGAGGTATTTAAGACTCTTATGATCACAATATACTTCAAAGGTTGCCCCCTACAAATAGTGTCACCAAATCTTTAAGGCAAACACCACTGCTGCCAATTCAAAATCATGGGTTGGATAGTTTCCTTCATGGGGTCTCAATTGCCTAGAGACGTAAGCAACTACTCTCTTATCTTGCATCAGCACACATCCTAGCCCTTTCTTTGAAGCGTCACTATACACTTCAAAATGTCCTGTGGGGTCTGGAATAATTAAAACAGGAGGAATGGTCAGTCTTGTCTTCAGCTCCTGAAAACTAGCTTTACATTGATCAGTCCATTTGAAAGGACTTTCCTTCCTGATCAATTTAGTCAATGGCAAGGCTATACGAGAGTAGTTTTGTATAAACCTCCTGTAGTATCCTGCCAAACCCAGGACACTTCTGACTTCCGTAACCGTCTTTGGTCTCTTCCACTTAACCCCTCCTTCCGTCTTGCTAGGATCTACGACTACCCCTCTATTAGAGATGACATATATGAGAAACTTCACCTCTGACAGCTAAAATTCACACTTCTCCAATTTGACATATAACTTTTTCTCTTTCAGCACTTGTAGCACGATTTGGAGATGTTGTCCATGTTCTTTCTCAATCATAGAATATATCAAGATGTCATCAATGAACACTACAAAAAATTGATCTAGGTAGGGTTAAAAAATGTGATTCATGTAATCAATGAAAATTGTAGGTGCATTTGACAACCCGAAGGGCATTACGAGAAACTCATAGTGCCCATACCTAGTCCTGAAGGAAGTTTTTGGTACGTCCTCCTCCTTAATCCTAATCTGATGATATTCTGACCTCAAGTCAATTTTAGAAAAGATGGAGGCTCCCTTCAATTGATCCAATAAGTCATCTATCCTAGGGATAGTGTACTTATTTTTGATAGTCACCTTATTCAGCTGTCTGTAATCTATGCATAGTCTCAAGCTCCCGTCTTTCTTCTTAACAAACAATACAGGAACTCCCCAAGGTGATACACTCGGTCTAATGAATTGCTTGTCTAATAGTTCCTCTAACTGTTTCTAGAGTTCCTGTAGTTCCTTCGAGGCCATTCGATATGGTGCAATAGAGAGAAGCCCTGTCCCAGGTAGGAGATCAATAGAGAACTCTATCTCTCTCTTGGGAGGTAAGCCTAGAATATTTGATGGAAATACTTTAGGAAACTCGTTGGCTATTGGGATTTCATTAAGCTTCGATTTGACTTCTAGATTTGATAAATACAAGAGAATGTATCCAAGTACTCCATTCTTCAACTCCCTATTAACTTGATTGGCATTTAGCATCAATAACTGGATCTCCTCTTTCGAAGTAGGAGGTAGAAATTCAACGGTCTTGTTACAACAATTCAGCAAAACTCAATTTCTAGACATCCAGTCTAACCCTAGAATGACCTCAATACCTCTTAAAGGTAAACAGACGAGGTCTACAGAAAAAGTTTTCTCCTGGATGGTAACTTGACAGTCGTTACATACAGAGGAAATTAATACTCTTTCCCCTATAGGGGTTACTACGGATAGCTCATAGGGAGTTTCAGAAATAGGAAACTAAAACTTCCTAATACACTCTTCCGATATAAATGAATGACTAGCACCAAAGTCAAATAACACCATAAGAGCAAATCCATAGTTATAGCATGTACCTTGAATCATTTTAGAAGATTAAGCTACCTCTTGGCCGCTCAGGGTGAAAACCCTTCCTTTCACTTGAGGCCACTATTCTGTGGGTAGTTTCTTGAAAAATGTCCATTCTGTCCGCAATTGAAGCAAACATCTTGTCCTATGTAGCATGGCCAGTTACCATGCATGCGTCTGCACTTAGCGCACTTGATTGGGGCAAGGTCTTGTTGAAAAGGTCTAGGATCCGTAGTCAATGGCCTCTTACCAGCTCTATATCCACTTCTTCTCACGTTCTTTCCAGGGTTGGGAAAATTTTTCTTCCTCTTCCATAGGTTTCACCTTTGCTTCTCATCCTCCACTACCCTTAAACTCTTTTCTAGGAGCCTGCATTTATTTATCAGAGGTACAAACTCCCTGATCTCTATAGCTATAACAGCATTCTTTATCTCTGGGTTTAGTCCTGTTTCAAACTTAACCGCCTTCCATGCTTCATCTGGGTTATATCGCAAATAAGAGGAGAACTTAGACAACTCCTCGAACCTTGCGATATACTGGTCCAAGATCATGCTGCCTTGCCTGAGTTGGAGAAATTCCATCTCTTTCTTTGCCCATACAGTACTTGGAAAGTACTTTTCAAAAAAAATGTCCTTGAACACTTGCCAGGTGATCTGTCTTCCCTGATGAGCTAAAAGTTCTCTAGCTCCACGCCACCAGTATTCTGCTTCATCCTTTAACATATATGCAGCAAAAATAACTTGCTGCTCTTCAGTACAGCCCATCACTTTAAAGATTTTCTCTAATCTCTTATCCACCTTTCGTCTACCGTTGGGTCATAGCCACCTTGGAAACAAGGTGGTCTAGTCCTCAGAAACTCGGATATGCCATTATCTTTTCTAGCCATCCGGTTGTTAGCACCATTCTCACCATTTGGGTTATTAGCATTCTGGAGATATTGTAAAATTTGGTTGGGGGTCATGACTTGGTCTCGAATTGTCGTGGCCAGGTTATGCAGGGTTTCCTCTTCATTGGTTGCTGGATTCCTCCTTGGTGGTGACATTTCCTACTGTGACAAAAACAAAGTTATGCTGCTATTGAGGTGATCAAGCCCAATAGTTAGTTCAAAAATATTTAATAGCAGTCATAACACCACCTCGGCATATAGATAGGAAACACTAGTAATTTCTTACCTATATGAATCATTGATCCCCGACACAGCACAACCACAACATACTCAAGACACAATAAGATCGATTCAGATAACCATCCACCCACTAGCCATCTAGGATCAACCTTCTCTGATACCAATTATGTAACAACTCCATTTATGTAAATGTAAAATTTTTTTTTTAATATTTTTAAAATTCCATGAAGTTATTACTGCTTTAATTCTAACCAATTAACTCGTAATAATAATCACTTTAACCAAGCATAATTGTTATTAACAGTGATACAATACTGAGTTTCCATACACACCATTATTTTACAAACTACACACGATTATTCTACAAACATTTGTACAAAGATACATATTAGCTTTAATCATCTACGTCGACTACTTTCGGGGACACTGGTGCGGGTGGCACCTCCACCGGAATCTCGGTCACATCTACTACAGATAAATCATTAGTAATCATGCCATCAACATAACCATTTCAAATATCACTTTATAAAATATTTCCATGTCAGAATTTCACACTTAAGATGGTAAGAAGTTCATACAATGGCAATGGCTATGGCATATACTAGTCATTTATTATTTTCATTTATAAGATTCGTCTTCTTTTTTAAATATTAATTTTATTTCTTTATTTTCTTGATGCAGGTTTTCATCATATCTAACCTTCTCTTACTAATTAGAGCATAACTCCGTCAATTGAACTCCAATGTAGGTGATCTTGATGTCAATTTCAAGATAAAACAATTACCTAAAACTATTATGTTGAACACTCTAGCAAAATATTAAGAAATCAAGGTGATATTACTCCCTCAAAGTACAGATTATTTCCTCTCAGATAGGTTCTGACCTTTACCTACTAATTTGTCCATATCTCCCTCATATGAATTCCAAATTAAGTTATTCCAATGGCTAAAAATCTGTGACACATAAAGAAATAATTTTTATGTTAAACATTTATTTTAATTCCCTACAGAAGATTCCCAGAAATTAAAACACAAAAACTGTCCTAAGATATTCTTCCTTGATTAACCATTTTTTGACCTTTTCTTACTAATCGGACCATATCTACCTCATATGGACTCCAAATGGAATGCTTCCAATGGCTAAAATTCAGTGTCACATATATATTTAATTATTATGTTAACCATTTATTTTAATTTCCTACAGATAATTCTTAAAAATTAAAACACAGAAGCTATCCTAACATATTCTTCCCTGATGAACCATTTTCTGACCTTTGCTTACTAATCGAACCACCTCATATGGACTCCAAATTGAATGATTTCAGTGGATAAAAATCCGTGACACATATATCTTTAATTCTTATGTTAACCATTTATTTTAATTTCATACAGATAATTTCCAAAAATTAAAAAAATACAAAAGCTATCCTAACATATTCTTCCCTGATGAATCATTTTCTGACCTTTGCTTACTAAATGGACCATATCTACCTCATATGGACTCCAAATTGAATGATTCCAGTTGTTAAAAATCCATGACAAATATATCTCTAATTCTTATGTTAACCATTTATTTTATTTCCTTACAGATAATTCCAAGAAATTAAAACACAGAAGCTAAAAATTTTGCCACCCATAGCCATAACTATGCAGAACTTTCTATACCAGTCTAAGTATTCAAACATATATCCCATGCAAGATCAATATGTAACATGATATTGCAACATCCATGACCAATCATCAAAGTTCTAAGATCAAAATATCATATAAATATTATAAGTTTCAAAAGTTTTCTTCAAAAAGAAATATTGTTAAACTTACCTAAGAATCTCCCTGGCTCACTTAGTGAATTAGTTTTCTTGTTTCCTCTTGAAAGAAGTAGCAAGATTCCTCCCTTCCCTTTGTTTTTCTAGCAGCTTAGGTAAGAGAAGGAGGGTGAGTTTTTGAACCTCAAAGATGAAGAAGAAAAATGGATTCAAGTGGAGATTAAGGTAACTTACCTTGAGTACTTAGCCTTCTAAACCTCTCCTTCTTCTTCCTTCCTTTCTTCTCCTCTCTTTCTCTCCTTTCCTCACTCTACCTTGCTTCTATTTCTCTCTCTTCCTCACTTGGAAGAAATTAAAATGTTGTAAGGGTGGGTTTTGCTTAAATAGAACACCAAATAATACACCTTTCATGATCATGAGTCTACCTTATCACAATTAGCATACACATTGTTGAATTTTTGGAAAACAAACAACTTATGTTCTTGTCTTCCTCTTCCTTCGTCAAGATATGCATAGGAAAAGGAGATTTGTATTTTGAAAATTATGATGATATGTTCTTAAGAAAAGGGACAAGGTCCCTTTGATTTAGGGATTCATTTTCATTTTCTTTTGTCTTAAACAAGTATGATAGGTTTGCCTTTTTAGGTGGCAAATTTCTAGCCTTTGAATCTCCATTATTTGGTTGATATTATTTGTGTGGGATAGGAATGTTTTGTCCTAATGCCATGTATTATCATACCACTTGCTAAAATTATGAGT
The DNA here is from genome assembly GCA_037074535.1 of Gleditsia sinensis. Classification (NCBI taxonomy): domain Eukaryota; kingdom Viridiplantae; phylum Streptophyta; class Magnoliopsida; order Fabales; family Fabaceae; genus Gleditsia; species Gleditsia sinensis. The sequence continues at coordinate 24,447,246 of CM073476.1, forward strand.
GTAGGATATAGATTTTTTTGTCCTTAAGCCTTATATTATCATGCCACTTGCCAAAATTATGAATGTAGAATCACCACTTGCTAAATTTTTGTCTTAATGCCATGTAACCTAATCTTTATTATTATTACATTATTATATCATCACCTAATTTATTTTAATTTATTTTTCCTCTTGGATTTGGGTTTATTCCTACCCATTATGGGCTTATTCCTACCCATTTTTTTTGCTTTGGATAAAATTCTACCTTTCTTGGAGGGCTTGGTCACATTTTTATAATTTTTGGGCTATCGGTTCAATTACTATATCCTAGTCCAAATCTATGTTTTATTTCTTGCCTAGGTTATCCAATGGGCTTGCTAGAAACTTGTGTGAAGTGGAAAAACTCTATATGAAGTGTCCATCGGTAAAAGCCCAATGTATGGGTAAAGATTTTAAACTTAGTAACTCTAGTTCTTGAATTAGGAAAAATTACCCTAATCCAATGTTCTTGAAATTTTAAGACCTTTACTTGTTTCTATAAATTTATCTTCCTTATCCAAGAATTTTGCATCTCTTTAGTATTTTATTTCTAATTTTTTTCCTATTAGGTTTTCCCTCTTTATTTGTTCTCTTAATGTTAGAAACATTTTCTATGCATATACATAAGGTGAAGAATTTCTAAGGATTATATTTCCTTAGATATCTAAAATATTGTCTAATAAATTTTATTTCCTTAATTAACTATTTATGTACTTTTATCAATAAAAGAAATGAAATTAGGGATGTTACACGTCCCACGAGGAGTGTACTAGAAACTACTATAGAATGCCTGACTCGTGAAATGCTGTAGCAAAATTCTGTTGGTTCACGAGACTTAATGTTCATGAGAAATTATGGTTAAAAAAACTAAACAATACCTTAATTAAGTTGAGGGATACTAGGTTACGTAAGAAAAAGATATTAGGTGAACTAGGGTTGCTTCAGGGTTGCCATGAACTGCACTCATTTTGCTCTAGAAATTACTATAGCAATTGCTTCAGTGCCTAGTCTTCTCTTGAATAGGGTCTTTCCAGACTACCATTCCATGCACTCCTGAAGTTTGGACTTATATCCCTTCATCAATCCCAACCCCAGAGTTGTACTTGAAGTCCCAACTATGGGGTCAAATGGGACAACCATATATTCCTATATTAATTATGTTCATACATCCAACTCTTTTCCAGCCTCCACCACCTTTCCAGGTCAATGTTAGCCTCAGCCTTCCTCTATCAAATTTCAGTTAGCAGGAGAAGTTAAGATATACAAACACAGTTGAATGACATAGCATTGCTATAGCAAAATCATTGATAAATTAAAATGTGCATGTGTTCACTGCAACCCGTCTACAACCCTAGCTGAAAATTTAGCCCAGCCTCATATCCAAACTGACTACAAGCATTAGAAGAACCAGTATGCAGTGAAGAGTAATACAACTATATGAAAAGAAAACACGGTTTCTTGCTAAACAATGAAAACATAAAAAAAGACGAAGGGAATCCTCTGCAGTAGTCCTCTTCCTTGCTCTAGTGCTTTACCATGCAGGGTTGGCACGTTCTAAGCTAGAGTCTACCCTCGCAGCCCACTTCCGTCAAGGATTTCTGGGCTTCCTCTTTCTATTTTTCTTTCAGTCCCCTTGCATCTCTCCTCCTCTATATCTTTTTCTTTTCTGCTCCAGACCTTTTATAGACAAGTCTGTGGTCCTAGTGAGATGGCTTGTTCTGCTGCACTTCTTGTTTTTCGGCCAGCACATCTGCTAGCAGCTTTCCCTCCACTTCTAGTAGTGGAGACAGTTTCTGTACCTTTGCATCCCAACGCTTCTGCTGTATCAGTTGGGTGCTCCCTTTTCCATGCTAGGTAGTGGCCGCAACTGCTGCAGCAGCCATTGTAACAACTTTTTTATTATTATTATACAATATAAAGTTCACATACACATCATTAATCAAAACGTACGTACAACATTTCAAACACATAAATATCTACATCTTATTTATTTTGGTTGACCAATTCCGGAGATTCGGGTGTGGATGGTTGTACCTTCACTGGGATCTGTGCCAACTCACCCATAAACATTTTATTTAAGATCCGCCCATCATAGAATAACTCGATCCAACGTGCACTAAAAGTCAGAGCTATAGAAAAATTTGCATAACTAATTTTCTAAACATGACATGGAAATATAGTAAGAATTAAATCCCAATAAGTTCAACGATAAATCATTATCAATATAGCTCATCACGTCATGTTCAACTGTATAAACTACAGTAAATAACTTTGGTCACATGAATGCACTATATCTATGCACATGAGAATCGTACAGTAATGACATGTAAGATAGGATTAATTATTTTTAGAATATCATATGATGACTATCAATTTATTCTCATATCAAGCTACCTCGGTCAGGGTGAGTATTTTCTACTCTCCGGTATGGGCTTTTCTCGCTCCGTCCAACATGGTCCACTTTCTCTTTCTTTTCTCATTAACATGATCACAACTGTTGGTATGGCGTCCCCTACTGGTGCACCACACAGATTTCCATGTGACCGTGCTCATTTCTTTTCTTTTCACAACGATAGCCAAAAAGATGCTTTCAATAACAAGAATGTTCATCGAAATATAACTATTACCAAAAATCATTGGTAATCATGCCATGAACATAACCATTTCAAATATCACTTTATAAAATATTTCCATGTCAAAATTTCACACTTAAGATGTTAAGAAGTTCATACAATGGCAATGACTATGGCATATATTAGTCATTTATTATTTTCATTTATAATATTCTTCTTATTTTTTAAATATTAATTTTATTTCTTTATTTTCTTGATGCAGGTTTTCATCCCATCTAACCTTCTACTAATCAGAGCATACCTCCCTCAATTTAACTCCGATATAAGTGATCTTGGTGTCAATTTCAAGATAAAACCATTATCTAAAACTATTATGTTGAACAGTTTAGGGAAATATTAAGAAATCAAGGTGATATTACTCCCTCAATGTATAGGTTATTTCTTCTCGGATAGGTTCTGACCTCTGCCTACTAATCGGTTCATATCTCCCTCATAAAAATTCCAAATTAAGTGATTCCAATGGCTAAAAATCCGTGACACATATAACTAGAATTATTATGTTAGCAATTTATTTTAATTCCATATAGAATGTTCCCAGAAATTAAAATACAAAACCTATCCTAATATATTCCTCCCTGATTAACCATTTTCTGACCTTTGCTTACTAATCGGACCATAGCTACCTCATATGTACTCTAAATTGAATGATTCCGTGGCTAAAAATTTGTGAGACATAAATCTACATTTGTTTTGTTAACCAATGTTTTATATTCCCTATAGAAGGTTCCCAAAAGTTAAAATACAGAAGCTTAAAATTCTGCCACCCATAGCCATACCGATGCAAAACTATCTACACCAACCTAAGTATTCACAGTCAATGTCCTATGATTTTACATGCTAATGTATCAAGTCCCCTTAACCTTAACCAGAACAAGATGGCATACATTAGAGGCATAACTATTGCAGCAATTAAGAGGGGTGGATCAAAAAACTTATTTATTTATTTATTTGTTATTATTATTATTATTATTTTATTTGGCTATGCTTTTACTGCAGCACAAGTCATTGGTGCCTTTTGATGTGAATGACAACATTTGAGATGAAGGCACCCAGTTACTCAGCACTATCATTGTTTAGCACTATTGTACTCATACCCTGATGTCACTGTTTTATGTAAAAGTACACATGGGGCTCATGCATACCCCTAGTTACTAAGGGACAACAAAGGCATTGGAGTGGCAACCACTTCTTTTTTCTTTTCATCTTCCTCCAAACTTAAGCCTTATCCACATGCTTCTTGTGGTCATCCAGAGGATTTTTTAAGGGACTCTCAACATTAACTCAAAAATCCTAGGATCTCTTCCTGAAAAATTACCAAGTTTTACCATGCTAAGACTGATCAAGGCTCTGTGCTCATGAGGGAAGGTTCCGGTTGTATGGGATTAGCATGCAAACTCCTAGACCTTCCTAGGACTAGTAACATGCCAGAAAATAGAACAGGATAGCCACAATGTCTCTTTTTCTCTTCTTTTTTTATTATATTTTTTTGTAAAATGGAAAAGAAAAGGAGTGATTATAAGGGCTTCCTAATTGCTAAAGCTTCCTACTTGACAAACCTAAAATTTTTGTTTACACACCATCAATCAGGACACAAACACACAAAAATCATTCAAACAGAACCAACAAACATCAAAACAACCTCTAAAGCAAACACCAGAACAAACATTAATTCCATCCCTAGAGGAGTAGTGTCCCCACTGTTGATTATATTGCAAAACCCATAAAAGAGGAAAAATACTAAAACAGGAACAGTAGCATGCAAAGCAGAGTGAAAATACTAAAACATCAAAAATGAGTCTTGGAAGTGGCTTGTCATCCTCTGAGGACTCATATTCCTTAAGACTTTGAGGCGATATAGAGCCCACTCCTTCGTTGAGTTGCTCTTTGTGGGCTCTGGAGTTTGGCCTTCCCTTTCTGCATGGTTGTTGCCCTCTTTGCAAGTGGCTCGTCATCCTCTGAGGACTCATATTCCTCATAAGTCCTCAGTGGGCATGGTTGCTGCTCGTGGTTGTGGGAGTAGTCTTGGAACTCTTGGCCCTCTTCAGACTGAGGCTTTGGGGCCCACTGTTCTTCTCCAGTTGTGTAGTGCAATAGGTTTTAGGGGAAGTCTGGAAAGGGGAAGAATTTCTTAAAATTCTGCTCGAGCATTTTTTGGAGGGCAATATCCCTATTCTGTTGGTATTGCTAGAAGGTGTGCTGGTGTTTGAGGAACAAAGCTTGCTGTTGCAAGATGGTGGTTTGCTGCTGCAAAAGTGTAAGGTCTTATCAGTCGGATGAGGGGCAGAGGTGGAGGCAGCTTGGACTTTAGAGTGTGGTGTGGCTTGTGTGGTAGTTGGTGGATCTGGTTCACCTTTTTCTTGGATAATTCGAGCTATGGTGATGGCGCTTATGGGGCTGCCCCCCTGAGTGTCTCCTTATCCATTGAGATGGGCACCTTGTTATCTTGGCATAGTAGGGTGATAAGGGAAAGAAAGAGTAGACTTCCCTTTTTGCGGCTAGCGCACACTCTGATTTTCTCGTTGATGACCCTACCTACGTTAATATACCTGCCCGAAATAATGGCATCGACCATAGCCACCCTATCTCTGCTCATCGTTTGACCGTGAGTGGAGGGCAAAAGGCGAGTCTTTAAAAAATGATACCACACTTTTACGGCAGGCACCAAGGAAACTCGATTTACGCTTGCAGCACCCTGAGAAGATCTATCCCAGATGGTGCCTGGGATGTATACCTGGCCCAGCATTGCTTGCCAGTCATGGTATTACAGAAGCTCTAAATGCGCTTCATAGTCATCATCCTCATTAGGCAATTTGTAGGCTTTGTTGATAGTGGCTCAGTCGAATAACACACTAGTCTCCTTGACTCTGACCCATTCCTTGGCGTTTTGCGGGAAGTTGGCATAGAACTCTTTTACTAGAAGGATAAGGGCAGGCATGGGGTGATTGGTGAAGGTTTCCCATCCTTGTTGTTTCACCACTGCTGCCACATACATTGGTAGACTCATATCTTCAAGCGTTGTAAAGGTGAAGCCTTTTTTAGCACAGAAGGTCCTCTAAATAGTTTCCTCATCGTGTCGCCTTTTGTTTTCTTCAGAGGTAAACTTTTGCATCTTGCTTGCCTTCCGTGCTACGGTCTTGACCTTCGGAATTGTTGGCTCGTGGATATTCTTAGAGATGCGGGTCTTCTTTCGTGCAAAGGGGTTCCAGGATGTGAAGGGTATGAGAGTACAATAGAGCACTTAGGATGCGAAGGGGTTGAGAGAGACTTGCAGAGGCTGTTGGGTACAACAGACTAGGTTGGGTGAAATGAGGGGGTGTAGATGTGACTTATGAGATTCTCAAGGTTTTCTCGCCACTTTTCTCTTTTTTTTGGATAACTTCTCTTTTTGGCTCAAGCCTTTGGGCGCCCCTTCGTGCATTTCTTCAAGCCAGCATTTGTGTTCTCCTTTCTTTGTCCAGCACCATTTCTTTATGAAGGGAAGACTCCTTACTTTAGGGCTGAGCGCTTTTGCTATAGCAATTCCTGTGGCAAAAACTAGCTTTCCTATGATTTTGTTGCAGCAAGTATTGTGACAAAAGCTGCGCCCCCAATTTACGTTATGTAAAATAAACATTTTTTAAAATTATTATTTCTGCAATTAGATATTTTCCATAAAGATACATAATTCAATTCTTTATCATAGGAACAGATATATATATATATAGGATCTCTCATGTATACACAATATACTGATCAAGTCTATAAACATCAAAGTACAGCAGAAACGGGGATCCTACCTGTAGCGTTCAGAGCACTCTAGAATACAAACACAATATAATTCAAAGATCGTGAGTCTTGGAAGCAACGTTGACTCACCTAGAGAATATATCACCTATCTGCCAAATCAGACTCTGATATTCTTATCTAAAAAACATGGAAATATCATGTAGTGAGTTTGACAATTCAGTGAGCAAATAATTCCTCCTATGACCTCTTAGGTCAGCATATGGATGTACTTATATTTTAAAATATGTCACATAGAAAATATAGTTCAGAAGTACATTCATATGGGACCCATATTTCAAATATTCTCAAATCAAAGGACATTCTGATATCCAAAACCATTTGCACCATGGCTTTCACATGCTTTTGCTACAACAAAGCAAAGACTAGCTTTCACATGCTTTTGCTACGACAAGGGAAAAAAATTGACCTTCAGACTGATGTTTTCCCCATCTTGTGAGATGAATACAAATGATATTAGAGTCACAATTTAAGCTACCTAACAATTGTAAAATAAAAAAAATGAATTAAACATGGGTTGCCTCCCATAAGCGCTTGTTTTAGAGTCAACAGCCTCACTTCTTCCCTGTTCATCATTGTGAAAAGAAAAGAAATGAGCACGGTCACATGGCAATCCATGTGGTGCACCAGTAGGGGACGCCCTACCAATGGTTATGATCATGTTAATGAGAAAAGAAAGAGAAAGTGGGCCATGTCGAACGGAGTGAGAAAAGCCAGTACCAGAGAGTAGAAAATACTCACCCTGACCGGGGTGAGAATAAATTGATAGTTATCATATGATATTCTGAAAATAGTTAATCCTGTCATACATGTCATTATTGTACGATTCTCATGTGTATAGATATAAGGCATTCATATGACCAAAGATATTTGTTGTAGTTTATACAATTGAACATTACGTGATAAGCTATATTGATGATGATTTATTGTTGAACTTACTGGGATTTAATTCTCACTATATTTCCATATCATGTTCAGAAAATTAGTTATGCAGATTTGGCTTTTAGTGCACGTTGGATCGAGTACTTTATGTTGGGCAGATCCCAGATGCAAATAAAATGTTTGTGGTCGAGTTGGCTTAGATCCCGGTGAAGGTGCAACCACCAGCACTTGTATCTTTGGAATTGGTCAACTAGAATAAATAAGATGTAGATTTTTATATGTTTGATATGTTGTACGTATGTTTTGGTTAATGACATGTATGTAAACTCTGTATTGTATAAATTAAATAAATGTTATTTTGAGTTAAGTTGTAACGAGGTAATAACTTCACGGTATTTAAAAAAAAGATTGATACTTAAATAGAGTTGTTACATAATTGGTATCAGAGCAGGTCGATCTTAGATGGCCAGTGGGTGGATGGTTTTTTGAATCGATCTTATAGTGTCTTCGTATGTTTGTGGTTGTGTTGTGTAGGGATCAGTGAATTCATATAGGTAAGAAATTACTAGTGTTTCCTACCTACATGCCGAGGTGGTGTTAGGACTACTGTTAAATATTTTTGAACTAACTATGGGGCTTGATCACCTCAATAGCAGCATAACTTTGTTTTTGCCACAGTAGGAAATGGCACCAACAAGGAGGAATCCAACAAATAATGCGGAGGAAACCCTGCACATCCTGGCCACGACAATTCGAGACCAAGTCATGACCACTAATCAAATTCTACAATACCTCCAGAATGCTAATAACTCGAATGGTGTGAATGGTGTTAACAATCGGATGGCTTGAAATGATAACGGCATATCCGAGTTCCTGAGAACTAGGCCATCTTGTTTTCAAGGCGGCTTTGACACGATTGTAGCTGAAAGATGGATACGGGAGTTAGAGAAAATCTTTGAAGTGATGGGCTGTACTAAGGAGCAGCAAGTAATCTTTGCTGCATATATGCTAAAAGATGAAGCAGAATACTGGTGGCATGGAGCTAGAAAACTTTTAGCTCACTAGGGAAGGCAAATCACTTGGAAGGTGTTCAAAGACACCTTTTTGGAAATGTACTTTACAAGTACTGTGAGGGTGGAGAAAGAGATCGAATTTCTCCAACTCTGGCAGGGTAGCATAACTATAGACCAATACATCGCGATATTCGATGAATTTTCTAAGTTTTCCTCTTATCTGCGATTTAACCCTGATGAAGTACGGAAGGCTGTTAAGTTTGAAGCGGGACTGAACATAAAGAATGCTGTTATAGCTATAGAGATTAGGGAGTTTATGCCTCTGATCAATAAATGCAGACTTTTGGAGAAAAGTTTAAAGGCAGTGGAGGACGAAAAGCAAAGGCGAAACCTATGGAAAAGGAAGAAAAATTTTCCCAACCCTAGCAAGAACGTGAGAAGAAGTGGATATAGAGCTGGTAAGAGGCCATTGACTGCGAGTCCCAGGCCTTTCCAACAAGACCTCGCTCTAGTCAAGTGCGCTAAGTACGGACGCATGCATGGTAATCGGCCATGCTACATGGGACAAGATGTCTGCTTCAACTGTGGACAGAAGGGTCATTTTGCGAGAAACTGCCCACAGAACGTGGGGAAGCAGCCAGAACAGAGGCCTCAAGTAAAAGGAAGGATTTTCACCTTGAGTGGTCAAGAGGCAGCTCAATCTTCTAAAATGATTCAAGGTACATGTTATATCTACGTATTTGCTCTCATGGTGTTATTTGACTCTGGTGCTAGTCATTCATTTATATTGGAAGAATGTATTAGGAAGTTTCAGTTTCCTATTTCTAAAACACCCTATGAGCTATTTTTCGTAACCCCTACAGGGGAAAGGGTATTAACTTCCTCTGTATGTAAGGACTGTCATGTCACTATCCAGGAGAAAACTTTTTCTGTAGACCTCGTCTGTTTACCTTTAAGAGGTATTGAGGTCATTCTAGGGTTAGACTGGATGTCTAGAAATCGAGTCTTGTTGAATTGTTGTAACAAGACCATTGAATTTCTACCTCCTACTCCGAAAGAGGAGGTCCAATTATTGATGCTTAATGCCAATCAAGTTAATAGGGATTTGAAGAATGGAGTACTTGGATACATTCTCTTGTATTTATCAAACCTAGAAGTCGAATCGAAGTTTGATGAAATCCCAATAGCTAATGAGTTTTCTTAAGTATTTCCATAAGATATTTCAGGCTTACCTCCCAATAGAGAGATAGAGTTCTTTATTGATCTCTTACCTAGAACAAGGCTTATCTCTATTGCACCATATAGAATGGCCTCGAAAGAACTACAGGAACTCAAGAAACAGTTGGAGGAGCTGTTAGACAAGCAATTTGTTAGACCAAGTGTATCACCTTAGGGAGCACCTTTATTATTTGTTAAGAAGAAATACGAAAGCCTTAGACTATGCATAGACTATAGACAACTAAATAAGGTGACTGTCAAAAAAAAGTATCCTCTCCCTAGGATAGATGACTTATTGGATCAATTGAAGGGAGCCTCTATCTTTTCTAAGATTGACTTGAGGTCGGGATATCATCAAATTAGGATCAAGGAGGAGGATGTACCAAAAACTGCCTTCAGGACTAGGTATGGGCACTATGAGTTTCTCGTAATGCCTTTCGGGTTGAAAAATGCACCTGCAATTTTCATAGATTAAATGAATTGCATTTTTCGACCCTACCTAGATCAATTTGTGGTAGTGTTCATTGATGACATCTTGATATATTCTAAGAGAGAGAAAGAACATGAACAACATCTCTAAATTGTGCTGCAAGTACTAAAAGAGAAAAAGTTGTATGCCAAATTGGAGAAGTGTGAATTTTGGCTGTCAGAAGTAAAGTTTCTCGGACATGTCATCTCAAATAGAGGGGTAGCCGTAGATCCTAGTAAGACAAAAGCAGTAATTCAAGGGTAGAGACCAAAGATAGTTACGGAAGTCAGAAGTTTCCTGGGTTTGGTAGGATACTACAGGAGGTTTATACAAAACTTCTCTCGTATAGCCTTGCCATTGACTAAATTGACCAGGAAAGGAAGTCCTTTCAAATGGACTGATCAATGTGAAGCTAGTTTTCAGGAGCTTAAGACAAGACTGACCACCCCTCCTGTTTTAATTATTCCAGACCACACAAGACATTTTGAAGTGTATAGTGAAGCTTCAAAGAAAGGGATAGGATGTGTTCTGATGCAAGATAAGAGAGTAGTTGCTTACGCCTCTAGGCAACTGAGACCCCATGAAGGAAACTATCCAACCCATGATCTTCAATTGGCGGCAGTGGTGTTTGCCTTAAAGATTTGGCAACACTATTTGTAGGGGGCAACCTTTGAAGTATATTGTGATCATAAGAGTCTTAAATACCTCTTTGATCAGAAGAAGTTAAATATGAGGCAACGAAGATGGGTAGAATTCCTCAATGACTACAAGTTTGAGATAAAGTATAATCCCAAAAAGGCGAATCTTGAAGCAGATGCCTTGAGTCGAAAATCTCTGCACATGGGTCAGATGATGGTGTATAAGATGCAGATGCTAGAGGAGTTTCAAAATTTAAAGCTAGCCATAACTCTTACTCCAAAGAAGCTAGTCATTAATGGTTTAAGTATAGGGTGTGACCTTAGAGCTTAAATCAAAGAGGCTCAAGCTCACGACCAATACTTACAGGATCATAAAGACCAAGGTAATTTTTCTATCATGGAAGATGGAGCAATCATATATCTGGAAAGGATTTGTGTCCCCTAAGAACGAGAGTTGAGGACTAAGATCCTGTAGGAAGCACATCAGAGTAAATACACAGTCCATCCTGGATGTACTAAAATGTACCAGGATTTAACGAGGATGTATTGGTGGCTAGGGATGAAAAAGGACATTGCCGAGTTTGTGGCAAAATGTCTCATTTGTCAAAAGGTGAAGGTGGAGCATCAAAAGCCAGCAGAATTTATACAACCTCTTGAGATCCCTAAATGGAAATGGGACAGTATCTCAATGGACTTTGTTGTGGGATTACCTAAGACTTCAGTGGGACATGACTCTATCTGGAGAATAGTTGATAGATTAACCAAATCTGTTCACTTTTTGCCCATAAAAATTAACTATTCACTGGATAAATTACCCCAATTGTACGTCCAATAAATAGTTAGACTGCATGGAATTCCCTTAAATATTGTTTCTGATAGAGATTCAAGGTTCACATCGAGGTTTTGGAAGGTATTATAGGAAGTTTTTGGTACTCAATTGTGGTTCAGTACTGCCTACCATCTCCAGACTGACGGGCAGATAGAACGAACCATTCAAACCCTAGAAGATATGTTGAGGGCCTGTGTGATAGAACAAGGTAGAGGATGGGATAAGTACTTACCTTTAGTAGAGTTTGCTTATAATAATAGCTATCACTCTAGTATTAAGATGGCCCTCTATGAAGCTTTGTACAGTAGAAAGTGCCGATCTCCACTATGTTGGTTTGAGGTAGGAGAAAAGAACTTGTTGGGTCCTGATCTAGTTCAACAAACCACTGAACAAATCAGGATGATACGAGACAAAATACTTACAACTTAGAGTTGGCAAAAGAGTTACTATGATAAGAGACATAGACCTCTAAAGTTTGAGGAAGGAGACCATGTATTTCTGAAACTTTCCCCGACTACTGAAGTTGGTAGGTCTCTCAAAACAAGAAAGCTAAGTCTGCGATTTTTGGGACCCTACCAAATTTTGAAGAAAGTAGGGACATCAGCATATCAAGTCGCTCTCCCACCAAATTTGTCCAACTTGAATAATGTTTTCCATGTATCACAGCTCCAGAAGTATCTTCCAGACTCCTCACATGTGATACGAGATGAACCAATCCAAATAAAGGAGAACATGACATACCAGCTAGTACCAGCATCTATATTGGACACTGACGTGAAGCAATTGCGGAACAGAACTATTCCCCTAGTTAAGGTGTTATGGGAAGGTTTGACTCCGGAAGAAGTAACTTGGAAGCTAGAAGAAGTCATGAGGAAGAAATATCCGAAATTGTTCTTCTTAGGTAATTTCTGAATTTTTGAGGACAAAATTTCTTTTAGGGGGAGAGAAATGTAACATCACTAATTTCGTTTCATGTATTAATAAAAGTACAAAAGTATTCAAAGTAACATCCATAATTTCATTTCTTTTATTGATAAAGGTACATAAATATTTAATTAAGGAAATAAAATTTATTAGACAATTTTTAGATATCTAAGGAAATATAATCCGTAGAAATTCTTCACCTTACGTGTTTGTATATAAATGTTATAATATTAATGCAATAGGTAAAGAAAGAAACCTAAGAGGAAATATTAGAAATAAACATACGAAAGAAATGTGAAATTCTTAGGTAAGGAAGATAATGTTTTGTGAAGTAAGTAAAGGTCTTAAAATTTCAAGAAGATCGGATTAGGGTAATTTTTCTTAATTTAAGAGCAAAAGTTACTAAGTTTAGTATCTCCACCCATAAATTGGGATTTCACCTATGGACACGTCATATAGACTTTTTCTACCTCACATACATTTTTAACAAGCCAATAGGATAGCCCAATAATGAAATAAAACATAGACTTGGACTAGGATATAAAAATTGGACCGGGAGCCTAAAAATCATCAAAATGTGACCATACCCATTATGAAAGGAAGAATTTTAACCAAAGTAAAGAAAATGGGCAAGAATGAGCCCAAACCCAAGAGGAAAAATAAAAATAAAAATAAAATTAAAGTGATGAAATAATGGTGTAATCAAGATTAGGTGACATGGCATTAAGACAAAAATTTAGCAAGTGGTATGATAATAAAAGGCTTTAGGACAAAACATCTATATCCTACACTCATAATTTTAACAAGTGGTATGATAATACATGGCATTAGGACAAAACATTCCTATCCCACACAAATAATTTCAACCAAATAATGGAGATTCAAGGGTTAGAAATTTGCCACCTAAAAAGGCAAACCTGTCATACTTGATTAAGACAAAAGAAAAAGGAAAGGAATCCCTAAATCAAAGGGACCTTGTCCCATATTTTAAGAACATATTATGATAATTTTCAAAATACAAATCTCCTTTTCCTACGCATATCTTGACTAAGGAAGAGGAAGACAAGAATATAAGTTGTTTGTTTTCCAAAAATTCAACCAAGTGTAACCTAATTGTGATAAGGTAGACCCATGATCATGAAAGGTGAATTATTTGATAGTCTATATAAGCAAAACCCACCCTTATAGCATGGGAATTTCGTCCAAGTGAGGGAGAGAAAGAAAAATAGAAGCAAGGTAGAGTGAGGAAAGGAGAGTAGGAGAGGAAGAAAGGAAGAATGAGGAAGGGGAAGTCTAATGGACTATGTGCTCCAGGTAAGTTTAACAATATTTCTTTCTGAAGAAAACTTTTGAAACTTATAATATTTATATGAGATTTTGATCTTAGAACTTTGATGATTGGTCATGGAAGTTGCTATATCATGTTACATATTATGTATGTTTGAATACTTAGGCTGGTGTAGATAGTTTTGCATAGGTATGGCTATAGATGGCAAAAGTTTTAGTTTCTATTTTTAAATTTCTGGGAAGAATCAGTAAGGAATTTAAAGAAATGGTTAACATTAAAAATGTCTATCTATTTCTCACGGATTGTTATAAACTAGAATCACTTAATTTGGAGTCCGTATGACGTAGTTATGGACTGATTAGTATGCAGTTGTCAGAAATTAGTTAATTAGGGAAGAATATTTTAGGATAGCTTTTGTGTTTTTATTTTTGGTAACTTTTTGTAGGGAATTAAAATAAATGGTTAACATAAGAATTGTAGATATATGTGTCACGGACTTTTACCCACTAGAATCAATCAATTTGGTGTCCATATGAGGTAGATATGGTCTTATTAGTAAGCAGTGGTAAGAAAATAGTTAATCAGGGAAGAATATGTTAGGATAGCTTAATATTTTAAATTCCTGGAAACATTTTGTAGGGAATTAAAATATATAGTTAACAAATGAATTATAGATATATATGTCATGGATTTGTAGCCACTGGAATCACTTAATTTGGATTTTTTATGAGGGAGATATGGACCGATTAGTAGGCAGAGATCAGAACCTATCCGAGAAGAAATAATCTATACATTGAGGGAGTAATATCACCTTGATTTATTAATATTTCGCTAAACTGCCCAAATAATAGTTTTAGATAATTGTTTTATCTTGACATTGACACTAAGATCACTGACATCGGAGTTAAATTAAGGGAGTTATGCTCTGATTAGTAAGAGAAGGTTAGATGGGATGAAAACCTGCAACAAGAAAATAAAGAAATAAAATTAATATTTAAAAAAGAATAAGATTCTTATAAATGGAAATAATAAATGACTAGTATATGCCATAGCCATTGCCATTGTATGAACTTCTTACCATCTTAAGTGTGAAATTTGGACATGGAAATATTTTATAAAGTGATATTTGAAATAGTTATGTTCATGGCATGATTACCAATGATTTTTGGTAATAGTTATATTTTGATGAATATACTTGTTATTGAAAGCATATTTTTGGCTATCATTGTTAAAAGAAAAGAAATGAGCACGGTCACATGGCAATCCGTGTGGTGCACCAGTAGGGGACGCCCTACCAATGGTTATGATCATGTTAATGAGAAAAGGAAGAGAAAGTGGGCCATGTCGAACGGAGCGAGAAAAGCCAGTACCAGAGAGTAGAAAATACTCACCTTGACCGGGGTGAGAATAAATTGATAGTCATCATATGATATTCTGAAAATAGTTAATCCTGCCATACATGTCATTATTGTACGATTCTCATGTGCATAGATATAAGGCATTCACGTGACCAAAGATATTTGCTAGAGTTTATATAGCTGAACATGACGTGATGAGTTATATTGATGATGATTTATTGTTGAACTTACTGGGATTTAATTCTCACTAAATTTCCATATCATGTTCAGAAAATTAGTTATGCAAATTTTTCTATAGCTCTGGCTTTTATTGCACGTTGCATCGAGTTCTTTATGCTGGGCAGATCCCAGAAGCAAATAAAATGTTTGTGGTCGAGTTGGCTTAGATCTCAGTGAAGGTGCAACCACCCACATCTGTCTCTCCAAAATTGGTCAACCAAAATAAATAAGATGTAGATTTTTATATGTTTGATTTATTGTACGTATGTTTTGATTAATGACATGTATGTAAACTCTGTATTGTATAAATTAAATAAATGTTATTTTGAGTTAAGTTGTAACGAGGTAATAACTTCGTGGTATTTAAAAAAAGATTGATACTTAAATGGAGTTGTTAAAGTTTATTCTGCTGCACAGCACTACATTCTTGTGTGAGAGCAACAGTCTAAAATTCCTCAAATCTTCTCTTTTTGGCCAAGTTGTCCTTCATGAACTTTACATAGTTTGGCATTTGCTCCAATGCTTCCACCAAGGGGATGTTAATATGCAGCTACTTGAGGACATCCAGGAATCTTCTTAATTGATGGTCATTCTGTTGTTTTTAGAATCTTTGAGGAAATGGTGGAGGTAGCTTGGTCTGCTGCATGTTTTGCTATGGCAAAGCTACAACATTCTACCGTGGCAAAACTGTAGACTTTTCTCCAGAGATTCCTGCTCTTCCACCTGCCTTTGCTTGTCTTTCTTCTTTTTCAGGGGTACAATAGGGTCTTTTTGGTCCTGTCTCTTTGCTTGGGGTCCTTCCACTACTTTTCCACTCCTAAGAGTTATATCCTTACAGTGCTCTTTCCCTTCTCTCCTAGGGACTTCAGTAATGCTTGGAAGCATCCATGGAGGTCTGCTTTTTAATTCATTGGCAAGCTGCCCAACTTGGGTCTCTAAATTCCTTACTGATGCAGCTTAACTCTGGATCATAGCATCATTTCTTGCCATCTATTCCTTCAGCAGGGACTCCAATGAAGTGGGAGTTTTATTAGGCTGATGCCTTTGCTGCTAAAATCCTGGGGGGGCTTGTGGTCTTTGTGGGGTAGAGTTGCTTCCCTATCCAGTACCATAGTTACTCTAAGAAAAATTGAGATACTACCTCCAACCCGGGTTATACGTGTTTGAATAGGGATTGTTGTTGCGATTCATGTTTACCACATAGCATACTGACACCAGATTTGATGGACAGCTTTGGAATAAATAAGGCCTGTTGCACTGAACACAAGATACTCCATTCTCTTAGACTGCATTAGCTGCTTGAGGGCGAATTAGTTGTTGGATTTTCAAGACATTCACTAATGAAGCTAGCTGGGATGTGAGAGAAGTGACTTCACTCACTTCATGCATACCTGTTATTTTCTTTCCAGTTGAGACTCTATCTATAGGCCATTGATAGTTATTGCTAGCCATTCTTTCGAGCAGCTCATGTGCCTCATTGTATGTTTTAGACAAAAGTGCCTTATTAGCTACTACATCCACTATGGTTCGTGTTTAAGCATTAAGGCCATTATAAAAGGTCTCCATTTGAATGCAGTATGGGATTCCATGATGGGGACATCTCCGTAGTAGTTCTTTGTACCTTTCTCAGGTGTCATATAGCGATTTCCCATCTAGTTACTGGAAGGACGTGATATCATCCTTAATCTTGCATTCTTGGTAGGTAGGAAGTATTTTAGCAGAAACTTCTCTGCCAAATCACTCCATTTAGCAATAGAATTGGGTGGCAGAGAGTTTAACCATGCTCTAGCTCGTTCTCTTAATGAGTAAGGGATCAGTTTCAGCCTGAGAACTTTATCTGTCACCCCATTCATTTTGAAAGCATCAGTGACTTCGATGAATACTCTCAGGTGAAGGTAAGGGTCCTTTGTAGGCATTCCACTAAATTGCCCTGTAGTCTACAGCATTTAAAACATTATCGGCTTGAGCTCGAAATGAAGATCTTCAATTTCTAGTCTTACAATGCTTGGGTTTAACCCATTCAGGTTTGGTTGGACATAACCATTCTGGACTCTATCTCTGTCATCCATGTTGTCCGCTCCATTCTGGTCCGCTCCATTCTAGTTGGCCAATTCTGCTTGTTGCTAAGGTCCCAACAATCCTCTCCTTCTTCTCAGAAGCGTTCTTTCTATCTTTGGATCTAGAGGTAGTAGCTCTCTTTCGGACCTGCTCATGCACTGTGTTCACCTGCTCAAAACGACAGCAGAGTGACTAAAAGATAAAGTCCTTCAAAGTCAAATATCTAATAATAATTTTCAAGTTGACACTCCCCGGCAATGGCGCCAAAAACTTGTTGGTTGCAAAGTATATATGCAATGTTAGAACACAAGTACACGTGTCATGACCATGTAATATAATGATGAGTGAGTATCGTCCCCCGAGGAGTGTACTAGAAACTACTATAGAATGCCTGACTCGTGAAATGCTGTAGCAAAATTCAGTTGGTTCACAAGATTTAATGTTCAGGAGAAATTAAGGTTAAACAAACTAAACAAGACCTTAATTAAGTTGAGGGATACTAGGTTACTAAAGAAAAAGATATTAGGTGAACTAGGGTTGCTTTAGGGTTGCCATGAACTTTTGCACTCATTTTGCTCTAGAAATTGCAATAGCAATTGCTTCAGTGCCGAGTCTTCTCTTGAATGGGGTCTTTCTAGACTACCATTCCATGCACTCCTAGGGTTTGGACATACATCCCTGCATCAATCCCAACCCCAGAGTTATACTTGAAGTCCCAACTATTCGTTCAAATGGGACAACCATATATTCCTATATTAGTTATACCTATACATCCAACTCTTTTCCAACCTCCACCACCTTTCCAGGTCAATGTTAGCCTCAGTCTTCCTCTATTAAATTTCAGTTAGCAGGAGAAGTTAAGATATACAAACACAGTTGAATGACACAACATTGCTGCAGCAAAATCATTGATAAATTAAAATGTGCATGTGTTCACTGCAACCCGTCTACAACCCTAGTTGGAAATTTAGCTCAGCCTCATATCCAAACTGACTACAAGCATTAGAATAACCAGTATGCAGTGAAGGGTAATATAACTATATGAAAAGAAAACACAGTTTTCTGCTAAACAATGAAAATATAAAAAGAGATGAAAGGAATCCTCCGCAGCAGTCCTCTTCCTTGCTCCAGTGCTTCACCATGCAAGGTTGGCCCGTCCTAGGCTAGAGTGTATGCTCGCAGCCCACTTCCGTTAGGGATTTCTGGGCTTCCTCTTTCTATTTTTCTTTGTGTCCCCTTGCGTCTCTCCTTCTCTATATCTTTTTCTTTTCTGCTCCATAGCTTTTATTAACAAGTTTGTGGTCCTAGGGAGATGGCTTGTTTTGTTGCACTTCTTATTGCTTTTCGGCCAGCACATCTGCTAGCAGCTTTCCCTCCACTTCTAGTAGTGGATACAATTTCTATACCTTTGCATCCTAGCGCTTCTGTTGTGTCAGTTGGGTGCTCCCTTTTCCATGCTAGGTAGTGGCCGCACCTGCTGCAGTAGCCATGACTCCCTGCCACCTGCACCATATCATAAAGAAACAGCTTCCCATCATATGCATCATATTAAAAAGGACCAAGATCACCCAACAACACTTGGTTTGTTGCCTTAATTTCTACGCATGTATACTGAATTTTCATAGCAAACGAAATGGGTGATCTTGTATCCATAAGAGGCAAAACATTCTATTAAATGAAGGGGCATGAATGCTAATAAATCAAAATGCATAGTAAATATCCTCAGAAAAGCATAGAGAAACTATAATGAATTAGAGTTATCAGACTCATGCATACCCCTGGTTAGTAAGGGATAGCAGAGGCATTGGAGTGGCAACTCTTTTCTCTCTTCTTTATATATATATATATATATATATATATATATATATATATATATCATAACCCCCTCCCCCAAACTTAAGCTTTTCTGCAAATGAGCTTATGCCTCATGTTGTCATTCAACAAATTGTTTTAAGAGACTCTCAACATTAACTCCAAAATCCTAGGCCCACTTTTTGAAAAATTATCAAGTTTCTCTTACTAAAGACTGGCCATAGCCTAGTGCTCAAAAGTGAAGGTTCCAGTTGTAAGGAGTTAGCATGCAGAATTCCTATTTTCATCAGTCATTTTCCAGCCTTTCCTCATAGAGCTTCCTAGAACCAATAGTAAGGCACAAAATAGAACATAACAAACATCTCTTTCTCTTTTATTTTCAAGAGCAGGCCTTAAGTGTTAAGCTCCCTCTCTATTTTTTTCTTTTCGTTCAAGCATCTGGGTGCCCTATCTTTTGTTTCTTTAGCCCAGCTTCTTTCTTATTCTTTTTAGCCCTATGTCCCAGTGCTGATGAGTGAGTTTTATACTCATAAATTAAATATTTTCATCTTATCTTTTTGCTATAATTAAGCATAAATCTCCCTTACTTGTCTTTATTTTGTGTATTTCTTACAGATGGAGAGAAGAGTAGAAAATGGACTTAATTGGAGGAATCAGAGCTAAATTGTGGTTCTTTGTGAATAATGTCTATAAATCAAACAGATAAAACAAATTCATTAAGGATGGCTGAGTAAGGAGCATTATCAATATTGACTCTTGAGACGCATCCTAATGGAGATATGCACAAATTTATTCTTGATTTATGATCACATTTCCGAAAGAACGAAAACATAAAGATTCACGGCAAAGCATCCAATGTTGAGAATATGTTTGATGTTTGCAGTCCAGCCCAACCTTGCTGCAATACTTGGGCCATATCTTTGAAAATACATATCCAATATGTATGCCATTTGGTAGGTGTGTAGCTGACACAATTGAGTACAACTTTCATGTTCAAGTGGTTAGAAAATTTAGACATTAAAAGGGCCAAAAGTGGGCTAGCCCGACTTTGCTCTAGTATTTTGACCATAAGTCACAAATTCCACGATTTGTCTTGATGGAAAGCTAACGAAATTTTCTACAACTTTCTTGTTGAGGGAGTCACAAATTCGACAGATTTCTTAACGATATTCAAGGTTCAATTTCGGTGCACATGATGGAATCCAAATTGTCAACTTTGTACAACTTCCTACCTAACCATTTTGACAATTACCACACCCAATTGTATCTAGAAATAGAGGGCTTGAGGAGTGAGTTAAGCAGCTTTTGGAGAGGCTTTTGGAGTGAGCTTTAGAGAGAGCTTGGGAAAACTTTGTTGGAATTCTATGTACTTGTAATGTTATTCTCTCTTTAGACATTTTGTATTTTTCATTTTCTTTCGTAATATTATCATGTTTCTTCATCTTTCATTTTACTTTCTTGCTTTAATTATGGAGAACTAATCTCCTCATGCTAAGGTGAAAGGGTGAAACTATTGGTAGGAGAATAATAATTCATTTAACTCTTGATTTTAATCTTTATATTTGATGTGTATTTACCTCCTCCGTTTCTTATGTTATGTTTTACTGGCTGGCTGAGCCACCTATTTCTTCTTCTTGTTTAATGGCTGGCTTTTCCATCTACTTCTTATTTTTATTGTTCAAGGTTGGCTTTGCCACCTATTCTATTTCATTTTATTTTGTTATGTTAATTAGTTTTCTACCTCTTTCACTTTCTGCATAAGTTAATCTTGTAAAATGTGAATTTTGATATATTGTAGACAATCTTTGGCATAATAAATGCTTGAATCAATCTTGATTTATTATAGACAATATAATGATTGGCACAATTTATGCTTGAATCCATTTACAAGTTATCTTTTGCATCTTTATGTTTTTAATCTTGTAAAGTGTAAACCTTAATACATTGTAGACAATTTTTGGCACAATAAATACTTGAATCAGTCTTGATTTATTGTAGACAATATGATGATTGGCAGAATGTATGCTTGAATCCATTTTACAAGAGTGTTTTATATATTAGTAATACAATAAAAAGGAGGTAAATATAATTCATGTACAAACAAAGATGAGTTTAAATTAACATATCTTCTGATTGGAAACTTATTCATATAAGGATTCTAATTGAGTAATAAAAGAGTTAAATTTATCTTTATTTGAAATACCAAGACTGGATCCCCTAACCTTAGCATGCTTCTTTACTTTGAATACATCTTCATTTAATTTTAGTATATTAGTTCTTTGCATACTTTGTTCAATATTCCTCTCACAAAACAAGACATTGGCAACTAGGTTAGAAGTATTTATTTTGGATCTAAATTAGAATTTTCTCTCAATTGGAAATCCCTGTGGGATCGACCTTGCATACCACTAAATCTATACTTTAATAGATTCGTGCACTTGCGAGTTTTAATTAAAACAACAAGTTTTTGGCACCGTTGCCAGGTATTGCGACAGAAAAGATATTTGGATCTAGGTAAGTATTTTTCTTCCACTAGTTATAGTTAGAACATTTGTTTATTCTGTGTATAGAAATTTTTCTTTAGAATTTTTTCTTAAAAATTGGTGTAGTAATTTGGGTGTATAAAATTGGTGGATTCTGTCAACAAGGCAAAAAGTACCTAAGGAATATGGGTTTTAAGTGAAATCATTATGATTCCTCCATATTTTTCTGGGAATTCTGCCAATTAAATACTACCCATTATTACTAACACTTTGAAAAAAAGGAGTTTGTATAATTTTGTGATTTTTTTTATGGTATTTGCATTTTGTTGCCGTTGTGTAGTTAGATTCTTTTTCATAATTAGGAAGCAATTTTTTTTTAATTTATGCATGCTTGGAAACGTGATAAAGATAAGCGGTTGGTTAGGAAAAGTTTAGGATCAACCAGTGATTGTACAATAGAGACATTAGATTCTGCTGGATCACCATTAAAAATGGAAGAACAAGTTGTGCATAATAAAACTCTTATGGAGTACTTCTCACCTGTCATAGCCAATACTCCATCTTGCATAGTTTTACCACAAACTACTGCAACTCATTTTGAAATCAAACCATCCATACTCCAACTTTTACCCTCATTTTATGGTTTGGAAAGAGAAGATCCATACATGCACATTAAAAAGTTTCTTGAAATTTGTTTAACATTTCGCTTCCAAAATTTCAATGATAAGTCAATCAGCCTTAGAATATTTCCATTTTCATTGAAAGATAAAGCTAAATCCTGATTGAATTACCTTATTACAGGAACTATTACTAGTTGGAATCAATTGGTAAATAAGTTTCTGGCAAAAAATTTTCCCATGTCTAAAACTGATGCCCTTAGGAGAGAAATTTCTAATTTTGGTCAAAAAGAGGGTCAACAATTTTTTGAATGTTGGGAAAGATTTAATGATCTTCTTTTGAAATGTCCTCATCATGGTTTTGAAACTTGGAGATTGGTGAAATATTTCTATGATGGTTTAACTTCATCGAACTGTCAAATGATCCAAAGCATGCATGGTGGGAGATTTTTACAATTGAATGAGGGGGAAGATTGGGAATCCTTAGGATCTTTATTTGAAAATTCTCAACATTGGAACTGTATAGATCCCAGGGATAAGAAGTCTCAAACACAAAAAAGGGAGGACTTTATGAAGTGAGTGATGACACAGATGTGAGAATTTCCTTAGCTAGCCTGACTAGAAAGGTAAAAGCTTTAACTTTAAGCCACACTCTAAATCCTTTTACCAATACTAGGATAGAGGCATGTGCCTTATGTTCTAGTACATCTCACATTGCACAATCTTGTTCATCCATACCAGCTTACCAAGAAGCATTCTCTGAGCAAGCTAATTCTCTTCAATCTTATGGGAAGTCATCAGACAACCCATTTGCACCCACATATAATCCAAATTGGAGGAATCATCCAAAATTTTCATGGAGGAAAAATCAACCTGTAATGAATCAAGGTGGGCAACAATTTGCCCCTTCCAATTCATACCCTCAAGTTCCTCAACATGCTCCTCCTTTCAGGGTACCACAACAAAGAAAACCTTCTTTGGAGGATACCTTGCAACAGTTCATGCAATCGACCCAACAAGTCTTGCAATCTCACACTCAAAATATGCAGCAGACCAAGCTACCTCCACCATTCCCTCAAAGATTCCAAAAATAGTAGAATGACCATCAATTCAGAAGATTCTTGGATGTCCTCAAGCAGCTACACATTAACATCCCCTTGGTGAAAGCATTAAAGCAAATGCTATGTAAAGTTCAAGGATCCAGGTAGCTTCACACGAGAATTTGAGAAGATTTGGGGAATTTGAGACTGTTGCTCTCACACAAGAATGTAGTGCTGTGCTGCAGAATAAGCTGCCTTCTAAACTAAACGATCCATGTAGCTTCACCATTCCTTGCTCCATTGGGAACCAGTATTTTGGCAAAGCCCTCTGTGACTTGGTAGCAAGCATCAACCTCATGCCAATGGCCATATTCAATAGGCTGGGGATTGGAGAAGCAAGTCCTACCATGGTCTCACTACAGTTGGCAGACAGGTCCATTGCACATCCAGAAGGGAAAATCGAGAATGTCCTAGTTAAGGTGGACAAATTCATTTTCCCAGTATATTTTATAATACTGGACTATGAAGCTGATGCAGATGTTCCAATCATTTTAGGTAGGCCATTCCTAGCAACTAGCCGAACAATAATTGATGTTCAAAAAGGGGAATTGACCATGAGAGTTCAAGATAAACAGGTTACATTCAATGTATTCCAGTCCAAGAAATTTCCCAGCGAAGTATAGAAATGTTCGGTTATTTCTGTGTAACATCCTAAGCCTCTAATAAAGTTAGATAAATTTAAGGATGAGTAGAAAACACATATGAAAAGTGATTAAGATGCTTAGTTATATGATTATAAGGCAAGAATAAAATAGGTAACATAGTTAATGTTGAATCATATAAATAAAATATTTTTGGAGCATAAATGAGAGGAATAGGATACAAACATATTCCTTAGGATGCTAATTTAGGATTAGCAACATAATAAGGAAGGAAGAAGCATTATGTGATGCTATATAAATATATGTGCATGTAATTCCTCTCACCTCCACCATACATATTACACTAAACAATTACACATGCAAAGGAGAAGCTTTACGTATATCTATATACCCTTGCCTCATTTACACCATGCATATCATAAGATACATATATTTTCCCATGCATGCAAGTGAGGATGTGAAACAAAACACAAGCACTTTGTAGGTTAAAAACACATGCACGTAGGAATACATAAGCTGGAACATGCACCCATCCTTGCCACCAATATGCAGCAGAAAAATGTCCAACTCTTGCTCCATAAACTAGGCAGCAACACATCCACATGGCAGCAGAAAAATAGGCCATCATGTCCAGCAGAATGCATGCCATGTTTGCTCCATTATACAGCAGAGTTGGTGCCACATGCAAGCAGAGGAAGTGACCCACAAAGCCAGCAAAATCACCTCCACACCAAGCAGCAAAAACACACTCACATGGCAGAATCTTCACACCCACTTTTGCTCCACAAGGACAAGCAGAAACACACACTTTCTGCTGCAGTTTCACACCAGGAAAACAGAGGGTATCTTGTAGCAGTTTATTTTGGAAGCCTAGGTCCCTTACTTGTAAAACAATAGCCACCCTTTGAGAATATTATACCATAGTTACACATGCATGCAAACCCACGTTGAGGCAGCAGAAAAAACTGGGTCCCCTGCCCTGCAAGGTTCAGGAACTCCAGCAACCTTTAGTGCCCAGCAACTTGAATCTTTGGTAGCAGCAGAAATGCCTGGTCTTGCCTCACGCTAGTAAGGATAAGGAGGGAGAGAAGAGGTCCAAAAACTGAAGAGGAAGAGGAAGGAAGGGGGAGAGAATAACCAGCAAGGAGAAGAAGGTTGAGAGAGGAGGAAGAGAGTGAAGAAAACTAGGAAAAAATAATGGAGTTGTCTTCCCTCACCATAAGGCAGTGAGAGTGAGAGTGATTGCTGAGGTTTGAGGCCTTGATCAACCCATATTTGGTGCAAGAGACGTGGCTAAGTTGCAAAGGAAACCAAGAGGAGAAGGAAGCTGCAAATTGAGAGCCATAGGAGTAGGTTTACATAAGGTAAGTCTAGCTTCTTATAAAAATCCGGTTTTGAGTTTATTAGGTCAATATTCGTGCTTGTATGTAGGACTTTCTGTCGAGAATATGAACTTTTGCTCAACATAGAAGTTTTAGTCCTATGTCTTGGCTTTCCATAGCATTTTAAATCACATCAGTCGGATGTAAAAGGAGAGAGTTATAGTCCATGGAGTAATGAGAGGTCAGAATTGGGTCTGGAATCCAGGCTGTTGAAGAATAGCTTTTGTTTTTGAATTTCTGGGACTAATACATAAGGAAAATGAAGTCATCGTTAAACGGAAAGTTGTAGATATATTTCTTACGGTCACATAGCCACTGGAATCACAAAATGTCGAGTCTATACGAGTGAGTTAGGGTCTGATTAGTGAGTAAAAGTCATAGAGCATAGAAGAGTTAGGTTGAGAAAATAGAAACATTTTTACACCCGAAAATATTAGCTTAGTAAATTTAGTAAATTACCTTTAAATTCTCTAATTTTTGGTGAGAATAGTCTTAAAATATTCCTAATCAATTCTGGAATGTTTTAAGTTTTTTGAGAACCTACAACTAGGTCTTTTACAATTAAAATAGTGTTGAGGACAATTTCCTAGACAGCTCAGACTGTTGTTGGAAAGACAAACTTTTGAAGGGGTTAGATGTTGCAATTTTGTATAAATATTTTATGAAATATTAAAGGAATCCCAGTTAATGAACCTACCAAATTTTAGAAAATTCTGGGTAGGTTAAGGTACATAGTAAAATGTATGAATTTGGTAGTCTGAAAATGAGGTAGAACAGGCCATAACCGGGGACAGCCTTAAAACGTGGGATATTTGAGGGGTCAGAAGAATTATTTTTTATTTGAAATTTTTATGGTGATGATATAACATGTCTAGAATACTTCATATAAAATATCATGAATTTTGAAGTAGTTTTACTAATCCAAATGGATGTGACACAGAATAGAAATGAAACTGAAACTAAATTGTATTGTCCTGGATATGGAGGTAGTTTTTGGGGATGAATGGACGATTTAAGGGCTGAGAGAATTACGAAATAAAATAAATATGTAAAGGTTCCTCCATACAAAAATTTAGAATTTTTAGAGGACTTTTTTCATATTTAATAATAACTCCAATTCTAAGGAAAATCATAGTTTTATTTTGAGGAGCAGAAGCTCTTAAACTAGGTATTTATGGCTTTAGGACCTAATATGCATGCATTAACCAAGAATTCTTGTATGTTTTAGTTTGAATTGCTGGTAGTAACCTTGGAAGCCTTGGAAAGGAAGTGATTGTGCTGGAATTGAGGTAGCTAAACTTCCTTAAAACACTCTTTATGTTTATGAACTTGAATTTATCAAATTTCACTGGTTGCCTGACTTTTACGCTATGATGAATGATGGTCTAAATATATGTTATGTATGCATTCTTGAGAATTAAGGGGGTGCACAAAAGGGTGCCAAGTAAGCCCCATTTCCCTCACGATTGGCCAATAATAGGAGATGCATAGCCCTTTGCAGGTATGGCCGTATTGACTGCATTGGGTAAGTAAACCATGATGTTATGGGTCCATGTGACCAAGATGCCGTATGCATGATGTATGGTCAGTGCTTATGTTTCAGTGAAATAATTTGAGATGTTTTAAGGAATGGAATGTGCACTATTTTTTTGAAAAACTTACTAGCTACTGAGATTGTCATCTCACTTTTTATATCCACATAATCACATTCCAGGTACTCCAGCAAGAAGTGAGCAATAGGGGTCTCAAGGTTGACTCATATGATCATGATTGTAGTTTCTTTGGATGTGTAATATTTACGCGGGATGGCTTAGTTAAGTGCCATGTCCCTGTTAGATAGCTTATAATGTGTTGTAATATAAGTTATGGACTGTACCCCTTTCCATTGTGGCATGAGATTCTTCATGATGTAAGTAATGCATATTATACCTAGCTAGTTGCCTATCAGGAAATGAAATTTGAAAATTCTTGGGATAGTATGAAGCACTTTTTTGTTTTCCCAAGAATGATAACAAACAATATAAGTGAATAGGTTAAGGTATGAGCTAGGTGGTCATTGCCAAGAATTTATAGATAATAAGGAACATTCTACAATCTAGATTTCTGAGGTTGGAGGTGCTACATTTGTTGGTATCAGAGCAATAGTTCAGGGAATTATTTATGTTTTTGTACTTATTCTAGGATATTTTAGATTGATTTAGAGTTGAATTATTGTGAAATTGACTTTTGTTTTAGGGGTTGTTAAATAAAGTAAACATAGTTTATGGTCGTGTGACTAATATGGGCTAGGAAATAATCCTAAGGGTGCTGGAGAGGAAAATAGGCCAAGCCAAATGAATAAACTCTTAGCCCAATTATAAAAGGCCAAACCTCCTCCATTTTTGGGAGAGTATGACCCAGTGGTTGCAGACCGATAGATCATGCAACTGAAGAAAATTTTGGGGTTTTAGAGTTCAGCACAGACCAGAAAGTTTCCTTAGCCACTTACATGTTAAAAGGTGAGTAAATCACATAAATTATGGCATAGAGAAAAGAATTATAATTTGTCTCTAAATTTATAAATTGTATAATATGGTTATGTAATGTAAATTTATGACTATTTTCATATGGCGAGATTGTGACTTGGGTGATGTTTGATATTTGGATAGTATGTCATTAAAATATATGAATGTGTGAGAAGTGAATTGAGATGGGTAGGTAGTAGACATGTTAAGAATGTTGAAAGTAAGATATGTTAGGATTGCTTAAGGATTGTCTAGTGATGGGAAAATGTCATAAGAGGAAGATTTGAGCATATTAGGTTTACTTGAGGATAGGTAAAACAAAAATTAAGAAATTAGCGGTTTCAATTTGTTAGAAGTGATTAATGGTGAAAATTTTGGAGGAAGTTGGGCATTAAACTATTCATAATTTAAAATATTGAGTTTAGACACCAAACTGTATAATAAATTTTTAGGTGAAATGAACAGACGTTTGATGGTCTTAAGGTGCTTTGAGGAATGTAATAAAGTGAATTAGTGGGGTTGAAATTCTTGAGGAATAAAATATAGGAAGTAGGATTCAAATTAATCGGTGAACTCTTAATATGGAAATATAGAGATTATAAGAGAACCCAGGCTGAGACTTTAAATGAAATATCTGAAAAAATGGGAGCCTTAGGTTGTGCATAGATTATAAGCAGTTAAACAAAGTGACCATGAAGAATAAATATCCACTGCTTAGGATAGATGATGTCCTAGATCAATTAGCTGAAATGTTAGTCTTCTCTAAGATAGATTTAAGGTCAGGATACCATCAGTTGAGAATTAAGGTCGAAGATGCCCCAAAGACAGCTTTCTGAACCCGTTATGGACATTATGAGTTCCTGGTCATGCCTTTTAGGTTAACCAATGCTCCAGCCATTTTCATGGATTATATGAATAGGGTTTTTAATCCATACCTAGATAAGTTTGTTGTGGTTTTTATAGATGACATCTTAGTCTATTCTAAGAGCCCTAAAGAACATGAGAATCGCCTTCGAATAGTGTTGCAAACCTTAAAGGATAGGAAATTGTATGCCAAGTTTAGCAAGTGTGAATTTTGATTGACAGAGGCAAGATTTCTAAGGCATGTTGTCTCCAAGGAGGGGATAGTAGTGGACCCTAGTAAAGTGGAAGTAGTGGTCAACTGGGAAAGACCAAAGATAGTCACCGAAATACGAAGCTTTCTAGGCTTAGCAGGATACTATAGGAGATTTATTCAAGGATTCTCTCAGATAGCCATGCTAGTAACTAGGTTAACCAGGAAGGATCAACCTTTTGTGTGGGATGGTCGATGTAAGAGTAGTTTCCAAGAATTGAAAGCTAAGCTAACCTCTGTCCCAGTGCTAGTGATACCTAACCCTAGTGAACTCATTACGATATATAGTGATGCATCTAAGAAGGGTTTATGTTGTGTTTTAATGCAGCAGGGTAGAGTAGTAGCTTATGCTTCTCGACAGCTCAGACCTCACGAGGAGAACTACCCCACACATAATCTGGAGCTAACAGCTATAGTGTTTGCCTTAAGATTTGGAGACATCATTTGTATGGTGTCAAGTTTGAATTTTTTAGTGATTACAAGAGCTTTAAGTACTTTTTGACCAAAAGGAGTTAAATATGAGGTAGAGAAAATGGATGGAATTCCTAAAAGATTATGACTTCACCCTTAATTACCATCTAGGCAAAGCAAACATGGTTGCTGATGCCCTGAGCAAGAAATCCCTCCATATGGCATCATTGATGCTTAAGGAGTAGGAACTAATTGAAGGCACGAGAGATTTGAATATCTCTATTTCTCCACAGCCTAGTAGCCTCCTTATGAGTGAATTGAGGATTCATAATGATCTTAGGGATATAATTAAAGATGCTCAAGTTTCTGATCCATACTTGAAGGACATTAGAGAACAGATATCCCAGGGCAAGTCTAAAGAATTTCACATTTCTGAGGATGGGTTTATCAAGTTAGGAGAGCGGTTGTGTATACTTGAGGTGAAGGAATTGAGAGATAGTATCCTAGCTGAAGCTCATAAGAGTACGTATTCCCTACATCCTAGAGCCACTATGATGTAGCAAGAGTAAAAGAGGAGTTTCTGGTGGTTTGGAATGAAAATGGACATAACCCATTGTGTGTCTAAGTGCTTAATGAGTCAAAGAGTTAAGGTAGAATACCAAAAGCCTGGTGGATTGCTCCAACCCTTAGATATTCTTGAATGGAAATGGGATAGCATCTCTATGGATTTTGTCATGGGTTTGCCTAGGACATCATCGGGCTATGATGCAATTTGGGTAAACGTGGATAGACTAACCAAGTTTTCCCACTTCTTAGCCATTAAGTCTATATATTCTTTGGACAAGTTAGCACAGATGTATGTTCATGAAATTGTCAGACTCCATGGGATACCTACCAGTATCGTTTTTGATCGAGACCCCAGGTTTACTTCTAGATTTTGGAGATCCTTGCAAGATGCCTTAGGTACTAAACTTAGGTTTAGCACAACCTACCATCCACAAACTGACGGGCAGACAGAGAGAACAATTCATACTTTAGAAGATATGCTTAGGGCTTGCGTATTAGAAATGAAAAGAAACTGGGATGTGTATCTACCTTTAGCTGAATTTGCTTATAATAATAGTTACTATTCCAGTATAAAGATGGCTCCCTTTAAATCTTTGAATGGAAGAAAGTGCAGTTCACCTCTGTATTTGGTAAAGCTAGGGGAGAGAAGTCTTTTAGGCCCTGATTTGGTTGACCAAACCACAAGGCACATTGAACTTATTAGAGAGAAACTGCTAGCTGCCCAAAGTAGACAAAAGAGCTATGCAGATAAAAGCTCAGTCCCAAATACATTGATCCTTTCCAAATTCTTTATCAGATCGAATCAGTAGCTTATAAACTTGCACTTCCTCCAAACCTTTCTCAGATTCATGATGTATTCCATGCTTCCCAGCTCAAAAAGTATAACCAAAACCCTTCACATGTCATAGAGCACGAATCAATCCATTTATAAGATAATCTAACATACATTGTAAAGCAAGATCGAATCATTGATGTTAAGACTAAACAACTGAGGAATAAGGACATCCCTCTGGTTAAAGTGGTCTGGAAGGGACTATCCTCGGAGGAAGATTCTTGGATGTCCTCAAGTAGCTACACATTAACATCCCCTTGGTGAAAGCATTAAAGCAAATGCTATGTAAAGTTCAAGGATCCAAGTAACTTCACACGGGAATTTGAGAAGATTTGGGGAATTTGAGACTGTTGCTCTCACACAAGAATGTAGTGCTGTGTTGCAGAATAAGCTGCCTCCTAAACTAAATGATCCATGTAGCTTCACCATTCCTTGCTCCATTGGGAACCAGTATTTTGGCAAAGCCCTCTGTGACATGGTAGCAAGCATCAACCTCATGCCAATGGCCATATTCAACAAGCTGGGGATTGGAGAAGCAAGTCCTACCATGGTCTCACTACAGTTGGCAGACAGGTCCATTGCACATCCAGAAGGGAAAATCGAGAATGTCCTAGTTAAGGTGGACAAATTCATTTTCCCAGTATATTTTATAATACTGGACTATGAAGCTGATGCAGATGTTCCAATCATTTTAGGTAGGCCATTCCTAGCAACAAGCCGAACATTAGTTGATGTTCAAAAAGGGGAATTGACCATGAGAGTTCAAGATAAACAAGTTACATTCAATGTATTCCAGTCCATGAAATTTCCCAGCGAAGTAGAGGAATGTTCGGTTGTTTCTGTGTAACATCCTAAGCCTCTAATAAAGTTAGATAAATTTAAGGATGAGTAGAAAACACATATGACAAGTGATTAAGATGCTTAGTTATATGATTATAAGGCAAGAATAAAATAGGTAACATAGTTAATGTTGAATCATATAAATAAAATATTTTTGGAGCATAAATGAGAGGAATAGGATACAAACATATTCCTTAGGATGCTAATTTAGGATTAGCAACATAATAAGGAAGGAAGAAGCATTATGTGATGCTATATAAATATATGTGCATGTAATTCCTCTCACCTCCACCATACATATTACACCAAAAAATTACACATGCAAAGGAGAAGCTTTACGTATATCTATATACCCTTGCCTCATTTACACCATGCATATCATAAGATACATATATTTTCCCATGCATGCAAGTGAGGATGTGAAACAAAACACAAGCACTTTGTAGGTTAAAAACACATGCACGTAGGAATACATAAGCTGGAACATGCACCCATCCTTGCCACCAATATGCAGCAGAAAAATGTCCAACTCTTGCTCCATAAACTAGGCAGCAACACATCCACATGGCAGCAGAAAAATAGGCCATCATGTCCAGCAGAATGCATGCCATGTTTGCTCCATTATACAGCAGAGTTGGTGCCACATGCAAGCAGAGGAAGTGACCCACAAAGCCAGCAAAATCACCTCCACACCAAGCAGCAAAAACACACTCACATGGCAGAATCTTCACACCCACTTTTGCTCCACAAGGACAAGCAGAAACACACACTTTCTGCTGCAATTTCACGCTAGGAAAAGAGAGGGTATCTTGCAGCAGTTTGTTTTGGAAGCCTAGGTCCCTTACTTGTAAAACAATAGCCACCCTTTGAGCATATTATACCATACTTACACATGCATGCAAACCCACGTGGAGGCAGTAGAAAAAATTGGGTCCCCTGCCCTGCAAGGTTCAGGAACTCCAGCAACCTTTAGTGCCCAGCAACTTGCATCTTTGGTAGCAACAGAAATGCCTGGTCTTGCCTCACACTAGCAAGGGAAAGGAGGGAGAGAAGAGGTCCAAAAACTGAAGAGGAAGAGGAAGGAAGGGGGAGAGAGTAGCCAGCAAGGAGAAGAAGGTTGAGAGAGGAGGAAGAGAGTGAAGAAAACCAGGAAAAAAAAATGGAGTTGTCTTCCCTCACCATAAGGCAGTGAGAGTGAGAGTGATTGCTGAGGTTTGAGGCCTTGATCAACCCATATTTGGTGCAAGAGATGTGGCTAAGTTGCAAAGGAAACCAAGAGGAGAAGGAAGCTGCAAATTGAGAGCCATAGGAGTAGGTTTACATAAGGTAAGTCTAGCTTCTTATAAAAATCCGGTTTTGAGTTTATTAGTCAATTTTTGTAGCCCTATGTCTTAGATTTCCATATCATTTTAAATCACATCAATGGGACGTAAAATGAGAGAGTTATAGTCCATGGAGTAGTTTTACTAATCCAAATGGATGTGAAACAGAATAGAAATCTTGGTTAATGCATGCATATTAGGTCCTAAAGCGATAAATACCTAGTTTAAGAGCTTCTGCTCCTCAAAATAAAACTACGATTTTCCTTAGATTTGGGGTTATTATTAAATATGACAAAAGTCCTCTAAAAATTCTAAATTTTTGTATGGAGGAACCTTTACATATGTATTTTATTTCGTCATTCTCTCAGCCCTTAAATCTTCCATTCAACCCCAAAAACTACCTCCATACCCAGGACAATACAATTTAGTTTCAGTTTCATTTCTATTCTGTTTCACATCCATTTGGATTAGTAAAACTACTTTAAAATTCATGATATTTTATATGAAGTATTCTAGACATGTTATATCATCACAATAAAATTTTCAAATAAACAATAATTCTTCTGACCCCTCAAATATCCCACGTTTTAAGGAATGGAATGTGCACTATTTTTCTGAAAAACTTGCTATCTATTGAGATTTTCATCTCACTTTTTATGTCCACATAATCACATTCCAGGTACTCCAGCAAGAAGTGAGCAACAGGGGTCTCAAGGTTGACTTATATGATCATGATTGTAGTTTCTTTGGATGTGTAATATTTACGTGGGATGGCTTAGTTAAGTGCCATGTCCCTGTTAGATAGCTTATAATGTGATGTAATATAAGTTATGGATTGTACCCCTTTCCATTATGGCATGAGATCCTTCATGATGTAAGTAATGCATCTCATACCTAGCTAGTTGCCTATCAGGAAATGAAATTTGAAAATGTTTGGGATAGTATGAAGCACTTTTATGTTTTCCCAAGAATGATAACAAACAATATAAGTGAATAGGTTAAGGTATGAGCTAGGTGGTCATTGCCAAGAATTTATAGATAATAAGGAACATTTCACGATCTAGATTTCCGAGGTTGGAGGTGCTACATTCTGTATAGACGCATTAGCAACAAAGAAGTTTGAAAAATGATGCAAGGGCCCATCACCAGTTGTATGGCCGGATAACTCAGATTCAGAGGGGGGAAATGAGAAAGAATGGGCCTAGATTGAAGCTAGATATGGCACTAGGAAGTAGGGGCCGATGACTGAGCCATTAGACATGTCCTCATAGGAAGCAAAGCTGCCGAAAGTATCAATAGAGGAACCACCAATCTTAGAGTTCAAGTCATTACCAGCGCATCTCAAATATGCTTATATGGGCGAAACAACCACTTTTCTTGTAATCATTTCAGCACTCTTGACAGAAGAGCAAGAGGAGAAACTAGTCCAGACATTGAAAAGATTCGAAAAAGCTATTGGTTGGACCCTTGCAGATATTAAGGGTATCAGTCCCTCATTTTGTATGCATAAGATCCTATTGGATAACAATGAAAAAGGGTCCATTGAACCCCAACGGAGGCTCAATCCAACAGTGAAGGAGATGGTGAGGAAGGAAATCATCAAGTTATTAGATGCTAGGATTATTTACCCCATATCAGACAGTTCCTGGGTTGGTCCAGTTCAATGTGTTCCTAAGAAATAAGGCATGACTGTGGTAGAAAATGAAAATAATGAACTCATACCCACCAAGGTTGTGACTAGCTTGAGGATTTGCATGGACTACCGGAGATTGAACAAAAGCACCAGGAAAGACCACTTCCCCCTGCCATTCATAGATCAGATGCTAGACAGACTTACAGGGAGGGAATACTATTGTTTCCTTGATGGGTATTCAGGCTACAATCAGATTGCTATAGCACTTGAAGACTAACACAAGACTACGTTGACATACCCTTATGGCACCTTTGCATTTTAGAGGATGCCGTTTGGGTTATGCAATGCTCCAGCAACTTTCCAAAGATGCATGATGGCAACTTTCATAGAAATGGGTTAGCAATTTGTGGAAATTTTCATGGATGACTTTTCAGTTTTTGAGGATTCCTTCGACTTATGTTTAGGAAACCTTGCTAAGGTTCTTCAAAGGTGCAAGGAAACAAACTTGGTGCTGAACTAGGAGAAGTGTCAATTTACGATGAAGGAGGGGATTGTACTGGGACATAAAGTCTCTCAAGATAAACTAGAGGTTGACAAGGCGAAAGTAGAAATCATAGAAAAACTACCTCCTGCAACCTCAGTCAAAGGCATCAGAAGCTTCCTTGTCCTTGCAGGATTCTATAGGAGGTTCATTAAGGACTTCTCCAAAGTTGCTAAACCTCTATGCAGCTTGTTGGAGAAAGACAGAACATTTTGCTTTGATGAGACCTGCATGACAGCATTCGGTGACCTCAAGAAGAAATTGAGTACGTCACCGATTATTATGGCACCAGACTGGACTTCTCCATTTGAGCTATTGTGTGACACAAGTAAAGCAGCATTGGGAACCATCCTTGGGCAGCACAGGAATAAGGTTTTTCATTCTATATATTATGCAAGCAAGACGCTATAAGGGGCCCAACTCAACTACACAGTAATAGAGAAGGAACTGCTTACAGTGGTATTTGGTTTTGAGAATTTCAGATCTTACTTGATAGGTGCAAAATTAATTGTGCACACAAACCATTCTGCCATCAAATACCTAGTCAAGAAGAAGGATTCCAAGCTTAGACTCATCCGATGGGTGCTCTTGCTCCAAGAATTCGATTTGGAGATCAGGGATAGAAAGGGAACTGAAAATCAGGTGACAAACCATCTTTCCAGACTGGAACAGGACAGAGCAGATGTAGAAGAAATTAATGAGAAGTTCCCAGATGAGCAACTCTTCCTCATATCCCAAGCTGGTATGCCATGGTATGCTGACTATGTGAATTATCTAATGAGGGGACTACTCCCACCGTATTTGATGTCAAAGCAGAAGAAGAGGTTTCTGCACGATGTAAATTCATATTACTGGGATAAAATGTACCTCTTCAAGTAGTGTGTTAATCAGATGATAAGAAGATGCATTCCCAGTGAAGAGATGAAGCAAATCCTGCAGCAATGACATGCTTCACCCTATGAAGGCCACTTTGGAGGAGAGGACTGCAAACAAAGTACTGCAGGCAGGGTTCTTCTGGCCTTCTTTGTTCAAGGATTCGCACTCCTTTGTGTTGCAATGCGACAGGTGCTAGAGAGTAGGAAACATATCCAGAAGACATGAAATGCCGCTGTCAACATTCTAGAAGTGAAATTATTCGATGTATAGGGGATAGATTTCATGGGCCCATTCCTTTCGAGTTTTGGGAACTGATTCATCCTAGTAGTTATTGACTACGTCTCAAAATGGGTAGAAGCAAGTGTGTCTCCAACTAACGAGGCAAAAGTGGTAACCAGATTTTTGAAGAAGAACCTTTTTACAAGGTTTGGAACTCTTAGAGCCATCATCAGCGACGAAGGATCCCACTTCTGTAACAAGCAATTTGGAGCATTGTTGGCCAAATATGGAGTAAGGCACAAGGTGGCGACACCACATCATCCACAAACCAGTGGGCAGGCTGAAATCACCAACAGATAATTCAAGAGGATAATGGAGAAAATAGTTGGCCTAACTAGGAATGATTGGTCCTCAAGGCTGGATGATGCATTGTGGGCCTATAGAATAGCTTATAAAACACCGCTGGGGATGTCACTATACAAGTTGGTGTTTGGTAAGGCTTGTCATCTGCCAATAGAGCTAGAGCATCGAGCATATTGGGCAGTAAAGGAGTTAAATCTGAATTTGGGAGCTGCTAGTGAAAAGAGGATGCTGCAGCTAAATGAGCTGGATGAATTCCATGGTCAGGCTTATGAGAATGCCAAGCTATACAAGGAGAAAGCAAAGCAATGGCACGATAAGAAGATACAACTGAGTGACTTCGAAGTGGGACAGAGAGTGCTGCTGTATAATTCTAGGTTAACCTTGTTCCTTGGGAAATTAAATTCTTGTTGGTCTGACCCTTTTTGCATCAGCAAAGTCTTCCCTTTTGGAACTGTTGAACTAGAAGAAGAAAAGGCACGAAGGACATTGAGGGTTAACGTAAAACGGATGAAGCATTACCTGGGAGGTGATGTGGATCGCTAGCACACCTCAATCCAATTGTAAGAGGGATGAATAGGGAAAAAGTCAGGCTGTTGACTCTAAAATAAGTGCTCATGGGAGGCAACCCATGTTTAATTTGTTTTTGTTTTATTTTACAATTGTTAGGTAGCTTAAATTATGACTCTAATATATTTTGTGTTCATTTCTCAGGATGGGGAAAACATCAGTCTGAGGGCCAGTTGTTGCCTTGCTGCAGCAAAAGCATATGAAAGCTAGTTTTTACTTTGTTGCAGCAAAATTATGTGAAAGCCAACTTTTGTCACAAGACTTGCTGCAACAAAATCATAGGGAAGCCAGTTGTTGCCATAGAAATTGCTACAACAAAAGCGCTCATCCTTGAAGCAAGCAGTCTTCCCTTGATAAAGAATTGGTGCTAGACGAAGCAAGGAAAACGCAGATGTTGGGCTGAGAAAACGCACGAAGGGTCACCCAAAGGCTTGAGCCAAAAAGAGAAAACCCCAAAAAAAGGGGGCAGGAACATATAAGGAAACCAGAAGCCACGACCCTACACATTCTGCCTCAACCCATTCCTGCGCACCCTTTACCTTCTGTTAGTTCTTCAAGCCCTACCTGGTACATTCCCATACCCTTCACACCTCGAAAAGCCCATTGCTCGAAAGCACAACATCTTCTTCAAGACCTTCAACCTGCAAAATGCTAAGAATCAAGACGGTAGCAAGGAAGGACAGCAAGATGAAGCAGTTTACCTCCGACAAAAACTAAAGGAGGCACGATGAAGAAATTGTTCAGTGGAATTTCTGGATAGAAAAAGGTTTTTCCTTTACAACGTCTAAGGATATGGGTCTTCCAATGTATGTGGCAATAGTAGTAAAGCAACGGGGATGGGAAAATTTTGCCAAACACCCCCAGCCTGATCTCATTCCACTGGTACAAGAGTTCTACGCTAACTTCCCGAAGGATGCCAAGGACTCGGTCAGGGTCAGGGAGACTCACATCCTGTTCGACCCAGCCACTATAAATGAAGCCTATAAATTGAACGATGAGGACAATGACTATGCAAGTCATTTGGAATCTCTACAAGAACAGGATTGGGAGGAAATGTTAGCACGGGTGTACGTCCCAGGCACCACCTAGGAAAAATCTTCTCAGGGTGCTGCAACTGTAAACCGTATTTTTTTAGTGCCTGCGGTTAAAGTATGGTACCATTTCCTGAAGACTCGCCTATTGCCCTCCACTCACAAGCAAACTATTAGCCAAGATAAGGTGGCCATGGTTTAAGCCATCATTTCGGGGAGACCAATTAATGTAGGCAAGGTCATCAATGAATAAATAAGAGTATGTGCTAACTGGAAAAAGGGCATTTTGCTCTTCCTCTCCCTCATCACCCTGCTATGCTGCGATAGCAAGGTACCCATCGCAATGGATGAAGAAAAACTCAAGATGGGACGCGCCATTAGCACCATCACCATAACTCGCATTGTGCAAGACAAGGGAGAGCAAGAGCCACTAGCCACCACAGAAGCCCTTCCACACTCCGAAGGCCAAGCAGCAGCAGCCTCAGCCTACCACCCATCAAATAAGGCCTTCTAGCTACCCCTATAGCAACAAGCCATCGTCTTGTAATAGCAAGCACTGCTCCTGAAACACCAGCAACAATTATGGAAATACCAACAAAAAAAGTATATAGCCTTCCAAAAAATGCTTGAGTAGAATTTTAAGAAATTCTTTCCCTTTTCTGAATTCCCCAAGGACTTATTCCACACTACATTTGGGGAGAAACAAAGAGCACCTGAGCCCCGGCCTAAAGAGGATGAGGAATCCCAAGACTCCTTCCAGAGCAACGAGCAGAGGACAAGCTTACAAAAGACTCCAGAGGAAGATGCATCTTCTGAGGATGAAGAGCCACTTGTCAAAAGGGTAGCAGCCATGCAGAAGGGAAAGGCCAAACCCTAGAGCCCAAAAAGATCAACTCAGCGAAGGAGTGTACTCCACAGCTCATCAAAATCTTAAAGGAGTCCCTGCCACCTGGGTGCTGCAGTAATCCTACAAGCACCCTAGGGAAGTTCCCTTTCTCTTTATTACTTTTCTATCAAATTTTTTTATATCATTCAACAAGCTCTGTATGCCTGTTGTTCCTGTCCTTTCCTACATTGTTCTTTTGCTTCTTCTGTGGGTTTTCCATATAATAAGCAGTGGGGGCACTGCTCATCTATGGAATTAGTGTTGCTCTAGTGCTTGCTGTGAAATTAGTTTTGCTGTAGTGTTTGCTGTGCTTGATTAAATGAGTTTATTTCAATTTTTGTTAGGCCTTGTGTTGTTTTCTATTTGTTTGTGTAAGAATACGGGTTTATGTCTGTTGAGTAATTAGCTTTTAGTAATTAGGAAGCTTTCGTAATCACTTTTTTATATATATAAAAAATAAGAGATGAATCTGCGTGTGTATTTCATGGCCTATTGTTAGTACTAGGAAGCTCCATGAGGAGGGCTGGACTTGACTGATAACAAAAATAGGAATTCTGCATGTCAACCCTACACAACCAAAACCTTCCTCTATGAACACTGGACTATGGTCAGTCTTAACAAGGAAAACTTGGTGATTTCTCAGGAATTGGACCTAGGATTTTGAGTTAATGTTTTGAGCCACCTATTGAATGACAAAAAGAGGCATGATCTATTGTCAAAAAATCTTTAGTTTGGGGGAAAAGAAAAAAGAAAAGAAAAAGAAAGGGGGAGAAAAGTGAAGTAGTTGCCACTCCAATGCCTCTGTTGTCCCTTAGTAACCAGGGGTACACATGGGCCATATGTGTGCTTTTGCATAAAATAATGACATCAGGGTATGAGTATAATAGCGTTTAAAGGTGATAGTGCTGAGTAACCGGGTGTCTTCATATCAAATGTTGGCATTCGCGTCAAAAAGCACAAATAACCTGTGCTGGAAAAATAAAGAGAAGTCGAACCACCCCCTTCGTTGCTACTATAGCTGTGCCTCTAATGTGTGCCATCTTGCTCTAATCAAAAGGGGTCTTGATATATTAGCGTGTAGAATCATAGGACCTTGTCTGACCCTGATCCAAGTAGTTCCTAAAGGACTAACCATATCACACACCCAATCACAAAAGAGGTTTCAGGTGAGGTTAAGAAAAGGAGAAGACAGGGAGTATTTCCTAAACAACTCTGAGAGAGTGGAGGCTAACAGCAGTGCCTTATGGAACTAGACAAAGGAGTGGGGTCTGGAGCTTAATAGAAGTGGTTTAGTGGATAGAGTAATTGCTTGAGGACAAGCAAGACTCTATGTTTGGGGGGAATTTATAACTCTAATTCATTAGAGTTTCTCTATGCTTTTCTAAGGGCATTTACTCTGTATTTTGATTTATTAGCATTCATGCCCCCTGTTTTATTAGTGTATTTTGCCTCCCACTACGTTTGCTGTGAAATTCAATATGCAAGATAGAAAAACAGGCAGTAAACCGAGTGATATTAGGTGATCTTGATCCTTTTCATATGATGTATATGACAAGAAGCTTACCTTTTGTGATATGGTGCAAGTGGCTGAGTCAGGTCTACTGCAGCAGATGCGGCCACTACCCAGCTGACATAGTAGACTGCTGGGAGGTACAGGGACTGTCTCCACCACTAGGAGTGGAGAGAAAGCTGTTGGCAGAGGTGTTGGCCGAAAAGCAAGAAGAATTTCAGCAGACCAGGGCACTTTATTGGGACCACGAGGTTGCCTGTAAAAGGCAAAAAACAGAAAGAAAAAAAAGAGGGGAGAGGGAGAGATGCTGGTGACACAAAAATTGTGCGAGAGATGCTGGGGACTAATAATTGCAATTTTTTGTAGTTCCTATGTGCTTTTTGAGTACTTTTGCTGAGTTGTTCTAGTATTTTAAGCACTCTTATTCCCTGAATAAATTGAAGGGGATGACTCTTTTAGATAAAACATCAGCTACCCTATTGCTGCAGCATTTTAGAAAGCATATGTGGCAATTACAGCAGAAACCTAAGTGATATTGGGTGACCTGCTCCCTTTTTCTGCAATACACTGATTTTATTTGATATGGTGCAGGTAACAGTAGAGCAGGGCTGCGCAACAGGTGCAGTCTCCACCCAGCAGGAGAGAAAGCAGCAAAAACTAGCACTGCAGGCTGCTGGCACATAACTGTCCCACTACTGAAAGTAGAGAGGACAAAGCTGCATGCAAAGGTGGTTTTACAGTAGAGCAGGGGGAATGATGGCAAAAGCAAGGCAGCTGACTGGGACCACAAGGCTGAACGATAAAGAGAGGCAAAGAGGGGGAGACAAGACATGATGGGAGTAGGGGAGAAAGAAGAGAGTAGCTACACACTGCCAAGGAGCATCAGTGCAGTAGATAGAGTGCAATCTTGGGATTCTATTGTTGCTTTTGTTTTGTTTTCCTTTTTCTTTTGTTTTATATCAAGACTGCACTGGCATTCTTCTTTGATCAGTAGAAATGTATACCAGTGATTTTGGGATTTTTGTGACCAGTGTAACCATGAGGCTTGGCTAGTTTCTGGCTAGGGTTGCACAAGGGTTGTAATGAACTTAAGCACATTTTTAGTATAACACATTCGTTGTAGCACTGTTTGTTACATTCAACTGTGTTTTTATTTTAAACTCCTCTGATAACGGAAGTTAGTAGAGGTAGACTGAGGCCAATATTCACCCGGGAGGGGAATGGAGGCTGGAAAAATAGTTTGAATAGATAGGGACAGCCAATATTGGAATATTGTGTCCCGCATCCCCCCAGCAGTGGAGCTTCATGCACAACTCAGGGTTGAAGATTGCTGCAGGAATGCAGGTCTGAACCTCAGAGTTGCAAGGAATGAAGGTCTGCAAAGACTCCATTCAAGACTGAACTGGGCACTTAGGACTGTTGTTGTAGCAATTCTTGGAGCAATATGAGTGCAATAGTTCATGGTAACCCTGAGCAACCGTAGACCTCCCTATTCCATTTTCTTTACACCCTAGTACCCCTCGTCCTAGTTATAGCTGTATTTAAGTTGAACCACCTTTATTTTATTTTATAAACCATCCTATCTTTGCTACAGCATTTCACATAGCAAAGTCTCCTTAACAGTTTTAGTTCACTTCTTGTGGGACGATACTCACTTATCATTTTATTACTTGGTCACGACACGTGCACTTGCATTCTGACACTGTATTCATCTTTGCATGAATAAAACCAACAAGTTTTTGGCGCCGTTGCCGGGGGGTGTCAACTTAAAAATTGTTTTTAGATACTCAACTATGTGAAGTATTGTTTTGTTGTATTTCTTTTTACTCTGGTGTCTTGTTGAGCAGGTAACAGAGGGCTGATAGGGAACTTCTGCCTCTAGATCCAGAGATAGAAAGAACACTTTTGAGAAGAAGAAGAGGACAGTTAGCACCTCAGCAGCTGGCAGAGATGGCTAATCAGAATGGAGCAGACAACATGGACGATAGAGATAGGGTCTTAAATGCTTATTGTAACAGCTCTATTTATGTAACAAATTTTTTATTTATTTAACATCATGAAGTTATTACCTCAACTTAACTCACAATAACATTTATTTAATTATACAATACTAAGTTTACACTCACATCATTAATACAAACATTTTTACAAGACATACATGTACATATAAGCCCTAATCTTCCACATAGACTATTTCCGGGGCCACTGGTTTGGGTGGTGGCACCTCCACCGGAATCTCAGTCACTTCAATAACTGATATATCCGCAATAATAGGTATTTGCCCAAGATAGGGCACCTCGATCATACGTACGGCAATAATAAGTCTCATTGAAAACAACTGCATAGCTAATTTTCTGAACATGATATGGAAATATAGTGAGAATTAAATCCCAGTATGCTCAACAATAATTCATTATCAATATAGTTCATCACGTCATGTTCAGCTGTATAAACTACAGAAAATATCTTTAGGTCACATGAATGCACTTTATCATGCAAATGAAAATTATACAGTTATGACATGTATGGCATGAATAACTATTTTTTCGAATTTCATATGATGGCTATCAACTTATTCTTACCTCAAGCTACCCCGGTCAGGGTGAGTATTCTCTACTTTTCGGTACGGGCTTATCTCGCTCCGTCCGACATGGCACACTTTCTCTTTCTTTTCTCATGAATATAATCATAACCGTTGGTAGGGCGTCACCTACTGGTGCACCACACGGATTGCCATGTGACCATGCTCATTTCTTTTCTTTTCATATTAATAGCCGAAAATATGATTCCAATAACAAGTATGTTCATTATATTCTCATGCCATAATGTATCAAAACATAATCATTCTCAAAATTCATTGGTAAACTGAAATTATGCCATGAATATAATCATTTTCTAATTTTCACTTTATAAAATATTTCCATGTCAAAATTCCACACTAATACCTCGATAACTGGATAGTAATTGTAGTCTGTAAACAGCGCACCAGGAAAGTTTTCAGAAAAGAGAGGTGGGTCACTAATGGACACGCTTAAGTACCAAGTCTTTCCTTGCCAGAGCTTTCCTTAGACATGCACTTTTCACAAATCACAATTTTTTTTTCAGTAACTAGAATAATTTTTTTCTGATGTGGAAATACTGCAACCACGGAGCATACTATGATTTTTTTCAAATAAAACCGGCAATTTCAAAACATCTTGGAAATTTATATGAGTACTACGCTAAATTCTATTTAAAAATTACACACTTAAAATGGTAGTAAGTTCATGCAATGGCAATAGCTAGGGCATACACTAGGCATTTATTATTTTCATTTATAAAATTCCTCTTCTTTCTTGAATATTATTTTCATCTTTTCATTTTCTTTATGTCTAGGCATTTAGTCATTTTATTTCTACTTATATCATTTCCAACACATGTTCTTACAAATTTTATAGAGCATTTTTCCTCAAATTGATTTCTACTATTACCTTAAAAATTCATCTAGGGTAGAAAAAAATATTAAAAATAG
This sequence comes from Gleditsia sinensis, assembly GCA_037074535.1. Classification (NCBI taxonomy): domain Eukaryota; kingdom Viridiplantae; phylum Streptophyta; class Magnoliopsida; order Fabales; family Fabaceae; genus Gleditsia; species Gleditsia sinensis. The sequence continues at coordinate 24,491,299 of CM073476.1, forward strand.
GTTTTACTAACTTTTAACACAGCATTTGCTTACAAATCAGAGTATAACTCTCTCATTTTAACTCCGCTTAAGATGATCTTAGTGTCTTTGAAAAGCTAAGCCAATTATCTAAAACTATTATGTTAATCATATCAACAAAATAGTATGATATTGTGTTGTTATTACTCCATTAAATTTAGTATTATTTCTTCTCGTGTAGGTTCTGACCTTTACTGCCTAATTAGACCATATCTCTCAAATTTGAACTCCAAATTGAGTTATTCCAGTTGGTAAAATTCCATGAGCCATATATCTATAATTGTTATGTTGGTGCACTATTTTAATTCCCTATAGAATATTTCCAAAAATTCAAAAACTAAAGCTTTAATAACATACTCTTCCCTGAATAAACATTTTCTGACCTCTGCTTACTAATCGGATCATATCTACCTCATATGAACTCCAAATTGAGTTATTCCAGTTGGTAAAATTCCATGAGCCATATATCTATAATTGTTATGTTGGCGCGCTATTTTAATTCCTTACAGATACTTCCCAGAAATTAAAATACCGAAGTTATCCTAACATATTTTTCTCTGATGACCCATTTTCTGACCTTTATCTACTAATCGGTTCATATCTCCCTTATATCGACTCCAAATTGAATGATTCCAGTTAATTCTTATGTTAACCATTTATTTTAATTCCTTATAGATTGTTCCCAGAAATTAAAATACCGAAGCTTAAAATTCTGCCACCCATAGCCATAACCATGCAGAACTATCTACACCAACCTAAGTATTCAAACATACATCACATGCAAGATCAATATGTAACATGATATAGCAACATCATGACCAATCATAAAAGTTCTAAGATTAAAATCTCATATAAATATTATAAGTTTCAAAAGTTTTCTTTAAAAAGAAATATTGTTAAACTTACCTGGAGCACTTAGTCCCTTAGACTTCTCCTTCCTCTTTCTTCCTTTCTTCCTCTCCTTTCCTCACTCTACCTTGCTTCTATTTTTCTTCTCCCTCACTTGGACGAAATTCTAATGTTGTAAGGGTGGGTTTTCTTATATAGACCATCAAATAATTCACCTTTCATGATCATGGGTATACCTTATCACAATTAAGATACACTTTGTTGAATTTTTGGAAAACAAACAACTTATGTTCTTGTCTTCCTCTTCCTTAGTCAAGATATGCATAGGAAAAGGAGATTTGTATTTTGAAAATTATGATGATATGTTCTTAAGATAAGGGACAAGGTCCCTTTGATTTAGGGATTCATTTCCATTTTCTTTTGTCTCAAACAAGTATGATAGGTTTGCCTTTTTAGGTGGCAAATTTCTAGCCCTTGAATCTCCATTATTTGGTTGATATTATTTGTGTGGGCTATGAATGTTTTGTCCTAATACCATGTATTATCATACCACTTGCTAAAATTATGAGTGTAGGATATAGATGTTTTTGTCCTAAAGCCTTGTATTATCACGCCACTTGCCTAAATGATGAATGTAGAATCACACCACTTGCTAAATTTTTGTCTTAATGCCATGTAACCTAATCTTTATTCTTATTATTATATCATCATCTAATTTATTTTATTTTATTTTTCCTCTTGGATTTGGGCTTATTCCTACCCATTATGGGCTTGTCCTACCCATTTTCTTTGCTTTGGATAAAATTCTTCCTTTCTTGGTGGGCTTGGTCATATTTTCATAATTTTTGGGCTATTGGTGCAATTACTATATCCTAGTCCAAGTCTATGTTTTATTTCTTGTTTAGGTTATCCAATGGGTTTGTTAGAAACTTATGTGAAGTGGAAAAACTCTATATGAAGTGTCCATAGGTAAAAGCCCAATGTATGGGTAAAGATTTTAAACTTAGTAACTATAGTTCTTGAATTAGGAAAAATTACCCTAATTCAATGTTCTTGAAATTTTAAGACCTTTACTTGTGTCTAAAAATTTATCTTCCTTATCCAAGAATTTTGCATCTCTTTAGTATGTTATTTCTAATTTCTTTCCTATTAGATTTTCCTTCTTTATTTGTTCTCTTAATGTTAGAAACATTTTCTATGCATATACATAAGGTGAAGAATTTCTAAGGACTATATTTCCTTAGATATCTAAAATATTGTCTAATAAATTTTATTTCCTTAATTAAATTTTTTATGTACCTTTATCAATAAAAGAAACGAAATTAAGGATGTTACATTTCTCTCCCCCTTAAAAGAAATTTCGTCCTCAAAATTTTAAAAATTACCTTATAAGAACAATTGCGGATATTTCTTCCTCATGACTTCTTCCAGCTCCCAAGTTGCTTCTTCCGGAGTCAAACCTTCCCATATCACCTTAACTAGAGAAATGGTTTTATTTCTCAGTTGCTTCACGTCAGTGTCCAATATGGATGCAAGTACTAGCTGGTATGTCATGTTCTCCTTTATTTGGATTGGTTCATCCAGTATTACATGTGATGAATCTGAAAGATACTTCCGCAGCTGTGATACGTGGAAAACATTATGCAGGTTGGACAAATTAGGTGGAAGAGCAACTTGATATGCTGATGTCCCTACTTTCTTCAGAATTTGGTAGGGTCCTAAAAATCGCGGACTTAGCTTTCTTGTTTTGAGAGACCTACCAACTCCAGTAGTCAGGGAAAGTTTCAGAAATACATGGTCTCCTTCCTCAAACTCTAGAGGTCTATGTCTCTTATCGTAGTAACTCTTTTGCCGACTCTGTGCTGTAAGTATTTCGTTTCGTATCATCCTGATTTGTTCAGTGGTTTGTTGAACTAGATCAGGACCCAACAAGTTCTTTTCTCCTACCTCGAACCAACATAGTGGAGATCGGCACTTTCTACTGTATAAAGCTTCATAGGGGGCCATCTTAATGCTAGAGTGATAGCTATTATTATAAGCAAACTCTACTAAAGGTAGGTACTTATCCCATCCTTTACCTTGCTCTATCACACAGGCCCTCAACATATCTTCTAGGGTTTGAATGGTTCGTTCTGTCTACCCGTCAGTCTGAGGATGGTAGGCAGTACTGAACTGCAACTGAGTACCAGAAGCTTCTTGCAACGCCTTCCAAAACCTCGACGTGAACCTCGGATCTCTATCAGAAACAATATTTAAGGGAATCCCATGGAGTCTAACTATTTCCTGAACGTACAATTGGGCCAATTTATCTAGTGAAAAGTTAATTTTTATGGGCAAAAAGTGAGCAGATTTGGTTAATCTGTCAACTAGTACCCAGATAGAGTCATGTCCCACTGAAGTCTTAGGTAAACCTACAACAAAGTCCATCGAGATACTATCCCATTTCCATTTAGGGATCTCAAGAGGTTGTAGAAATCCCGCTGACTTTTGATGCTCCACCTTCACCTTTTGACAAATGAGACATTTTGCCACAAACTCAGCAATGTCATTTTTCATCCCTGGCCACCAATACATCCTTTTTGAATCCTGGTACATTTTAGTGCATCCAGGATGGATTGTGTATTTACTTTGATGCGCTTCCTGCAGTATCTTAGTCCTCAACTCTTGTTCTTGAGGGACACAAATCCTTCCCTGATACATGATTGCTCCATCTTCCATGATAGAAAAATTACCTAGGTCTTTATGATCCTGTAAGTATTGATCGTGAGCTTGAGCCTCTTTGATCTGGGCTCTAAGGTCAGACCCTATACTTAAACCATTAATGACTAGATTCTTTGGAGTAAGAGTAGTGGCTAGCTTCAAATTCGAAACTCCTCTAGCATCTGCATCTCATACACCATCATCTGACCCATGTGCAGAGATTTTCGACTCAAGGCATCTGCTACAACATTCTCCTTTCCGGGATGATACTTTATCTCAAACTTGTAGTCATTGAGGAATTCTACCCATCTTCGTTGCCTCATATTTAACTCCTTCTGATCAAAGAAGTATTTAAGACTCTTATGATCACAATATACTTCAAAGGTTGCCCCGTACAAATAGTGTCGCCAAATCATTAAGGCAAATACTACTGCCGCTAATTCAAGATCATGGGTTGGATAGTTTCCTTCGTGGGGTCTCAGTTGCCTAGAGACGTAAGCAACTACTCTCTTATCTTGCATCAGCACACATCCTAGCCCTTTCTTTGAAGCGTCACTATACATTTCAAAATATCCTGTGGGGTCTGGAATAATTAAAACAGGAGGAGTGGTCAGTCTTGTCTTCAGCTCCTGAAAACTAGCATCACATTGATCAGTACATTTGAAAGGACTTCCCTTCCTCGTCAATTTAGTCAATGGCAAGGCTATACGAGAGAAGTTTTGTATAAATCTCCTGTAGTATCCTGCCAAACCAAGGAAACTTCTGATTTCCATAACCATCTTTGGTCTCTCCCACTTAATCACTGCTTCCGTCTTGCTAGGATCTACGGCTACCCCTCTATTAGAGATGACATTTCTGAGAAACTTCACCTCTGACAGCCAAAATTCACACTTCTCCAATTTAGCATATAACTTTTTCTCTTTCAGCACTTGCAGCACGATTCAGAAATGTTGTTCATGTTCTTTCTCACTCTTAGAATATATCAAGATGTCATCAATGAACACTACAACAAATTGATCTAGGTAGGGTCGAAAAATGCGATTCATGTAATCCATGAAAATTGTAGGTGCATTTGTCAACCCAAAGGGCATTACAAGAAACTCATAGTGCCCATTCCTAGTCCTGAAGGCAGTTTTTGATACATCCTCATCCTTGATCCTAATCTGATGATATCCTGACCTCAAGTCAATTTTAGAAAAGATAGAGGCTCCCTTCAGTTGATCTAATAAGTCATCTATCCTAGGGAGAGGGTACTTGTTTTTAATAGTCACCTTATTCAGCTGTCTGTAATCTATGCATAGTCTCAAGCTTCCATCTTTCTTCTTAACAAACAATACAGGAGCTCCCCAAGGTGATACACTTGGTCTAATGAATTGCTTGTCTAACAGTTCCTCAAACTGTTTCTTAAGTTCCTGTAGTTCCTTCGAGGCCATTCGATATGGTGCAATAGAGATAGGCCCTGTCCCAGGTAGGAGATCAATAGAGAACTTTATCTCTCTCTTGGGAGGTAAGCCTGGAATATCTGATGAAAACACTTCAGGAAACTCGTTGGCTATTGGAATTTCATCAAGCTTCGATTTGACTTCTAAGTTTGATAAATACAAGAGAATGTATCCAAGTACTCCATTCTTCAACTCCCTATTAACTTGATTGGCATTTAGCATCAATAACTGGACCTCCACTTTCGGAGTAGAAGGTAGAAATTCAACGGTCTTGTTACAACAATTCAACAAGAATCGATTTCTAGACATCCAGTCTAACCCTAGAATGACCTCAATACCTCTTAAAGGTAAACAGATGACGTCTACAGAAAAACTTTTCTCCTGGATGGTGACTTGACAGTCTTTACATACAGAGGAAGTTAATACCCGTTTCCCTGTAGGGGTTACTACGGATAGCTCATAGGGAGTTTCAGAAATAGGAAACTGAAACTTCCTAATACATTCTTCCGATATAAATGAATGACTAGCACCAGAGTCAAATAACACCATAAGAGCAAATCCATAGATATACCATGTACCTTGAATCATTTCAGAAGATTGGGCTGCCTCTTGGCCGCTCAACGTGAAAACCCTTCCTTTCACTTGAGGCCTTTGTTCTGGCTGCTTCCCCACATTCTGTAGGCAGTTTTTCGCAAAATGTCACTTCTGTCCGCAATTGAAGCAGACATCTTGTCCCATGTAGCATGGCCGGTTACCATGCATGCGTCCGCACTTAGCGCACTTGACTGAGGTGAGGTCTTATTGAAAAGGCCTAGGACCCGCAATCAATGGCCTCTTACCAGCTCCATATCCACTTCTTCTCACATTCTTTCCAGGGTTGGGAAAATTTTTCTTCCTCTTCCATAGGTTTCGCCTTTGCTTTTCATCCTCCACTGCCCTTAAACTCTTTTCCAGAAGTCTGCATTTATTTATCAGAGGTACAAACTCTCTGATCTCCATAGCTATAACAGCATTCTTTAATCCCGGGTTTAGTCCTGCTTCAAACTTAACCGCCTTCCATGCTTCATCTGGGTTATATCGCAGATAAGAGGTGAACTTAGACAGCTCCTCAAACCTTGCAATATACTGGTCCACAGTCATGCTGCCTTGCCTGAGTTGGAGAAATTTGATCTCTTTCTCTGCCCGTACAGTACTTGGAAAGTACTTTTCAAAAAAAAAAGTCCTTGAACACTTGGCAGGTGATCTGTCTTCCCTGATGAGCTAAAAGTTCTCTAGCTCCACGCCACCAGTATTCTGCTTCATCCTTTAACATATATGCAGCAAAAATAATTTGCTGCTCTTCAGTACAGCCCATCACTTCAAAGATTTTCTCTAATTCCCTAATCCAACTTTCGGCTACCGTTGGGTCATAGCCACCTTGGAAACAAGGTGCTCTAGTCCTCAGGAACTCGGATATGCCATTATCGTTTCCAGCCATTTGGTTGTTAGCACTATTCTCAACATTTGTGTTATTACCATTCTAGAGATGTTGTAAAATTTGATTGGTGGTCAAGACTTGGTCTCGAATTGCTGTGGCCAGGTTATGCAGGGTTTCTTCCGCATTGTTTGCCGGATTCCTCCTTGGTGGTGCCATTTCCTACTATGGCAAAAATAAAGTTATGCTGCTATTGAGGTGATCAAACCCAATAGTTAGTTTCAAAATATTTAACAGCAGTCATAACACCACCTCGGCATATAGATAGGAAACACTAGTAATTTCTTACCTATATGAACTCACTGATTCCCTACACAGCATAACCACAACATACTCAAGACACTATAAGATCGATTCAGATAACCCTCCACCCACTGGCCATCTAGGATCGACCTGCTCTGATACAAATTATATAACAGCTCCATTTATGTAACAAATTTTTTTTTATTTAACATCATGAAGTTATTACATCAACTTAACTCACAATAACATTTATTTAATTATACAATACTAAGTTTACACTCACATCCTTAATACAAACATTTGTACAAGACATACATGTACATATAAGCCCTAATCTTCCACATAGACTATTTCTGGGGCCACTGGTTCGGGTGGTGGCACCTCCACCGGAATCTCAGTCACTTCAACAACTGATATATCCGCAATAATAGGTATTTGCCCAAGATAGGGCACCTCGATCATACGTACGGAAATAATAAGTCTCATTGAAAACAACTGCATAGCTAATTTTCTGAACATGATATGGAAATATAGTGAGAATTAAATCCCAGTATGTTCAACAATAATTCATTATCAATATAGTTCATCACGTCATGTTCAACTCTATAAACTACAGAAAATATCTTTAGGTCACATGAATGCACTTTATCATGCACATGAAAATTATACAGTTATGACATGTATGGCATGAATAACTATTTTTTCGAATTTCATATGATGGCTATCAACTTATTCTTACTTCAAGCTACCCCGGTCAGGGTGAGTATTCTCTACTTTTCGGTACGAGCTTATCTCGCTCCGTCCGACATGGCACACTTTCTCTTTCTTTTCTCATGAATATAATCATAACCGTTGGTAGGGCGTCCCCTACTGGTGTACAACACGGATTGCCATGTGACCTTGCTCATTTCTTTTCTTTTCATATTAATAGCCGAAAATATGATTTCAATAACAAGTATGTTCATTATATTCTCATGCCATAATGTATCAAAACATAATCATTCTCAAAATTCATTGGTAAACTGAAATTATGCCATGAATATAATCATTTTCTAATTTTCACTTTATAAAATATTTCCATGTCAAAATTCCACACTAATACCTCGATAACTGGATAGTAATTGTAGTATGCAAACAGCGCACCAGGAAAGTTCCCAGAAAAGAGAGGTGGGTCACTAATGGACACGCTTAAGTACCAAGTCTTTCCTTGCCAGAGCTTTCCTTAGACATGCACTTTTCACAAATCACAATTTTTTTTTCCAGTAACTAGATTAATTCTTTTCTGATGTTGAAATACTGCAACCACGGAGCATACTAACATTTTTTTCAAATAAAACCGGCACTTTCAAAACTTCTTGGAAATTTATATGAGTACTAGGGTAAATTCTATGTTAAAAATTACACACTTAAAATGGTAGTAAGTTCATGCAATGGCAATAGCTAGGGCATACACTAGGCATTTATTATTTTCATTTATAAAATTCCTCTTCTTTCTTGAATATTATTTTTATCTTTCAATTTTCTTTATGTCTAGGCATTTAGTCATTTTATTTCTACTTATATCATTTCCAACACATGTTCTTACAAATTTTATAGAGCATTTTTCCTCAAATTGATTTCTACTATTACCTTAAAAATTCATCTAGGGTAGAAAAAAATATTAAAAATAGGTTTTACTAACTTTTAACACAGCATTTGCTTACAAATCAGAGCATAACTCTCTAATTTTAACTTCGATTAAGATGATCTTAGTGTCTATGAAAAGCTAAGACAATTATCTAAAACTATTATGTTAATCATATCAACAAAATAGTATGATATTGTGTTGTTATTACTCCTTTAAATTTAGTATTATTTCTTCTCGTGTAGGTTCTGACCTTTACTGACTAATGAGACCATATCTCTCAAATTTGAACTCCAAATTGAGTTATTCCAGTTGATAAAATTCCATGAGCCATATATCTATAATTGTTATGTTGGCACACTATTTTAATTCCCTACATAATATTCCCAGAAATTCAAAAACTAAAGCTTTAATAACATACTCTTCCCTGAATAAACATTTTCTGACCTCTGCTTACTAATCGGATCATATCTACCTCATATGAACTCCAAATTGAGTTATTCCAGTTGGTAAAATTCCATGAGCCATATATCTATAATTGTTATGTTGGCGCGCTATTTTAATTCCTTACAGATACTTCCCAGAAATTAAAATACCGAAGTTATCCTAACATATTTTTCTCTGATGACCCATTTTCTGACCTTTATCTACTAATCAGTTCATATCTCCCTTATATCGACTCCAAATTGAATGATTCCAGTTAATTCTTATGTTAACCATTTATTTTAATTCCTTATAGATTGTTCCCAGAAATTAAAATACCGAAGCTTAAAATTCTGCCACCCATAGCCATAACCATGTAGAACTATCTACACCAACCTAAGTATTCAAACATACATCACATGCAAGATCAATATGTAACATGATATAGCAACATCATGACCAATCATAAAAGTTCTAAGATCAAAATCTCATATAAATATTATAAGTTTCAAAAGTTTTCTTCAAAAAGAAATATTGTTAAACTTACCTGGAGCACTTAGTCCCCTAGACTTCTCCTTCCTCTTTCTTCCTTTCTTCCTCTCCTTTCCTCACTCTACCTTGCTTCTATTTTTCTTCTCCCTCACTTGGACGAAATTCTAATTTTGTAAGGGTGGGTTTTCTTATATAGACCATCAAATAATTCACTTTTCATGATCATGGGTCTACCTTATCACAATGAAGATACACTTTGTTGAATTTTTGGAAAACAAACAATTTATGTTCTTGTCTTCCTCTTCCTTAGTCAAGATATGCATAGGAAAAGGAGATTTGTATTTTGAAAACTATGATGATATGTTCTTAAGATAAGGGACAAGGTCCCTTTGATTTAGGGATTAATTTCCATTTTCTTTTGTCTTAAACAAGTATGATAGGTTTGCCTTTTTAGGTGGCAAATTTCTAGCCCTTGAATCTCCATTATTTGGTTGATATTATTTGTGTGGGCTATGAATGTTTTGTCCTAATACCATGTATTATCATACCACTTGCTAAAATTATGAGTGTAGGATATAGATGTTTTTGTCCTAAAGCCTTGTATTATCATGCCACTTGCCTAAATGATGAATGTAGAATCACACCACTTGCTAAATTTTTGTCTTAATGCCATGTAACCTAATCTTTATTCTTATTATTATATCATCATCTAATTTATTTTATTTTATTTTTCCTCTTGGATTTGGGCTTATTCCTACCCATTATGGGTTTGTCCTACCCATTTTCTTTGCTTTGGATAAAATTCTTCCTTTCTTGGTGGGCTTGGTCACATTTTCATAATTTTTGGGCTATTGGTGCAATTACTATATCCTAGTCCAAGTCTATGTTTTATTTCTTGTTTAGGTTATCCGATGGGCTTGTTAGAAAATTATGTGAAGTGGAAAAACTCTATATGAAGTGTCCATAGGTAAAAGCCCAATGTATGGGTAAAGATTTTAAACTTAGTAACTATAGTTCTTGAATTAGGAAAAATTACCCTAATTCAATGTTCTTGAAATTTTAAGACCTTTACTTGTTTCTAAAAATTTATCTTCCTTATCCAAGAATTTTACATCTCTTTAGTATGTTATTTCTAATTTCTTTCCTATTAGATTTTCCTTCTTTATTTGTTCTCTTAATGTTAGAAACATTTTCTATGCATATACATGAGGTGAAGAATTTCTAAGGACTATATTTCCTTAGATATCTAAAATATTGTCTAATAAATTTTATTTCCTTAATTAAATTTTTTATGTACCTTTATCAATAAAAGAAACGAAATTAAGGATGTTACACTTATGTTCAACCAAACCTAAATGGGTTGAACCCGAGCATTGTGAGACCAGAGATCGAGGCTCTACATTTTGAGTTTAAACCAGTAATGTTCCAGATGCTGCAAACTGTAGGGCAATTCAGTGGAATGCCTACAGAGGACCCTCACCTTCACTTAAGAGTGTTCATGGAAGTCACAGATGCTTTCAAAATGAATGGGGTAATAGAAGAAGTGCTTAGGCTAAAGCTGTTCCCTTACTCATTAAGATACAGAGCTTGCCAACGAACTAAAAAGCAGACCTCCAGGAAGCAACTCTGCCCCACAAAGATCACAGGCTCCCCTAGGCTTTATGCAGCAAAGACAACAGCCTCAGGAAGCCCCCACTTTGTTGGAATCCCTGATGAAGAAGTATATGGCAAGGAATGATGCTATAATCCAGAGTCAAGCAGCCTCATTACATAATCTGGAAACTCAAGTGGGACAGCTTGCCAACGAACTAAAAAGTAGACCTCTAGGAACACTTCCAAGTAATACTGAAGTCCCTAGGAGAGAAGGAAAGGAGCACTGCAAGGCTATAGCCCTGAGAAGTGGGAAGATGGTGGAGCCACCAAAGGCAAAAGGACAAGACCAGACAGACTCCACTGTACCCCTAGAGAAGAAAAAAGACAAGCAAAAGCAAGAGGCGGAGGTAAGCAAGGAAGAAACCGTCACTGGAGAAAATGCTACAGCTATGTCGTAGCAAAATTTGGCAACTTTGCCGCAGCAAAGCATGTAGCAACCCAAGTTACCTCCCCCTTTCCCTCAGAGATTTCAAAAGCAGCAGAATGACTAGCAGTTTAGAAGATTCCTAGATGTCCTAAAACAGCTGCACATTAACATACCTCTGGTAGAAGAACTAGAGTAGATGCCTAATTATGTGAAGTTCATGAAGGACATCCTGACAAAGAAAAGACAATTTGGTGAGTTTGAGATTGTTGCTCTCACAAGGGAATGCAGTGCTGTGCTGCAAAATAAGTTGACACCCAAACTTAAGGATCCAGGCAGTTTCACCATACCTTGTTCTATCGGGAACCAGTATTTTGGCAAGGCACTTTGTGACTTGGGAGCAAGCATCAACCTCATGCCAATGGCCATATTTAAGAAGCTAGGAATTGGAGAAGTTCGGCCTACCACAGTCTCACTGCAACTAGCAGACAGATCCATAGCACACCCAGAAGGAAAAATCAAGGATGTCCTGGTTAAGGTGGATAAGTTCATCTTTCCAGTAGACTTTATAATTCTGGACTATGAAGCTGATGCAGAGGTACCAATTATATTGGGCAGACCATTCCTAGCAACTAGCCGGACACTAATTGATGTTCAAAAGGGTGAATTAACCATGAGAGTTTAGGATGAGCAGGTTACATTCAATGTGCTCTAGACCATGAAGTTTGCTAGTAAAGAAGAAGAATGTGCAGTGGTGTCTACGATAGACACATTAGCATTAGAGCAGTTAAGAAAATGCTGCAAGGACCCACCATCGGTAGCTTGGACAGAAAACTCAAATTCAGAAGAGGAGAACGAGAAAGAATGGGCCTGGATTGATGTCAGGCATGGCATTAGGAAGCAGGAGCCAATAAAGGAGCCATTATATGTGACCCCACCAGATTCAAGGCCGCTAAAAGCATCAGTGGAGGAGCCACCAGCTTTCGAGATGAAGCCTCTGCTAGCACACCTTAAGTATGCATATTTAGGAGAGAAAACCACTCTGCCTGTGGTTATCTCAGCACTTTTGACAATGGAACAAGAGGAGAAATTGGTCCTTACACTGAAGAAATTCAGAAGGGCCATGGGTTGGACACTAGCTGATATAAAAGGAATTAGCCCTTCATTTTGCATGCATAAGATCCTCTTGGAATGTAATGAAACAGGGTCCATAGAACCCCAACGGAGGCTTAATCCAATAATGAAGGAGGTGGTGAAGAAAGAGATCATCAAATGGCTGGATGCTGGAATCATTTACCCCATATCAGATAGCTCCTGGGTGAATCCGGTCCAGTGTGTTCCTAAGAAAGGGGATATAATTGTGGTGGAAAGCGAAAACAATGAGCTTATCCCCACCAGGGTTGTAATTGGCTGGAGGATTTGCATGGATTATTGGAAGCTGAACAAAAGCACTAGGAAGGATCACTTCCCTCTGCCGTTCATTGATCAAATATTAGATAGAATTGTTGGAAGGGAATACTATTGTTTCCTGGATGGGTACTCAGGGTACAACCAGATTGCTATAGCACCAAAAGATCAGCATAAGACCACATTCACATGCCCTTATGGTACCTTTGCATTTCAAAGGATGCCATTTGGGCTTTGTAATGCTCCAGCAACATTCCAGCGATGCATGATGGCAATATTCAAAGAAATGGCTCAGTAGTTTGTGGAAATCTTCATGGATGACTTCTCAGTCTTTGAGGAATCCTTTGACCTATGCTTGGGAAACCTTACTAAGGTCTTGCAAAGGTGTGAGGAAACAAACTTGGTGCTAAACTGGGAGAAGTGTTAGTTTATGGTAAGAGAGGGGATTGTGCTAGGGCATAAGGTTTCTCAGAAAGGACTTGAGATTGACAAGGCCAAGGTGGAAATCATTGAGAAACAGCCTCCTCCCACCTCAGTCAAGGGCATTCGAAGCTTCCTGGGACATGCAGGATTTTATAGGAGGTTCATTAATAACTTCTCTAAGGTTGCCAAACATTTATGCAGTTTGCTATAGAAGGACAGAACTTTCTGTTTTGATGAAAGTTGCATGACAGCATTCTGTGATCTCAAACAGAAATTGAGTACAGCCCCAGTTATCGTGGCACCAGACTGGACCTCCCCATTTGAGCTGATGTGTGATGCTTGTGAAACAGCATTGGGGGCTGTCCTCGAGTAGCACAGAAACAAGCTATTTCATTCTATATACTATGCTAGAAAAATGCTGCAAGGTTCCCAATAAACTACACAGTGACAGAGAAGGAATTGCTTGCAGTAGTGTTTGCCTTTGAGAAATTCAGAGCATATCTGGTAAGAGCAAAGGTGATAGTGCACACAGACCACTCTGCCATCAAACACTTGGTTAGGAAAAAGTATTCCAAGCCTAGGCTCATTCGGTGGGTGCTTTTGCTTCAAGAATTCGACCTAGAGATCAGAGACAGGAAAGGAACTAAAAATCAAGTGGCAAACCATCTCTCTAGGTTGGAAGGGCACAGCTCCGGAGCAAATGAAATTAATGAAAGATTCCCAGATGAGCAGCTCTATCTCCTATCCCAAGATGATGTGCCATGATACACTGATTATGTAAATTACCTTGTGAGTAGAATGCTCCCACCAGACTTGACGTGGCAGTAGAAGAAAACTTTTTTGCATGAGGTAAACTCATATTACTAGGATGAACCATATCTTTACAAGCAATGTACTGATCAGATGATAAGGAGGTGCATACCCAGTGAAGAGATGGAGGAAATCTTACATCAATGCCATGCTTCCCCTTATGGAGGTCATTTTGGAGGAGTTAAAACTGCAAACAAGGTGCTGCAGGCAGGGTTTTATTGGCCCTCTCTATTCAAGGACTCCCACTCCTACACAAGGCAATGCGACCGATGTCAAAGGATAGGGAATATATCTCGCAGACATGAAATTCCACTAAACAACATCCTAGAGGTGGAATTATTTAATGTATGGGGAATAGATTTTATGGGACCATTTCCCTCGAGTTTCGGCAACCAATACATCCTAGTAGCCGTCAACTATGTTTCAAAATGGGTGGAAGCCAGTGCATCCCAGACTAATGAAGCCAGAGTCGTGACCAGATTTCTGAAGAGAAACATCTTTACAAGGTTTGGAACCCCCAAAGCCATCATCAGCGATGGAGGGACCCATTTCTGCAATCGGCAGTTCAAGGCACTACTTGCCAAATATGGAGTAAGGCACAAGGTGGCAACCCTCTATCACCCACAAACGAGTGGGCAGGCTGAAGTCTCCAACAGAGAGATCAAGAGAATCTTAGAAAAAAATAGTAGGCCCCACGAGGAAGGATTGGTCCTCCAAGTTAGATGATGCACTATGGGCCTATAGAACATCCTATAAGATACCTTTGGGCATGTCACCATACAAATTGGTATTCGGGAAGGCTTGTCATCTACTAGTAGAGTTAGAACATCGAGCATATTGGACAGTGAAGAAGCTAAACTTGAACCTGGAAGCTGCGGGTGAGAAGAGGATGCTGCAGCTAAATGAGCTGGATGAATTTCGTGGTCAGACCAATGAGAATGCCAAACTATACAAGGAGAAAGCAAAGCAATGGTATGACAAGAAGATACAACCTAGGAGCTTCGAAGTGGGACAGAGAGTACTACTGTACAACTCCAGGCTGACCTTGTTTCCTGGGAAGTTGAAATCTCGTTGGTCTGGTCCCTTTCAAATAAGCAAGGTCTTCCCATTTGGGACTATTGAATTGGAAGAAGAAAAGGAAAGGAGGACATTTAGGGTTAATGGACAAAGGGTCAAGCACTATCTGGGAGGTGATGTGGATAGACAGCACACCTCCATTCAGCTGCAAGAGGAATGAACAGGAGGGAAGTCAGGCTGAAGACTCTAAATCAAGCGCTCATGGGAGGCAACCCATGTTTAAATTTGTTGTTGTTTAAGTTAACAGTTTTAAGATAGTTTAAATCATGAGTCTGATAGCTTTTGTGTTTGTTACGCAGGATGGGAAGCATAGAAGTTTCCAGAACCAGTTTTTTGTTTTGCTGCAGCAAACCTATACTAAAGATAATCCCTGCTTTACTATAGCAGGATTAAGAACAAGCACTCTCTGCTGCAGCAAAAATCCTAGGCAACCTAGTTTTTGCTGCAACATTGCTGCAGCAACGCAGTCAGCCCTAAATCAAGGGGTTCCCCTCTGCTATGCTTCTTACCAAAAAAAAGAGACAAATATTTTCAAAAAATTGTTGTCAGAAGCAAAATGGGGGCGGGAAAAAGGCAGAAGCCCATAAGTCCCGAAAACACGTCGTCTACCCTCATTAAACCTCTGCAACTTCCCCCCTTCACCCTCGAGCACTTCTCCCGAGTTTCCAAATCCCTACAGCCTCCTCACCTCCTTCGTACCAGAAACCTCCATTTCCAAACCCTCAAACCAATCATGCTGAAAATCAAGACGGTGGCCAGGAAGGCAAGCAAGGTGAAGAAATTCACCTCTGAGGAAAACAGGTAGAAGCACGACTAAGAGATTGTGCCCAGAAACTTCTGCGCTGACAAAGGTTTCACCTTCAGCTCCTCTGGAGATTTAGGGATGCCAATGTACGTCGGCACAGTGGTCAAACAGAGGGGTTGGGAAAATTTTGCATGCCACCCGCAAACGGCCCTCATACCTCTGGTTCGGGAATTCTACGCGAACCTCTCACCCGGAAATGAGAAGTGGGTGACAGTCTGGGAGACGAAGGTTCATTTTGACCAAGCCTCCATAAACAAGGCTTACAATCTGTCGGACGAAGAGGACCAGTATGAGGAATATCTACAGAGTCTGCAGGATGGAGACTGGGATGCTATGCTAACCCAGGTGTGCCTTCCCGGCACTACCTGGGATAAATCCCCTCAGGGCTCCACCACCATCAATCGGGTCTCGCTGGTGCCTACAGCTAAGGTGTGGCACCACTTCCTTAAGACCCACCTGCTACCTTCTACCCATGGGCAGACAGTGAGCCGGGACAGAGTGGCAATGGTGGACGCACTCATATTCGGCAGACCACTCAACGTTGGCCGAATCATCAGTGGCCAAATCCGAGCATGCGCCAACCAAAAAAAGGGAAGCATACTTTTCCCTTCCTTCATCACTATACTGTGCAAGAATCATGGAGCCTCAGTCTCCATTGATGAAGAAGCACTAAAGGACGCTAGCCCCATCACTGCCACCACCATTGCCCGTATTGTCTTGGAGAAAGCGGCCCCACACCCACCAGCTGCTTCCCAAAATCCTTCACATACTGCCAGACCCTCTGCTTCATCCACTGCCCTCTAGTCACTTGACAAGACTTTGTAGTTCATCCTCAATCAACAAGTTACAATTCTGAGGCAGCAAGCTGTGCTTCTGCAACTTCAGCAAACCTTCTGGTGTTATGAGCAGAAAAGGGATTTTGCCCTTCACAACACCCTCGAGCAGAACTTTAAACAATTTTTCCCATTTCTGGAGTTTCCCACTGACTTGCTCCATACCACCTTCGAGGAGTCAGCCCCACCTCCTAAGCCACAGATAGAGGAGCAAAAGGATTCTGAAGGATCCTCCTCCAGCAAAGAGCCCCACTCAGAACCCCACCAGACACCAGTAGGAACCAAGTCCTCTGATGATGATGAGCCCATTTCAAAATGGGCAGCAATGATGCGTAAAGAAAAGGCCCCACAATAATCAGCACAACGCAAAAGTGGACTAAGAAGCTCCTCAAGGTCCTCTAGGGGTCAATGCCCCTAGGGTGTTGCAGCATACCTGCTAGTACCTCAGGAAGTTCTCTCAACTCTTATCCCTTCTCTACTATATTTGGAATTCTTTTGCCTCTGCTTCTGTTTTTTAGGTGTCTTTTGTGTTTTTGCCCATTGCATCCGCAGTGAGGACACTGCTCACTTTTAAGTTTGAGGGGGGGTTATATTATATAATGTTTGCTGTGGCATTTCTATGGCTTAGTGTTGCTTTGATATTGCTGTAGAGTTTGTTGAAGCATGGACTTGCTTATTTGTGTGTTGCTTATCTATGTGGCTGTTTATCCATATTGCTGTTTACTTATGTTTCTGCCTACCTGTGTTAAACGAGGACTGCATTAGTACTTACTTGTTTTGATGTATATAATTATATTTGTATGTTAAAAAGCTACCAAAAAAATATTTGGAGAGTGAAATGAGTTTGCATACTGCATAGCCTACTGAAAGTTCTGGGATACTCTATGAGGAGGATTGGGTATTTCGCTAAAAATCAGAATAGGAGACCTACAACCTTACCCAATCACACATAGAACCCTCTTCTAATAAGCATAGGATCATGAGCAGGTTTCCAAAAGAAAATGTGGTGATCTTTCAGAAATTGGACCTAAGTCTTAGAGCTAACATTGAGAGCTTTCTGTAGAATTATAAAAGAGGCAAACACATAGGGTCAATAAGGCTTAAGTTTGGGGGGGAAGTAGAAAATAAAGAGAGAAATATGGACACTCCAATGCTCTATAGTTCCTTAGTAACCAGGGGTATGCATGGGCCCCCCGTGTGTGCCTTTGCGTAAAACAGGGACATAGAGTGGACACTCCAATGCTCTGTAGTTCCTTAGTAACCAAGGGTATGCATAAGCCCCATGTGTGCCTTTGCGTAAAATAGGGACATAGAGTATGACTGGGAAGCGGTTTAAGGGTGATAAGGCTGAGTAACCGGGTGCCTGTAGTGAACATGTTGGCATTCGCATCAAAAGGCATTAATGACCTCTGCTAGAATAAGATCTATGCCAAAAAATAATAAAGAAAGAAAATCGGTGAGATGCCACCCACCATATTTGTTGCCCTGGCTGCACCTATGATAAATGCCAACTTAACCTAGGAAGCTTGATATATTAGTATGAAAGTCTTAGGAACTCTGGCTATTTTTGACCCAAGAAGCTCTTAGGGAAACTGTCCATGTCACACACACAACTTCAAGAAAGGTTTTTTGTTGTGATTGGGAGTAAGGTCTGTGATGTCCTTTATATGAAAGCAATCTTGAGAGTCGAGAGCAATCAGCAAAACTATGGATTCATGCATGAGAAAGGTCTGGAATTTCTTATTGGTAGCAATGTGGTGAACCGAGCAGATTGCTTGGGGGCAAGCAATCCCTTAAGTTTGGGGGGATTTGATAACTGTAATTTTTTGTAGTTCCTATGTGCTTTCTGAGTACTTTTGCTGATTTGTTCTAGTATTTTAAGAACTCTTATTCCCTGAATAAATTGAACGGGATGACTCTTTTAGATAAAACATCAGCTACCGCGTTGCTGCAGCATTTCAGTAAGCATATGTGGCAATTACAGCAGAAACCTAAGTGATATTGAGTGAGCTACTCCCTTTTTCTACAATACATTAATTCTGTTTGATATGATGCAGGTAACAGCAAAGTAGGGTTGCGCAGCAGGTGCAGCCTCCACCCAGTAGGAGAGAAAGCAGCAAAAACTGACACTGCAGGCTGCTAGCACAGAATTGTCCCACTACTGAAAGTGGAGAGGACAAAGCTGCATGCAGAGGTGGTTTTGCAGCAGAGCAGGGGGAATGACGGCAAAAATAAGGCAGCTGACTGGGACCACAAGGCTGAATGATAAAGAGAGGCAAAGAGGTGGAGACAAGACACGACGAGAGTAGGGGAGAAAGAAGTGAGTAGCTACACACTGCCAAGGAGCATCAGTGCAGTAGATAGAGTGCAATCCCAGGATTCTATTGTTTCTTTTGTTTTGTTTTCCTTTTTCTTCTGTTTTCTATCAAGACTGCACTGGCATTCTTCTTTGATCAGTAGAAATGTATACCAGTGATTTTGGGATTTTTGTGACTAGTGTAACCATGAGGCTTGGCTAGTTTTCGGCTAAGGTTGCACAAGGGTTGTAATGAACTTAAGCACATTTTTAGTATAACACATTTGCTGCAACACTATTTTTTACATTCAACTATGTTTTTATTTTAAACTCCTCTGATAACGGAAGTTAGTAGAGGTAGACTGAGGCCAATATTCACCCGGGAGGGGAATGGAGGTTGGAAAAATAGTTTGAATAGATAGGGACAGCCAATATAGGAATATATGGTCCCCCATCCCCTCAGAAGTGGAGCTTCATGCACAACTCAGGGGTGAAGACTGCTACAGGAATGCAGGTCTGAACCTCAGAGTTGCAAGGAATGGAAGTCTGGAAAGACTCCATTCAAGACTGAACTGGGCACCTAGGACAGTTGCTGTAACAATTCCTGGAGCAATATGAGTGTAATAGTTCATGGCAACCCTGAGCAACCCTAGACCTCCCTATTCCATTTTATTTACACCTTAGTACCCCTCATCCTAGTTATAGCTGTATTTAAGTTGAACCACCTTTATTTTATTTTATAAACCATCCTATCTTTGCTATGGCATTTCACACAGCAAAGTCTCCTTAACAGTTTTAGTTCACTCCTCATGGGACGATACTCACTCATCACTTTATTACTTGGTCACGACACGTGCACTTGCGTTTTGACACTGTATTCATCTTTGCATGAATCAAACCAACAGGGATAGAAGAAAAGAGAAAGGGAAGCCCGAAAATCTTTGACGGGAGTGGGCTGTGAGGATGCACTCTAGCCTCTAACCCTATATGGTCAAGCATTGGACGTGAGGAAGAGGATTCCTGCTGAGGATTCCCTTCATCTATTTTTGTGCTTCATTGTTTAGCACTGAACTATTTTTTTTCCTTTAGTTGTATTACTCTTCACTGCATACTGGTTATTCTGATGCATGTAATCAGTTTGGATATGAGGCTGGGCTAAGTTTCCAACTAGGGTTGTAGACAGGTTGCAGTGAACACATGCACAATTTGATTTATAAATAATTTTGCTGCAGCATTGCTTTTGTCATTCAATTGCTTTTGGATATCTTAAAAACTTCTCCTGTTAACTAAAATTTAATAGAGGAACCTTGATGCTAACATTGACCTGGAAGGGTGGTGGAGGCTGGAAAAAGGATTGGATGTATGGGCACAACTAATATAGGAAAATATAGTTATCCCATTTGACCTGATAGTTGGGACTTCAAGTACAACTCTGGGGTTAGGATTGATAGAGGAATGTGCATCCAAACCCCAGGAGTGCATGGAATGGTAGTCTGGAAAGACCCCATTCAAGAGAAGACTAGGCTCTTGAGCAATTGCTATAGCAATTTCTAGAGCAACATGAGTGTAGAAGCTCATGGCAACCCTGAAGCAACCCTAATTCACCTAATATCCTTTTCTTTCGTAACCTAGAGTCTCTCAACTTTATTAAAGTCTTGTCTAGTTTGTTTAATCTTAATTGCTCCTAAATGTTAAATATTGTGAACCCACATAATTTTGCTAAAGCATTTCACGAGTCAAAGCATTCTATAGTAATTTTTAGTACACTCTTCATGGGACGATACTCATTCATCATTATATTACTTGGACACGACACATGCACTTGCGTACTGACATTGCATATAAACTTTTGCAACCAACACTATGACAGTTGAGTGCTCCTCTTTCCACGCTGGGTAGTGAAGGCTACACATGCTACAGCAGCCTAGTAGCTTATCGTTTGGGAAAAAAGAGAAGTTAAGTCCATAATATATAGGTCGATTTGAAATTTTTGATAGGATCAGCCCAGTAGCTTATCGTTTGGCTTTACCACCTGAATTGAGTAATGTCCATCCATTTTTTTACGTGTCTATGCTACGAAAGTATCTACCAGACCCAACACATATTATTCAATGTCAGGAGATTCAATTAGACCAAGATTTGTCATATGAGGAAAAACCAGTGGCTATAGTAGATAGACAAGTGAAGAAATTACGTTCAAAAGAAATACCCACAATAAAAGTGATGTGGCAGAATCACTCTTTAGAAAATGCTACTTAGGAAAGAGAGAATGATATATAGACCAGATACGTATATCTTTTTGAATGATAAGGTTAGTATTTATTTACAAATATGGAAATGAAATTTGGGGATCGAATTTCTTTAAGGGAGGAAGAATGTAATAACCCTAAAAAAAGGAAAGAAAACCCTAAATAAATGAGAACTTGTAAATTAAAGAAACTTTTGAAGGTAAGTGAGGGTTATGAAAAAAAATACCATTGGAAATATGTTTATTTATCAAATTGTTTGAGAAGTTATGAAGGTAATATGAGGATTTAAGTTTTGGAACAAAAATGTGTTTTCCTAAAAGTTGAGGGGTCAAAGTGTAAATAACGAAAATTTGTAAGGACTTCCCTCAAAAATTACATTTTTGCATAATGGTCCCCCTAACATTATTAAGTAATCTGTAGAAGAGAGGCGTAGGAAATTCAGACTATCTCTCCCAAAATTTAATTTCTCTCTAGAAAACTTTAAAACGTTTCTCTAGATTTTTAGCACTTCTGAACCTCGGATTTCGACAACATCACCGCCAATGAATTCAGAATGAAGAGAACTATAAATCTGTCTAATTGATTTTTGGAGTTTTTGTAACAACTCCATTTTTTTTTCATACAAACAGATATATAATTTTTTTTAAAGTCGCATGAAGTCATTACCTCTTTATTTCTAACTATTTAACTTATAATAACATTTGATTAAATTAACCAAGCATAATTAAGGTTTATAGTATAGCAATAATACTGATACAAATTTGGGTTCACATACACATCATTAATTAAAAACATCCATACAAAAATAAATAACATATATGTACACATCTTATTCATCCCTATTGACCAGTTCCAGGGATACGGGTGTGGGTGGTTGCACCTTCACCGACATCTTAGCCAACTCGACCCAACATATGCTACAAGCCGGCCAAAAGAAAATATCTGCATATTTACTCTTCTGAAAATGATATGGAAATATAGTGAGCATTAAATCCCAGTAAGTTCAATAATAAATCATAATTATCATCAATATAGCTCATCATGTCATGTTCATCTATATAAGCTACAGCAATTACCTTAGGTCACATGAATGCACTTTATCTATGCACATGAAGATCATATAGTAATGACATGGATGATATGAATAACTATTTTTAAAATATCATATGATGGCTATCAACTTATTTTCTTATCAAGCTACCTTGGTCAGGGTGAGTACTTTCTATTCTATGGAACGAGCTTTTCTCGCTCCATCTGACAAGGCACACTTTCTCTTTCTTTTCTCATTAACATAATAATAGCCGTTGGTAGGGCATCCCCTACTGGTGCACCACACGGACCACCATGTGACCGTGCTCAATTCTTTTCTTTTCTTTTCTTTTCACATTAATAGCCAAAAATATGATTTCAATAACAAGTATGTTCATTATACTAACATACCATAATTTTCATCAAAATATAATCATTACCAAAAATCATTGGTAATCATGCCATAAACATAATCATTTCAAATATCACTTTATAAAATATTTCTATGTCAAAATTACACACTTAAGATGGTAAGGAGTTTATGCAATGGCTATGGCATACACTAGTCATTTATTATTTTCATTTATAAGATTCTTCTTCTTTTTTAATAATTATTATCCTCTCTTCAATAAATAGAGCATAACACCTTCATTTTAAATCTGATTAAGGTGATCTTGGTGTCAATTGAATGATAAGACAATCTTCTAAAATCCTTATGTTGAAAATTTTAGTGAAAGCTTAAGTAATCATGGTGTTACTACTCCCTCAAATTCAATGTTATTTCTTCTCGGGTAGGTTCAGACCTCTAGCAAATCGAACCATATCTCCCTCATATAAACTCCAATTAAGGTGATGTTAAAGCCTATAAAATGCTAAGACATTTATATAAAAGTTTAATGTTTATCATTTCTTCAGATTCCATACTAATTACTCCCAAAAAATCGAAAACAAAAACACTTACATTTACCACCTTGGATTCTAGACTCATTCTAACATTTAATAATTAATCAACTATATCCCTTTCATATGGTCTCCAAATTACGTGATTTTAGAGCCTATAAATATGTGATACATACATACATACATATATATATATATATATATATATATATATATATATATATATATATATATATATATATATATATATATATATATATATATTATGTTAACAATTTCCTTTAGTTTCCTACATGTGTTGCCCAAAAATTCAAGTAAAGAAGCTTACTTAGCTTACTAATCTGACCATATTTCTTTCATTTTGATTCCAATTTGAATGATTCTAGTGGATATAAATCCATGAAACATATATCTACATTTTTCATGTTAAGAATTTCGTTTAATTCTATACAGATTTTTCCCAGAAATTCAAACATAGAAGTATACCAGATAGATTCTTCTCTGGTTAGCCATTTTCTGACCACTACTTACATATCAGGCAATATCTCCCTCATCTAGATTCCAAATTAAGTGATTATAGTGGCAAAAAATCCGTGAGACATAGATCTACATTTTTCATGTTAACTATTTCTTTTAATTCCTAACCGATTTTTCCCAGAATTTCAACACCAGAAGCTTCCCTGGTTAACCCGAAATCCAGTTTTCTAACCAATCCTTTCCTAAGGTTTTAGTTCATCATTATATTACGTCCTCTTCTATTTTCTTTACATCTAATCATATTCCATCAATTTTTCACCATATTCAAATATACAAAATAGTAGCATAAAAATTATAAAAATTTTACCACCCATAGTCATACCTATGCAAAACTTTCCACACCAACTGCAATGTCCAAAGCATCCATCATATGCAAAATAACATGTAACAGGGTATAGCAACATCCATAACCAATCATCAAAGTAAAAAAAAATTTAAATTTCATCAAAGTTATAAGATCAAAATCCCACATAATTGTTACAAATTTCAAAGCTTTTCTTCAAAAATAGATATTGTTAAACCTAGCTAAAGATCTCCCTAGCTCACTTAGTGAATTTTTTTTCTTGTTTCCTCTTGAAGGAAGTAGCAAGATTCCTCCCTTCCCTTAGCTTTTCTAGTGAGGGTGAGTTTTTGAACCCCAAGGATGAAGATAAAAGATGGATTCAAGTGGAGATTAAGCTAACTTACTTTGAATACTTAGTCTTTTAGGCTTCTCTTTCTTCTTTCTTCCTTTCTTCTCCTCTCTTTCTCTCCTTTACTCACTCTACATTGCTTATATTTTTCCTCCCCCTTACTTGAATGAAATTCTAATGTTATAGGGTTGGTTCTTGCTTACATAATCTGTCAAGTGGTCCTTCTTTCGTAATCATGGGTCTTCCTTATCCCAATTAGGATGCACTTGGTTGCTTTTTAAGGAAAGACAACTCATGTTCTTGTCTTCCTCTCCCTTAGTCAAGATATGCATAGCAAAAGAAGATTTGTATTTTGAAAATCATGATAAAATATTCTTAAGATAAGGGACAAGGTCCCTTTGATTTAGGGATTCTTTTTCTTTTTCTTTTGTCTCACACAAGTATGATAGGTTTGCCTTTCTAAGCGGCAAGTTTATAGCCCTTGAATCTCCCTTGCCTGGCTGAAATTATTTGTGTAGGATAGGAACATTTTGTTCTAATTCCATGTATTATTATACCACCTGCTAAAATTATGAGTGTAGGATATAGATGTTTTGTCCTAATGCCATGTATTATCATACCACTTGCTAAAATTCTAAATGTATGATATAGATATTATCACACCACTTGCTGAATTTTTGTCTTAATGCTATGTGACCTAATCTTTATTATTATTACACTATTATTTCATCACATGATTTATTTTATTTTATTTTTCCTCTTAGATCTGGGCTCATTCTTACCCATTTCCTTTGCTTTGGATAAAATTCTACCTTTCTTGGAGGGATTAGTCACATTTTCATAATTTTTGAACTATCAGTCCAACTTCTATATCCTAGTTCAAGTCTATGTTTTATTTCTTGCTTCGGCTATCCAATGGGCTTACTAGAAACTTATGTGAAATGAGAAAACTCTATGTGAAGTGTCTATAGATGAAAGCCCAATTTATGGGTGGAGATGTTAAATTTAGAAATTTCTAACTCTTGAATTAGGAAAATTACCCTAATCCAATCTACTTAAAATTTTAAAACCTTTAATTACTTCACAAAAAATTTATCTTTCTTACAAAAGAACTTCGCCTCTCTTTAGTATGTTATTTCTAATTTTTCCTATTAGGTTTTTTCTCTTTACTTATTCCCTTAATGTTAGAAACATTTTTTATGCACACACGTAAGGTGAAGACTTTCTAAGGAATTTCCTTATATATCCTAAAATTGTCTAATAAATTTTATTTCCTTAATTAAATATTTATGTACATTTATTAATAAAAGAAACAAAATTATGGATGTTACATTAAACGTTTATGTACCTTTATTAATAAAAGAAACGAAATTAGGGATGTTACATTTCTCTCCCCCTAAAAGAAATATTATGCTCAAAATTTCAAAAATTACCTAATAAGAACAATCGCAGATATTTGTTCCTCATGACTTCTTCCAGCTCCCAAGTTGCTTGTTCCATATTCAAATCTTCCCATAACACCTTAACCAGGGGAATGGTTTTATTTCTCAATTGCTTCACGTCGGTGTCCAATATGGATGCTGGTACTGGCTGGTATGTCATATTCTCCTTTATTTGGATTGGTTCATCCCGTATTACATGTGAGGAATCTGGAAGATACTTCTGCAGCTGTGATACATGGAAAACATTATGCAGGTTTGACAAATTAGGTAGGAGGGCAACTTGATATGCTGACGTCCCCACTATCTTTACAATCTGATAGGGTCCCAAAAATTGCGGACTTAGCTTTCTGGTTTTAAAAGACCTACCAACTCCAGTAGTCGGGGAAAGTTTTAGAAATACATGGTCTCCTTCCTCAAACTCCAGAGGTTTATGTCTCTTATCATAGTAAGTCTTTTGCCAACTCTGAGTTGTAAGTATTTTGTCTCGTATCATCATGATTTGTTTAGTGGTTTGTTGAACTAGATCAGGACCTAGTAAGTTCTTTTCTCTTATCTCAAACCAACAAAGTGGAGATCAACACTTCCTATTGTATAAAGCTTCATAGAGGGCTATCTTAATACTAGAGTGATAACTATTATTATAAGCAAACTCCACTAAAGGTAGGTACTTATCCCATCCTTTACCTTGATCTATCACATAGGCCCTTAACATATCTTCTAGGGTTTGAATGGTCCATTATGTTTTCCCGATAGTCTAAGGATGGTAGGTAGTACTGAACTGCAACTAGGTTCTAAAAGCCTCCTGTAACGCCTCTTAAAACCTCAATGTGAACCTCGGATCTTTATCAGAAATGATATTTTAGGGAATTCCATGTAGTCTAACTATTTTTTGGACATACAAATGGGCCAATTTGTCCAGTGAATAGTTAATCTTTATGGGCAAAAAGTGAGTAGATTTGGTTAATCTGTTAACTATTACCCAGATAGAGTCATGTCTAACTGAAGTCTTAGGTAAACCCACTACAAAGACCATCGAAATATTATCCTATTTCCAATTAGGGATCTCAAGAGATTGTAAAAGTCCCGCTGGCTTTTAATGCTCTACCTCCACCTTCTAACAAATTAGACATTTCGCCACAAACTCGGCAATGTCCTTTTTCATCCCTAGCCACCAATATGTCCTCTTTAAGTCTTGGTACATTTTATTGGATCCAGGATCGACTAAGTATTTACTCTGATGTGCTTCCTGTAGGATCTTAGTCCTCAACTCTCGTTCTTGAGGAACACAGACCCTTCCTTAATACATGATTACTCCATCTTTCGATACAGAAAAATCATCCTGATCATTTTGATCCCGTAAGTATTGATCGTGACCTTGAGCCTCATTAATCTAGGCTCTAAGGTCACACTCTATACTTAACCCATTAATGATTAGCTTCTTTGGGGTAAGAGTAATGTCCAGCTTTAAATTTCGAAACTCTTCTAGCATTTTCATCTCATACACCATCATCCGACCTATGTGCAGAGATTTTCAACTCAAGGCATCAGCTATAACATTCACCTTTCCTATATGATACTTTATCTCAAACTTGTAATCATTGAGGAATTCTATCCATCTTTGTTGTCTCATATTTAACTCTTTCTGGTAAAAAAGGTACTTAAGACTCTTATGATCATAGTATACTTCAAATGTTGCTTTGTATAAATAGTGTCGCCAAATCTTTAAGGCAAACACCACTGCTGCCAATTCATGATCATGGGTTGGATAGTTTCCTTCATAGGGTCTCAGTTGCGTAAAAGCGTAAGAAACTACTCTCTTGTCTTGCATTAGCACACACCCTAGCCCTTTCTTTGAAGCATCACTATACACTTCAAAATGTCATGTCGGGTCTGGAATAATTAAAACAGGAGGAGTGGTCAATCTTTTCTTAAGCTCCTAGAAACTAGTGATAACTCTAATTCATTAGAGTTTCTCCATGCTTTTCTGAGGATATTTACTATGCATTTTGATTTATTATCATTCATGCCCCCTAATTTAATAGAATGTTTTGCCTCCCATGGATACAAGATCACCCATTCTATTTGTTGTGACAATTCAGTATACATGCACGATAATTAAGTCAGTAAACCGAGCGATGTTGGGTTATCTTGGTCCTTTTTAATATGATGTATATGATGGGAAGTATACCTTTTGTGATAACGTGTAGGTGGTAGGGAGTCAGAGCTATGCAGCAGGAGCGGCCACTACCGAGCAAGGGAAAAGGAGCGCCCAGCTAACATAGCAGAATGCTGGAGGTACAGGAACTGCCTTAACTACTGAAAGTGGAGAGAAAGCTACTGACAAAGGTGCTGACTGAAAAACAGGGAGAATTTCAGTAGACCAGGCCACTTTAATGGGACCACAAGGCTTGCCTATAAAAGGAGAAAATAGAAAGCACAGAAAGGAGAGAGGGAGAGAGACATAGGCAACAGAAGAAAAATAGAAAGAGGAAGCCTAGAAATCCCTGGCGGGAGTGGGCTGTGAGGATACACTCTAGCCTAAGACGGGCGATCCCTGCATGTTGAAGAACTGGAACGAGGAAGAGGACTACTATTGAGGATTCCCATCATCTCTTTTGTGTTTTCATTGTTTAGCAGGAAACTGTATTTCTTTTCATATAGTTGTATTACTGTTCACTACATACTAGTTATTCTAATGCCTATAGTCAGTTTGGATATGAGGCTGGGCTAATTTTCCAGCTAGGGTTGTAGACGGATTGCAATGAACACATGCACATTTTAATTTACAAATGATTTTGCTGCAGCAATGCTTTGTCATTCAACTGTGATTGTGTATCTTAACTTCTCCTGCTAACTAAAATTAGATAGAGGAAGGTTGAGGCTAGCATTAACCTGGAAAGGTGATAGAGGCTGGAAAAGAGTTGGATGTATGGGCATAACTAATATAAGAATATATGGTTGTCCCATTTGACCCAAGAGTTGGGGCTTCAAGTACAACTCTAGGGTTGGGATTGATGCAGGGATGCGTGTCCAAACCTAAGGAATGCATGGAATGGTAGTCTGGAAAGACCCCATTCAAGAGCAGAATTGGCACTGAAGCAATTGCTATAGCAATTTCTAGAGCAAAATAAGTGCAGAAGTTCAAGGCAACCCTGGACCAACCCTAGTTCACCTAATATCTTCTTCATAACCTAGAGTCTCTCAACTTAATTAAAGTCTTATTTAGTTTGTTTAATCTTAATTTCTCTTAAACATTAAATCTTTTGAACCAACAAAATTTTGCTACAGCATTTCACGAGTCAAGGCATTCTATAATAGTTTCTAGTACACTCCTCGTGGGGTGATACTCACTAATCATTATATTACTTGGTCACGACATGTGCACTTGCGTTCTGACATTGCATATATACTTTGCATCCAACAAGTTTTTGTCACCGTTGCCAGAGAGTGTCAAGTTGAAAAATTATTTTTAGATATTTGACTGTGAAGGACTTTATCTTTTAGTTACTTTGGTGTCATTTTTGGGCAGGTGAACGTAGTGCATGAGCAGGTTCGAAAGAGAGATACTACCTCTAGATCCTATAATAGAAAGAACATTTCTAAGAAGAATGAGAGGACTGTTGGGACCTCAGCAACAAGTAGAAATGGCCAACTAGAATGGAGCAGACAACATAGATGACAGAGATAGAGTCCTAAATGCTTATGTTCAACCAAACTTGAATGGGTTGAACCCGAGCATTGTAAGACCAAAAATTGAAACTCTTCATTTTGAGCTCAAGTCGATAATGTTTTAGATGTTGCAAACTGTAGGGCAATTCATTGGAATACCTAAAAAGGACCCTCACCTTCACCTGAGAGTATTCAACGAAGTCGCTGATGCTTTCAAAATGAATGGGGTGACAGATGAAGTTCTCAGGCTAAAACTACTCCCCTACTCATTAAGAGATCGAGTTAGAGCATGGTTAAAGTCTCTATCACCCGATTCTATTACAAACTGGAGTGATTTCGCAGAGAAGTTTCTGCCAAAATACTTCCCACCCACCAAGAATGCAAGATTGAGGAATGATATCATGTACTTCCAGTAACTAGATAGGGAATCGCTATATAACAACTGGGAAAGGTACAAAGAGTTGCTACAGAGATGTCCACATCATGGAATCCCATACTGCATTCAGATGGAGACCTTTTATAATGGCCTTAATGCTCAAACACGAACCATAGTGGTTGTAGCAGCTAATGGGGCACTTCTGTCCAAAACATACAATGAGGCACATGAGCTACTCGAAAGAATGGCTAGCAATAACTATCAATGGCCTATGGATAGAGTCTCAACTGGAAAGAAAACAACAGGTATGCATGAAGTGAGTGAAGTCACTTCTCTCACAGCCCAACTAGCTTCATTAGTGAATGTCCTAAAAAACCAGCAGCTAATACACCCTCAAGTAGCTAATGCAGTCTAGGAGAATGAAGTATCTTGTGTTCTGTGCAACGGGCCTCATTTATTTGAAAGTTGTCCCTCAAATCTGGAGTCGGTATACTATGTGGTAAACATGAATCGCAACAACAATCCATATTCAAACACGTATAACCCGGGTTGGAGGCAGCATCTCAACTTTTCTTAGAGTAACTATGGTACTAGACAAGGAAGCAATGATGCCCCAAAAAGACCACAGGCCCCCCAGGATTTCAGCAGCAAAAGCATCAGCATAATGAAACTCCTACTTCATTGGAGTCCCTACTGAAGGAATATATGGCAAGAAATGATGTTGTGGTCTAGAGTCAAGCTGCAACATTAAGGAATCTAGAGACCCAAGTTGGGCAGCTTGCCAATGAATTAAAAAGCATATCTCAGGGATGCTTCCAAGGAATACTAAAGTCCCTAGGAGAGAAGGGAAAGAGCACTGCAAGGCTATAACTCTTAGGAGTGGAAAAATAGTGGTAGCACCCCAAACAAAGAGACAGGACCAAAAAGACCCTACGGTACCCCTGGAAAAGAAGAAAGACAAATAGAGGCCGATGGAAGAGGCAAGTGAGGAAGCAGAAAGCTCTGGAGAAAAGTCTGCAGCTCTACCACAGCAAAATGCTGTAGCTTTACCACAGCATAACATGCAGTAGACCAAGCTACCTCCACTATTTCTTCAAAGATTCCAAAAACAGCAGAATGACTAGTAGTTCAGAAGATTCCTGGATGTCCTCAAGAAGCTGCACATTAACATCCCCTTGGTGGAAGCATTAGAACAAATGCCAAACTATGTAAAGTTCATGAAGGGCATCTTGACCAAAAAGAGAAGATTTGGGGAATTTGAGACTGTTGCCCTCACACGAGAATGTAAGGCTGTGCTGCAGAATAAGCTGTCTCCCAAACTTAAGGATCTAGGTAGCTTCACTATACCTTGTTCCATTAGGAACCAGTATTTTGGCAAAGCCCTCTGTGACTTGGGAGAAAGCATCAACCTCATGCCAATGGCCATATTCAAGAAGCTGGGGATTGGCAGAAAAATCCATTGCACATCCAGAAGGGAAAATCGAGGATGTCCTAATTAAGGTGGACAAATTCATTTTCCCAGTAGATTTTATAATACTGGACTATGAAGCTGATGCAGAGGTGCCAATTATTTTGGGCAGGCCATTCCTAGCAATAAGACGAACCTTAATTGATGTTGAAAAAGAGGAACTAACCATGAGAGTACATGATAAGTAGGTTACATTCAATGTATTCCAGTCCATGAAATTTCCTAGTGAAGTAGAGGAATGTTCGGTTATTTCTATGATAGACACATTAACATCAAATCAGCTTAAAAAATGCTGCAAGGGCCCATCACCAAGTGTATAGGCAGATAACTCAGATTTAGAGGAGGAAAATGACAAAGAGTGGGCCTGGATTGAAGCCAGACATGGCACTGGGAAATAGGGGTCGATGAATGAGCCATTAGACATTTCCTCTCTAGAAGCAGAGCTGCCAAAAGCATCAGTAAAGGAATAACCAATCTTGGAGTTGAAGCCATTACCAGTACATCTCAAGTATGCGTATCAAGGCAAAACAACCACTCTCCCTATGATCATTTCAGCATTCTTGACAGAGAAGCAAGAGGAGAGACTAGTCCTAACGTTGAAAAGAATATAAAAGCTATTGGTTGGGCCCTTGCTGATATTAAGGGTATCAGCCCCTCATTTTGTATGCATAAGATCCTTTTGGAGAGCAATGAAAAAGGGTCCATCGAACCCCAACGGAGGCTCAATCCAATAATGAAGGAGGTGGTGAAGAATGAAATCATCAAGTCGTTAGATGCTGGGATTATTTACCCCATATCAGATAGTTCTTAGGTTAGTCCAGTCCAATGTGTTCCTAAGAAATGAGGCATGATTATGGTAGAAAATGAAAACAATGAGCTCATCCTCACTAAGGTTGTGATTGGATGGATGATTTGCATGGACTACCGGAGACTGAACAAAAGCACCAAGAAAGACTTCTTTCCCCTACCATTCATAGACCAGATGCTAGACAGACTTGCAGCAAGGGAATACTATTGTTTCCTAGATGGGTATTCAGGTTACAATCAGATTGCTATGGCATCCGAAGACAAGCACAAGACCATATTCGTATGCCCTTATGGCACCATTTCATTTTGAAGGATGTCGTTTGGGTTATGCAATGCTCCAGCAACTTTTCAGCGATGCATGATGGCAATTTTCACAGAAATGGCTGAGCAATTTGTGGAAATTTTCATGGATGACTTTTTAGTTTTCGGAGACTCCTTCGACTTATGTTTGGGAAACCTTGCTAAGGTCCTACAAAGGTACGAGGAAACGAACTTGGTGCTGAACTGGGAGAAGTGTCAATTTATAGTGAAAGAGGGGATCGTGCTGGGACATAAAGTCTCTCAAGATGGACTAGAGTTTGACAAGGCCAAAGTAGAAATCATAGAGAAGCTACCTCCTCCCACCTCAGTCAAAGGCATCAGAAGCTTCCTTGGCCATGCAAAGTTCTACAGGAAGTTCATCAAGGACTTCTCCAAGGTTGCTAACCCTCTATGCAGTTTGCTAGAGAAGGACAAAATTTTCTACTTTGATGAAAACTACATGACAGCATTCTGTGACTTCCAAAAAAAATTAAGTACAGCATCAGTTATCGTGGCATTAGACTGGACTTCTCCATTTGAGCTAATGTGTGACGCAAATGAAGCAGCATTGGGAGCCGTCCTTGGGCAGTGCAGGAATAAAGTCTTTCATTATATATATTATGCAAGCAAACTGCTGTAAGGGCCCTAGCTCAACTACACAGTAATAGAGAACGAGATGCTTGCAGTGGTATTTACTTTTGAGAAATTCAGATCATATTTGGTAAGAGCAAAAGTAATTGTGCACATAGACCATTTTGCCACCAAACACCTAGTTGAGAAGCATGATTCCAAGCCTAGACTCATTTGATAGGTACCCTTGCTCCAGGTATTCAATCTAGAGATCAGGGATAGAAAGGGAACTGAAAATTAGGTGGTAGACCATCTCTCTAGACTGGAA
The DNA here is from genome assembly GCA_037074535.1 of Gleditsia sinensis. Lineage (NCBI taxonomy): Eukaryota > Viridiplantae > Streptophyta > Magnoliopsida > Fabales > Fabaceae > Gleditsia > Gleditsia sinensis. The sequence goes on from CM073476.1 coordinate 24,524,539, forward strand.
CAGGATAACGCATAGGCAGAAGAAATTAATGAGAAATTCCTAGATGAACAACTCTTCCTCATGTCCCAAGCTGGTGTGCCATGGTATGCTGACTATGTAAACTACCTGGTGAGTGGTCTACTCCCATCGGATTTGACATCACAGTAGAAGAAGAAATTTCTGCACGATGTGAATTCATATTACTGGGATGAACCATACCTCTTCAAGCAGTGTGCTAATCAGATGATAAGAAGATACATTCCCAACGAAGAGATAGAGCAAATCCTGCAACAATGCCATGCTTCACCCTTTGGAGGCCACTTTGGAGGAGTGAAGACTGCAAACAAAGTACTACAGGCAGGGTTCTACTAGCCTTCTCTATTCAAGGACTCCCACTCCGTGGTGTTGCAATGCGACAGGTGCCAAAGACTAGGAAACATATCCAGGAGACATGAAATGCTGCTGAACAACATTCTAGAAGTGGAATTGTTCGATGTTTGGGGAATAGATTTCATGGGCCCATTCCCTTCGAGTTTTGGGAACCAATAGATCCTAGTAGCTATTGACTACATCTCAAAATGGGTAGAAGTAGGTGCATCTCCAATTAACGAGGCAAAGGTGGTAACCAGATTTCTGAAGAAGAACATTTTTACAAGGTTTGGAACCTCCAAAGCCTTCATCAGCGATGGAGGATCCCACTTCTGCAATAGGAAATTTAGAGCACTGTTGGCCAAATATGGAGTAAGGCATAAGATGGCAACACCATATCATCCACAAACTAGTGGGTAGGCTGAAGTCTCCAATAAAGAAATCAAGAGAATACTCGAGAAAACGGTTAGCCCAACTAGGAAGGATTGGTCCTCAAGGCTGGATGATGCATTGTGGGACTATAGAACAACCTATAAAACACTGATGGGTATGTCACCATACAAGTTGGTGTTTGGTAAGGCTTGTCATCTACCAGTAGAGCTAGAGCATCGGGCATATCGGGCAATGAATGAGTTAAATCTGAATTTGGGAGCTGCGGTTGAGAAAAGAATGCTGCAACTAAATAAGCTGGATGAATTATGTGGTCAAGCTTATGAGAATGCCAAGCTATACAAAGAGAAAGCAAAGCAATGGCATCATAAGAAGATACAGCCAAGGGACTTCGAAGTAGGACAAAGAGTGTTGCTATACAACTCCAGGCTAACCTTGTTCCATGGGAAATTAAAATCTCATTGGTTTAACCCCTTTTGCATTAGCAAAGTCTTCCCTTTTGGAACTGTTGAACTGGAAGAAGAAAAGGAAATGAGGACATTCAGGATTAACGAACAATTGATCAAGCGCTACCTGGGAGGTGATGTGGATCACTAGCACACCTTACTCTAATTGCAAGAGGGATGAATTGGGAAGAAGTCAGGCTGTTGACTCTAAAACAAGCGCTCATGGGAGGCAACCCATGTTTAATTAATTTTTGTTTTATTTTACAATTGTTAGGTAGCTTAAATTGTGACTCTAATATCATTTGTGTTCATTTTGTAGTACGGGGTAAACATCAGTCGGAAGGTCAGTTTTTGCCTTGCTAAAGCAAAAGCGTATGAAAGCTAGTCTTTGCTTTGCTATAGCAAAAGCATGTGAAAGCCAGCCTTTGCCACAAGACTTGCTGCAGCAAAATCATAGGGAAGCCAGTTTTTGCGACAAGAATTGCTGAAGCAAAAATGCTTAGCCCTGAAGTAAGGATTCTTCCCTTAATAAAGAAATGGTGTTGGATGAAGAAAGGAGAACGCAGATGCTGGGTTAAAGGAATGCACGAAGGGACACCCAAGGCTTAAGCCAAAAAGAAAAGTTGTAAAGGAAAAGGGGGTTGGGAAAACCTTGAGAATCTCATAAGTCATGTCCACCCGCTCATTTCACCTAACTCAGTCTGGTGTACCCAACAGCCTCTGCAAGTCTCTCTTAACCCCGTCGCATCCTGAGTGCTCTATTGTGCTCACACCCTTCACATCCCGGAACTCCCTTACACGAAAGAAGACCCGTATCTCTAAGGATATCCATAAGCCAACAATGCTGAGGGTTAAGACCATAGCAGGGAAGGCAAGCAAGATGCAAAATTTTACCTCCGAAGAAAACAAGAGGTGACACGATGAAGAAACCGTTCAGTAAAAATTTTCTACACTTTACCACACTTGAAGATCTGTGTTAGCCAATGTAAGTGGCAGCAGTGGTGAAGCAACGAGGATGGGAGACCTTCACCAATCACCCCAAGCCTACCCTTATCCCTCTGGTAAGAGAGTTCTACCCCAACTTCTCGCAAAACATCAAGGAATGGGTCAGAGTCAGGGATACCTGAGTGTTATTTGACCAAGCCACTATCAACAAAGCCTATAAATTGCCAGATGAGGATGATGACTATGAAGCACATTTAGAGGCTCTACAAGACCACGACTGGCAAGCAATGTTGGCCTGGGTATGCATCCCAGGCAACACCTGGGACAGATCTTCCCAGGGTGCTACAACCATCAATCGAGCTGCATTGGTGCCTGTGGCAAAGGTTTGGTATCATTTTCTAAAGACTCACCTTTTGCCCTCCACTCATGAGCAAACGTTGAGTAGAGATAGGGTGGCTATGGTCGATGCCATTATTTCAGGCAAGACTATTAACGTAGTCAAGGTCATCAACGAGTAAATAAGAGTGTGCGCCAGCCACAAAAAGGGAAGTCTACTCTTCCCTTCCCTTGTCACCCTACTGTGCTAGGATAGTAAAAAGACACTCAGGGGGTAGCCCCATTAGCACCATAACCATAGCCCGAATTGTCCAAGAAAAAGGTAAACCAGATCCACCAGCTGTTGTACAAACCCCACCACACTCTGAAGGCCAAGCTGCCTCCACCTCTGCCCCTCATCTGGTTGATAAGACCTTACACCTACTACTGTAGCAACAAACCACCATCTTACAGTAGCAAGCTTTACTCCTCAAACTCCAGCACACCTTCTAGCAATACCAACAGCAAAGGGATATTGCCCTCCAAAAAATGCTCAAGCAAAATTTCAAGCAATTTTTGCTTTCCAGACTTCCCCTCGGACCTACTCCACTACACAATTGGAGAAGAATAGCGAGACCTAGAGCCTCAATCTACAGAGGGCCAAGAGTCCCAAAACTCTTCCCACAGCCACGAGCAACAGCCATGCCCACCGAGGACTTATGATGAAAATGAGTCCTCCGAGGATGGCGAGCCACTTGCAAAGAGGGAAGCAACCATGAAAAAAGGGAGGGCCAAACTCCAGAGCCCACAAAGATCAACTCAACAAAGAAGTGGGCTTCGTAGCGCTTTAAAGTCTTAAGGGGGTCAATGCCACTAGGGTGCTGCAGCATCCCTGTAAACACCCTCAGGAAGTCCCCTTACCTTCTATTTTCTTTTTGTTGTTTTAGTATTTTCACTCTACTTTGCATGCTGCTGTTCCTGTTTTAGTATTTTGCCTCTTTTATGGGTTTGGCAATATAATCAACAATGGGGACACTGCTCATCTTTAAGTTTAGGGGGGTGAAACTATTGTTGCTTTAGTGTTTGCTGTGGCATTTGCTGTGCATTGACTAAATGAGTATGTTTCAATTTGTGCTAGTTCTGTTTACTGTGGCATTTGTTGTGCTTGACTGAATGAGTATGTTGCAATTTGTGCTAGTTCTGGTATGAGTTCCTATTTGATTGTGTTTGAATGTGGGTTTACGTCTGATGTGTAGTTAACTTTAGCAATTAGGGAGTTCTTACGATTACTTTTTGTTTTACATAAAAAGAAGGAGAGATGAGTCTGTCGTGTGTATTTCATGACTTGTTGTTAGTTCCAGGAAACTCCATGAGGAAGATCTGGAACTTCACTGATAGCCAAAATAAGAACTCTATATGTCAATCCCACACAACCAGAACCTTCCTCTAATGAACAGGGGACTATGGTCAGTTTTAGCAAGAGAAATTTGGTGATTTTTCAGGAATTGGACCTAAGTTTTTAGAGTTAATGTTGAGAGTCTCCTGCTAAATTACAAAAAGAGGCATGGGCTATTGTTAGAAAGGTTTAAGTTTGGGGGAAAAAGAAGGAAAATAGAGAAATGTTGCCACTCTCCAATGCCTCTGTTGTTCCTTAGTAACCAGGGGTATGCATGAGTCCCATGTGTACTTTTGCATAAAACAGGGACATAAAGTTATGAGTAGGATTATGCTTAAGGGTGATAATGCTGAGTAACCGGGTGCCTTCATCTAACATGTTGGCATTCACGTCAAAATGCACTAATGACCTTTGCTGGAATAATAATAATAAAAAAAGAAGAGAAAATAATATATATATATATATATATACACACACACACACACACACACACACACACACACAAAAGAATCAAAAATCAAAAATTAGTGAGCTACCCCATCTTATTTGCCCTGGCTATGCCTATGAAGTATGCCAACTTGTCTTGATTAAGGAAACTCGATATATTAGCATGGGAATCATAGGAATTTGACTGATCTTGACCAAAGTAGCTCTTGGAAAACTGTCCATATCACACACACAACTTCGAAGAAGGTTCTGGTTGAGATTGGAAAACAAAGGAAGAAGGCATGTGGTATTCCCTATATGGAAACAACGCTGAGATTTGAGAGCTAGCAGTAAGACCACATGGAACTATACAGGGGAGAGGGGCTGAAGTTTAATAGAAGAGGTGTAATGGATAGAGTAAATTGCTTGAGGACAAGCAAACCTTTAAGTTTGGGGGGAATTGATAACTCTAATTCATTAGAGTTTCTCTATGCTTTTTTGAGGATATTTACTATGCATTTTGATTTATTAGCATTCATGCCCCCTGATTTAATAGAATGTTTTGCCTCCCATGGATACAAGATCACCCATTCCATTTGCTGTGACAATTCAATATACAAGCGTTGCAATTAAGGCAGCAAACAGAGTGATGTTGGGTGATCTTGGTCCTTTTTAATATGATGCATATGATGGGAAGCTTACCTTTTGTGATATGGTGCAGGTGGCAGGGAGTCAGAGCTGTGCAGCAAGAGTGGCCACTACCTAGTAGGGGAAAAGGAGCGCCCAGCTGACACAGCAGACTGTTGGAGGTACAAGAACTGCCTCCACTACTGGAAGTGGAGAGAAAGCTACTGACAGAGGTGCTGGCCGAAAAGTAAGGAGAATTTTAGCAGACCAGACCACTTTAATGGGACCACAAGGCTTGCCAATAAAAGGAGAAAACAGAAAGCATAGAAAGGAGAGAAGGAGAGAGACACGGGCGACAGAAGAAAAACAGAAAGAGGAAGCCCAGAAATCCCTGACGAGAGTGGGCTGTAAGGATACACTATAGCCTAAGACATGCCAACCCTGCATGGTGGAGCACTGGAACGAGGAAGAGGACTGCTGCTGAGGATTCCCTTCATCTCTTTTAGTGTTTTCATTGTTTAGCAGGAAACTGCATTTCTTTTCATATAGTTTTATTACTCTTCATTACATATTAGTTATTCTAATGCTTATAGTTAGTTTGGATATTAGGCTGGGCTAATTTTCCAGCTAGGGTTGTAGACAAGTTGCAATGAACACGTGCACATTTTAATTTATAAATGATTTTACTGCAGCAATGCTGTGTCATTCAATTGTGTTTGTGTATCTTAACTTCTTCTGCTAACTGAAATTAGATAGAGGAAGGCTGAGGCTAGTATTAACCTGGAAAGGTGGTGGAGGTTGGAAAAGAGTTGGATGTATGTTCATAACTATTATAAGAATATATGGTTGTCCTATTTGACCCAAGAGTTGGGGCTTCAAGTACAACTTTAGGGTTGGGATTGATGCAAGGATGCATGTCCAAACCCCAAGAGTGCATGGAATGATAGTCTGGAAAGACCTCATTCAAGAGCAGACTGGGCACTGAAGCAATTACTATAGCAATTTCTAGAGCAAAATGAGTGCAAAACTTCATGGCAACCCTGAAACAACCCTAATTCACCTAATATCTTCTTCTTCATAACCTAGAGTCTCTTAACTTAATTAAAGTCTTGTTTAGTTTGTTTAATCTTAATTTATCCTTAACATTAAATCTTGTGAACCAGCAGAATTTTGCTACAGCATTTCACGAGTTAAGGCATTCTATAGTAGTTTCTAGTATACTCCTCGTGGGACGATACTAACTCATCATTATATTACTTGGTCACGACACATGCACTTCCGTTTTGAAATTTCATATATAATTTGCATCCAACAACTAGCTTCATATTGATCAGTCCATTTGAAAGGACTTCCCTTCCTGGTCAATTTAGTCAATGGCAAGCCTATACAGGAGATATTTTGTATTAACCTCCTGTAGTATCCTACCAAACCCAAGAAACTTTTGACTTCTGTAACTGTCTTTGGTCTTTCCCACTAAATCACTACTTATGTCTTGCTAGGGTCTACAGCTACCCCTCTATTAGAGATTACATGTCCGAGAAACTTCACCTATGTCAACCAAAATCCATACTTCTCCAATTTGGCATACAACTTTTTCTCTTTTAGCACTTGTAGCACAATTCAAAAATGTTTTTCATGTTCTTTCTCACTCTTAGAGTATATCAAGATGTCATCAATGAACACTACCACAAATTGATCTAGGTAGGGTCAAAAAATGCGATTCATGTAGTCCATGAAAATTGCAGGTGCATTTGTCAACCTGAAGGGCATTACGAGAAACTTATAATACCCCATACCTAGTCCTAAAAGCTATCTTTGGTACATCCTCCTCTTTAATCCTAATCTGATGGTATCGTAATCTCAAGTAAATTTTAGAAAAGATGGAGGTTCCCTTTAGTTGATCTAATAAATCATCTATCCTAGGGAAAGGATACTTATTTTTTATAGTCACCTTATTCAGCTATTTGTAAACTATGCATAATCTCAAGCTCCCGTATTTCTTCTTAACGAACAACACAGGAGCTCCCCAAGGTGATACACTTTGTCTAATGAATTGCTTCTATAACAATTCCTCCAACTGTTTCTTGAGTTCCTGTAGTTCCTTCGAGGCCATTATATAAGGTGCAATAAAGATAGGCCCTGTCCTAGGTAGGAGATCAATAGAGAACTCTATCTCTCTCTTGGGAGATAAGCCTGAAATATCTTATGGAAATACTTCAGGAAACTCGTTAGCTATTGGGATTTCATCAAACTTTGGTTTGACTTCTATGTTTGATAAATACAAGAGAATGTATCCAAGTACTCCATTGTTCAACTCCCTATTGACTTGATTGGCATTAAGCATCAAAAACTGCATTTCCTCTTCTGAGGTAAGAGGTAGAAATTCAACGATCTTGTTGCAACAATTCAGCCAAAACCCAATTTTTAGACATCCAGTCTAACCCTAGAATCACATCAATACCTTTTAAAGGTAGACAGACGAGGTCTGCAGAAAAAGTTTTCTCCTGAATAGTGACCTAACAGTCTTTACATACAGAGGAAGTTAAGACCCTTTCCCTCATGGGAGTTACTATAGATAGCTCATAGGAGGTTTCAGAAATAGGATACTGAAGCTCCCTAATACATTCACTACAACAAAATAGGTTTTCAGTGACCACTTTTCAGTGGCGACCTAAGAAGTTGTCATTAAAAATTGCTTTTAGTGGCGACTATTACATGTTGTCACTGAAAGTACCATAATTCAGTGACGACCTTGAATGGTCATCACTAAAGGTCAAATTTCCCCTATTCAGTAATGACCTAAAAGGTTGTCACTAAAAGCTACAGTAAAAAAAACCCGGGCTTTTATTCCTTGTCCCATGCTTCTGGCACTTTCACTAGAAACTTCCTAACTCATCTTGCAAAAGTAGCTCGGGAATTTCTTCCTTCTCTTGTGCTTCTCAGACTTTCCCTCCGGCTACTCTGTCAAAAAGTTTGTTCCTTCTCCTGTGCTTCTCAAATTTTCTTCCTAACTCAGTAAGTTCACTCCAGCCACTCTATCAAACTTTTACTATTTGGTTCTCTATTTCTCTACTTCTGTGTTGGGTTCTCCCATACTTGCAAAATCACTTCCTTCTCTCTCACACACTGTCAGAGCTCTCTAAGAAATTGTTGTTAGACCCTCTATACTCATCTACTTGGTGAGAGAACCCCACAAAGAAAGAAGTTTCATTTTCACTATCGCAGAACCTTGGGCTATTTCCTTCCATCGTTGGAGAGTCCACTGTGAAGTGCTTGAGGTTTTGCTTTTTCAATTTTCTATATGTTGTCATTCAATTTGGGGTTTTGCTTTTTGTTTGGAATGGATGCTTTGTAGGGATTCAATTAGGGTGTTTTACATCTTAGCTAACTTTTTAAGCTTGGTTTACAATTTCACGATGGGAATGGCAAGATTTGTAAGCTAACGTTGTAAACTTTGTAAGCTTGAATTCAATTTAAAATGTTATTCACCATGGGAATATTGTTCTAAAATAGATTAACATAGGATCTGTAATAATTTGATTTGAATCCTCTGTACTTCCTATTTACCTTTCCTATATTCTAAAATGAACAGCCATGTATATATGGAATAACTGATTTGACTATTTCATGACAATCTTACAGAGTGGCTTTTGCTTAATTGGAGTCAGGTGAATGTTACCTCTGAAGTTCTTATTCTTATAGGTTTTCCTTATTGCTTGTCTTGTCTATTTAGGTTTTCTTGCAATTGTTTAATTTGGTTTTCTACTTGATATTTAGTGTTTGTTTGTTTTATTAAGTTGATGAGTACCTGCCTTACCAACCTTTTCCCCAAGTACCCAGTTACCCCAACTATTAGGACTCTGCTTTTCTCCATGTTTCTTTCTCCCTCTTTTCCTTATTCTAGTTGTGATTGTTCTTCCTAGTTTACTCTATATATATTAACCTGATCTTGATGTCTTGGAGTGTACACATAGTTTGAATTATTAATATTTTTTATTCCACATGTGGTAGTTTAGCTTGAGAGATATACAATTTGCTGCAATTTATGATTATGTAAATCAAGTCATAGAGGAAATAAATTGAGTGATTGAATTTATTTTTCATTCAACTTGAATTTATTGTTGCAATTGGCTTCTATTGTTGGATGAAGAACAAATTAAGAGGGAGATTTTTGAATGCCTTTGACATAAGATATGATGACTTTATAAAACTGATTGAATTTATTAAGCAACTTGGATTTAATTGCTGTGATATTTCTATTTAAAACTGCCAAATAATGTTCGCAGAATGCACAAGTTTTTTAGTTATATATAACTATAATAATATAGAAAATGAAATAAATATAATGGAGATCTGATCTGATTGAAGTGGTAGCAAGCAATAATCTTTTTCTCAAGTTAAGTGGTCATAGATTATTTGCTTTCTTCCATACTTTAGAGTTTAATTCTAGTAGATACTAAATTCTAAGCCTTGGCTAGAAGTATGAAAGGACTGTGAACTGGAAAAACTTTTGCAAGTAATTACATGGGAAAAAATACCAAAATTTAGACTAACTGTATAGATTTGAAGTTGGAGGACATTTGGAAAATTCCACTTTTCACCAACACCATGCTTTTTCCCCTCCCTAACTTTTAGCAGATAATTATTTTGAATAGTAGGCAGGCAATAAGCTTATGCTTGACCCAAAATGAGATCTCTTAAAGTAGATAATCAGACAATTTGACTCAAACAGTTCATTGAGAAAGAAAGGGGTATGTGCAATAACTAATGTTTTATGTTTTTCAATCCTAGGCATAGTTTTTTGTTAATTCTAGCCATCTAGTAGTGTTGTGCAGTATTATATTTCATTTAATCAATTTTTACACCTATTTTGAAAGAAGTGGCGAATAAAGATAAAAGTTGCACAGCTAGGTTGCTTTATTTATGGTTTTTGCATATAAATTCATGGACATGTCGAGCATGGGATAAATTAATGAAGCTCATGGCTCTAAAATCGACACTCTTTAAACTAAGTGAATGATGTGGAACTAATCCATATGTTAATTCTAGCTTCTCCGTAACAGCAACATTAATTGATGGGCAGTGCTTTTCTAGTCAATTCTTATACCTGTAGTTTGGCTAAACCAAGAATTGGTGCTATGTTTGTTTGCTTTCAGGTCTTTGGAACTTTATGCAACTGTTGTTTTGAAGCTGAGAATCAGCTACATAATTTACTTTTGATGTCTGAATTTCTCTGGCCAACATTACTTCTTCCAGTTGCTAGCAACAAGGTTACATGCTCTACCTTATCTGACCTCAAAGTATTGATCTTTTGCTTATTGTGAAATAAGAATCCTCTCACCCGACTCAAAAGTTTCCTAACTGCTCATAAAAATAAAGAGAGCCTAATTCATTTTCTTTTCTAAAATGGCAATAACTTTGGCTCGTTGGATGTCTATGTGCACATCATTCAACTAGCTTTTTTATAGTCACCTACTCACATTTGGGTACAACATTGTTTTTCTATTTTAAGATATGTTTTATATTAAGCTTGATGAATTTAAAATGAAGTGATTATTTTCAAAAAGGCTTTTGCTTCATTATTTTATAAAGTGTTCTTCATATTTTTTTTAGTTGGCTTTTGTTAGAAATAGGCCCAATGATGGTTTTAATTTTATTTTCTAGCATGCCTCTTCATGTGAAAGCCCTTTAGGATTGGAGCATGCATAAAGCTTAGGCCCAATGCAGTCTTGTTCAGGAACTAAATATAATTAAGAATGGGTCTGGCAAGGATCAAACCCTTGACCATTTAATAAATGGGTTTCTGATGTCAAGTCAAGGAACTAACTTCTAGGATGGAAGGTTATCTCATAATTTGCCTTAATGAGTGTTACCTAATCATTATAAGGACTTAAAAGGAGGTTCTCCTCTCTATTGAATTTGTTCCAAAAATTTTTATAATTGAAGTTGCAGTTCTAATAATTATGTTTTGACACCATTCTTATTTACTGCCATGAATTTATATGGGAATAATAGTTCTCTAATGTTTTCTTTTGCATACTCTAAACTTTCTTTTGATGGCCTAGAAAAAGGAAGTGCCAATATAAAAATTGGAGTTGGAGCTATTTGCCTAGTATTTGTTATTGTGGGAATCCTTTGGTGGAAAAGCTACTTCAATGGAATGTTTGGGAGAGAAAAAGGTGAATACTATGTTTTCATGCTTAGATCATACATTCAATTTGCCTAAATGTTCATTAGTTTAAATTCTGATTTCTAGTTTTACCATCTCAGGTCCTATTAGTCTTGAAAAAAGTTGTCATTTTTTAGGATATGAAGTATGGAAGTTCCCAACTGGAGTTGTTGATCAGGTATCATGGGTTTCTTTCTCATTATAGTGTATGAAGCTATGTTTTGTGCATAGAATCCACTAATTCAATGACTAATACAGGGAGAAGATATTTGTGTAGCAGTAGTAAGAAAGGTTAAAGAAGAAACAAGAGTAAGCAATCTGTTTGTGTTATCAATATTAAATGTGGCTAGTATCTTTCTCATTAGTGTATTGCTTTCCCATCATTTCCATCTTAGAACCTGCTAAAGAAAGTTATGTCCCTAATCTGTTGGTTTTAATTTGCTATTGGGAAATATTATTATTATGATGTCAACTTTGATGCCAACTTGATCTTCATCTTAAAAATATTTCATTTAATGCCAACTTTGATGGGCTATATATATTATAGGATTATAAAGAATTGAATTCACTCTTATTACCCGAGTTAATTACCTATATGCTTGCAGTAGACTTTAATTAATCATATTTACTATTTTGGTTAGGTATAGCCAATGCTTTAGAGGAAAAATAATAGATAAAGGTGCAATTGTGTTAATGACAGATTTGACAAGGCATCGGAAACTTTTGTATTTTGAAATTTTAGATGGAATGTATTTGATAGTATCCATGTTTTAGTCATTATTGACATTTTCATTAAAATCAAAGAAAGATGATGGCTAGAATCAAGCCCAACTTTGAAGTACTAGAATTATAAAGTGGTTAATTATTTAGCGAAGTTGTATATTAATATGACTTTGATGATGGCTAGTGGATGGTTTTCCATTGAAGAGCATAACATGAAATTTTTCATCCTTATTAAGTCTAAGGTTGTAGGCCCTCATTCTATACTATTTTGTTGGAACCTTATCTAGAGTTCTAGACCAATGGTTTGAACTTATTTATTTGTTGGATCATCTATACATGCAAGACCAGTCATATTGCATGCTCTCTTGCATAACAAGTTTTCTTCCTAGGATTATGATATTTCTTTGTTGTGTCTAAATACTTTGTTCTTTTTCTTTTCCAATTGCTTACTTTGACTCTGGCCAAAATTGTAGGAAATTTAATGGATAAGAGTTGGTTGAAAATTGGAAATAGAGCTGATTGAAGGTACATTAAAGGGATGGATGAATGTTTGGAGTGGGCATACAGTCAACTGAGGGTGGGCAGTAGAATTAGGTGCCCATGTAAAAAATGTAGAAACGTGGTGTTCAATGTTAGACATGAAGTACGGTTTGATATGTTAAAGAATGATTTTTCGCAATCTTACGAGGTTTGGGATAGCCATGGAGAAGTTGCAGGGACAACTTCATATCCCATTGATGAAGGGAATGCTTAATTAGAAGACTTTGTTGAGGTGGATGATATCATTGTAATGATACAAGATGCATATGGAGTTGCAAACACAGAGGAGATGAATACTAATGTGGAAAATAATGAAGAGCCAAATTTTCATGCAAAAAAGTTTTATCAATTACTGCAAGATGCCAAAACAAGTCTATATCCAAATTGTGAGAAGGTGTCAAAGTTTTCGTTCATCATTAAGCTACTTAATTTAAAGTGCCTTAATCATTGGAGCAATAAGTCTGTGGACATGTTGTTAGCCTTATTTAAAGAAGTACTGTCAGAGGGTGCCCAAGTACCTAATTCCTACTACGAAGCCAAAAAGGTTGTTCAAGACTTAGGGTTAGACTACACAAAAATATATGCATGTTAGAATGACCGTATTTTGTACAGGAAAGAACACCCTACTGCACAATCATGTCTTACGTGTAAATTGTCGAGATGGAAATCAAATGGGCAGATAGGCAAGAAAGAAGCACTCAAAGTGTTGCGATATTTTCCAATAAAACCTAGGTTGCAAAGACTATACATGGCAACACACACTACAAAAGGCATGAGATGGCTTAGAGAGGAACATGTAGATGATGGTGTGTTAAGACACACAGCTGATTCCATTGCTTAGAAGTCTTTCAATGAGCAATATCGTAATTTCTCAATGGATCCTAGAAATGTTAGGATGAGGTTAGCAAGTGATGGGTTCTAACCATATGGAAATATGAGTGCCAACTATAGTATTTGGCCAATTGTTCTTGTGCCATATAACTTGGCCCCTTGAAAATGTATGAAACAATCGTACTTCATGATGACACTTCTTATCTCAGGCCCTAAGTCTCTAGGAGACGATATAGATGTATATTTGAAACCAATGATTGATGAACTTAAAGAATTGTGGAAGGTGGGAGTAGAGACGTATGATGCTCATTCACAATCAAATTTCAATATGCAAGCTACAATCTTGTGGACAATAAATGATCTTCCTGTATATGACAATCTTATAGGTTGGTCAACAAAAGGAAATTTGGCATGTCCTTGTTGTAATAAAGATACTCACTCAGTATCATTGAGAAGCAAATTATGTTATATGGGCCATCATCGCTTCTTGCTAGCTAATCATCTTTGGCGGCAGAATAGGAGGGCATTTAATGGTAAAGTGGAAAACAATGATGCACCGATGTATTTAACTAGTGAGAAAGTGCTTCAACAACTAGAACTCCTACCCAATGTGACATTTGGAAAAGGGAAGAAGCGAATGTGTGACCAGTCAGTTGTTGCTTATAATTAGAAGAAGAAGAGCATATTCTTCCAATTGCCTTATTGGAGCACACTTTTACTGCGACATAATCTTGATGTCATGCATATTAAGAGAAATGTGTCAGACAACATTCTATCAACGATGATGGATATAGTTGGATAGATGAAGGACACAGTGAAGAGCTGCTATGATTTGATGGACATGGGAATTAGGCTAGGTTTACACCATGTTGAGCAAGGAAATAATATTTTACTACCAGCAGCATCTTATGTGTTATCACCACAAGAGAAGTTAAAGGTCTACAACTTTTCAGCCCAGTTAAAATTTTCTAATGCATTCTCTTCAAACATTTTAAGGTGTGTCAATGTGGTAGAGAAAAAGATATATGGACTAAAGTGTCACGACCATCACATATTATTGCAAGAGGTATTTCTAGTTGCGATTCATGGATTATTGCCTAAGAAGGTGAGTGATCCTATAGTGGAGTTGGCACAATTTTTCAAGATTTTGTGCTTAAAATGCTTAACCATGGAAGACTTAGATTCAATTAAAAAATAGATTGTCATTACCTTGTGCAAATTGAAAACTATGTTTCCTCCAACATTCTTTGATGTCATGGTCCACCTCCCTGTCCACTTAGCAAGAGAGGCAAAGATTGTAGGGCCTGTCCAATATCGTTGGATGTATCTAATTGAGAGGTAACACTAGCAAACCTATACTAATTTATTAAGCTGCGTTGACTACTAAACTTAAATAATTTTGACTTGCATTTATAGGTATCTACAGACATTGAAATCATATGTTTATAATAAAGCTCATCTTGAAGGCTCAGTTGCTGAAGGCTATTTAATTGATGAAAGTTTGATATTATGCTCAAGATATTTGAACAATATCCCAAAAAAATTCAATAGAGCTATAAGGAATGATGATGAAAATATGACAGCTTCTAGAAGATCAATATTTGGCCAAAGTGGACAATTAAGAGGTGCCGCCAAAGCAACTTTACTATCTAACAAGAAATTTGATCAAGCGTGTCTATACATGCTACAAAATAGTAAAAAAATTTAGTCGTTCATAGAGTACATATATTATAGTTTGTTAACAATTAAATTATTGGTAAACCAAACTCTAATAGATGAAACGACACAATTTGTAAAGAGCACAAAAGGGAGCTTTAGACACATGCATCAAATGTTGATTCAAGGCACATTAAAGAGTTTTCTCAGTGGTTTAATCGCCTAGTAAGTGTCTTTTAATTATGTCAACTAATGCATTATATTATATGTCATGTCATAACCTTCCGATGATGTTAATTTTTTATAGGTTACGAAGCCAGGTTCACATTGGCAAGAAGACGATGAGCTACTTAGTTTAGCCATTGGTCCTCAAAGAGTAGTATACAGATATACAACAATTTTGGTCAAGGGATTTAGACTTCATACCAAAGACCGTGAAGCTCAAAGAAAAACTCAAAATAGTGGAGTCCTTGTGAGGGGAGATGATTCAAATCCAGAGAAAGAATATTATGGCATCCTCGAGGATATTTATGAGTTTTCTTACATGGGGGATAGGAAAATACATCTTTTTAAGTGTCATTGGTGGGATATTGCTCATTTAGGAAAGGGATATAAAGTCGATAGATATGGATATACGAGTGTGAATTCTCGTTCTTCGCTGAATACAAACGAGCCATTTGTGATGGAATCTCAAGCAAAACAAGTATTCTATTTGAATGATATTATCGATTGAGATTGGCTTGTTATTGTGAAAACAAGTCCCCGAGACCTTTATAACATGCCTAGTGAAGAGGATGTAGGTGAAGAATTATCTACTGAAGATGCTTACCAACAGGATGGGGTTGAATGTAATGAATTCATTCACAATGATGATCAGAATGACATTGCAGTAGTATTATTGCGGGAGGATGTTCAACCTTAAAGTGTTAATCACCAGAGTGAGGGAAGAAGTGTCAGGGAAGTTGATTTCATCAATGACGATGAAGAAGATCATACCATGGACACAGAAAGTGATGAAGGAGACTTTTTATCTGAAGAATCTATTTGAAGACTTAGTGTTAGCGCATTGTTGCTATATATACATATAATTCATAGCTTTGTATTGAATTCTTTGCACATTTTGTTTTGTATTGAATTCCACATTGTTCGGTATTTAATTGTTTGCATTTTTAGCCTAAGGAGGTGTTTAACTAACAACATGATTTGTTTATTTGCAATAAGTTGATATTTAATCATGGCAGGAAGAGGAAAAGGTGGGCGAGGTGGCCATGGGTGCAAACGTGTCACACAAGATAGTTGTAATGATGGAACCCCACCGCCGACCATAAATCCCCACCATGGGGAGACAAAGGCACAGCTCACCACACCTACTTCTCGGTGTCCAACTAGTAGTGCAGGTATGTAAAGAAATTTTTTTAGCAGCAATTAGTTAAGGATAAAGGGATCTCGGCGTTCAATTATGTGCCTAATACCTTAGTTTTTTGTGATTCACAGCTTCTTACAGTATCAGTCGAAATGTCAGGGGATCATACAAATGTCTTACTGTAGACTCAAAGACAAAAAATGGACAAAAATCCAAATTGTGATCCCTGACGATATCCTTTAAGCTGTGGGAGAAGGATCAAGGGAGCTCATCAATTACATTGGGCACATCGTACAAGGCACTTGTCCTTTGAAAGAGAGGGACTAGACTAAAATTTGGGAACAATGTGGAGAACAGATCTTGATGCAAGTGAAGGTAACAACTAGCATAATTGTTTATTGTACACATATCCATATACACTTATCTAATTTAACATCTTTGAGTTTATTATTGTAGGACAAATTTGAAGTCGGTGCAAGTATGTAGTGGCGATTTGATGCATTTATCAATGCCACTTCCCAACTATTATACAAAAATTGGAGGAGTTGCTTATCTATCTTGTACTCCAAGTACAACACAGATGAGGAGAGACTAGCACATCCACCTCCCACGGTCAATGATGATGAATGGAAGCACTTGGTCAGTTTTTTTAGGTCAAATGACTTTAAAGTATTATGTAATACCATATTTAAAGAGTGATCTAATATGAAATGTGTAACATAACTAAATATGAAATGAAATGTAGGGCAAAAGCTCAACAAATGCACAGAACAGGGCCAAGCAAACAACAAAACATACGTGTGGTTCTCGTTCATTTGCAGAAGTTGAAGAATTAACGGTTAAACTTTAGAATAACGTATTCTCATATATAACATTATATGAATGTTTTATTCATTATTGGGTGGCAATTATGTTTGATTGTAGAGAAATCCTGAAACTGGAGAGAAGGCTCTAATTGACCAGATATGGAGCTGTAACATACTTGTAAGAATAAAGAAGGGGAAGTTATATGGTCAAATGCAAAGTCTCAGGAAGTTCATGTATATTTAAATTTTATTAATTTATACAAATTTTAATTTATATTTCTTCTTGTTATTCTAAATATTTAGTTGCTTTAAACATAGACCTAATTGAAAGAGATTATAACCAAGCAATCTAAAGAAGACACTCCTGGTCTCAACAATGAGCAAATGTTGTCACAAGTTCTTGATCAACGGTCTGGTTATTTTCACGGTAGAGGATACAGGGCTAAACCTCCCACTAAGAGAGCTAATAACCAAATCACTCCCTAACACCTTGAAGAGCAAGAGAAGAAAATACATGAAAAGGTTGCTACAGAACTACGCGAGGAAATGAGATTACGAGAAGAAAGGATGCAAGCACAATTTGAGGAAAGACTACAGTCACATATGACCTCTCGAATCACATCTCTCCAACAGATACTAATATCCATATACACTTTTTGAATTTAATAATTTAGTCATTTGTATAAACTATGATTGAAATTGAATTTTACTTTTTTGGTCTCTACCTCTCTTTCCTTTAAGGTTGAGGAATGATGGTCAATCATGCCTTTCATACATATATAATGGCTGGTACGTAGCAAAAATCTTAGAAGCTTGTCTGGATGTTTTAAAATCTTACTGTTGATGGATGATTTTTTATGACTGGATATTGCTCTTAATGGTTGGTTTTTTATTACTAGATATTGCTCTTCATGGCTGGTTTTTTAGACTGGATATTGCTCTTCATGGCTAATTTTTTATGATTGGATAATGCTCTTGATGGCTAGTTTTTATAACTGAATATTGCTCTTGATGGCTAGTTTTTTATGCATGAATATTGCTCTTGATGGCTGGTTTTTTATGATTGAATATTGCTCTCCAATTATGTGATGTGTTCTACAGTTACCTTTTCCACTTTCATATGTATATTATCATCTATTCTTAAACTATTTTGTAATCATGTGCTTGAGTTTCAATTGAATTGGTTAAAGGGGAAGGAAAGGTAAACTTGTAGAACCTATGGTTAAGAACCTGTATTGCTATACTTTGACTAAATATTGTTCTCCAATTATGTGCTGTGTTCTACAATTACCTTTTCCACTTTCATATGTATATTATCATCTGTTCTTAAATTATTTTGTAATCATGTACTTGGGTTTCAATTGACTTGGTTAAAGTGGAAGGAAAGGTAAACTTGGGGAACCTATGGTTAAGAACCTGTATTGCTATACTTGTACATATGATCTACTTCACATCTGTTGGGCTATTTAATTTAATTCTTGTTGTTACTTTTTTGTGTATGCTTATTCAAATGCCAATATGATAAACAAAATAATTAGTAAGGCTAAGAAGAGATGAAATAGTTTTTTTTTTGGGAAATTATATATTTTGTGACAACATCCTTCTATATTGGGTTATTTCTAATCATCTAAAGCTTTGAGGTAAGGGGGAGTATCTTTTCTAATCTTTCCCTATAGAAGCTAGCAACTATGTACTTGGTAAGTGTAAAGCTTAACATATATTAAAGGCATTTGCTGGTTGATCCTACTATAATTTCTTACAATACGGTTAACAGTTTCAGGAACATAGTCAAGTACAAGATTCAAGTATAGCTCCTCTTTGTTAGTTGTTGAAAAGAAACAATGCTTAAGGGCAACAATATTTGGATGAACTAGCATTTGCATAATTTGCAACTCCTTATTTTTGTAGCGCTTGTCTTGGAGAACCTTTTTGATGGCCACAATCTCTCTTGGAATTTGAATAATTTGCAACTCTCTACTTTTCTCAATTACTATTGGATTTTGAATAAGCATACACAAAATAATATGTTGGCATTTAAGGACATTCTATTTTGGGCGTTCATATTTCATTTGTTTTCAAATTTATCAATATTTGTTATATATGGTCTAACAATTAAACTAACTTGAACACCTTGTTCATCCAAGTTAGTGAAGAAGTTTTAAGAAATAAAAGAAGAATCCTAGACATGTATAATAATTTATATGAAGCAGGAGAGATAAGAAATTAGAATATTTTTTATTGTCTACATACAATATGTTGCCTTTCAAAGAAGAGAAGAAAATAAAGAAGGGAAGGTAATGGTAATATTTTGACATATATGTCTGTTGGCCATGCATGGCTTACAAGTAGGCATTCAATATGTCCCTGAAAGCATTTTCCATCTTTTGAGGATCTTTTCTTGAGTTAAGTGCAATGCTGGTTTTATATATCTTACATAGTTGTTATGGTTTTTTCTCCCTTAGTTGAGTTTGATTGAAATACTTGTTAAGTGTCATATGTGATATTAATTTTGTTAAATTTGGTAATATTTAATAGTTTCATGATTTTCTTCTTGTTACCAGTATTTATTTATTTATTTACATTAAACTTGTCAAGTTATATATTAATTTATTACTGTGATATGGATAAGGACAAATTCCACTAGGCCTTATAGGTAGTGCTGCACCAAGTTCTACAAATAATGCAATACCAACATCTTCCAGAGAGCCACCAAGTTAATTATTTTCAATTTGTTGATATTCTATCATGTATAATATTTTCTATTAACAAACATGTTATATCACTCTCAAGAATTATGTATATTGTTTGAAATTATATATAGAATTTTATTATTCTTGTTCTTGACTTTTATTCATGTAACACAGTTTTATTTAAATGGAAAATGAAAATATTCAATATATATATATATATATTGGATTCAGTGGCGACCAATGTCGTCACTAAATACACTGAACAATTTTTAGTGACGACATAAGTCGTCACTAATTCTTTAAAAAAAACATTCAATGAAGACTTAAGTCGTCACTAATTATAAAAAATACCCTTTTTAGTGACGAATTAAGTCGTCACTAAATCTATTTTCAGTGGTGACTTTGAAGAAGTCCCCACTAAAAGGGCCAGACCAATGATGAATTTTTTTTCTCTAAAACAAACATTTTTAGTGACGACGTGTCATAATCGTCACTGAAACCTGTCTTTAGTGATGACTATGGTCGTCACTAAAACACACTTTCCGTGACGATAGTGGGAGATCGCCACTGAATATTGGGATTTAGTGGCGACTTTGCATGGTCGTCACTGACAGTACTCTTTCAGTGACGAATATTTATTTTTTAGCGATGAAACCTGGGCTATTTAGTGGCGATATAGTGGCCACTGAAAGGTTTTTTCAGTGGCGACTTGATTAAGTCGTCATTGAAAGTTTCAGCGACGGTTTTTTTTCGAGACCAGTGGGTGACGACAAAAAGTCATCGCTGAATGTATTCAGTGACGAAATTTGGACTTTCAGTGGCGACTTTAGTCCCCACTGAATCCCTATTTTGTTGTAGTGATTCTTTCAATATAAATGAATGACTAGCACTAGAGTCAAACAACACCATAAGAGCAAATCTATATATATAGTATGTACCTTGGATCATTTCGAGGGATTGAGCTACCTCTTGGTCGTTCAGGGTAAAAACCCTTCCTTTCAACTGAGGCCTCTGTTCCGGCTACTTCCCCAAATTTTGTGGGTAGTTCTTTGCAAAATGACCCTTTTTTCCGTAATTGAAGCAAACATCTGATCCCATGTAGCATGGCCGATTTCCATGCATACATCTGCACTTAGTACACTTGACTGTGGAAAAGTTCTATTGGGAAGGTGGGGGCTTGCAGTCATTGGCCTCTTACCAGTACCCTATCCTTTTCCTCTAACATTTTTTCTTGAGTTTTATGGCCCGTTCTTCCTTTTTCAGAGGTTCTGTCTTTGTTTCTCATCTACCACCACCCTCAAGCTTTTCTCTAGGGGTCTGCATTTATTTATCAGAGGTACAAACTCCTTGATCTGTATAGCTACAATAGCATTCCTTATTTCTATATTCAAACCCGTTTTGAACTTAGTAGCCTTCCATGCTTCATCGTGATGTACTGATCTATAGTCATACTACCTTGCCTAAGTTGGAGAATTCAATCTCTTTCTCTACCCAAACAGTACTTGGCAAGTACTTTTCCAAAAAGTTATCTTTGAACACCTACCAGGTGATCTGTCTTCCTTGGTGAGCTAAAACTTCTTTAGTTCCACGCCACCAGTATTCTGCTTCATCTTTCAACATATATGCAGTGAAGATAACTTGCTGCTCCTCAGTACAACCCATCACTTCAAAGATTTTCTCCAGTTCTCTTATCCAACTTTCAGCTACAGTCGGGTCAAAGCTGCCTTGAAAACAAGGTGGTCTAGTCCTTAGAAACTCAGATATGACATTATCCTTTCCTAGCATCTAATTATTAGCTCCATTCTCACCATTAGAGTTATTAGCATTTTAAAGGTATTGTAGAATTTGGTTGGTAGTCCTAACTTGGTCTCGAATTGTCGTAACTAGATTGTGCAGGTTTTTCTCCACATTGTTTGTTGAATTTCTCCTCGGTGGTGCCATTTTTTACTGTGGCAAAAACAAAGTTATGCTGTTATTGAGGTGATCTAGCCTAATAGTTAGTTTCAAAAATATTTAACAGCAGTCATAACACTACCTCGACATATAGACAGGAAACAATAGTAACTTTTTACCTATATTAAATCACTAATCCCCTACACAGCACAATCACAATATAGTCAAGACAGTATAAGATCCACTCAGATAACCATCCATCCACTAGCCATTTAGGATCGACTTGCTCTGATACCAATTATATAACAACTCCATTTTTTTTTCATACAAACAAATATATAATTTTTTTTAAAGTCCCATGAAGTCATTACCTCTTTATTTCTAACTATTTAACTCATAACAACATTTGATTAAATTAACCAAGCATAATTAAGGTTTATAGTATAGCAATAATACTGATATAAATCTAGGTTCACATACACATCATTAATTAAAAACATATGTACAAAAATAAATCACATATATGTACACATCTTATTCAACCCTATTGACCAGTTCTGGGGATATGGATACGGGTGGTTGTGTAACAGCTCCATTTATGTAACAATTTTTTTATTATTAAACATCATGAAGTTATTACCTCATCTTAACTCACAATAACATTTATTTAATTATACAATACTAAGTTTACACTCACATCATTAATACAAACATTTGTACAAGACATACATGTACATATAAGCCGTAATCATCCACATAGACTATTTCCGGGGCCATTGGTGCGGGTGGCGGCACCTCTGTCAGAATCTCAGTCACTTTAACAACTGATATGTCCGCAATAATAGGTATTTGCCCAAGATAGGGCACCTCGATCATACGTACGGCAATAACAAGTCTCATTGAAAACAACTGCATAGCTAATTGTCTGAACATGATATGGAAATATAGTGAGAATTAAATCCCAGTATGTTCAACAATAATTCATCATCAATATAGTTCATCACGTCATGTTCAACTGTATAAACTACAGAAAATATCTTTAGGTCACATGAATGCACTTTATCATGCACATGAAAATTGTACCATTATGACATGTATGACATGAATAACTATTTTTCGAATTTCATATGATGGCTATCAACTTATTCTTCCTTCCAGCTACCCCGGTCAGGGTGAGTATTCTCTACTTTTCGGTACGGGCTTATCTCGCTCTGTCCGACATGGCACACTTTCTCTTTCTTTTCTCATGAACATAATCATAACCGTTGGTAGGGCATCCCCTAATGGTGCACCACACGGATTGCCATGTGACCGTGCTCATTTATTTTCTTTTTATATTAATAGCCGAAAATATGATTCCAATAACAAGTATGTTCATTATATTCTCATGCCATAATTTATCAAAACATAATCATTCTCAAAATTCATTGGTAAACTAAAATTATGCCATGAATATAATCATTTTCTAATTTTTACTTTATAAAATATGTCCATGTCAAAATTCCACACTAATACCTCGATAACTGGATAGTAATTGTAGTCTGTAAACAGCGCACCAGGAAAGTTGCCAGGAAAGAGAGGTGGGTCACTAATGGACACACTTAAGTACCAAGTCTTTCCTTGCCAGAGCTTTCCTTAGACATGCACTTTTCACAAATCACAATTTTTTTTCCAGTAACAAGAATAATTCTTTTCTGATGTGGAAATACTGCAACCACGGAGCATACTAAGATTTTTCAAATAAAACCGGCACTTTCAAAACTTCTTGGAAATTTTAAATGAGTACTAGGGTAAATTCCATGTTAAAAATTACACACTTAAAATGGTAGTAAGTTCATGCAATGGCAATAGCTAGGGCATACACTAGGCATTTATTTTTTTCATTTATAAAATTCCTCTTCTTTCTTGAATATTATTTTCATCTTTTCATTTTCTTTATGTCTATGCATTTAGTCATTTTATTTTTACTTATATCATTTCCAACACATGTTCTTACAAATTTTATAGAGCTTTTTTCCTCAAATTGATTTCTACTATTACCTTATAGTTTAAAAAAATTCATCTAGGGTAGAAAAAATATTGAAAATAGGTTTTACTAACTTTTAACACGGCCTTTGCTTACAAATCAGAGCATAACTCTCTCATTTTAACTCCGATTAAGATGATCTTAGTGTCTATGAAAAGTTAAGACAATTATCTAAAACTATTATGTTAATCATATCAACAAAATAGTAAGATATCGTGGTATTATTACTCCTTTAAATTTAGTATTATTTCTTCTCGTGTAGGTTCTGACCTTTACTGACTAATTAGACCATATCTCCCAAATTTGAACTCCAAATTGAGTTATTCCAGTTGGTAAAAATCCATGAGCGATATATCTATAATTTTTATGTTTGCGTGCTATTTTAATTCCCTACAGAAAATTCCCAGAAATTCAAAAACTAAAGCTTTAATAACATACTCTTCCCTAAATAAACATTTTCTGACCTCTGCATACTAATCGGATCATATCTACCTCATATGAACTCCAAATTGCATAATTCCAGTGGCTAAATTTCCATGAAACATAGATATATAACTTTCTTGTTAACCATTTATTTTAATTCCTTACCGATTTTTCCTAGAATCTTAAAAACAGAAGCTAAAAGTTTTACCACCCATAACCATACCTATGCAGAATTATCTAAACCAGCCTAAGTATTCAAACATACATCACATGCATGATCAATATGTAACATGATGAAGCAACATTCATGACCAATAATCAAAGTGCTAAGATCAAAATCCCATATAAATATTACAAATTTCAAAACTTTTCTTGAAAAAGAAATATTGTTAAACTTACCTAAAAATCTCCTTAGCTCACTTAGTGAATTGGTTTTCTTGTTTGCTCTTGAAAGAAGTAGCAAGACTCCTCCCTTCCCTTAGCTTTTCTAGCATATTAGGTAAGAGAAGGAGGGTGAGTTTTTGATCCTTAAAGATAAAGAAGAAAAAAATGGATTCAAGTGGGGATTAAGGAAACTTACCTTGAGTATTTAGCCTTCTAAACTTCTCCTTCTTTTTCCTTCCTTTCTTCTCCTGTCTTTCTCTCCTTTCGTCACTCTACCTTGCTTCTATTTCTCTCTCTTCCTCACTTGGACAAAATTAAGATGTTATGGGGTGGGTTTTGCTTATATAGACCACCAAATAATTCACCTTTCATGATCATGGATCTACCTTATCACAATTAAGATACACTTTGTTGAATTTTTGGAAAACAAACAACTTATGTTCTTGTCTTCCTCTTCCTTAGTCAAGATATGCATAGAAAAAGGAGATTTGCAATTTGAAATTTATGATGATATGTTCTTAAGATAAGGGACAAGGTCCCTTTGATTTAGGGATTCATTTCCATTTTCTTTTGTCTTAAACAAGTATGATAGGTTTGCCTTTTTAGATGGCAAATTTCAAGCCCTTGAATTTCCATTATTTGGTTGATATTTTTTGTGTGGGATAGGAATGTTTTGTCCTAATGCCAAGTATTATCATACCACTTGCTAAAATTATGAGTGTAGGATATAGATGTTTTTGTCCTAAAGCCTTGTATTATCATGCCACTTGGCAAAATTATGAATGAAGAATCATACCACTTACTAAATTTTTGTCTTAATACCATGTAACCTAATCTTTATTATTATTACATTATTATATCATCACCTATTTTATTTTATTTTATTTTTCCTCTTGGGTTTGGGCTTATTCCTACCCATTATGGGCTTATTCCTACCCATTTTCTTTGCTTTGAATAAAATTTTACCTTTCTTGGAGGGCTTCAACACATTATCATAATTTTTTGGGCTATTGGTCCAATTTCTATATCCTAATCCAAGTCTATGTTTTATTTCTTGTTTAGGTTATCCAATGGGCTTGCTAGAAACTTATGTGAAGTGAAAAAATTCTATATGAAGTGTCTATAGGTAAAAGCCCAATGTATGGGTGAAGATGTTAAAATTAATAATTCTAGTTCTTGAATTAGGAAAAATTACCCTAATCCAATGTTCTTGAAATTTTAAGACCTTTTCTTCTAAAAATTTATCTTCCTTATCCAAGAATTTTACATCTCTTTAATATGTTATTTCTATTTTTTTCCTATTAGGTTTTTCCTCTTTATTTGTTTTTTTAATGTTAGAAACATTTTCTATGCATATACATAAGGTGAAGAATTTCTAAGGATTATATTTTCCTTAGATATCTAAAATATTGTCTGACATGCTATAAAATAAGCATGGTTTTGACATGTTTTAAGTTGCTTTTTATTTAATTTTAGTAGAAAATAGGTATGAATTAACTGAGTGTTGTGTTTTGTGTTTTAGGAATAATAAAGAAGAAAAGAAGAGAAAAATAAAGAGGAAATCATAGAAAAATGCTGATTCCTGACCTTTTGTCAATAATTGAGGCATATCTCGCTCATTCGGACTCCGATTAAGGTGATTTCAGCGGCTATGGAAAGAAGAGACATAGAGCTACAACTTTCATGTTCGGCACTTTGGCAAAATCCAGAAGATTCTGGGCGCTGCGGTGCTCACAAGAGAGCACCGTGGCGCTATGCTGCCCAGGAGGGAGCGCTGCGGCGCTTAACACAACGCGCCGCGGCGCCCGATCAGGTTCGACGTAGACCGCCGCGGCGCTGGCAGGTAGCGCCACAGTGCCCCGTCCTTGATTCCCCACAGCGCCGCGGCGCCCGTGCGCCGTAGGGGACTTGCTGATTTCGCGATTTCAGGTCATTTTCGCTCAAAATTGAGGGGAATGGATGGGAATTTAACCTAAAATACGTTCTGACTTCGATGAGGAGGGAAAAGTCTATAAAAAGAGAGGAAAGCAACCAGAGAAGGCATCCAATCCTTCACCGAATTCTTCATCTACATTCTTCAATTCTTATTTTGTTTATCTTATGGCCCTGCGTGGCTAATTCTCTTTAGTTGGTTGAGGTGAGTTGAAACCTCAAGGGATTTTTATACATTGTGAGATGTGAATCTGATGTTATTATTTCAATTTGTTTTGAATATTGATTGTTCATCTGTTCTTGTTCTTAATGATTATTCATATGATTGCTAGGAGGCCTACTAGTATTTCGTCTGTTTTAATCTACCGCTGAATTGTATTTTGAACAAAGTCTTTAAATCTGCAATTCGTGAGGCAAATAGGTTTGAGGGTTTTGGATTATAAATCATTGAACCTATGATGAATGATTGACTAAATTAGATATAGCCGATGTGTTTATATTTGTTTAGCTCTGTCAGTTTCTCTAGTTCTTCATGCGGTTAACAAGTTATATTTTACCGATGTGCTAAAAGATGGCTTGTTGATTAGGGTTTAATTAGTGCGATTGTTATTAATTTGCTAGGCTTAAGGAGAAACGAGGTTAAAACCCCAATGATAGATGTTCATTTGTAGATTGATTATGTTGTCGATGATCAATGTAATCCCTTGACGGTGGATACCAACCGAAACCAACGTCTTTATCATTAATCACTTTCGCTTATTTATTTTCATTATTGTTTATTTTACTTAACTTGCGATTATCAATTTCCCCCCTTTTAATCACATAAGGTAATTCCAGTCTCTGTGGGATCGACCCTTACTCCCACTACTACAGGTTAGTTTTGAGGTAAGGTATTAATTTCGGTGCACCTGCGACAGTGCGCACCAAATTTTGGCGCCGTTGCCGGGGACTGCGTCATTACTTTTTGTGATTTTTTTTATTTATGTCTGTAACTCGTTCTTCTAATTCTCGAGATTTACAGTTCAATCCAGATATTGGAAAATCTGTATACAGGCACAGAAGAGAAATTCAAGAAGACATTGATCAGAATACGAAGGAAGTGATCATGGCCAGGCATCCCACTCTGAAGGAGCTTGCAGCTCCTGATTTGCATCAGCAACCCTTATGCATTACTTTTCCTAATCTTGATTATAATGTTAATTTTGAGTTGAAATCTGGATTAATTCATCTCTTACCAAGTTTTCATGGTCTTGCAGGTGGAGACCCGCATAAACATCTGAAGGAGTTCCATGTAGTATGTACCAGTATGAAGCCCCCTGGAGTAACTGAGGAACAAATAAAACTCAGGGCTTTTCCTTTTTCTTTAAAAGATTCAGCCAAAGATTGGTTGTATTATTTGCCTTCTGGTACTATCACTACTTGGAATGAGATGAAGAGAATGTTTTTAGAACGTTATTTTCCTACATCTAGAGCCGCTACTATTAGGAAAGAGATATGCGGCATTAGGCAATTGCATGGCGAAACCCTTTATGAATATTGGGAGAGGTTTAAGAAACTTTGTGCAAGCTGCCCACATCATCAGATTAGTGAGCAGCTACTAATCCAATATTTCTATGAAGGTCTTTTGCAGGGAGATAGGAGCGTGATAGATGTAGCTAGTGGAGGAGCACTAGTAGATAAAACTCCTGAAGCAGCCAGAATTCTGATCTCAAATATGGCTGCTAATTCACAACAATTTGGCGTTAGGCATGATCCTCCTATTAGGCATGCCCATGAGGTAAGTACTACTTCTCTTCAGATTCAAATATCTGAACTTACTTCTCTTGTGCGCTAAATGGCTATAGGTACACTGCAGCAAGTTAAAGTATGTGGAATATGCTCAGCCATAGGGCACCCAACTGACATGTGTCCTACACTTCAAGAGGAGTCCACAGAACAAGCAAATGTTGTAGGAGGTTTTCCTGGCCAACCAAAGAGGTATGATCCATATGCTAATACATACAATCCTGGATGGAAGGATCATCCTAATTTCAGATATGGGAATGCACAAAATAGGCCTGCAGGACAAAATTTTCAACAAAATCAGCAATCCTATTATCCTAGACAAAGTGCACCCCAGGACCAACAGGTAAGTAATCTGTTGGAAGACATTGTGAAAACTCTTGTACATAACTCTCATCAATTTCAACAAGAGACAAGAGCTAGCATTCAGAACCTGACAACTCAAGTGGGTCAGTTAGCAACCACAGTGAGTCGATTGGATGCTCAAAACTCAGGTAAGTTACCTTCACAAACTGTGGTGAATCCTAGAGAAAATGTTAGTGCAATTATTTCAATTAATGGTAAGGGAATTGAATGTCCACTATCCGTCTCTTCTCCTAAGAAAACTGAAAAATCAATTAAGGAGAATGAAGCACCTATAGCTACAGGTAAGTCTCCTTCTAATTTAAATTATGAAGTAGTACCTCCTTTTCCAAAAGCTCTTAAAGAGAATAGGATAAATGAGAAAACTTCTGAATTGTATGATGTCTTTAGAAAATGTGAAGTTAATCTTCCCCTTCTAGATACCATTAAACAAGTGCCAAGATATGCAAAGTTCTTGAAAGAACTATGTACTCAAAAAGAAGGGCAAAAATTAAAGGATTTTGAAAAGATTCATATGAGTCAGAATGTATCTGCTATGTGTAACATCCCGTAATTTTTAGATATTTTCCTTAGAAATTCTTCACCTTACATATATGCATAGAAATGTTCTAATATTAATGGAATACGTAAAGAAAGAAAACCTAAGAGGAAATATTAGAAATAAACATGTTAAAGAAAGGTGAAATTCTTAGGTAAAGAAAGATAAATTTTTGTGAAGTAAGTAAAGGTCTTAAAATTTCAAGAAGATCGGATTAGGGTAATTTTTCTTAATTTAAGAGCAAAAGTTACTAAGTTTAGTATCTCCACCCGTAATTGGGCTTTAACCTATAGACACTTCATATAGATTTTTCTACTTCACATGAATTTTTAGCAAGCCAATAGGATAGGCCAAGGAAGAAATAAAACATAGACTTGGACTAGGATATAGAAATTGGACCGATAGCCCAAAAATCATGAAAATGTGACCAAGCCCATTATGAAAGGAAGAATTTTAACCAAAGTAAGGAAAATGGGCAAGAATAAGCCCAAACCCAAGAGGAAAAATAAAAATAAAAATAAAATTAAAGTGATGAAATATTAGTGTAATCAAGATTAAGTGACATGGCATTAAGACAAAAATTTGACAAGTGGTGTGATTCTATATTCATTATTTTGGCAAGTGGCATAATAATACATGGCTTTAGGACAAAAACATCTATATCCTACATTCATAACTTTAGCAAGTGGGTAATAATACATAGCATTATGACAAAACATCATTATCCTACACAAATAATTTTAGTTAAGTAAGGAAAATTCAAGGGCTAGAAATTTGCCACTTAAAAAGGCAAATCTATCATACTTGATTAAGACAAAAGAAAAAGGAAATGAATCCCTAAATCAAAGGGATCTTGCCCCATATCTTAAGAACATATCATCATAATTTTCAAAATACAAATCTCCTTTTTCTATGCATATCTTGACTAAGGAAGAGAAAGACAAGAACATAAGTTGTTTGTTTTCCAAAAATTCAACAAAGTGTATCCTAATTGTGATAAGGTAGACCCATGATCATGAAAGGTGAATTATTTGGTGGTCTATATAAGAAAACCCACCCTTACAACATTAGAATTTCGTCCAAGTGAGGGAGAGCAAAAATAGAAGCAAGGTAGTGTGAGGAAAGGAGAGGAAGAAAGGAAGAAAGAGGAAGGAGAAGTCTAGGAGACTAAGTGCTCCAGGTAAGTTTAACAATATTTCTTTTTGAAGAAAACCTTTGAAACTCATAATATTTATATGAGATTTTGATCTTAGAACTTTGATGATTGGTCATGGATGTTGCTATATCATGTTGCATATTGATCTTGCATGTGATGTATGTTTGAATACTTAGGTTGGTGTAGATAGTTCTGCATGGATATGGCTATGGTTGACAGAATTTTAAGCTTCGGTATTTTACTTTCTGGGAACAATCTATAAGGAATTAAAATAAATGGTTAACATAAGAATTAAAGATATATGTGTCACGGATTTTCACCCACTGGAATCATTCCATTTGGAGTCCATATGAGGTAGCTATGGTCTGATTAGTAGTCAAAGGTCAGAAAATGAATCATCAGGGAAGAATATGTTAGGATAGCTTCGGTAATTTAATTTCGGGGAATTATTGGTAGGGAATTAAAATAAATGGTTAACATAAGAATTAAAGATATGTGTGTCATGGATTTTTAGCCACTGGAATCATTAAATTTGGAGTTCACATGTGGTAGATATGGTCCGATTAGTAAGCCAAGGTCAGAAAATGGTTCATCAGGGAAGATTATGTTAGGACAGCTTTTGTATTTTAATTTGTGGGAATTATCTGTATGGAATTAAAATAAATGGTTAACATGAAAGTTATATATCTATGTCTCATGGAAATATACCCACTGGAATTATGCAATTTGGAGTTCATATGAGGTAGATATGATCCGATTAGTAAGCAGAGGTCAGAAAATGTTTATTCAGGGAAGAGTATGTTATTAATGCTTTAGTTTTTGAATTTCTGGGAATATTATGTAGGGAATTAAAATAGCGCGCCAACATAACAATTATAGATATATGGCTCATGGATTTTTACCAACTGGAATAATGCAATTTGGAGTTCCAATTTAGGAGATATGGTCTAATTAGTTAGTAAAGGTCAGAACCTATCCGAGAGGAACTATCCTGTACTTTGAGGGAGTAATATCACCTTTGTTTCTTAATTTTTCGCTACAATGTTCAACATAATAGTTTTAGATAATTGTTTTATCTTGAAATGGACACCAATATCACCTACATCAGAGTTAAATTGAGGGAGTTATGCTCTGATTAGTAAGAGAAGGTTAGATAGGATGAAAACCTTCATCAAGAAAATAAAGAAATAAAATTAGTATTTAAAAAGAAGATGAATCTTAATAAATGACTAGTATAGCCATAGCCATTGCCATTGTATGAACTTCTTACCATCTTAAGTATGAAATTTTGACATGGAAATATTTTATAAAGTGATATTTGAAATGGTTATGTTCATGGCATGATTACCAATGATTTATGGTAATAGTTATATTTTGATGAACATACTTGTTATTGAAAGCATATTTTTGGCTATCATTGTGAAAAGAAAAGAAATAAGCACGGTCACATGGCAATCCGTGTGGTGCACCAGTAGGGGACGCCCTACCAACGGTTATGATCATGATAATGAGAAAAGAAAGAGAAAGTGGGCCATGTCGGACGGAGCGAGAAAAGCCCGTACCGGAGAGTAGAGGATACTCACCCTGACCGGGGTAGCTTGAAATGAAAATAAGTTGATGGCCATCATATGATATTTTGAAAATGGTTAATCCTGTCATACATATCATTACAGTATGATTCTTATGTGCATAGATATAATGCATTCATGTGACCAAAGATATTTTCTGTAGTTTATACAGCTGAACATGACGTGATGAGCTTTACTGATGATAATTTATTGTTGAACTTACTGGGATTTAATTCTCACTATATTTCCATATCATGTTCAGAAAATTATTTATGCAGCTTTTGTTTCTAAGGCTCTGGCTTTTAGTGCACATTGGATCGAGTTACTTTATGTTGGGAAGATTTCAGAATCAAATAAGATGTTTGTGGTCGAGTTGGCTCAGATCCCGGTGAAGGTGCAACCACCCGCACCTGTATCTCCGGAATTGGTCAACCAAAATAAACAAGATGTAAATATCTATCTGTTTGATATGTTATACGTATGTTTTGATTAATGACATGTATGTGAACTCAATATTGTATAATAATAAAGGAAAAAAAAAGGTTGTTACACTATGATACAGACAAAACTCCCTATTAAATGCAAGGATCCAGGTATGTTTACTATTCCATGCAAAATTGGGAGGACTCGCATTGAAAAGGCTATGTTAGATTTAGGAGCTTCCATCAATGTTATGCCATATTCTGTATACACATCTTTGAATTTGGGACCATTGAAATCTGTAAATTTGATAATTCAGCTAGCAGACAGGTCCACTGCATATCCTAAGGGAATAATTGAAGATGTTTTGGTGCAGGTAGATGATTTGGTGTTCCCTGCAGATTTTTATGTGCTTGACATGGACAATGGGGATTTTACTTCTCCAATATTATTAGGGAGACCATTCTTGAAAACCTCCAAAACCAAGATAGATGTTCACAATGGCACACTCACTATGGAATTTGATGGTGAAGTAATAAAATTCAATATGTATGAAGCCATGAAACACCCAGGTGATGATACTCCTGTTTATTCCATTGATGTACTTG
Organism: Gleditsia sinensis; assembly: GCA_037074535.1. Classification (NCBI taxonomy): domain Eukaryota; kingdom Viridiplantae; phylum Streptophyta; class Magnoliopsida; order Fabales; family Fabaceae; genus Gleditsia; species Gleditsia sinensis. Next base: position 24,557,303 of record CM073476.1, read on the forward strand.
ATTCGTTGGCATACGATGTTTTTGAATTAGATGAAAAGGATAAACTGGAGGAAAGTGTGAACAAATCTATGTCAGCAGATGATGGTGAGATAGACTTAGATGAAGGAACAAAGGAGAAACTAACTGCACTCAATGATTTTTCAGAAGGGCCACAAAAAGGTAAGGTTGCTTATAAGGAATTATCAAATTCTAATACTACTCTTGCACCTTCTATTTTACAGGATCCTGGGTCTAATTTGTCACCTCTCCCCAATCACTTGAAATACTTGGAAGTAGGGGAAGCATCACCTATTCTAGTTGCCAAGAATTTGAGTGTTAAAAAAGAAGAAGAATTGATGCATATTTGTTAGAAAAAAAGAAATGCCATTATAAAAACAATTGCAAACCTTAAAGGCATAGACCCGACTGTAGAGTTGCATCAAGTTCTAGAAATCAAAGGGGTTAGACCCCTTAAAGGTAAGGAATCTCTCCCTTGGTTAGGACCACTTGTTATTACTAATGTGGCTTCTGGTTATGCAGTTGAATTTCAAGGATTGAATCAGTCCCAGAAATTTAAAATTAACATCAAAGAGCCTCCATGAATAAAGATAGGGAGCTGGGTCGAGCCAACGACATTAAACAAAAGAGCTTATTGGGAGGCAACCCAACATTTAAAAAAAACCTGAAAATTGGAGAAATTCAAGGTCTAATAATGCAGCACGCTCATGCCACCCCAAACAAAACCAGGGAAGTTTCACTGAACCCCTCCTTATGTTTTTATTTGTCCCTTTTATATTCTCTTTTATATTCTTACATTGAGGACAATGTATGTTTTTAAGTGTGGGGGGGTCACTTTATAATTCAGCTGGATGACTGTATAATATATCATTCACGTGTGCACTTTCCTACTTTGATACAGTTTATGATATGTGCACTTTTAATCTTGTCATGAGGTGAGCATGTGAACAAAATTTCAATTTATGAGTTTGTGATAGCTGAACCAATAGCCAATGATATAACTGTTTAAATTGCTTATAGCTCTTGGGAGATGTAGGAAAGTCATAATTATGTGTAATTTTAAATTCTTTTCAATTTATGATTACCTATTTTCTAAAAATCTTGAAATTCTTTTGCACAGTAATTTTGGATATTTAATTTCTTTTACTTAGAAAAAGATTATATAACTCAAAAATATTTTATGATCTCATTTAAATTTCTAGAACTTATTTAAATGCTACTTGGGCAAAATCCTAGGCTAATACTAACAATTAGGAGATGATTTAGGCATTTTTTTTATGAGATTGAGCCTTTCAAGCTTAACCCAAACAAGTGAATATCCTTAGAACCTCTATTTTGAGCTTAATTAACATTTTATTCTATACCCACAAAACAGCCAAGACCAAATTTTGTGATTGATACCTTTATTTTTTCTACCTGATTCACTCACTCCATGATTAATTTCTGAATATTTGTTTTATAGATCTACATTAATGAAAGGGTGGAAGGGTGGAGCAAGGACAAAAGAAAGAAAGAAAAAAAATATTTTCTCAAAAGACTAATGAAAGTCTATCCAGTGATTGAAAAAGGAAGAAATAGAGAATCAAAGAAAAGTAGAATGCAGAGAAGCAAGGAAATAAGTGTGGGGAAAAAAAACTTCCCCAATCTTGAGAATTAGCTTAAATAGATCAGAGTTAATCATGTGATGTTGGGAGATTGAGCTTTAAAATTATATCTTTTATCTCACCCCATAGCCTAGCCACATTACAAGCTGAGTTAAGTCCTTTTGATCCTAAGAAGTAGTTTTAGCCTACATTAGTGGAGAGTAGCATGAAAAATAAGCCTATGGAAATTTTAATTAGAGAGCCATGCTATAATTCCTGAGATATATAACCTCATTTAGGTAAAAGAAAATTAAATTATCCAAAGACACACACACACACTATGGATTTTAGGGAATAAAATTATAAATTGCATTTGAATTAAATGTTGCAAATGGTCATGAAATTTTCTGAAATTTCTTCAAGAGCATACAATTTTCACTATGAGGCAGCATATTGGTATGCCATTCACTCATTTCATATATTGAATTCTGTTTACATGAATCAATGTTTGCTTGAGGACAAGCAAAAGAGTAAGTGTGGGGGTATTTGACATGCTATAAAATAAGCATGTTTTTGACATGTTTTAAGTTGCTTTTTATTTAATTTTAGTAGAAAATAGGTATGAATTAACTGAGTGTTGTGTTTTGTGTTTTAGGAATAATAAAGAAGAAAAGAAGAGAAAAATAAAGAGGAAATCATAGAAAAATGCTGATTCCTGACCTTTTGTCAATAATTGAGGCATATCTTGCTCATTCAGACTTCGATTAAGGTGATTTCAGCGGCTATGGAAAGAAGAGACATAGAGCTACAACTTTCATGTTTGGGACTTCAGCAAAATCCAGAAGATTTTAGGCACCGCGGTGCTCACAATAGAGCACCGCGGCGCTATGCTACCCAGGAGGGAGCGCCGCGGTGCTCAACACAGCGCGCCGCGGTGCCCGATTAGGTTCAACGTAGACCGCTGCGGCACTGGCAGGTAGTGCCGCGGTGCCTCGTCCTTGATTCCCCGCAGCACCGCGGTGCTCCACTTAAGCGCCGCGGCGCCCGTGCGCCGTAGGGGACTTGCTGATTTCGCGATTTCAGGTCGTTTTCGATCAAAATTGAGGGGAATGGACGGGAATTTAACCTAAAATACGTTCTGACTTCGATGAGGAGGGAAAAGTCTATAAAAAGAGAGGAAAGCAACCAGAGAAGGCATCCAATCCTTCACCGAATTCTTCATCTACATTCTTCAATTCTTCTTTTGTTTATCTTATGGCCCTGCGTGGCTAATTCTCTTTAGTTGGTTGAGGTGAGTTGAAACCTCAAGGGATTTTTATACATTGTGAGATGTGAATCTGATGTTATTATTTCAATTTATTTTGAATACTGATTGTTCATCTGTTCTTGTTCTTAATGATTATTCATATGATTGCTAGGAGGCCTACTAGTATTTCGTCTGTTTTAATCTACCGCTGAATTGTGTTTTGAACAAAGTCTTTAATTCTGCGATTCGTGAGGCACATAGGTTTGAGGGTTTTGGATTATAAATCATTGAACCTATGATGAATGATTGACTAAATTAGATATAGCCGATGTGTTTATATTTGTTTAGCTCTGTTAGTTTCTCTAGTTCTTCATGCAGTTAACAAGTTATATTTTACCGATGTGCTAAAAGATGGCTTGTTGATTAGGGTTTAATTAGTGCGATTGTTATTAATTTGCTAGGCTTAAGGAGAAACGGGGTTAAAACCCCAATGATAGATGTTCATTTGTAGATTGATTATGTTGTCGATGATCAATGTAATCCCTTGACGGTGGATACCAATCGAAACCAACGTCTTTATCATTAATCACTTTCGCTTATTTATTTTCATTATTGTTTATTTTACTTAAATTTCGATTATCAATTCCCCCCTTTTAATCACATAAGGTAATTCTAGTATCTGTGGGATCGACCCTTACTCCCACTACTACAGGTTAGTTTTGAGGTAAGGTATTAATTTGGGTGCACCTGCGACAGTGCGCACCATTGTCTAATAAATTTTATTTCGTTAATGTACTTTTAACGAAATTAGGGATGTTACGGGTTGCACCTTTACTGGTATCTTAGCCAACTCAACCCAACATACACTTAAAGTCAGCCACAGAAAATATCTACATATATGAAAATATAGTGAGAATTAAATCCTAGTAGGTTCAACAATAAATCATAATTATCATCAATATAGCTCATCATGTCATGTTCATCTGTATAAGCTACAGCAATTACCATAGGTCATATGAATGCACTTTATCTATGCACATAAAAATTGTACAGTAATAACATTGATGGCATGAATAACTATTTTCAAAATATCATATGATGGCTATCAACTTATTTTTATATTAAGCTACCCTGGTCAGGGTGAGTACTTTTTACTCTCCAAAATGGGTTTTTCATGCTCCATCCGACATGGCACACTTTCTCTTTCTTTTCTCATTAACATAATCATAGCCGTTGGTAGGGTATCCCCTACTGGTGCACCACACGGATCACCATGTGATTGTGCTCAATTCTTTTCTTTTCACATTAATAGCCAAAAGTATGATTTCAACATCAAGTATGTTCTTTATACTCACATGCCATAATTTTCATCAAAAATATAATCATTACCAAAAATCATTGGTAATCGTGCCATAAAAGTAATCATTTTAAATATCACTTTACAAAATAATTCTATGTCAAAATTACACACTTAAGATGGTAAGGAGTTCATGCAATGGAAATGACTATGGCATACACTAGTCATTTATTATTTTTCATTTATAAGATTCTTCGTCTTTTTTAAATATTGTTATCCTCTCTTCATTAAACAGAGCATAACACCTTCATTTTAAATCTGATTGAGTTGAACTTTGTGTCAATTGAAAGATAAGACAATCCTCTAAAACCCTTATCTTGAAAATTTTAGTAAAATCGTAAGTAATCATGTTTTTACTACTCCCTCAAATTCAATGTTATTTCTTCTCGGGTAGGTTAAGACCTTTACTTGCTAATCGAACCATGTCTCCCTCATAAGAACTCCAATTGAGGTGCTTTTAAGGCTTATAAAACGATAAGACATTTATATACAACTTTCATTTTTATCATTTCTTCAGATTCCTTACTAATTACTCCTAGAAAATCGAAAACAGAAACACTTACATTTACCACCCTGGATTCTAGACTGATTCTAACCTTTACTCATTAATCAGCCATATCTCTCTCATATGGACTCCAAATTAAGTGCTTTCAGAGCCTATAAATCCATGATACATATATCTATATTTATTATTTTAACCATTTCCTTTAGTTCCCTACATATTTTGCCCATAAATTATAGCACAAAATCTTACTTAACATATTCTTCCCTGGTTAGCTAGTTTTTGACCTTTGCTTACTAATCTGACCATATTTCCATCATATTTATTCCAATTTGAATGATTCTAGTGGATATAAAAACGTGAAACATGTATCTACATTTTTCATGTTAAGAATTTCTTTTAATTCCCTACAGATTTATCCCAGAAATTTAAACACAGAAACATACCTGATAGATTCTTCCCTGGTTAACCATTTTTTGACTATTATTTACATATCGATCAATATCTCCCTCATCTGGATTCAAAATTAAGTGATTCCAGTGGTTAAAATTTCATGAGACATAGATATATATTTTTCATGTTAACCATTTATTTTAATTGCTAATTGATGCTTCCCATAATTTCAAAAACAGAAGCTTCCCTAGTTACCTTGAAATCCAGTTTTCTAACCAATCCTTTCCTAAGGTTTTAGTTCATCATTATATTACATCCTCTTCTATTTTATTTACATCTACTCATATTTTATCAATTTTTCACCATATTCAAATATACAAAATAGTAGCATACAAATCATAAAACTTTTACCACCCATACCCATACCTATGCAAAACTTTCCACACCAACTGTAATGTCCAAAACATCCATATATGCAAAATAACATGTAACATGTTATAGCAACATCCATGACCAATCATCAAAGTAACAAATATTGTAAATTTCATCAAACTAATAAGATCAAAATCCCACATAATTGTTACAAATTTCAAAACTTTTCTTCAAAAAGAGATATTGTTAAACCTACCTAAAGATCTCCCTAGCTCACTTAGTGAATTCTTTTACTTGTTTCCTCTTGAAGGAGGGTGAGTTTTTGAACCCCAAGGATAAGATAAAAGATAGATTCAATTGGAGATTAAGCTAACTTACCTTGAATACCTAGTCTTCTAGGCTTCTCTTTCTTCTTCCTTCCTCTCTTCTCCTCTCTTTCTTCCCTTTCCTTACTCTACCTTGCTTCTATTTGCCCTCTCCCTCACTTGGACGTAATTCTAATGTTATAGGGGTGGTTCTTGCTTAAATAATCTGTCAAGTGTTCCTTCCTTCATAATCATGGGTCTACCTTATCACAATTAGGATGCACTTGGTTACTTTTTGAGGAAAAACAACTCATGTTCTTGTCTTCGTCTCCCTTAGTCAAGATATGCATAGCAAAAGAAGATTTGTATTTTGAAAATCATGATAAAATGTTCTTAAGATAAGGGACAAGGTCCCTTTGATTTAGGGATTTTTTTTCTTTTTCTTTTGTCTCACACAAGTATGATAGGTTTGCCTTTCTGAGTGGCAAGTTTCTAGCCTTTGAATCTCCCTTGTTTGGCTGAAATTATTTGTGTAGGATAAGAATGTTTTGTCCTAATGCCATGTATTATAATACCACTTGTTAAAATTATGAGTGTAGGATATAGATGTTTTGTCCTAATGCCATGTATTATCATACCACTTGCTAAAATTATGAATGTAGGATAAAGATATTATCACACCACTTGCTAAATTTTTGTCTTAATGCCATGTGACCTAATCTTTATTATTATTACACTATTATTTCATCACATGATTTATTTTATTTTATTTTTCCTCTTTGATTTGGGCTCATTCTTACCCATTTCCTTTGCTTTGGATAAAATTCTACCTTTCTTGGAGGGCTTGGTCAAATTTTCATAATTTTTGAGCTATCAATCCAACTTCTATATCCTAGTCCAAGTCTATGTTTTATTTCTTGCTTGGGCTATCCAATGGGCTTGCTAGAAACTTATGTGAAGTGGGGAAACTCTATATGAAGTGTCCATAGGTGAAAGCACAATTTATGGGTGGAGATGTTAAACTTAGAAATTTCTAACTCTTGAATTAGGAAAATTACCCTAATCCAATATACTTAAAATTTTAAAACCTTTATTACTTCACAAAAAAATTTATCTTCCTTACCAAAATTTTTTTGCCTTTCTTTAGTATGTTATTTCTAATTTTTCCTATTAGGATTTCTCTCTTTACTTATTCCCTTAATGTTATAAACATTTGCTTTGCAAACACATAAGGTGAAGAATTTCTAAGGATTATATTTCTTTAGATATCTAAAAATTGTCTAATAAATTTTATTTCCTTAATTAAATATTTATATACCTTTATTAATAAAAGAAACAAAATTAGGGATGTTACATTAAATATTTATGTATCTTTATTAATAAAAGAAACAGAATTAGGGATGTTACAGTTTTGGCCGGAGATTGGCTAAAAAATATAGGAGAAACCTTAGGAAGGTAAGTTCTAAAACTTCTACTTAGAGTCCTCAAATTGAAAATTTATCACTGTAGATGGATTCAAGAGGTGAAAAATGTAACATCCCTAATTTAATTCCATGAATTAATAAAAATACAAAAGTATTCAAAGTAACATCCCTAATTTCGTTTCTTTTTAAGGTACATAAATATTTAATTAAGGAAATAAAATTTATTAGACTAGTTTTTTTAGATATCTAAGGAAATATAATCCTTAGAAATTCTTCACCTTACGTATATGCATAGAAATGTTCTAACATTAATAGAATAGGTAAAGAGAGAAAACCTAAGAGGAACAATTAGAAATAATATACTAAAGAAAGGTGAAATTCTTAGGTAAGAAAGATATATTTTCGGAAACAAGTAAAGGTCTTAAAATTTCAAGAAAACATTAGATTAGGGTAATTTTTCCTAATTCAAGAACTAAAGTTACTAAGTTTAACATATTCACCCATACATTGGGCTTTCACTTATGGACACTTCATATAGAGTTTTTCCACTTCACATAAGCTTCTAGCAAGCCCATTGGATAACCTAAACAAGAAATAAAACATAGACTTGGACTGAGATATAGAAATTGGACCGATAGCTCAAAAATTATGAAAATGTGTCCAAGCCCTCCAATAAAGGTAGAATTTTATCCAAAGCAAAGGAAATGGGTAGGAAAAAGCCCAAATCCAAGAGGAAAAATAAAATAAAATAAATCATGTGATAATATAATAAAGATTAGGTTACATGGTTTAGGGACAAAACATCTATATCCTACACTCATCATTTTAGCAAGTGGTATGATAATACAAGGCTTTAGGACAAAATATCTATATCCTACACTCAAAATTTTAGCAAGTGGTACGATAATACATGACATTAGGACAAAACATTCCTATCCCACACAAATAATTTCAACCAAATAATGGAGATTCAAGGGCTAGAAATTTGCCACCTAAAAAGGCAAATCTATCTTAATTGATTAAGACAAAAGAAAAAGGAAATGAATCCCTAAATCAAAGGGACCTTGTCCCTTATTTTAAGAATATATTATCATAATTTTCAAAATAAAAATCTACTTTTCCTATACATATCTTGACTAAGGAAGAGGAAGACAAGAACATAAGTTGTTTGTTTTCCAAAAATTCAACCAAGTGTATCCTAATTATGATAAGGTAGACCCATAATCATGAAAGTTGAATTATTTGGTGGTCTATTTAAGTAAAACCCACCCATACAACATTAGAATTTTCATCCAAGTGAGGGAGAGTAAAAAATAGAAGCAAGGTAGAGTGAGGAAAGGAGAGGAAGAAAGGAAGAAAGAGGAAGGAGAAGTCAAGAGGACTAAGTGTTCAAGGTAAGTTTAACAATATTTCTTTTTGAAGATAAAATTTGAAACTTGTAATATTTATAAGAGATTTTGATCTTAGAACTTTGATGATTGGTCGTGGAGGTTGCTATATCATGTTACATATTATGTATGATTGAATACTTAGGCTGGTGTAGATAGTTCTGCATAGGTATGGCTATGGGTGGCAAACTTGTAAGCTTCTATTTTTAAAATTTTAGGAAGAATTAGTAATGAATTTAAAGAAATGGTTAACATAAGAAATGTAGATCTATGTCTCACGGATTTTTACCCACTGCAATCACTCAATTTGGTGTCCATATGAGGTAGATATGGTCCGATTAGTAAGCAGTGGTCAGAAAATGGTTAATCAGGGAAGAATATGTTAGGATAGCTTCTGTGTTTTAATTTTTGGGAACTTTTTGTAGGGAATTAAAATAAATGGTTAACATAAGAATAATAGATATATGTGTCATGGAATTTTACCCACTGGAATCACTCAATTTGGAGTCCATATGAAGTAGATATGGTCTGTTTAGTATGCAGTGGTCAGAAATTGGTTAATCAGGGAAGAATATTTTAGGATAGCTTCTGTGGTTTAATTTTTGAGAACATTCTGTAGGGAATTAAAATAAATGATTAACATAAAAATTATTGCTATATGTGTCACAGATTTTTACCCACTGGAATAATGTAATTTGGTATTCTTATGATGGCAATATGGACAGATTAGTAGGTAGAGGTCAGAACCTGGCCGAGAAGAAATAACTTAAAATTTGAGGGAGTAATATCACCTTGGTTTCTTAATATTTCGCTAAACTGTTCAACATAATAGTTTTAGATAATTGTTTTATCTTGAAATTGACACTAAGATTACTTACATCGGAGTTAAATTGAAGGAGTTATGATATGAATGGGAAGAGAAGGTTAGGTAGGATGAAAACCTGTATCAAGAAAATAAAGAAATAAAATTAATATTTAAAAAAGAAGAATCTTATAAATGAAAATAATAAATGACTAGTATATGCCATAGCCATTGCCATTGTATGAATTTCTTACCATCTTAAGTGTGAAATTTTCACAAGAAAATATTTTATAAAGCGATACTTGAAATGGTTATGTTCATGGCATGATTACTTATGATTTTTTGGTAATAGTTATATTTTGATGAGCATACTTGTTATTGAAAGCATATTTTTTACTATCATTGTGAAAAGAAAAGAAATGAGCACGGTCACATGGAAATCCATGTGGTGCACCAGCAGGGGATTCCCTACCAATGGTTATGATCATGTTAGTGAGAAAAGAAAGAGAAAGTGGGCCATGTCGGACAGCGCGAGAAAAGCCCGTACCGGAGAGTAGAAAATACTCACCCTGACCGGGGTAGCTTGATATGAGAGTAAATTGATAGTTATCATATAATATTCTGAAAATAGTTAATCCTGTCATACATGTCATTATTGTACAATTCTCATGTGCATAAATATAGTGCATTCATGTGACCAACGATATTTACTGTAGTTTATACAGCTGAACATGACGTGAAGAGCTATATTGATGATGATTTATTGTTGAACTTATTGGGATTTAATTCTCACTATATTTCCATGTTATGTTCAGAAGAATAATTATGCATATTTTCCCTAGGGCATTGGCTTTTAGCGTATGTTGGATCGAGTTACTCTATTTTGAGATGATCCTAGTAATGTAGATGGTGTCTATGGTCGAGTTGACTAAGATCCCGGTGAAGGTGCAACCATCCGCACCCATATCTCCAGATTTGGTCAACAAGGATGAATAAGATGTAATTATATATGTGTTATACTTTTGTACAAATGTTATTGATTAATGATATGTATGTAAATTCTGTATTGTATAAATTAAATAAATGTTATTTTGAATTAAGTTGTAACAAGGTAATAACTTCATAGATTTAAAAAAAAATTGTTACTTAAATGGAGTTGTTACATAATTAGTATTAGAGCAAGTCGATCCTAGATGGCCAGTGGGTGGATGGTTATCTGAATCGATCTTATAGTGTCTTGAGTATGTTGTGGTTGTGCTGTGTAGAGGATCAGTGATTTCATATAGGTAAGAAATTACTAGTGTTTCCTATGTACATGCCGAGGTGGTGTTATGACTGCTGTTAAATATTTTTGAACTAACTATTGGGGTTGATCACCTCAATAGTATCATAACTTTGTTTTTGCCATAGTAGGAAATGGCACCAACAAGGAGGAATCCGGCAAACAATGCGGAGGAAAGCTTGCACAACCTGGCCACAGCAATTTGAGACCAAGTTATGACTACTAACAAAATTCTACAATACCTCCAGAATGCTAATAACTTGAATGGTGTTAATGGTGCTAACAACCGGATGGCTGGAAATGATAATGGCATATCCGAGTTCCTGAGGACTAGGCCGCTTTGTTTTCAAGGCGGCTTTGACCCGATTGTAGCTGAAAGATGGATAAGGGAGTTAGAGAAAATCTTTGAAGTGATGGGTGGTACTGAGGAGCAGCAAGTAATCTTCGCTACATATATGCTAAAAGATGAAGCAGAATACTGGTGGCGTGGAGCTAGAGAACTTTTAGCTCACCAGGGAAGGCAGATGCGAGCAGAGAAAGAGATCGAATTTCTTCAACTCAGGCAGGGTAGCATAACCATAGACCAATACATAGCAAGGTTCGAGGAGTTGTCTAAGTTCTCCTCTTATCTGTGATTTAACCCCAGTGAAGCGTGAAAGGCTGTTAAGTTCGAAGCGGGACTGAACCCAGACATAAGGATTGTTGTTGTAGCTATGAAGATCAGGGAGTTTGTACCTTTGATCAATAAATGTAGACTCTTGGAGAAAATTTTAAAGGCAGTGGAGGAAGAAAAGCAAAGGCGAAACCCAAGGAAAATGAAGAAAAATTTTCCCAACCCTAACAAGAACGTGAGAAGAAGTGGATATAGAGATGGTAAGAGGACTTTAACTGCGGGTCCTAGACCTTTCCAACAAGACCTCGGCCTAGTCAAGTGTGCTAAGTGTGGACGCATGCATGGTAATCGGCCATGCTACATGGGACAAGATGTCTGCTTCAACTGTGGACAGAAGGGTCATTTTGCGAGAAACTGCCCACAGAATATGGGGAAGCAGCTAGAACAGAGGCCTCAGGCGAAAGGAAGGTTTTTCACCCTAAGCGGCCAAGAGGCAACTCAATCTTCTGAAATGATTCAAGGTACATGCTATATTTATGGATTTGCTCTTATGGTGTTGTTTGACTTTGGTGCTAGTCATTTATTTATATTGGAAGAATATATTAGAAAGTTTTAGTTTCCTATTTCTAAAACTCCCTATGAGCTATCTGTAGTAACCCCCATAGGCGTAAGGGTATTAACTTTCTCTGTATGTAAGGACTGTCAAGTCACCATCCAGGAGAAAAAATTTTCTATAGACCTCGTCTGGTTACCTTTAAGAGGTATTGAGGTCATTCTAGGGTTAGACTGGATGTCTAAAAATTGAGTCTTACTGAATTGTTGTAACAATACCATTGAATTTCTACCTCCTACTCCGAAAGAGGAGGTGCAGTTATTGATGCTTAATGCCAATCAAGTTAATAGGGAGTTGAAGAATGGAGTACTTGGATACATTCTCTTGTATTTATCAAACCTAAAAGTCGAATCGAAGCTTGATGAAATCCCAATAGCCAATGAGTTTCCTGAAGTATTTCCATAAGATATTCCAGGCTTACCTCCCAAGAGAGAGATAGAGTTCTCTATTGATCTCCTACCTGGGACAGGGCCTATCTTTATTGCATAATATAGAATGGCCTTGAAGGAACTACAGGAACTCAAGAAACAGTTGGAGGAACTATTAGACAAACAATTCATTAGACCGAGTGTATCACCTTGGGGAGCTCCTGTATTTTTTGTTAAGAAGAAAGACGGGAGCTTGAGACTATGCATAGATTACAGACAGCTGAATAAGGTAACTATCAAAAATAAGTACCCTCTCCCTAGGATAGATGACTTATTGGATCAATTGAAGGGAGCCTCCATCTTTTCTAAAATTGACTTGAGACTATGTACGAATGTTATTGATTAATTATATGTATGTAAACTCTGTATTATATAAATTAAATAAATGTTATTTTAGGTTAAGTTATAACAAGGTAATAACTTTATAGTATTTATAATAAAAATGTGTTACTTAAATGGAGTTGTTACAGAAAAACTTTAAGATATAAATTGTTTTAGCTATCTCACAACTTTTTGTGCGTGGTAAACAATATATCCGGCCAGCATAAATAGTGATTTTGGCGGTGAATAGTACTTTTGACTGTGAACACCCCTAGTTGACCAACATTGACCAAGCTCTCAGATGCCCAATTTTGGGATTCGAAAGTCATTTCCTAGGTTTTCGAACCCTTCAGAATCGTTTTTGAGCTCCATTTGATCAGATTTGCCTTAAAAAAATACATTTGGGGATATCCAACTTGGAACTTTGGTTATGTAAGTAGATAATTCTTTCTATGACTTACCCTATACTCTTCTTGAACTTTAAATGTATAATTGGTTTTGTTTAGAAGTTATTTATACTTTTATATGTCTCTGAAATAGATTAAATCACTTAATTTGTTTACTATCTGGCATATAGTTCAAGAAGAGTGTGGTTTAGAAAATAAATTTTTGAACTCATTGAATATGTGATTCTAAATGTATTTCTCATCATATGGTAAAAGAAATATATTGTACACGTGGCATTAATATGTAAAGCTATAAGATTACCTTAGAAAAGGGCATGTATATGTGATAACCGTGTTTGGAAAGTTTCTAACAAAGGAATTGTACTGAGATTGAAAATTTTGAATTATACTGAAACCTCTATTTCGAACAATATGGCATAAGTGCAAATAATGATTTCTATGGAGGAATCCTATTGGAAACATTGTTTGCTAATAGCAAGTAATATTAGCCTTGGTGCAACTTGATACCTCAGTTAGCAGGGGTGGTGTTAGCCTCGTGTGACGGCTAACACACAGGATATGATATGTGAAGGAGAGCGGGATGCCTCCTATCTAGGTGAGATGCTGATTATATGATATGTGATTTGCCCTCCTTTACTATGTGCTTAGGAAATGCCCATATTAGAGTCCCTTCATGTGTCCTCTTGAATGGTGGTAGGATAAACCTTAGTTGGGATGTTGAGTTTAGGCAAATCCTACAGCACTAAAGAACGGAAGGGCTTGAACTCTGATATGGTGGTTCTGATATGGGATCCTCATAATGTTTTCATGAGAAATATTTTTATGCATATCAATATTTGATTAACGATCATACTATATCGCATATGGTTTCAAATATTTGAATGTGGTTTAAACTTAGAATATTTAAAATCTGGGTCTCATATGGATGCACCTCTAATCTGTAATTTTCTATATGATAAATTTTTAATATATGAGTGCATCCATATGTTGACCTAAGAGGTTATAGAAGGTATTATGTACTCATTGAGTTGTCAAACTCACTACACGATATTTACACTTTTTTTTCATATAAGGATACAGAGTTTGGTCCTGCTGCTACATGATTTACTAGGTATCACACTCTTTGTGTGAGGCTACATTGCTTCAAAAACTTGCAATGTTTAAATCATTTTGTATTTGTATTCTAGACTATGCTTTAAACGCCACAGGAAAGATTCCTGCTTCTTGTAATATCCAAAAATTTTATTTTTTTAAATTATATTTTATTATAAACAAGTATAATCTTTTTAAAAAAATGACTATGCATGCTTTGCTAGAAGTAAATATATTTTTGTTTAAAATAATAATTTTTTGGCTTAAAATAATTATATTGGCCTTTAATAAATTTCTGTTGTATTTTTAGAAATATTCTTTATTTTATTATGTATAAAGATATTTATTTTGTGATTTGTTTTATTAATATTTTTATCAAGAAAAATTATGATTTGAGAGTTTCATTAAAGGTTTATGAGAATGTAAATTTTTAGAAATTTTTGGAATGTTTTAGGATGAAAAACGGTATTTATATGAATATATATGAAATAAAATAAAAATAAAAATAAATATTTAATTATTAAATAATAACAATAATAATTATTATAAAAATAAACAAAAGAGGAAACGGATAGGGGGAGACGACAAAGAATCGTAGAGAAGGTGAATATTGTGAATAGTAAATAGTACCTCTATATTTTCTCTCTAAATCTGGAGTGTCTAATGACTTTTGCTTTCAAAACTAATAGTACCAATGGATTCAGGACGGAGAATACTACAATTTTGATCGATCAATTTCTCAAATCAGCTGTTGAATAGCCATAGATCTGAAATAGAAAATCTCAGAAAAATGTAAACTCTGAAACTTTTACTTAGAGACCTCCAATTGAAAATTTGACATCGTAGATGGATTTAGGAGCTAGATAAACCTCAAGATATGAATTTTTTTGGTCATCTAATAGCTTTTTGTTCATCGTGAATAGTGATTTCTGGTGAGTGAAAAGTGATTTTGGCCGGTGTAAACATAATTTTCTGGCCGTGAACAATGACCAAGTTTCCGGAGTCATTTTCTAGGTTTTTGGACCCTCCAGACATGTTTTTGAGGTCTCTTTGATCAAATTGAGATTGAAAAAGTGCATTTTAGGGCTGTCCAATTTAGGGCCCTTACCCTGTGAGTAGATGATTCTTTCTATGACTTGCCCTATACTCTTCTTGATATTTGAATGCGTATTTGATTATGTTTATGAGATATTTACACTTTTATATGATTCTGAAATGCATTAAAATTGTCTGAATTGTTTACAATTTGAAATATGGTTCAACAAGAGTATAGTATTTAAAAATGGATTTCTGAACTCATGATATATCCGATTTCACATTTATTTCTCATTAAATGATAAAGTGAATATTTATGCATGTGACATTATTTATAAAGTTATATGATTGCCTCAAGAAGGGGCATGTACATGTGATAAACCCTGAATTGAGAATTTATGACATATGAATATGTACTGAGACTGAAAGTCTGTATTATATTGAAAATTTTATACTGGATTATATGGCATATGTGCATATGATATTTTCTGTGGAGGAAACCTATTGGAAACACCATCTGCTAACAGCAGGTGATGTTAGCCCTGGTGCACCTTGATAACCCAACTAACAAGGGATGGTGCTAGCTTCGTGTGAAGGCCAACACATGGGAGATGATATGTGATGGAGAGCGGGATGCCTCCTGTATAGGCGAGACGCCAGTTATATGAGATGTGATTTGCCTTCACTTGCTGTGTGCTTGGGAAATACCCATATAGAATCCCTTCGCGTGTCCTCTTGAATGGTAGTAGGGCAAACCTTAGTGAGATACTGAGTTTAGGCAAATCCTATACCACCAAAGTACGGAAGAGGTTAAACTCTAATATGGTGGTTCTGATATGGGATCTGTAATGCCCCCAATTTACGTTACATAAAATAAACATTTTTTTATTATTTCTGCAAATAGATATTCTCCATAAAGATGCATAATTCAATTCTTTATCATGGGAACATATACATATAGGATCTCTCATGTATACACAATATATAAACCAAGTCCATAAACATCATAGTACAGCAGAAACGGGGATCCTGCCTATAGTATTCAGAGCACACTCTAGAATATACAACGGTATAACTAAAAAACTGAGCCTTGGAAACAACGTAGACTCAACCAGAGAATATGTCACCTATTTGCCGAATAAGACTCTGATATTTTTATCTGAAAAAAAATGTAGAAATATCGTGTATTTAGTTTGACAACTCAGTGAGCAAATAATTCCCACTCCTCAAGGCTATAGCCTTGCAATGTTTTTTCCCTTCTCTCCTAGGGACTTCAGTATTACTAGGAAGTGTCCCTGGGGTTCTGCTTTTCATTTCATTGGCAAGCTGCCCCACTTGAGTTTCCAGATTCCGCAACGAGGCTGCTTGACTCTGGATTAGAGCATCATTCCTTGCCATATATTCCTTCAGCAAGGATTCCAGTGAAGTGTGGGCTTCCTGAGGCTGTTGTCTTTGCTGCTGGAAGCCTGGTGGACCCTGTGGTCTTTGTGAGGCAGAGTTACTCCCTTGTCCTACACCATAGTTACTCCAGGAGAAATTGGGGTGCTGCCTCCATCCTAGGTTATATGTGTTGGAGTAAGGGTTGTTATTGCGATTCATATTACCCACAAAACACACTGATTCTGGGTTTGAGGGACAAGCTTCAAATAGATGAGGTCCATTGCATATTACACAAGATGGTCCAGTTTCCTGGACTGCATTGGCTGCTTGAGGGCGGGTAATTTGCTGGTTCTTCAAGACGTTAACTAGTGAGGCTAGCTGGGCTGTGAGAGAAGTCACTTCACTCACTTCATGCATGCCTACTACTTTCTTTCCAGTTGAAACTCTGTCCATTGGCCATTAATAGTTGTTATTGGCCATTCTTTCAAGAAACTCATGTGCTTCATTATACGTCTTGGACAAGAGTGCCCCATTAGCTACTGCATCCACTATGGTACGGGTTTGGGCATTGAGGCCATTGTAAAGGTCTCCATCTAAATGCAATAAGGAATTCCATGATAGGGGCATCTCCGTAATAGCTCTTTATACCTTTCCCAGGTCTCATACAAGGATTCACCTTCTAATTGCTGGAAAGAGGTGATCTAATTTCTCAATCTGGCATTCTTGGTGGGCAGGAAGTATTTCAACAGAAATTTTTTTGCCAAATCACTCCAGTTAGTGATAGAGTCAGGTGGCAGAGAGTTCAACCATGCTCTTGCGCGGTCTCTTAATGAATAAGGGAACAGCTTTAGCTTGAGCAATTCTTCTGTTACTCTATTCATTTTAAAAGCATCCGTGACTTCCATGAACACTCTTAAATGAAGGTGAGGGTCCTCAGTGGGCATGCCACTGAATTTCCCTGTAGTTTGCAGCATCTGGAACATTACTGGTTTGAGCTCAAAATGTAGAGCCTCGATCTCTGGTCTCACAATGCTCGGGTTCAACCCATTCAGGTTTGGTTGAATGTAAGCATTTAAGACCCTATCTCTATCGTCCATGTTGTCTGCTCCATTCTGATTAGCCATCTCTGCCTGCTGCTGGTGTGTTAAATGTCCTTTTCTTCTTCTCAAAAGTGTTCTTTCTATCTCTAGATCTAAAGGCAGAAGTTCTCTGTCAACCTTGCTCATGCACTGCGTTATTTGCTCAACAAGACACTAGAGTGAAAACAAAACAATCCTTCACACAGTTGGGTATCTAAAAACAATTTTTAAGTTGACACTCCCTAGCAACGGCGCCAAAAACTTGTTGGTTTGTGATTCATACAAAATGAATACAATGTCAGAACGCAAGTGCACGTGTCGTGACCAAGTAATAAAGTGATGAGTGAGTATTGTCCCACGAGGAGTGAACTAAAACTGTTTAGAGACTTTTGTTGTGTGAATGCTGTAGCAAAGTTAAGATGTTTCACAAAATTGGAATAGAAGTAGGTTGACTGACTTTAACTATAACTAAAATAAAGAACAATAGGAAATAGAAGAGGAAACTATATTGGGAGTTATGGGGTTGCTCAGGGTTGTCATGGACTACAGCACTCATGTATGCTCTAGGCTTTTCTGCAGCAATTGTTCTGAGTGCCAAATTCAGTCCTGAATGGAGTCTTCCCAGACTGCCATTCCTTACAATTCCAAGATTTAGACACGCATTCCTGCATCAGTCCTCACCTCCAAATTGTGCATGAAGTTCATCATGGGACTAATGGGGTACCCGTATATCCCTACATGAGGTAACCCCTTCACATTCAGCTTTTTCCCAGCCTCCATTACCCTTCCAGGTGAATGGTGGCCTTAGTTTTCTTCCTCCATACTTCCGTTATTAAGGAAAGAAAAATTAACAGGAAATGCAATTGAATGGTGAACAACAACTGTAGCAGAATGGATTAACAATAAAAATGTGCTCAGTTCATTACAACCCTTGTGCAACCCCAGCTGGAAACTAGCCAAACCTCATGGGTACACCGGTTACAAAAATTTCAGAACCACTGGTATGCATTCTAAGAGATAAAAACGAAAACTAAACTACAAAATGCAGTTCTTTCTTTTTGATAAAATAGTAAAACAACAACAGTGATCAAAATTCCCTTCTAAAATAGCGCACTACCCCTTTATGCTGCACCTCCTGGTGTTAGCAGCACTCTAGGCTATGGTGTTCTTTTCCCAATGCTCTCCTCTTTCTCCCCGGCCAGCCTTTTGCAATAGCTACTTTATGGCCTTTTATAGACAGCCCTTGTGGTCCCAGTAAAGTGCCCTGGGTTGCTGACATTCCTTTTGTTCTGCAGCCGGCACCCTTGTTGTGCAGCTTTTTCCTCTCCACTTTCTGTAGTGGAGGCAGTCCTGTACCAGTAGCCTGTAGTGTCCCTACTGTTGTCTCCTACTCAATGGTGGCTGCTCCTGCTGCGTAGCTCTGCCACCTGTACTATATCAAACAGTATCATCGTATTGCAGGAAAGAGGGAGCAGCTTACCCACTATCACCTGGGGTTTTGCTATCATTGCTATATATGCTTACTGAAATGCTGCAGCAATGCGATAGCTAACGTTATATCCAGAAGAGTCATCCCATTTAATTAAATCAGGGGGTAAGAGTGCTTAAAACACCAGGAAAATTCAGTAACAAACATGGATAGCACGAAGAAACTATAATGAAATACAGTTATCAAAGAAGAATCTTATAAATAAAAATAATAAATGGCTAGTATATGCCATAGCCATTGCCATTGTATGAACTTCTTACCATCTTAAGTGTGAAATTTTGGCATGCAAATATTTTATAAAGTGATATTTGAAATGGTTATGTTCATGGTATGATTACCAATGATTTTTGGTAATAGTTATATACTTGTTATTGAAAGCATATTTTTGGCTATCATTGTGAAAAGAGAAGAAATGAGCACGGTCACATGGCAATCTGTGTGGTGCACTAGTAGGGGACGCCCTACCAACGGTTATGATCATGTTAATGAGAAAAGAAAGAGAAAGTGGGCCATGTCAGATGGAGTGAGAAAAGCCTGTACCGGAGAGTAGAAAATACACACCCTCACCGGGGTAGCTTATTATGAGAATAAATTTATAGTCATCATATGATATCCTGAAAAATAGTATTTATGCCATACATGTCATAATTGTACAATTTTCATGTGCATGGATAAAGTGCATTCATGTGACCTAAAGATATTTTCTGTAGTTTATACATATGGACATGACATGATGAACAATATTGATCGTAAATTATGATTTATTGTTGAACCTACTGGGATTTAATTCTCACTATATTTCATATAATGTTCAGAAGAATAATTATGCAGATTTTCTCCATGACACTTATTATTGCCGTACGTTGGATCGAGGTGCCCTATCTTGGGCAACTACCAGTTATATCGGATATATCTGTACTAGATGTGACTGAGATTCCGGTGGAGGTGCCGCCACCCGCACCAGTGTCCCCGGAAATAGTCTACGTAGATGATTAGGGCTAATATGAATATTTTAGACCTTTGTACAAATGTTTGTAAAATAATTGTGTGTATGGAAATTTAGCTTTGTATCATTGTTAATAACAATTATGCTTGGTTAAATTAATTATTATTATGAGTTAAGTGGTTAGAATTAAAGCAGTAATAACTTCATGGAATTTTACAAATATACGAAAAAACTATTACATTTACATAAATGGAGTTGTTACATAATTGGTATCAGAGCAGGTCGATCCTAGATGGCCAATGGGTAGATGGTTATCTGAATCGATCTTATAGTGTCTTGAGTATGTTATGGTTGTGCTGTGTAGGGGATCAATGATTCATATAGGTAAGAAATTACTAGTGTTTTCTATCTATATGCCAAGGTGGTGTTTTGACTGCTGTTAAATATTTTTGAACTAACTATTGGGCTTGATCACCTCAATAGCAGCATAACTTTGTTTTTGCCACAGTAGGAAATGGCACCACCAAGGAGGAATCCAGCAACCAATGCAGAGGAAACCCTGCACAAACTGGCCATGACAATTCAAGACCAAGTCATGACCACCAACCAAATTCTACAATATCTCCAGAATGCTAATAATTCAAATAGTGAGAATGGTGCTAACAATCGGAAGGCTGGAAAAGATAATGGCATATCCGAGTTCCTGAGGACTAGACCACCTTATTTCCAAGGTGGCTATGACCCAACGGTAGCTGAAAGGTGGATAAGGGAATTAGAGAAAATCTTTGAAGTGATGGGCTGTACTGAAGAGGAGCAAGTTATTTTTGCTGCATATATGTTAAAGGATGAAGCAGAATACTGGTGGCGTAGAACTAGAGAACTTTTAGCTCATTAGGGAAGACAAATCACCTGGCAAGTGTTCAAAGACACTTTTTTGGAAAAGTACTTTCCAAGTATTGAATGAGCAGAGAAAGAGATCAAATTTCTCCAACTCAGGCAAGGCAGCATGACCATGGACTAGTATATCGCAAGGTTCGAGGAGTTGTCTAAGTTCTCTTCTTATCTGCGATATAACCCAAATGAAGTATGGAAGGCGGTTAAGTTCAAAACGGGACTAAACCCTGAGATAAAGAATGCTATTATAGCTATGGAGATCAGGGAGTTTGTACCTCTGATAAATAAATGCAGACTCCTGGAAAAGAGTTTAAGGGCAGTGGAGGATAAGAAGCAATGGAAAAACATATGGAAGAGGAAGAAATTTTTTCCCAACCTTGGAAAAAACATGAGAAGAAGTGGATATAGAGCTGGTAAGAGGCCATTAACTGCGGGTCCTAGACCTTTTCAACAAGACCTCGCCCCAGTCAAGTGCGCTAAGTGCGGACGCATGCATGGTAACTGGCCATGCTACTTGGGACAAGATGTCTGCTTCAATTGCGGACAGAAAGGACATTTTACGAAAAACTGCCCACATAATGTGGGGAAGCAGCCGGAACAAAGGGCTCAGCTGAAAGGAACGGTTTTTACCCTAAGCGGCCAAAAGGCAGCTCAATCTTTTGAAATGATTCAAGGTACATGATACATCTATAGATTTGTTGTTATGGTGCTGTTTGACTCTGTTGCTAGTCATTCATTTATATCAGAAGAATGTATTAGGAAGTTTTAGTTTCCTATTTCTGAAACTACCTATGAGCTATCCATGGTGACCCCCAGGGGGGAAAGGGTATTAACTTCCTCTGTATGTAAGGACTGTTATGTCACCATCCAGGAGAAAATTTTTTCTGTAGACCACGTCTGTTTACCTTTAAAAGGTATTGAGGTCATTCTAGTGTTCGACTAGATGTCTAGAAATCGGGTCTTGCTAAATTGTTGCACCAAAACCGTTGAATTTCTATGTCCTACTCCATAAGAGGAGATGCAGTTATTAATGCTTAATGCCAACCAAGTCAATCGGGAGATAAAGAATGGAGTACTTGTATACATTTTTTTGTATTTATCAAAGCTAGAAGTCGAATCAAAGCTTGATGAAATCCCAATAGCGAACGAGTTCCCTGAAGTATTTCCATTAGATATTCTAGGCTTTCCTCCTAAGAGAGAGATAGAGTTCTCTATTGATCTCTTACCTAGGACAGGGCCTATCTCTATTACACCTTATAGAATGGCCTCGAAGGAACTATAGGAACTCAAGAAATAGTTAGAGGAACTGTTAGACAAGCAGTTCATTAGACCGAGTGTATCACCTTGGGGATCTCCTATATTGTTTGTTAAGAAGAAAGATGGGAGCTTGAGAATATGCATAGATTACAGACAGCTGAATAAGGTAATTATCAAAAACAAGTACCCTATCCCTAGGATGGATGACTTATTGGACCAACTGAAGGGAGCCTCCATCTTTTCTAAAATTGACTTGAGGTTGGGATACCATCATATTAGGATCAAGGACGAGGACGTACCAAAAACAGCCTTTAGGACTAGGTATAGGCATTATGTGTTTCTCGTAATGCCCTTCGGGTTGATGAATGCACCTGCAATTTTCATGGACTACATGAATCATATTTTTCGACCCTATCTAGATCAATTTGTTGTACTTTTCATTGATGACATCTTGATATATTCTAAGAGTGAGAAAGAACAGAACAGCATCTCCGAATCGTGTTGCAAGTGCTAAAAGAGAAAAGGTTATATGCCAAATTAGAGAAGTGTGAATTTTGGCTATCAGAGGTGAAGTTTCTTGGACATGTCATCTCTATAAGAGGAGTAGCCGTAGACCCTAGCAAGACAGAAGCAGTGATTCAATGGGAGAGACCAAAGACGGTCACAGATGTCAGAAGTTTCCTAGGTTTGGTAGGATACTACAGAAGGTTTATACAAAACTTCTCCCGTATAGCCTTGCCATTGACTAAATTGACCAGGAAGGGAAGTCTTTTCAAATAGATTGATCAATGTGAAACTAATTTCCAGGAGCTTCAGACTAGATTAACCACTCCTCCTGTTTTAGTTATTCCAGATCCCACAAGACACTTTGAAGTGTATAGTGATGCTTCAAAGAAAGGGCTAGGGTGTGTACTGATGCAAGACAAGAGAGTAGTTGCTTACGCTTCTAGGCAACTGGGACCCCATGAAGAAAACTAGCCAACACATGATCTTGAATTGCGAATGGTGGTGTTTACCTTAAAGATTTGGCGACACTATTTGTACGAGGCAACCTTTGAAGTATATTGTGATCATAAGAGTCTTAAATACCTCTTTGATCAGAAAGAGTTAAACATGAGGCAACGAAGATGGGTATAATTTCTCAATGACTACAAGTTTGAGATAAAGTATCATCATGGAAAGGCGAATGTTGTAGCTAATGCCTTGAGTCAAAAATCTCTACACATGGGTCAGATAATGGTGTATGAGATGCAGATGCTAGAGGAGTTTCGAAATTTGAAGCTAGCCACTACTCTTACTCCAAATAAGCTAATAATCAATGGGTTAAGTACAGAATGTGACCTTAGAGCCCATATTAAAGAGGCTCAAGGCCACGACTAATACTTACGGGATCATAATGATCAGGATGACTTTTCTGTTTCAGAAGATGGAGTAATCATGTACTAAGGAAGGATCTGTGTTCCTCAAGACCGAGATTTGAGGACTAAGATCCTACAGGAAGCGCATCAGAGTAAATACTCAGCCCATCATGGATCCACTAAAATGTACTAGGACTTAAAGAGGATGTATTGGTGGCCAGGGATGAAAAAGGACATTACTGAGTTCGTGGTAAAATGTTTAATTTGTCAGAAGGTGAAAGTGGAACATCAAAAGCCAACAGGATTTCTTCAACCTCTCAAGATTCTTGAATGGAAATTTCACAGTATTTCAATGGACTTTGTTGTGGGTTTACCTAAAACTTCAGTTGGACATGACTCTGTCTAGGAAATAGTTGACAGATTAACTAAATATGCTCACTTTCTGCCCATAAAGATTAACTATTCACTAGACAAATTGGCCCAATTGTACGTTCAGAAAATAATTAGACTACATGGGATTCCCTTAAATATCGTTTCAGATAGAGATCTGAGCTTCACGTCGAGATTTTGGAAGGCGTTACAAGAAACTTTTGGAACACAGTTGCGGTTCAGTACTGCCTACCATCCTCAGACTAACGGGTAGACAATACAGACTATTCAAACTCTAGAAGATATGTTGAGGGCCTGTGTGATAGAGAAACGTAAAGGATGGGATAAATACCTACCTTTAGTAGAGTTTGCTTATAATAATAGCTACCACTCTAATATTAAGATGGCTCACTACGGAGCTTTATATGATAGGAAGTGCCGATCTCCACTATGTTGGTTTGAGGTAGGAGAAAAGAACTTGCTAGGTCCTGATCTACTTTAATAAACCACTGAACAAATCAGGATGATACGAGACAAAATACTTACAGCTTGGAGTCAGAAAAAGAGTTACTAAAGGATGAAGCAGAATATTGGTGGCGTGGAGCTAGAGAACTTTTAGCTCATCAGGGAAGACAAACCACCTGGCAAGTGTTCAAGGACAATTTTTTGGAAAAGTACTTTACAAGTACTATATGGGCAGAGAAATAGATCGAATTTCTCCAACTCAGGCAAGGTAGTATGACTGTGGACTAGTATATCACAAGGTTGGAGGAGCTGTCTAAGTTTTCTTCTTATCTGTGATATAACCCAGATGAAGCATGGAAGGCAGTTAAGTTCGAAGCGGGACTAAACCCTGAGATAAAGAATGCTATTATAGCTATGGAGATAAGGGAGTTTGTATCTCTGATAAATAAATGCAGACTCCGAGAAAAGAGTTTCAGGGCAGTGGAGGACGAGAAGCAAAGGCGAAACCTACGGAAGAGGAAGAAAAATTTTCCCAACCTTGGAAAAAATGAGAGAAGTGGATATGGAGCTGGTAAGGGGCCATTGACTGTGGGTCCTAGAACTTTTCAACAAGACCTCGCCCCAGTCAAGTGCGCTAAGTGCAGACACATGCATGGTAACCGGCCATGCTACATGTGACAAGATGTCTGCTTCAATTGCAGACATAAGGGACATTTTGTAAGAAACTGCCCACAGAATGTGGGAAAGCTGTAGGAACAGAGGGCTTAGCTGAAAGGAAGGGTTTTCACCCTAAGCGGCCAAGAGGCAGTTCAATCTTCTGAAATGATTCAAGGTACATGCTACATCTATGGACTTGCTGTTATGGTGCTGTTTGACTCTGGTGCTAGTCATTCATTTATATCAGAAGAATGTATTAGGAATTTTAGTTTCCTATTTCTAAAACTTCCTATGAGCTATCTGTGGTGACCCCCACAGGGGAAAGGGTATTAACTTCCTCTGTATGTAAGGACTGTCAAGTCACCATTCAAGAGAAAAGTTTTTCTCCAGACCTCATTTGTTTACCTTTAAAAGGTATAGAGGTCATTCTACAGTTAGACTGGATGTCAAGAAATCGGGTCTTTCTAAATTGTTGCACCAAAACTGTTGGATGTCAGGATACTACAGAAGGTTTATACAAAACTTCTCCCGTATAGCCTTGCCATTGACTAAATTGACCAAGAAGGGAAGTCTTTTCAAATGGACTGATCAATGTGAAACTAGTTTCCAGGAGCTTCAGACTAAATTAATCACACCTCCTGTTTTAGTTATTCTAAATCCCACAGGATATTTTAAAGTGTATAGTGATGCTTCAAAAAAAGGGCTAGGGTGTGTGCTGATGCAAGACAAGAGAGTAGTTGCTTACACTTCTAGGCAACTGAGACCCCACGAAGAAAACTACCCAACACACGATCTTGAATTGGCAGTGGTGGTGTTTGCCTTAAAGATTTGGTGACACTATTTGTACGGGGCAACCTTTGAAGTATATTCTGATCATAAGAGTCTTAAATACCTCTTTGATTAGAAAGAGTTAAACATGAGGCAACAAAGATGGGTAGAATTTCTCAATGACTACAAGTTTGAGATAAAGTATCATCCAGGAAAGGTGAATGTTGTAGCTAATGCCTTGAGTTGAAAATCTCTACACATGGGTCAGCTAACGGTGTATGAGATGCAGATGCTAGAGGAGTTTCAAAATTTGAAGCTGACCACTACTCTTACTCCAAATAAGATAATCATCAATGGGTTAAGTACAGAGTGTGACCTTAGAGCCCAGATTAAAGAGGCTCAAGGCCACGACTAATACTTACGGGATCATAATGATCAGGATTATTTTTCTGTTTCAGAAGATGGAGTAATCATGTACCAAGGAAGGGTCTGTATTCCTCAAGACCGAGAGTTGAGGACTAAGATCCTACAGGAAGCGCATCAGAGTAAATACTCAGTCCATCTTGGATCCACTAAAATGTATTAGGACTTAAAGAGGATGTATCGGTGGCCAGGGATGAAAAGGGACATTGCTGAGTTCGTGGCAAAATGTTTAATTTGTCATAAGGTGAAAGTGGAACATCCAAAGCCAGCAGGATTTCTTCAACCTCTCAAGATTTCTGAATGGAAATAGGACAATATTTCGATGGACTTTGTTGTGGGTTTACCAAAAACTTCAGTTGGACATGACACTATCTTGGTAATAGTTGAGAGATTAACTAAATCTGCTCACTTTCTACCCATAAAGATTAACTATTCACTGGACAAATTGGCCCAGTTGTACGTTCAGGAAATAATTAAACTACGTGGGATTCCCTTAAATATCATTTCAGATAGAGATTCAAGGTTCACCTCGAGGTTTTGGAGGGCGTTATAAGAAATTTTTGGAACACAGTTGCGGTTCAGTACTGTCTACCATCCTCAGACTGATGAGCAGACAGAACAGACTATTCAAACTCTAGAAGATATGTTGAGGGCCTGTGTGATAGAGCAAGGTAAATGATGGGATAAATACCTACCTCTAGTAGAGTTTGCTTATAATAATAGTTATCACTCTAATATTAAGATGGTCCCCTACAAAGCTTTATATGGTATGAAGTGCTGATCTCTACTATATTGATTTGAGGTAAGAGAAAAGAACTTGCTGGGTCCTGATCTAGTTCAACAAACCACTAAACAAATCAGAATGATACGAGAAAAAATACTTACAACTCAGAGTCGGCAAAAGAGTTACTATGATAAGAGACATAGACCTCTGGAATTTGAAGAAGGAGACCATGTATTTCTAAAACTTTCTCCAACTACTGGAGTTGGCAGGTCTCTTAAGACCAGAAAACTAAGTCCGTGATTTCTGGGACCCTACCAAATTCTGAAGAGAGTAGGGACGTCAGCATATCAAATTGCTCTCCCACCTAATTTTTCCAACCTGCATAATGTTTTCCATGTATCACAGCTGCGAAAATATCTTCCAGATTCATCACATGTAATACGGGATGAACCAATCCAAATAAAGGAGAACATGACATACCAACTAGTACCTGAATCCATATTGGACAACGACGTAAAGCAATTGAGAAATAAAACCATTGCCCTGGTTAAGGTGTTATGGGAAGGTTTGACTCCGGACGAAGCAACATGGGAGCTATAAGAAGTCATGAGGAAGAAATATCCGAAATTGTTCTTATTAGGTAATTTCTAAAATTTTGTGGACAAAATTTCTTTAAGGGGGAGAGAAATGTAACATCCTTAATTTTGTTTCATGTATTAATAAAAGTACAAAAGTATTCAAAGTAAAATCTCTAATTTCTTTTCTTTTATTAATAAAGGTACATAAATATTTAATTAAGGAAATAAAATTTATTAGACAATTTTTAAATATCTAAGGAAATATAATCCTTAGAAATTCTTCACCTTACGTATGCATAGAAATGTTCTAACATTAATGGAATAGGTAAAGAGAGAAAACCTAAGAGGAAATATTAGAAATAAATATACTAAAGAAAGGTGAAATTCTTAGGTAAGGAAGATAAATTTTTGTGATGGTATTAAAATTTCAAGAAGATTGGATTAGGGTAATTTTTCATAATTTAAGAGTTAAAGTTACTAGGTTTAGTATCTCCACCCATAAATTGGGCTTTCAACTATGGACACTTCATATAGAATCTTTCTACCTCACATGATTTTTTAGCAAGCCAATAGGATAGCCCAAGGAAGAAATAAAACATAGACTTAGACTAGGATATAGAAATTGGACCGGTAGCCCAAATATCATGAAAATGTGACCAAGACCATTATGAAAGGTAGAATTTTAACCAAAGTAAAGAAACTGGGCAAGAATGAGCCCAAACCGAAGAGGAAAAATAAAAATAAAGTGATGAAATAATGTTGTAATCAAGATTAGGTGACAAGGCATTAGGACAAAATATCTAAATCCTACACTTATAATTTTAGCAAGTGGTATGATAATACATGGCATTAGGACAAAACATTCCAATCCCACACAAATAATTTCAGCCAAATAATGGAGATTCAAGGGTTAGAAATTTGCCACCCAAAAAGGCAAACCTATCATACTTGATTAAGACAAAAGAAAATGGAAATAAATCCCTAAATCAAAGGGACCTTGTCCATTATCTTAAGAACATATCATTATAATTTTCAAAATACAAATCTCCTTTTTCTATGCATATCTTGACTAAGGAAGAGGAAGACAACAACATAAGTTGTTTGTTTTCCATAAATTCAACCAAGTGTATCCTAATTGTGATAAGGTAGACCCATGATCATGAAAGATGAATTATTTGATGGTCTATTTATGCAAAACCCACCCCTATAACATTTTAATTTTGTCCAAGTGAGGAAGAGAGAGAAATAGAAGCAAGGAAGAAAGAGGAAAGGAGAGAAAGAGAGGAGAAGAAAGGAAGGAAGAAGAAGGAGACGTCTAGAGGGCTAGGTACTCAAGGTAAGTTAACTTAATCTCTACTTGAATCCATTTTTCTTCTTTATCCTTGAGGTTCAAAAACTCACCCTCCTTCTCTTATTTAAGCTACTAGAAAAGTTAAGGGAAGGGAAGAATCTTGATACTTCTTTCAAGGGGAAACAAGAAAACAAATTTACTAAGTGAGCTAGGGAGATTCTTAGGTAGGTTTCACAATATTTCTTTTTGAAGAAAAGTTTTGAAATTTGTATCATTTATATGGGATTTCGATCTTTAGAACTTTGATGATTGGTCATGAATGTTGCTTTATCATGTTACATATTATTCTTGCATGTGATGTATATTTGAATAGTTAGGCTGGTGTAGATAGTTCTGCATAGTTATCGCTATGGGTGGTAAAACTTTAAGCTTCTATTTTTTAAAATTCTAGGAAGAATCGGTAAGGAGTTAAAATAACTTGTTAACATAACAGTTATAGATATATGTCTCAAGGATTTTAAGCCACTAGAATCATTCAATTTGGAGTCCATATGAGGTAGATATGGTTTGATTAGTAAGCAGTGTTCAGAAAATGGTTAATCAGTAAAGAACATGTTAGGATAGCTTCTATGTTTTAATTTCTGGAAACATCCTGTAGGGAATTCAAATAAATGGTTAACATAAGAGTTATAGATATATGTGTCATGGAATTTTAGCCACTGGAATTACTCAATTTGGAGTTCATAAGAGGTACATATGGTCTGATTAGTAAGCAGTGGTCATAAAATGGTTAATCAGGGAAGCATATGTTAGGATAGCTTCTGTGTTTTAATTTCTAGGAACATTATGTAGGGAATTAAAATAAATAATTAACCTAAGAATTTTAGATATATGTGTCACAGATTTTTAGCCACTAGAATCACTTAATTTAGAATTTTTATGAGAGAGATATGGACAAATTAGTAGGTAGAGCTCAGAAACTACCCGAGAAGAAATAACATGTAATTTGAGGGACTAATATCACCTTGATTTCTTAATATTTCGCTAAACTGTTCAACATAATAGTCTTAGATAATTGTTTTATCTTTAAATTGACACCGAGATCACCTACATTGGAGTTAAATTGAGGGAGTTATGCTCTGATTAGTAAGAGAATATTAGATAAGATGAAAACCTGCACCAAGAAAATAAAGAAATAAAATTAATATTTAAAAAAGAAAAAGAATTTTATAAATGACTAGTATATGCCATAGCCATTGCCATTGTATGAACTTCTTACCATCTTAAGTGTAAAATTTTGACATGGAAATATTTTATAAAGTGATATTTGAAATGGTTATGTTCATGGCATGATTACCAATGATTTTTGGTAATAGTTATATACTTGTTATTGAAAGAATATTTTTGGCTATCATTGTGAAAAGAGAAGAAATGAGCACGGTCACATGGCAATCCGTGTGGTGCACGAGTAGGGGACGAAAATTTAGAATAAAAGAGAGAATTTTGAAAATAGAGATAAGAACCATAGAAAATATGTATATTTACTACATGAGTTAAAGAAGTACAAAGAAAATATGAGAATTTACGTTTTGGCGCGTAATTTTTATTTTTAAATGATAGTATTTTGCTATAAGCAAATATATTTTTATTTGTTTAAAAATGATTATACCGGCTTCTAATAAATTTTTATTGTATTTTTTGAAATATTCTTTCTTTTAATATGAATAAAGATATTTATTTCGAGATTTTTTTTATTGCTATTTTTATCAAGAAAAATTATGATTTAAGAGTTTAACCAAAGGTTTATGAAAATGTAAATTTTTAGAAATTTTTGGGATATTTTAGGATGAAAAACGAAATTTATATGAATTTATATAAAAGAAAATACTATTATTAATTATTAAATTATTATTATTATTAAAAAAATAAAAAAGAAATAAAAGTGGAAGGGGCGAAACGACGCTATCACATTTTTTGAAAATCGTAACAGATGAATAGTGAGTGAATAGTAACCTTCAACTTTTTCTCTAGATCTGGAGTATCTATTGGCTTCTGATCTCAAAACTGAAGGTATTATTGGATTCAGGACGAAGAATACTATAATTTTGACCGATCAATTTTTCAAATCAACTGTTGAATCGCCGTAGATCTGAAGTAGAATATCTCAGAAAAAGGTAAATTCTGAAACTTTTACTTAGAGACCTCTAATTGAAATTCTGACACCGTAGATGGATTCAGGAGTTAGATAAACCTAAGGATATGTATATTTTCGGCCATCTAACAGTCTTTTTGTTCGTCGGGAATAGTGTTTTTCGGGGGGTCAATAGTGTTTTCTGACGAGTGAATAGTGACCATGTTCCTGAAGTTGCTATCTTGATTGTTTGGACCCTTCGGATATGTTTTAAGGTCAATTTGATCAAATAGAGATTGAAAAAGTACATTTTAGGGCTGTCCAATCTGGAGCCCTTACTTGTGAGTAGATGATTCTTCCTATGGCTCGTCCTATACTCTTCTTAATATTTGAACATATATATGATTATGTTTATGAGATATTTATACTTTGATATGTTTATGAAATTCATTAAAGTGATCTGAATTGCTTACAATTTGAAAAATGGTTCAAGAAGAGTATAGTATTTGAAAATGAATTTCTGAACTCATGATGTATCTCATTTTCACATGTATTTCTCATTAAATGATCAAGTGAATATTTATGCATGTAGCATTATTTATAAAGCTATATGTATGCCTCAGATATAGGCATGTATACATGATTCCCCTGAATGAGAAGTTTTGACATATGAATATACAGAGACTGAAAGTCTGCATTATATTGAGAATTTTATACTAGATTATATGGAATATGTGTATATGATATTGATTTATACAGTGATATGTTTGCCTCAGATGTGGGCATGTATACGTGATTCCCTTGATTGGGAAGTTTTGACAGAAGAAAATACTGAGAATGAAAATGTTGTATTATAAAAGTACATTTGTTTTGATTAATACGAAATATATGAAATTATGGTTTTAAGGAGAAATCCTATTGGAAACACTGTCTGCTAACAGTAGGTGATGTTAGCCCTGGTGCACACCTTGATTGCCTCAGCTAGCAGGGGAGGTGGTGCTAGCCTCATGTGAGGGCCAACACACGGGAGATTATATGTGAAGGAGAGCGGAATGCCTCCTGCATATGGGCGAGATACTAGTTATATGAGATGCTATTTGCCTTCCCTTGCTGCGTGCTTGGGAAATACCCATATAGAGTCCCTTCGTGTGTCCTCTTGAATGGCAGTAGGGCAAACCTCAGTGGGATGCTGAGTTTAGGCAAATCCTATACCACCAAAGTACGAAAGGGGTCAAACTCTGATATGGTGGTCCTAATATGGGATCCTCCAGATGTTTTTACATGAATTATATTGATGCATACCATGATTTTATTATCGTACTTACAACATTACTTATGAATTTGAAAAGAGATGATTTTGAAATGCGGGTCCCATATAGATGTAACTCTGATATGTGATTTTCAATGTATAAAGTTTTAAAATAAAGAGTACATCCACATGTTGACTTAAGAGGTCATAGGAGATATTATCTGCTCATTGAGTTGTAAAACTCACTACACGTGGTTGACATATTTTTCAGATAAAGACACAGAGTTTGGTCCTGCAGCTTCTTGATCGACTAGGTGTCGTACTTCTGTGGTAAGCCTAAATTGTTTCTTGGTTCTCAGTGTTTAAAAATGTAATATAATTGTACTCTAGAGTTGCTCTAAACGCCATAGGCAGGATCCCTGCTTCTGCTGTACTCTGATGTATATGTACTTGATTTGTATATGGTATTTGTATGGGAAAACCTATATGTATCTGTTTCCTTGATAAAGGATTGGAATATTCATGTTTATGAAAAGTATATGTTTATGATATACGTGTTTTACGTGCCTTAAAATTAGGGGCGTGACAAGTTGGTATCAGAGCATCAGGTTTCCCTGTGGCTATCAGAGCAAAGGATTCTTTAGTAGGACCTTTAGTATCGATATGAGCCGGACATATTTATACTTCAGGTGCTGCTGAAGGATTCTATAGGGTTTCAAATTCCTTTATATTCCAAGTTGCTAAAGTTTATAGTATAAGATAGATTGAATATTGTGACATCTTAAGAAGTATCTATAGATCAATTATAGCTTGAAAGTGAAAGGGATATGCATCCTAAAGAATTTAAGGAATTGAGACAGATACCAAATATAATGGTTTTTGAATGTGACATCCGTTGTACCCGGTTGTCTAGATATGGTAGACTTTGATGTAATATTGAGAATGGATTAGTTGGCATTATGTCATGTTATTATGAAATGTCAGTTTAAGGTGATTAAATTCAATATTCTTGGAGAATTTTCTTTCTTGATACAAGAAGATCATAGTGAGATACCTAGTAATCTCATTTCTACTTTAGCAGTCCATAAGTGATTACAAAAAGGTGCCAAGGATAATTGGTAGTGGTGAGAGATGTTGATATAAAGTATACCAGTGTAAATCAAGTTCTAGTGGTTAGAGAATTATTTCCAAGATTACCCTGAGATGATAAATAGAATTTGGTATTGATATATTTTATGGAACCTAACTAGTGTCTATATTTCCATATAGAATGGCACCCACTGAACATAAAGAACTGAAAAAGAAATAGTTATAAGACATGTTAGATAAGGGAATTAAAAGCTCTAGTACTTTTACTTGGAGTGCTCCAGTTCTATCTATGAAAAAGAAAGATGGATCACTATGACTATGCATAGATTATAGACAGTTGAATAAAGTGACAATGTGGAATAAATACCCATTACCTCGTATAGATTATATGTTTAACCAGAACAAAGTGCTTAACATTTTTCAAAAATTGACTTGATTTGATATCTGGATATCATCAATTAAGGATAAGAGAAGAGAATATTGCAAAAATTGCTTTCAAGATTCAACATGGACACTATGAGTTTTTAGTTATGTCATTTTGTTTGACAAATGCCCCAGTGGCATTCATAGATTGAAAGAATAAGTAATTAAACCATCCCTGAATCATGTTGTTATTATATTTATTGATGATATACTAGAATATTCTAAGGGTTCAGAGTTCAAAGGATCATAAGCAATATTTCAAGATAGTTTTACAAACTCTAAAAGAGTATCAGCTATATGCTAAGTTCTCAAAATATGAATTCTGACTTAATAGTGTTACTTCCTTACGGTCTGTGGCTAGCAAGATGGTATCCAAGTTCATCCTAAGAAAGTAAAAGTGGTACAACAATGTCCACATCTTGCTTCAGTTATAAATGAAGATATAAGTCTAACTTACGCTTTCTATGGTTGTCTGTTGTCCAATTTATTCGAGCCATAATTGGATCAGGTACATGAACATATGCTGTAAAGCATTAATCAACTCCTCAGCATTTGAAACTGAAATGAGAATTTGTCGTGCTGAGTGTGAGATAAACTTTTGTTCCACAACATGATCAAGAAAAGACAACAGACTATCAAAGAAGTGGTCAACATTTAACAAACCTATCGGTTTGTGATGCATATTTAGTTGTGCCCAAGAGATTATAGTTGATTGATTAGACTAGTTATTTTACATATAGACTAGTTCTGAGAAATTTTCATTTAGACTAGCTATTTTACAGTTGATTGATTACATATATTTTGAAGCAATCAACTGCATCCTACCAGTTAACTATGTATTCTTTGATTTTCACAGATTTTTAAAAGCTCAGAAATGTTTCTTTTTCCATGTGCTATTGTTCCACTGAGTATTAACAGATTTAAAGTAGATTTTGACACATATATTCAAAATTTGCGGCCACCGATTTTTGCCAAAATAGCAGCTAAGTTTTCTTTACAGATTTTCAAGAATTACGGCCACCAATTTTACTTTTATTTCAATGCTTTTTCCAAATTTTTGACTTCCTATTTTGGCACCATGCTCTATTAAGTATGCTACATTTTCTGCTGTATTGTCCTACGTTAATAATTGACATTAAATGCAAAGTTCTTTTTCCTCATTACAAGAAAAGTTAAATTATTTTCTTTGAAACTCAGTTATTATGGTGTCCAAGTGGTTAGTAGGTTAAAATAATGAAAATTCTGAAAGGAATAGATGGATGATGGACTTATGGTGTTTTGGCGAATGTAGTCAAGAGAATTAGTGGTGTTGAAGTTCTTGAAAAATAAAATATGAGAACTAGGATTTAAATTAATCTTTGAATTCTTAATTTGGAAATATGAAGAATATTCTGAGAATCATGTCCAAAAATAATGTAAGTGATCAAGATATTTGTGTTAAAGGTTTATATTATCCTAAATCGAATCTAGTATCTAGGATGCGAATTATGTTAAAATTGAGAATTCATGTATGAGTAATTGTTGGGAAAGATCTTCTTGAAATAATTGGATGAATTAAAAGGGATTGATATAAGTTAGAATGAGATGGTTTTGGATATGATAGAAGGAATGATTGAAATTTTTGACAATGAGTTTAATGGTGTTAATAAGATGGTATAGAATGACTGTGATGAGGTAAGTTAGAATTATTAGACATGTGTCAATGGTATATAAACGTTATAAAAGGTTTGGTGGATTTATTGCTATGTATGATTAACATATTGATTAAAGGATTTTAGGATAAAAATAGATGATAGATTCAGATGATGATATTCATGGAATGATATTGGGATTTGAAAACCAAAAATTACTTGATAGAAGTTTGGAATAAGAAAAGATAGTTACCCAATATGAAG
Organism: Gleditsia sinensis; assembly: GCA_037074535.1. Classification (NCBI taxonomy): domain Eukaryota; kingdom Viridiplantae; phylum Streptophyta; class Magnoliopsida; order Fabales; family Fabaceae; genus Gleditsia; species Gleditsia sinensis. Next base: position 24,592,928 of record CM073476.1, read on the forward strand.
GTTAATATGTTTCTTTATGTGTGTGGTTCTTAATATCAACTTATAGATATATGCATGCGAGCTTGAGGATATAAAAGAATGAGATACTCAATGGTTTAAGAGTTCCTTATATATATATATATATATATATATATATATATATATATATATATATATATATATAATTTGTTGAGTACCTTGTATAAAGTGAAATTGATAAAAAAAAAGAAATACAAACAATTCAATACAGGTCAAAAATCTATAAGGACCATGAATGTTGAGCATTAGAAATTTTCAGTTGGTGACCACATATTTTTGAAAGACTCACCAATTGAAGAGGTAATGAGGTTTGGAAAGAAGAAAATACCTATCAGATTTTTCTCATGTTATCAGATTTCAAGAAATTCAACTGAATATAAACTTGGCTTAATTATAAGGAAAAAAAATCAATGATTATTGTTGATTGATAAGTGAAGAACTTATGGATGAAAGAAATCCCTATAGTTAAGTTTATATGACAAAACCACTTAAGTGAGGAAGCTACCTGAGAAGTACAAGATGGCATACAGATGAGATATCCCTAATTATTCAAGTAATAAGGTTGGTAACTCCAAATTATATCTTGTTTTTATTCCCTACATGTACTAGGATGGTGATGGAATTCGGGGACCAAATTTCTTTTAGGGAGGAAGAATGTAATAACTTTAAATTGACACCAAGATCACCTACATCGGAGTTAAATTGAGGGAGTTATGCTCTGATTAGTAAGAGAATGTTATATAGGATGAAAACCTGCACCAAGAAAATAAAGAAATAAAATTAATATTTAAAAAAGAAGAAGAATCTTATAAATAAAAATAATAAACGATTAGTATATGTGTAACGTCCGGATTTTACTTTCATTTATTATTATTATTATAGTAACTTTATAGGATCCGACTTACTTTTATTTTTTCATTTATTTACTCATATTTCTTTTTCTTTTTCACATTTCACATATTAAATTCGCAATATGTAAAAACACAATATATATATATATATATATATATATATATATATATATATATATATATATATAAAAGTTACAAATCTCACACATGTAATAATTATACAATACAACATTTAGTACATAAACAAGAGTCCCTATTCAGCACCCCACCCTTGAAACACAAAGGGTGAGGGGGTGATGCTGACTTTGAGGTCTCCATCAGTAACGACGTTCCCTGTTGCATCTTATTTCTTTTTATCTGAATATAACACCACAATAATAGTGAGAACAAAGGTTCCCAATAGACTTAACATAAATAAAATATAATGAGAAAAACAAGAGTTATGTTCAGCTGTATAAGCTGCAGAAAATATTAAGATCTGGAGATAAAAATCATCACTTTTAAAATGACCTGCCTCACTCGGCGATCTAGTCAATGCAATTTGCTATATGCATGGTGACAGATCGACTACAATCATAATAAGTGATTAGGGAATATGAGTACAACACCCACTTGGCCCCTAACAATACCACTACCACCCGGTTGGAGTGGCCCTCCCTTGGCTCACTCAGGCTAATAAGGCGTCCGCTACTCGATACCGTCTCAAGCCATACAACCCGTAGATATTCATCCATACATATAAATACATATATATAAATTCATATTCATCAAATACAATTATATAAATATCAAGCAACTCACCATGAGTTTTAAGCTTGCCATTCAATCTCATTTATAAAATAACATGCATCATTTTCATATCCAATAATTAATAATTATTCATCACATATCAAATGTCCAATATAATAAATTTTGAATCAAATAAAGAAAAGAGTAATTTTTTTTGACATTTGCTTTCTAAAAATATTTCAACAAATAAAACTATTTTTAGGTAGAAAAACAATGAAAAAAAAATATGATAAACCAGCACCTAACACGGCCTACCCGTGCTTAAATAACCCAGAACACGGCCTGGACGTGTTCTGTGACCTTTCCTCACTTATTCAACCATATCTCCCCCATACGAACTCTGATTGGGGTGATTTCAAAGCCTATAAAACCCTAAGAGAATTATCTACAACTTCTATGTTTATCATTTCTTCATATTATTTAAGGTTTACTCCCAGAAAATTAAAAACAAAACACTTTTTTTTACTATCTTAAATTCCAACCTCTGCTCAATTAATTATCCATATCTCCCTCACATGGACTCCAAATCCAGTAATTTCAAAGCCTATAGATCTGTGAGACATATATATATAATTCATATGTTGATAATTTCTTTAAAATCTTTGTCACAGTTTCCCAGAATTTCAAGAATAAAGGCTTTCCAATTATTCCAAAATTCAGCTTAATTTAACTTTTCTTTTGATTTTTTTTTATATAATCCGATTCACCCATATGCATGTCCAAACATCCAAAATAGAAATTCCATATAAATATCCAGACCACATGTTATCCATAATAACATCTAAAAGTAAATAAATAATTTTATACAAAATTTATAAGTGGATGTTAAGCCTACCTCAGATAGATCCTTAAACTTACGTGTTTGATTCCTTCCACACAAAATAAAATCCTACATCCATACCGTGAATTAGGATATTCCTTAAGAAATGATGATGAAATTAAAGAGACAATTAAGTAATTTACCTAGATTCCCCTTTCTCTTCCTTTTCCTTTTTCTTCTTCTTCCTCTTTCTCTTCTTTTTCTTCTTCTTTCTCTTTTGCCGAAAATATGCTTGCCGACACTTTCCCTTCCCCCTTTTCTCTTCTTCCCTTTTCTTTTTCTCCTTTTCTTTTTCTGCTCTTTCCTTCCGACACTTTCCCCCTTCTCCTTCTTATCTTCCCATTATTTTATTATTATTATTTTTTCCTACCAACCCCTACCTACCACCTCTTTATCTCCAAAATGCCCATGCCATCATTCATTATTTACACCAATGTTATTTTCCATAAATTACATAAATACCATTTCAATGAAATTACATAAATGTCATTTTAACCATCCTACGATCTTGTTTGACTTGAGTAAAATTGTAAAATGATTTATTCCTCTTGTGAGGTCCAAAATGCTTTCTCCTCTCTGAATAAAAATTCCAATTAGTAACATAAAGGAAAAATCGGGGATGTTACCGTTCTCCCCTTCTAAAAAGAATTTTGTCCTCAAAATTCAAGGTTTACCTGTTTCCAAATAGTTATGGATATTTCTGTCTCATGTCATCTTCTCTTTCCCATGTGGCTTCTTCCATTGTCAAACTCTCCCATCCTACCTTCACCAATGAAACGGTTTTATTTCTCAACTGTTTTACGTCTTTATCCAGAATTACTATCGGCCTCGGTCGGTAGGTTAGATTCTCATCTACAACTATTATTTCTTCTTGTATTATGTGCGACGAATCTGGTAGATACTTTCGAAGTTGAGAAATATGGAATACATCATGCAGATTCGAAAAATGCGGAGGAAGTGCAATCTGATATGCCGATGACCCTATTTTTTTCCAAAATTTGATAAGGTCCTAAATATCTCGGGCTCAGTTTCTTAACCTTCATTGCTCGGCCAATTCCAGTAGTAGGAGAAATTTTCAAAAATACATGCTCCCCTTCTTGAAATTGTATTGGTTTCCTTCTCCTATCGTAATAGCTCTTTTGTTGACTCTGAGCTATTCGCATTTTATCCCGAATTATCTGTATTTGCTTAGAAGTATGTTGCACTAACTCGGGCCCCAATAACCTTTTCTCCCCCACTTCATTCCAACATAAAGGCGATTGACATCTCCTACCAAACAAAGCTTCATAGGGTGCCATTCCAATACTAGAATGATAACTGTTATTATACGCAAATTCAGCCAGTGACAGATATCCATCCCATCCTTGTCCTTGTAGTGCTCTCCAAAATCCGCCATGTAAATCGAGTATCTCGATATGAAATGATACTATTACGAATTCCATGCAACTGTACAATTTCCTTCATATACAACTGGGCCAACTTATTCAATGAGTAGTTTTTCTTAGTGGGTAGAAAGTGTGCTGATTTTTTCAGTCTATCAACTATTACCCATATTGCATCATGACCTATCTGAGTCTTAGGTAATCCGACAATAAAATCCATAGATATATTATCCCACTTCCACTGAGGGATTTCTAAAGGTTGTAACATCCCAAACGGTTTTTGGTGTTCTATCTTCACCTTTTGACATACCAAACACTTAGACACATATTCAACAATGTCTCTTTTCATTCCTGGCCACCAATACAATCTCTTCAAATCTTGATACAGTTTTGTAGATCCTAGATGGATTGTATACTTACTTTGATGAGCTTCTTCCAAAATCTTAGCCTTCAAATTCTCTCCTTGTGGTATACATATTCTTCCCCGGTACATAATAATTTTATCCTCTAACATTGCAAAGTTAGGCTGATCTCTTCGATCTTGTAAAAATTGGCCATGTGTCTGTGTTTCCTTAATCTGAGTCTTCAAGTCACTTTCAATTCTTAATTCACTAACAATTAAACTTCCAGGGACAGTAATAACTGATAATCTCAAATTTCTAAGTTCCTCAATTAACTCCATTTCTTTTATCAGCATTTGACTTACATGCAATGACTTCCTACTCAAAGCATCAGCTACTACATTTGCCTTCCCTGCGTTATACTTTAATTCAAATTTGTAATCATTGATTAATTCCATCCACCTTCTTTGCCTCATATTCAATTCCTTTTGGTCAAAGAGATATTTTAAACTCTTGTGGTCACTGTATATTTCAAATACAACTCCATATAAATAATGTCTCCACATCTTCAAGGAAAAAACTATTGCAACCAATTCTAAATCATGAGTGGGATAATTCTCCTCATGCGGTCTCAATTGTCGAGACGCATATGCAACCACTCTACCTTCTTGTATCAAAACACAACCTAAACCCTTCTTGGAAGCATTCGTATAGACAACAAAGCATCCAGAAGGATTAGGAACAACTAGAACAGGAGGAGAAGTCAATTTAACTTTAAGCTCTTGAAAACTATTCTCGCATTCTTCAGTCCAATTAAAGGGACTTCCCTTTCTAGTCAATCGAGTCAAAGGCAAAGCTATTTGAGAAAATTCCTATATAAATCTTCTGTAATATCCAGCTAAACCTAGGAAACTTCTAATCTCAATCACAGTTTTCGGCCTCTCCCATTTCAGCACTGCTTTAGTTTTACTAGGATCCACCGATACACCTTTTTTAGAAATTACGTGCCCCAAAAACTTCACCTCTTCCAACCAAAATTCACATTTTTCTAACTTAGCAAAAAGTTTCTTTTCCTTCAAGACCTAAAGTACTAATCGAAGATGCTGGTTGCGTTCTTCCTCAATCTTAGAGTAGATTAAAATATCATCTATGAATACTACTACGAATTGATCTAAATAGGGTCTAAAAATGTGATTCATATAGTCCATAAAGACTGTAGGTGCATTTGTGACCCCAAAAGGCATTACTAAAAATTCGTAGTGTCCATATCAAGTTCTGAAAGCTGTCTTCGATATATCTTCTTACTTAACTCCGATATGATGATATCCTGACCTTAAGTCTATCTTAGAGAAAATAGTAGCTCCCTTTAATTGATATAATAGATCATCTATTCTGGGCAATGGATACTTATTCTTAATGGTCGCCTTATTCAGTTGCCTGTAATCAATGCACAGTCTCAAACTGCCATCTTTCTTCTTTACAAACAATACAGGCGCTCCCCAAGGTGATACACTGGGTCTAATAAAGTTCTTTTCTAACAACTCTTCAATATGCTTCTTAAGCTCTTATAGTTCTACAGGAGACATTCTATAAGGAGTGATAGAAATAGGCCTCGCCTCTAGTGCTAAATCGATGGAAAATTCCACTTTTCTCTTTGGTAGAGGTTTAGAAATTTCAAAGGGAAAAACCTCTGGAAATTCACAGACTACCGCAATCTCCAACAGTTCCTGTTTCATACCCGAGTTGATAGAATACAGGAAAATACATCTTAGATCTGCATTCCTTATTTCCTTATAGAGTTGGTGAGCACTAATAATGCTATACTTTTAGTCCTCTGGTGGGTCCGAGAGAAACTCAAAAGTCTTATTGCAACAATCCAAGAGGACTCGGTTTTGACTTAACCAATCCATTCCCAATATGACATCTATACCATCCAAAGGTAGACAGATCAAATCCACTACAAAAGGATCTATCACTCAATACAATGGGACAATTCAAACTGACTGAGGAGGTAATTATTTTTCCTTCTGTAGGTGTCACCACTGCTAACTCGTCTGGTAACTCCGCAATAGGGTGTTGTAATTTTCTCACACATTCTATTGCTATGAAAGAATGGCTCGCGCCAGAATCAAATAGTATAATCAGAGACATTGTTGATACAGCACGTACCTTGCATCAAATCAGGAGTTGATTTTGCTTCAGCACTGCTCAAAGTGAAAACTCTTCCTGTGGTTTGTGGAGTTCGTGCAGTACCTCTCTCATTTCCCAATAGACAATACCGTGCCAGGTGTCCCTTCTATCTACATCGAAAGCAAGTAACTGGGCCAAAATAACAGGGTTTATCTCTATGGAATTTTCCACATTTCCTACACTGACCCGTTTCTGGATTTTTCAAAAAAGGTCTGGGTTCTACAGTTGCTGGTTGTTTACCTTTCATGACATTCTTCCCTTTAGTATTTCTATCCATAACTGGAAGCTCTCTCTTCCGCTTCCACTGAGTTCGCCAATCCCTTTCTTCCTTTACGGCTTTTAAACTTGTCTCCAGCATCTGACATTTATTTACCAATGGTGCATATTCCCGAATCTCTAATGCCACCACAGAACTTCTAAGCTCCGAGTTCAGTCCTGATTCAAACTTCACTGCCTTCCATGCTTCATCCGGATGATTTCTCAGAATATTTGAGAACTTAGACAAATCCTCAAATTTGGTAATATATTGGTCAATAGTCCCATTTCCCAGTCTAAGCTGAAGAAATTCAATCTCTTTCTCAACCCTCACATTACTGAGAAAATACTTGTTCAGAAAAGTCTCTCGGAACAATTGCCATGTGATTTCCCCATTTTGATGCACCAGTAACTCTTTGGCTCCTCTCCACCAGTATTTAGCTTCTCCCTTTAGCATATACATCCCAAAATTGACTTCTGCACATCGGAACAATTTAGAACTTCAAAAATCTTCTCGAGTTCTGTAACATCCCTAATTTTGTTTCTTTTATTAATAAAAGTACATAAATATTTAATTAAGGAAATAAAATTTATTAGACAATATTTTAGATATCTAAGGAAATATAATCCTTAGAAATTCTTCACCTTATGTATATGCATAGAAAATGTTTCTAACATTAAGAGCACAAATAAAGAGGGAAAACCTAATAGGAAAAAAAATTAGAAATAACATACTAAAGAGATGCAAAATTTTTGGATAAGGAAGGTAAATTTTTAGAAACAAGAAAAGGTCTTAAAATTTCAAGAACATTGGATTAGGGTAATTTTTCCTAATTCAAGAACTAGAGTTACTAAGTTTAAAATCTTTACCCATACATTGAGCTTTTACCTATGGACACTTCATATAGAGTTTTTCCACTTCACATAAGTTTCTAGCAAGCCCATTGGATAACCTAAGCAAGAAATAAAACATAGACTTGCACTAGGATATAATAATTGGACCAATAACCCAAAAATGAAGAAAATGTGACCAAGCCCTCCAAGAAAGGTAGCATTTTATCCAAAGCAAAGAAAATGGGTAGGAATAAGCCCAAATCCAAGAGGAAAAATAAAATAAAATAAATTAGGTGATGATATAATAATGTAATAATAATAAAGATTAGGTTACATGGCATAAAGACAAAAAATTAGCAAGTGGTGTGACTCTACATTCATAATTTTGGCAAGTGGCATGATAATACAAGGCTTTAGGACAAAAACATCTATATCCTACACTCATAATTTTAGCAAGTGGTATGATAATACATGGCATTAAGAAAAAACATTCCTATCCCACACAAATAATATCAACCAAATAATGGAGATTCAAGGGCTAGAAATTTGCCACCTAGAAAGGCAAACCTATCATACTTGTTTAAGACAACAGAAAATGGAAATGAATCCTTAAATCAAAGAGACCTTGTCCCTTATCTTAAGAACATATCATCATAATTTTCAAAATCCAAATCTCCTTTTTCTATGCATATCTTGACTAAGGAAGAGGAAGACAAGAACATAAGTTGTTTGTTTTCCAAAAATTCAACAAAGTGTATCCTAATTGTGATAAGGTAGACCCATGATCATGAAAGGTGTATTATTTGGTGGTTTATTTAAGCAAAAGCCACACCTACAACATTTTAATTTCATCCAAGTAAGGAAGAGAGAGAAATAGAAGCAAGGTAGAGTGAGGAAAGGAGAGAAAGAAAGGAGAAGAAAGGAATGAAGAAGAAGGAGAAGTTTAGAAGGCTAAGTACTCAAGGTAAGTTACCTTAATCTCCACTTGAATCCATTTTTCTTCTTCATCCTTGAGGTTCAAAAAATTCACCCTCCTTCTCTTTCATAAGCTACTAGAAAAGCTAAGGGGAGGAAGGAATCTTGCTACTTCTTTCAAGAGGAAACAAGAAAACCAATTCACTAAGTAAGATTGGAAGATTCTTAGGTATGTTTAACAATATTTCTTTTTGAAGAAAACTTTTGAAACTTATAATATTTATATGAGATTTTGATCTTAGAACTTTGATGATTGGTCATGGATGTTACTATATCATGTTACATATTGATCTTGCATGTGATGCATGTTTGAATACTTAGGTTGGTGTAGATAGTTCTGCATGGGTATGGCTATGGGTGGCAGAATTTTAAGCTTCTGTTTTTTAATTTTTGGGAACATTCTATAGGAAATCTAAACAAATGGTTAACATAACAAATGTAGACTTATGTCTCACGGATTTTTAGCCACTGGAATCATTCAATTTAGAGTTCATAAGAGGTAGATATGGTCTGATTAGTAAACAAAGGTCAGAAAATGGTTAATTAGGGAAGAATATGTTAGGATAACTTTGTTGTTTTAATTTCTGGGAACAATCTATAAGGAATTAAAATAAATGGTTAACATATGAATTATAGATATATGTGTCACGGATGTTTAGCCACTCGAATCATTCAATTTAGAGTTCATATGAGGTAGATATGTTCAGATTAGTAAACAAAGGTTAGAAAATGGTTAATCAGGGAAGAATATGTTAGGATAGCTTCGGTGTTTTAATTTCTGCGAAACTTCTATAAGGAATTAAAATAAATAGTTAACATATGAATTATATATTTATGTGTCATGGATGTTTTGCCAGTAGAATCACTTAATTTGGAATTATTATGTGGGAGATATAGTCAGATTAGTAAGTAAAGGTTAGAACCTACCCGAGAAGAAATAGTATTCAATTTAAGGGAGTAATAACACCAAGATTTATTACTATTTTTCTGATATGATTAACGTAATAGTTTTAGCTAATTGTCTTAAGCTTTCCATAGACACCATGATCACCTTAATCGGAGTTAAAATGAGGGAGTTATGCTCTGATTAGTGAGCAAAGGTCACAGAACCTGACCAGGCCATATTCTGGGTGCTTCAAGCACAAGTTAGCCGTGTTCGGGGCTGTTTTTGAGTACATTTGAAGTATTTTCAAAGTATGGCCGTGTCCTGGAACATGGCCAGACCATTTTGGAAGCTGGTGAAGCCTATTTACAACATTTTTCTACCCTAGATGAACCTCTTTAACTATAGGGTAATAGTAGAAATCAAATTGGAGAAAAAATGCTTTATAAATTTGTAAGAACATGTGTTAGAAATTATATAAATAAGAAGAAATTGACTAAAGGCCAAGCATAAAGAAAATGAAGAGATGAAATTAATATTTAAAAAAGAAGACGAATCTTATAAATGAAAATAATAAATGACTAGTATATGCCATAGCCATTGCCATTGTATGAACTTCTTACCATCTTAAGTGTGAAATTCTGACATGGAAATATTTTATAAAGTGATATTTGAAATGGTTATGTTCATGGCATGATTACCAGTGATTTATGGTAATAGTTATATTTTGATGAACATACTTGTTATTGAAAGCATATTTTTAGCTATCATTGTGAAAATAAAAGAAATGAGCACGGTCACATGGCAATTCGTGTGGTGCACCAGTAGGGGACGCCCTGCCAACGGTTATGATCATGTTAATGAGAAAAGAAAGAGAAAGTGGGCCATGTCGGACGAAGTGAGAAAAGTCGATACCGGACCGGGGTAACTTGATATGAGAATAAATTGATTGTCATCATATGATATTTTGAAAATAGTTAATCTTGTCATACATATCATTACTATATGATTCTTATGTGCATAGATATAATGCATTCATGTGACCAAAGATATTTTTTAAAGTTTATACAGCTGAACATGACATGATGAACCATATTGATGGTAAATTATGATTTATTGTTGAACTTACTGGCATTTAATTCTCACTATATTTCCATATCATGTTCAAAAGAATAATTATGCAGATTTTCTCTATGACACTTATTATTTCCATACGTTGGATCGAGGTGCCCTACCTTGGGCAACTACCAGTTATATCAGATGTATTTGTTGTAGATGTGACTGAGATTTTGGTGGAGGTGCCACCCGCACCAGTGTCCTCGGAAGTAGTCGACATAGATGATTAGAGCTAATATGTATCTTTGTACAAATGTTTGTAAAATAATGGTGTGTATGGAAACTCAATATTGTATCACTGTTAATAACAATTATGCTCGGTTAAAGTGATTATTATTACGAGTTAAGTGGTTAGAATTAAAGTAGTAATAACTTCATGGAATTTTACAAATAAAAAAAAATTTGTTACAATTACATAAAAGGAGTAGTTACATAATTGGTATCAGTGCAGGCCGATCCTAGATGGCTAGTGGGTGGATGGTTATCTGAATCGATCTTATAGTGTCTTGAGTATGTTGTGGTTGTGCTGTGTAGGGGATCAATGATTCATATAGGTAAGAAATTACTAGTATTTCCTTTCTATATGCCGAGGTGGTGTTATGACTGCTGTTAAATATTTTTGAACTAACTATTGGGCTTGATCACCTCAATAGCAGCATAACTTTATTTTTGCCATAGTAGGAAATGGCACCACCAAGGAGGAATCCAACAACCAATGCAGAGGAAACCCTGCACAACCTTGCCACGGCAATTCGAGACCAAGTCATGACCACCAACCAAATTGTACAATATCTCCAGAATGCTAATAACCCAAATGGTGAGAATGGTGCTCACAACCAGATGGCTGGAAAAGATAATGGCATATCCAAGTTCCTGAGGACTAGATTACCTTGTTTCCAAGGTGGCTATGACCCAACGGTAGCCGAAAGTTGGATAAGGGAATTAGAGAAAATCTTTAAAGTGATGGGTTATACTGAAGAGCAGCAAGTTATTTTTGCTGCATATATGTTAAAGGATGAAGCAGAATACTGGTGGCGTGGAGCTAGAGAACTTTTAGCTCATCAGGGAAGACAGATCACCTGGCAAGTGTTCAAGGACATTTTTTTTTGAAAAGTGCTTTCCAAGTACTGTACGGGCAGAGAAAGCGATCGGATTTCTCCAACTTAGGCAAGGTAGCATGACCGTGGACCAGTATATCGCAAGGTTCGAGGAGCTGTCTAAGTTCTCCTCTTATTTGTGATATAACCTAGATAAAGCATGGAAGGCGGTTAAGTTTGAAGCGGGACTAAACCCAAAGATAAAGAATGCTGTTATAGCTATGGAGATCAGGGAGTTTGTACCTCTGATAAATAAATGCAGACACCTGGAAAAGAGTTTAAGGGCAGTGGAGGACGAGAAGCAAAGGCGAAACCTATGGAAGAGGAAGAAACATTTTCCCAACCCTGGAAAGAACATGAGAAGAAGTGGATATAGAGCTGGTAAGAGGCCATTGATTGCGGGTCCTAGACCTTTTCAACAAGACCTCGCCACAGTCAAGTGCGCTAAGTGCGGACGCATGCATGGTAACTGGCCATGCTACATGTGACAAGATGTCTGCTTCAATTGCAGACAGAAGGGACATTTTGCGAGAAACTGCCCACAGAATGTGGGGAGCAGCCAGAACAGAGGCCTCAGGTGAAAGGAAGGGTTTTCACCCTGAGCGGCCAAGAGGCAGCTCAATCTTCTAAAATGGTTCAAGGTACATTCTTTATCTATGGATTTGCTCTTATGGTGCTATTTGACTTTGGTGCAAGTCATTCATTTATATCGGAAGAATGTATTAGGAAGTTTTAGTTTCCTATTTCTGAAACTCCCTATGAGCTATCTGTAGTAACCCCTACAGGGGAACGGGTATTAACTTCCTCTGTATGTAAAGACTGTTAAGTCACCATCCAGGAGAAAACTTTTTCTGTAGACCTCGTCTGTTTACCTTTAAGAGGTATTAAGGTCATTCTAGGGATAGACTGCATGTTTAGAAATCGAGTCTTGCTGAATTGTTGTAACAAGACCGTTGAATTTCTACCTCCTACTCTGAAAGAGGAGGTTCAGTTATTGATGTTAAATGCCAATCAAGTTCATAGGGAGTTGAAGAATGGAGTACTTGGATACATTCTCTTGTATTTATCAAACCTAGAAGTTAAATCGAAGCTTGATGAAATCCCAATAACCAACGAGTTTCCTGAAGTATTTTCATCAGATATTCCAGGCTTACCTCCCAAGAGAGAGATAGAGTTCTCTATTAATCTCCTACCTGGGACAGGGCCTATCTCTATTGCACCATATCGAATGGCCTCAAAGGAACTACAGGAACTCAAGAAGCAGTTGGAGGAACTATTAGACAAGCAATTCATTAGACCGAGTATATCACCTTGGGGAGCTCTTGTATTGTTTGTTAAGAAGAAAGACGGGAGCTTGAGACTATGCATACATTACAGACAGCTGAATAAGGTGACTATCAATAACAAGTACCCTCTCCCTAGGATAGATTACTTATTGGATCAATTAAAGGGAGCCTCTATCTTTTCTAAAATTGACTTGAGGTCAGGATATCATCAGATTAGGATCAAGGAGGAGGATGTACCAAAAACTGCCTTCAGGACTAGGTATGGGCACTATGAGTTTCTCGTAATGCCCTTCGGGTTGACGAATGCACTTGCAATTTTCATTGATTACATGAATCACATTTTTTGACCTTACCTAGATCAATTTGTTGTAGTGTTCATTGATGACATCTTGATATATTCTAAGAGTGAGAAAGAACATGAACAACATCTTCGAATCGTGCTGCAAGTGCTGAAAGAGAAAAATTTATATGCCAAATTGGAGAAGTGTGAATTTTGGCTGTCAGAGGTGAAGTTTCTCGGACATGTCATCTCTAATAGAGGGGTAGCCGTAGATCCTAGCAAGACAGAAGCAGTGATTCAGTGGGAGAGACCAAAGATGGTTACAGAAGTCTGAAGTTTCCTGGGTTTGGCAGGATACTACAGAAGGTTTATACAAAACTTCTCTCGTATAGCCTTGCCATTAACTAAATTGACCAGGAAGGGAAGTCCTTTCAAATGGATTGATCAATGTGAAGCTAGTTTTTAAGAGCTGAAGACAAGACTAACCATTCCTCCTGTTTTAATTATTCCAGACCCAACAGGACATTTTGAATTGTATAGTGACACTTCAAAGAAAAGGCTAAGATGTGTGCTGATGCAAGATAAGAGAGTAGTTGCTTACGCCTCTAGGCAATTAAGACCCCACGAAGGAAACTATCCAACCCATGATCTTGAATTAGCTGCAGTGGTGTTTGCCTTAAAGATTTGGCGACACTATTTGTACGGGGCAACATTTGAAGTATATTGTCATCATAAGAGTCTTAAATACCTCTTTGATCTAAAGGAGTTAAATATGAGGCAATGAAGATGGGTAGAATTTCTCAATGACTACAAGTTTGAGATCAAGTATCATCTCAGAAAGGCAAATGTTGTAGCAGATGCCTTGAGTCAAAAATCTCTGCACATGGGTCAAATGATGGTGTATGAGATGCAGATGCTAAAGGAGTTTCAAAATTTGAAGCTAGCCACTACTATTACTCCAAAGAATCTAGTTATTAATGGTTTAAGTATAGGGTGTGACCTTAGAGCCCAGATCAAAGAGGCTCAAGCTCACGACTAATACTTACAGGATCATAAAGACCACGGTAATTTTTCTGTCATGGAAGAAGGAGCAATCATGTATCAGGGAAGGATTTGTGTTGCTCAAGAACAAGAGTTGAGGACTAAGATCCTGCAGGAAGTACATTAAAGTAAATACACAGTCCATCCTGGATGCACTAAAATGTACTAGGATTTAAAAAGGATGTATTGGTGGCCAGTGATGAAAAAGGACATTGCCGAGTTTATGGCGTAATGTCTCATTTGTCAAAAGGTGAAGGTGGAGCATCAAAAGCCAGTGGGATTTCTATAACCTCTTAAGATCCCTAAATGGAAATGGGACAGTATCTCAATGGACTTTGTTGTGGGATTACCTAAGACTTCAGTGGGACATGACTCTATCTGGGTAATAATTGAAAGATTAACCAAATCTGCCCACTTTTTGCCCATAAAAATTAACTATTCACTGGATAAATTAGCCCAATTGTACATCCAGGAAATAGGTAGACTGCATGGAATTCCCTTAAATATTGTTTCTAATAGAGATCTGAGGTTCACATCGAGGTTTTGGAAGGCGTTGCAAGAAGCTTTTAGTACTCAGTTGCAGTTCAGTACTGCCTACCATCCTCAGACAGATGGGCAGACAGAACGAACCATTCAAACCCTAGAAAATATGTTGAGAGCCTATGTGATAGAGCAAGGTAAAGGATGGGATAATTACCTACCTTTAGTAGAGTTTGCTTATAATAATAGTTATGACTCCAGTATTAATATGGCCCCCTATGAAGCTTTATACGGTAGAAAGTGCCGATCTCCACTATATTGGTTCGAGGTAGGAGAAAAGAACTTGTGGGGTCCTGATCTAGTTCAACAAACCACTGAACAAATCAGGACGATACGAAACAAAATACTTATAGCTCAGAGTCGGCAAAAGAGTTACTATGATAAGAGACATAGACCTTTAGAGTTTGAGGAAGGTGACCATGTATTTCTGAAACTTTTCCCAACTACTGGAGTTGGTAGGTCTCTCAAAACAAGAAAGCTAAGTCCGCGATTTTTGGGACCCTACCAAATTCTAAAGAAAGTAAGAACATCAGCATATCAAGTTGCTCTCCCAACTAATTTGTCCAACCTGCGTAATGTTTTCCACGTATCACAGCTGCGGAAGTATCTTCCAGATTCATCACATGTAATACAGGATGAACCAATCCAAATAAAGGAGAACATGACATACCAGCTAGTACCTGCATCCATATTGGACACTGACGTGATGCAACTGAGAAATAAAATCATTCCCGTTGTTAAGGTGTTCTGGGAAGGTTTGACTCCAGAAGAAGCAACTTGGGAGATGCAAGAAGTCATGAGGAAGAAATATCCGCAATTGTTCTTATTAGATAATTTTTGCAATTTTGAGTACAAAATTTCTTTTAGGGGGAGATAAATGTAACATCCCTAATTTCGTTTCTTTTATTGATAAAAGTACATAAATATTTAATTAGGGAAAAAAAATTTATTAGACAATATTTTAGATATCTAAGGAAATATAATCCTTAGAAATTCTTCACCTTATGTATATGCATAGAAAATGTTTCTAACATGAAGAGAACAAATAAAGAGGGAAAACCTAATAGGAAAAAAAAATTAGAAATAACATACTAAAGAGATGCAAAATTTTTGGATAAGGAAGGTAAATTTTTAGAAACAAGTAAAGGTCTTAAAATTTCAAGAACATTGGATTAGGGTAATTTTTCCTAATTCAAGAACTAGAGTTACTAAGTTTAAAATCTTTACCCATACATTGGGCTTTTACCTATGGACACTTCATATAGAGTTTTTCCACTTCACATTAGTTTCTAACAAGCCCATTGGATAACCTAAGCAAGAAATAAAACATAGACTTCGACTAGGATATAGTAATTAGACCAATAACCCAAAAATGATAAAAATGTGACCAAGCCCTCCAAGAAAGGTAGAATTTTATCCAAAGCAAAGAAAATGGGTAGGAATAAGCCCATAATGGGTAGGAATAAGCCCAAATCCAAGAGGAAAAATAAAATAAAATAAATTAGGTGATGATATAATAATGTAATAATAATAAAGATTAGGTTACATGGCATTAAGACAAAAATTTAGCCAGTGGTGTGATTCTACATTCATAATTTTGGCAAGTGGCATGATAATACAAGGTTTTAGGACAAAAACATCTCTATCCTACACTCATAATTTTAGCAAGTGGTATGATAATACATGGCATTAGGATAAAACATTCATATCCCACACAAATAATATCAACCAAATAATGGAGATTCAAGGGCTAGAAATTTGCCAACTAAAAAGGCAAACCTATCATACTTGTTTAAGACAAAATAAAATGGAAATGAATCCCTAAATCAAAGGGACCTTGTCCCTTATCTTAAGAACATATTATCATAATTTTCAAAATACAAATCTCCTTTTCCTATGCATATCTTGACTAAGGCAGAGGAAGACAAGAACATAAGTTGTTTGTTTTTCAAAAATTCAACAAAGTGTATCCTAATTGTGATAAGGTAGACCTATGATCATGAAATGTGTATTATTTGGTGGTATATTTAAGCAAAACCCAACCCTACAACATTTTAATTTCGTCCAAGTGAGGAAGAGAGAGAAATAGAATCAAGGTAGAGTGAGGAAAGGAGAGAAAGAGAGGAGAAGAAAGGAAGGAAGAAGAAGAAGTTTAAAAGACTAAGTACTCAAGGTAAGTTACCTTAATCCCTACTTGAATCTATTTTTCTTCTTCATCCTTGAGGTTCAAAAAATTCACCCTCCTTCTCTTACATAAGCTGCTAGAAAAGCTAAGGGAAGGGAGGAATCTTGCTACTTCTTTCAAGAGGAAACAAGAAAACTAATTCACTAACTAAGCTAGGGAGATTCTTAGGTAAGTTTAACAATATTTCTTTTCGAAGAAAACTTTTCAAACTTATAATATTTATATGAGATTTTGATCTTAGAACTTTGATGATTGGTCATGGATGTTGTTATATCATGTTACATATTGATCTTGCATGTGATGTATGTTTGAATACTTAGGTTGGTGTAGATAGTTCTGCATGGGTATGGCTATGGGTGGCAGAATTTTAAGCTTCTGTGTTTTAATTTCCAGGAACATTTTATAGGGAATCTAAACAAATGGTTAACATAACAAATGTAGATTTATGTCTCACGAATTTTTAGCCACTAGAATCATTCAATTTAGAGTTCATAAGAGGTAGATATGGTCCAATTAGTAAACAAAGGTCAGAAAATGGTTAATTAGGGAAGAATATGTTAGGATAGCTTTGGTGTTTTAATTTCTCGTAACATTCTATAAGGAATTAAAATAAATGGTTAACAAATGAATTATAGATATATGTGTCACGGATTTGTAGCCACTAGAATCATTCAATTTAGAGTTCATATGAGGTAGATATGTTCCGATTAGTTAGCAAATGTCAGAAAATGGTTAATCAGGGAAGAATATGTTATGATAGTTTCGGTGTTTTAATTTATGGGAAACTTCTATAAGGAATTAAAATTAATGGTTAACATATGAATTATATATTTATGTGTCACGGATGTTTAGCCACTAGAATCACTTAATTTGGAGTTCTTATGTGGGAAATATAGTCAGATTAGTAAGTAAAGGTTGGAACCTACCTGAGAAGAAATAAAATTGAATTTAAGGGAGTAATAATACCAAGATTTATTACTATGTTGCTTATATGATTAACATAATAGTTTTAGATAATTGGCTTAGCTTTCAATAGACACTAAGAGCACCTCAATCAGAGTTAAAATGAGTGAGTTATGCGTTGATTAGTGAGCAAAGTTCACAAAACACGGCCAGGCCGTGTTCTAGGTGCTTCCAGCACGGGTTTGCTGTGTTCGGGGCTGTTTTTGAATACATTTGAAGTATTTTTAAAGCATGGCCCTGTCCTGGAACATGGCTAGACCATGTTGGAAGCTGGTGAAGCCTATTTTTAACATTTTTCTACCCTAGATGAACCTCTTTAACTCTAGGGTAATAGTAGAAATCAAATTGGAGAAAAAATGCTCTATAAATTTGTAAGAACATGTGTTAGAAATGATATAAATAAGAAGAAATTGACTAAAGGCCAAGCATAAAGAAAATGAAGAGATGAAATTAATATTTAAAAAAGAAGACAAATCTTATAAATGAAAATAATAAATGGCTAGTATATACCATAGCCATTGCCATTGTATGAACTTCCTACCATCTTAAGTGTGAAATTCTGACATGGAAATATTTTATAAAGTGATATTTGAAATGGTTATGTTCATGGCATGATTACCAATGATTTGTGGTAATAGTTATATTTTGATGAACATACTTGTTATTGAAAGCATATTTTTGGCTATCATTGTGAAAAGAAAAGAAATGAGCACGGTCACATGGCAATCCATGTGGTGCACCAGTAGGGGACGCCCTACCAACGGTTATGATCGTGTTAATAAGAAAAGAAAGAGAAAGTGAGCCATGTCGGACGGAGCGAGAAAAACTCGTACCGAAGAGTAGAAAATACTCACCCTGACCGGGGTAGCTTGATATGAGAATAAATTGATAGTCATCATATGATATTCTGAAAATAGTTAATCCTGTCATAGATATCATTACTGTATGATTCTTATGTGCATAGATATAATGCATTCATGTGACCAAAGATATTGTCTGTAGTTTATATAGCTGAACATGGCATGATGAACTATATTGATGGTAAATTATGATTTATTGTTGAACCTACTGGGATTTAATTCTCACTATATTTTCATATCATGTTCAGAAGAATAATTATGTTGATTTTCTCTATGACACTTATTATTTCCGTACGTTGGATCGAGGTGCCATACCTTGGGCAACTACCAGTTATATCAAATGTATTTGTCGTAGATGTGACTGAGATTCCGGTGGAGGTGCCACCCGCACCAGTGTCCCCAGAAGTAGTCGACATAGATGATTAGAGCTAATATGTATCTTTGTACAAATGTTTGTAAAATAATGGTGTGTAGTTTGTAAAATAATGGTGTGTATGGAAACTTAGTATTGTATCACTATTAATAACAATTATGGTTGGTTAAAGTGATTATTATTACGAGTTAAGTGGTTAGAATTAAAGTTGTAATAACTTCATGGAATTTTACAAATATATAAAAAAAAATTTGTTACATTTACATAAATGGAGTTGTTACAAATTTCGTTAGCCATCTCTCAACAACTATCGGGTCATATGCACCAACAAAAGACAGAGGTCGCATTTCCATAAATTCAGACCATCCATTACCATTTCCAGTTCTGTTTCCATTTCGGTTTCTTTCATTTTCTGTAACCTCGTCATTATTATTAATATTTTGAAGGTGCTGCAGAATCTGATTTATAGCAGCTGCTTGAGCTTGAATAGCTGCAGCTATGATATTTAAGGTAGTATCTGCGCTGCCTGGCATATTTCTTCTTGGTGGTGCCATAACTCACTGTATTAATAAAACAAAATATTAGTTACTATTAAGGTGATCAGACTCAACAGTAGTTCAAAACTTTACAGTAGTTATCACACCACACAAAACTACAGATAGGAAATAATAGTACTTTCTTACTGAATTTATCTGCTACCCTACACAACATTTCCACATAACTATTCAAGACTCTTCTAAGTCAATCTAGGTGACCACCCACCCTATGGTCGCCTAAGATCAACCTGCCTCTGATACCAACTTTGTAACTTCCCGATTTTACTTTCATTTATTATTATTATTATAGTAACTTTATAGGATCTGATTTACTTTTATTTTTTCATTTATTTACTCATAATTTTTTTTCTTTTTCACATTTCGCATATTAAATTCGCAATATGTAAAAACACAATATATATATATATATATATATATATATATATATAAAAGTTACAAATCTCACACATGTAATAATTATACAATACAACATTTAGTACATAAACAAGAGTCCTTATTCAGCACTCTACCCTTGAAACACAAAGGGTGAGGGGTTGGTGCTAACTTTGAGATCTCCATCAGTAACGCCGTTCCCTGTTGCATCTCATTTCTTTTTATCTGAACATAATACCACAATAATAGTGAGAACCAAGGTTCCCAGTAGAATTAACATAAATAAAATATAATGAGAAAAACATGAGTTATGTTCAGCTGTATAAGCTACCGAAAATATTAAGATCTGGAGATAAAAATCATCACTTTGAAAATGACCTGTCTCACTCGGCGATCTGGTCAGTGCAATTTAATTTGAAAATGATCTGCCTCACTAGGCGATCTGGTCAATGCAATTTGCTATACGCATAGTGACCGATCGACTATAGTTACAATAAGTGATAAGGGAATGTGAGTACATCACCCTCCTGCCCCCTCACAATACCACTGTCACCCGGTTGGAGCGGCCCTCCCTTGGCTCACTCATGCTAATAAGGCGTCCCCTACTCGGTATTGTCTCAAGCCATACAACCCGTCGATATTCATCCATACATATAAATACATATATATAAATGCATATTCATCAAATGCAATTATATAAATATCAAGCAACTCACCATGAGTTTTAATCTTGCCATTCAATCTCATTTATAAAATAACATGCATCATTTTCATATTCAATAATTAATAATTATTCATCACATATCAAATGTCCAATATAATAAATTTTGAATCAAATAAAGAAAAGAGTAATTTTCTTGGACATTTGTTTTCTAAAAATATTTCAACAAATAAAACTATTTTTAGGTAGAAAAACAGTGGAAAAAAAATGATAAACCAGCACCTAACATGGCCTACCCGTGCTGAAATAACTCAAAACACGGCCTGGACATGTTCTGTGACCTTTCCTCACTTATTCAAACATATCTCCCCCATACAAACTCCGATTTAGGTGATTTCAAAGTATATAAAAAGCTAAGACAATTATCTACAACTTCTATGTTTATCATTTCTTCAAATGCTTAACGGTTTAGTCCCAAAAAATTAAAAACCAAACACTTATTTTTACTATCTCAAATTCCAACCTCTGCTCAATTAATCAGCCATATCTCCCTGATATGGACTCCAAATCAAGTAATTTCAAAGCCTATAGATCCGTGAGATGTATATCTATAATTCATATGTTTACCATTTCTTTAAAATCATTGCTGAAGTTTCCCAGAATTCCAACAATAAAGGCTTTCCAATTATTTCAAAATTCAACTTAATTTAACTTTTCCTTTGATTTTCTTTTATATAATCCCATGCACCCATATGCATGTCCAAACATCCAAAATAGAAATTCCATATAAATATCCAGACCACATGTTATCCATAATAACATCTAAAAGTAAATAAATAATTTTATACAAAATTTATGAGTGGATGTTAAGCCTACCTCAGATAGATCCTTAAACTTACGTGTTTGATTCCTTCCACACAAAATAAAATCCTACATCCATACTGTGAATTAGGATATTCCTTAAGAAATGATGATGAAATTAGAGAGACAATTAAGTAATTTACCTTGATTCCCCTTTCTTCTTCCTTTTCCTTTTCCTTCTTCTTCCTCTTTCTCTTCATTTTCTTCTTCTTTCTCTTCTACCGAAAATATGCTTGCTGCCACTTTCCTTTCCCCCTTTTCTCTTCTTCACTTTTCTTTTTCCTCTCTTTCCTTCTGACACTTTCCCCCTTCTCCTTCTTATCTTTCCATTATTTTATTATTATTTTTTCCTACCTACCCCTACCTACCACCTCTTTATCTCCAAAATGCCCATGCCATCATTCATTATTTACACCAATGCCATTTTCCATAAATTACATAAATTTCATTTCAATGAAATTATATAAATGCCATTTTAACTATCCTATGTTCTTGTTTGACTTGAGTGAAATTGTAAAATGATTTATTCCTCCCGTGAGGTCTAAAATGCTTTCTCCTTTCTGAATAAAAATTCCAATTAGTAACAAAAAGGGAAAATTCAGGATGCTACAATATACCAAAGCCATTGCCATTGTATGAACTTTTTACCATCTTAAGTGTGAAATTTTGACATGGAAATATTTTATAAAGTGATATTTGAAATGGTTATGTACATGGCATGATTACTAATGATTTTTGGTAATAGTTATATACTTGTTATTGAAAGCATATTTTTGGCCATCATTGTGAAAAGAAAAGAAATGAGCACGGTCACATGGCAATCCGTGTGGTGCATCTGTAGGGGATGCCCTACCAACGGTTATGATCATGTTAATGAGAAAAGAAAGAGAAAGTAAGCCATGTCGGACGGAGCGAGAAAAGCCCGTACCAGAGAGTAGAAAATACTCACCCTGACTGAGGTAGCTTGATATGAGAATAAATTGATAGTCATCATATGATATCCTGAAAAATAGTATTTATGCCATACATGTCATAATTGTACAATTTTCATGTGCATGAATAAAGTGCATTTATGTGACCTAAAGATATTTTCTATAGTTTATACAGATGGAAATGACATGATGAACTATATTGATGGTAAATTATGATTTATTGTTGAGCCTACAAGGATTTAATTCTCACTATATTTCCATATCATGTTCAGAAGAATAATTATGCAGATTTTCTCCATGACACTTATTATTGCCGTACGTTGGATCGAGGTGCCCTACCTTGGGCAACTACCAGTTATATAAGATATATATGTACTAGATGTGACTGAGATTCCGGTGGAGGTGTCGCCACCCGCACCAGTGTCCCCAGAAGTAGTCTACGTAGATGATTATGGCTAATATGTATATTTTAAACCTTTGTACAAATGTTTGTAAAATAATGGTGCGTATGGAAACTCAGTATTGTATCACTGTTAATAACAATTATGCTTGGTTAAATTAATTGTTATTATGAGTTAAGTGATTAGAATTAAAGCAATAATAACTTCATGGAATTTTACAAATATAAAAAAAAAATTTCTTACATTTACATAAATGGAGTTGTTACATTTTTTGTGGGTTAGTCTACGTTGCTTCCAAGGCTCACGGTTTTGAATTATACTGTGTATTCTAGAGTGCTTTGAATGTTATAGGCAGGATCCCCGTTTCTACTCTACTTTGATGTTTACAGACAAAGTTTCCATGATAAAGGATTGGAATGTTCATGTCTATGGAAAATATATGTTCATGGTATATGTGTTTCACCTGCCCTAAAATTAGGGGCGTGACAAGTTGGTATCAGAGAAATAGGTTTCACTGTAGCTATCAGAGCAAAAAATTCTGTAGTAGGACTTTGAGTATGGGTATGTAATCGCAGACATATTTATACTCACGGTGTAACATCCCATAAGAAAATAAAATTTATTAGACAATTTTTAGATATATAAGGAAATATAATCCTTAAAAATTCTTTACCTTACGTGTATGCATAAAAATGTTCTAACATTAATAAAATAGGTAAAGAGAGAAAACCTAAAAGGAAAAATTAGAAATAAATATACTAAAGAAAGGTGAAATTCTTGGGTAAGGAAGATAAATTTTTGTGAAGTAAATAGAGGTATTAAAATTTCAAAAAGATTGGATTAGGGTAATTTTTCCAAATTTAAGAATTAAAGTTACTAAGTTTAGTATCTCCCCCCATAAATTGGGCTTTCACCTATGGACACTTCATGTAGAGTTTTTCTACTTCACATGAATTTTTAGCAAGCCAATAGGATAGCCCAAGGAAGAAATAAAACATAGAATTGGACTAGGATATAGAAATTGGACCGGTAGACCAAAAATCATGAAAATGTGACTAAGCCCATTATGAAAGGTAGAATTTTATCCAAAGTAAAGAAAATGGGCAAGAATGAGCCCAAATCCAAGAGGAAAAAAAAATAAAGTGATGAAATAATGATGTAATCAAGATTAGGTGACATGGCATTAAGACAAAAATTTAGCAAGTGGTGTGATATTTTACATTCATAATTTTAGCAAGTGGTATGATAATATATGGCATTAGGACAAAATATCTATATCCTACACTCATAATTATAGCAAGTGGGTAATAATACATAACATTATGACAAAACATCATTATCCTACACAAATAATTTTACTTAAGCAAGGAAGATTCAAGGGTTGGAATTTTGCCACCTAAAAAGGCAAACCTATCATAATTGATTAAAACAAAAGAAAAAGAAATGAATCCCTAAATAAAAGGGACCTTGTCCCTTATCTTAGAAACATATTATCATAATTTTCAGAATACAAATCTCCTTTTGCTATGCATATCTTGACTAAGGAAGAGGAAGACAAGAACATAAGTTGTTTGTTTTCCAAAAATTCAACTAAGTGTATCCTAATTGTGATAAGGTAGACCCATGATCATGAAAGATGAATTATTTGGTGGTCTATTTAAGCAAAACCCACCCCTATAACATTAGAATTTTCATCCAAGTGAGGGAAAGGAAAAATAGAAGCAAGGTAGAGTGAGGAAAGGAGAGGAAGAAAGGAAGAAAAAGGAAGGAGAAGTCTAGAGGACTAAGTACTCTAGGTAAGTTTAACAATATTTCCTTTTGAAAAAAAGTTTTGAAACTTGTAATATTTATATTAGATTTTGATCTTAGAACTTTAATGATTGGTCATGGATGTTGCTATATCATGTTACATATTATGTAAGTTTGAATACTTAGGTTGGTGTAGATAGTTCTGCATAGGTACGGCTATGGATGACAAACTTTTGAGCATATATTTTTAATATTCTGGGAAGAATCAGTTGGGAATTAAAACAAATGGTTAACATAAAAAATGTAAATCTATGTCGTACGGATTTTTACCCACTGGAATCACTCAAATTGTTGTGCATATGAGGTAGATATGGTCCAATTAGTATGCAGTGGTCAGAAATTGGTTAATCAGGGAAGAATATTTTAGGATAGCTTCTGTGTTTTAATTTTTGATAACTTTCTATAGGGAATTAAAATATATGCTTAACATTAGAATTATAGATATATGTGTCATAGATTTTTAGCCACTGGAATCACTCAATTTGGAATCCATATGATGTAGATATGGTCTGATTAGTAAGCAGTGTTCAGAAAATGGATAATCAAGGAAGAACATGTTAGGATAGCTTCTACATTTTAATTTCTGGGAACATAGGGAGTTCAAATAAATGGTTAAAATTAAAGAAGAAGAAGAATCGTATAAATTAAAATAATAAATGACTAATATATGCCATAGCCATTGCCATTGTATGAACTTCTTACCATCTTAAGTGTGAAATTTTGCCATGGAAATATTTTATAAAGTGATATTTGAAATGGTTATGTTCATGGCATGATTACCAATGATTTTTGGAAATAGTTATATTTTGATGAACATACTTCTTATTGAAAGCATATTTTTGGCTATCATTGTGAAAAGAAAAGAAATGAGCACGGTGACATGGCAATCCGTGTGGTGCACCAGTAGGGAACGCCGTACCAATGGTTATGATCATGTTAATGAGAAAAGAAAGAGAAAGTGGGCAATGTCAGACGAAGCGAGAAAAGCCAGTACTGGAGAGTAGAAAATACTCACCCTGACCGGGGTAGCTTGATATGAGAATAAATTGATAGTCATCATATGATATTTTAAAAATAATTAATCCTGTCATACATGTCATTACTGTACGATTCTTATGTGCATAGATATAGTGCATTCATGTGACCAAAGATAATTACTGTAGTTTATATAGCTGAACATGACGTGATGAGCTATATTGATGATGATTTATTATTGAACTTACTGGGATTTAATTCTCACTATATTTTCTTATCATGTTCAAAAAATTATTTATGCAGATTTTTCTATGGCTCTTGCTTTTAGTATACGTTGGATTGAGTTACTTTATGTTGGGTAGATCTCATAATCAAATAATATGTTTGTGGTTGAGTTGGTTCAGATCCCAGTGAAGGTGCAACCACCTGCACCTATATCTCTAGAATTGGTCAACCAAAATAAATAAGATGTAGTTATTTATGTGTTTGATTTTGTTGTACGTACGTTTTGATTAATGATGTGTATGTGAACTCTATATTGTATAATAAATAATATTAAAAAAGGTTGTTACACACGGTGCTGCTGTGGAATTCTATAGGCTGTCATCCTCTTCTTTCTTCTGACTCTTTTCCTTAGATATGTGATGTTTAAGAACCAATAAGTATGTCCTAGACAATGTTTCTTGAGTATGGACTACCAGTTCAGCTATTGAACTCATTTTGATGAACAATGAAAAAGAGAATCTTTATGGGAATAAAGAAAAATAATTAGCTGAAGATAAGAAGACTTTATCCAAACACAAAGGTTATGGCGTGTTTGAATGTCAAGATGGTTTGAATTGGTTGTTTGATTTATTTATGTGAAACAATATGACGAATGGCTAATACAATATTTTGGAAATTCATGTACGAGTAATTGTTGGGAAAAATCTTCTTGAAATGATTGGGTGAATTAAATAGGATTGATATAAGTTAGAATGAGATGTTTTTAGATATGATAGAAGAAATGCTTGAAATTTTGGATAATGAATTTATTGGTGTTAATAAGAGGGTATAGAGTTACTGTGATGAGGTAATTTGGAATTGTTAGACATGTTCCAATGGTACATAAACGTTATAAAAGGTTTGGATACTATGTCACTAAAATGTATGAATGTGTAAGAAGTGAATTGAAATGGGTAGGTAGCAGACATGTTATGAATGGTGAAAGCAAGATATGTTGAAACTACTTAAGGATTGGCTATTGATGGGGAAGTGTCATAAGAGAGAAATTTGAGCATATTAGGTTTACTTGAGGATAGGTAAGACAAAACTAGGAAATTTGCAATTTCAATCTATTGAAAGTGATTAATGGAGGAAATCTTGGAGAAAATTGGACATTTAACTTTTCATGATATAAGATGGTGAATTTGCATTTCGTAATACATAAAAAAGTTCACATGAGAATGATTAATTGATGAATGCCTTATGGTGTTTTGAGGAATGTAATAAAGTGAAATAGCAGTATTGAAGTTCTTGAGAAATAAACTAAGGGAAGTAGGATTCAAATTAATCTTTGAGTTCTTAATTTGGAAATATGGTGAATATTTTGAGAACCATATTCAAAAATAGTGCAAAGTGATCAAGATATTTATGTTAAAGGTTTATACCATGTTAAATTGAGTATAGTATCTAGGATGTGAATTATGTTAAGATTGAAAAATTTATGTGTGAATAATTGTTGAGAAAAGTCTTCTTAGAACGAACAGGCTAGTTAAATAGAATTGATAGGAACTAGAGTGATGAGATTCATGGGAGGATGTTGACATATGAGAATCAAAGACGACTTGATAAAAATTGGGAATAAGAAAAGTTGGTTACTCTATATATGGATATGTACGTATTCTTTTATGTGTATGATTCCTAATTATATCCACTTATGGATATGAATATGCGAATTTGAGGATAGTTCAGATATTAGTAAAGATGATATACAAAAAAGATATCCCCAATTATTTGAGTAATAAGGTTAGTAACTCTGAGTTATGCCTTGATTTCATTCCCTACACGTGGTAGGATGGACTGAAATTCGGGAACTGAATTTCTTAAGGGGAGAAAAATGTAATACCCAAAATTTTTATTTTTTTTAAAAATAATATTTTATTATAAACAAATATGATTTTTTTTAAATGACTATGCATGTTTTGCTCGAAGTAAATATATTTTTGTTTAAAATAATTATTATTTTGCTTAAAATAATTATATTGGCCTCTAATAAATTTTTGTTGTATTTTTGGAAATATTCTTTCTTTTATTATGTATAAAGATATTTATTTTGTGATTTGTTTTATTAAGATTTTTATTAAGAAAAATTATGATTTGAGAGTTTCATTAAAGGTTTATGAGAATGTAAATTTTTAGAACTTTTTGGGATGTTTTAGGATGAAAAATTGTATTTATATGAATATATATGAAATAAAATAAAAAAATCTAAATATTTAATTATTAAATAATAAAAATAATAATTATTATAAAAATAAACAAAAGAGGAAATAGGAAGGGGGGAGACGAACGGATAATCGCAGAAAAGGTGAATAGTGTGAATAGTGAATAGTACATCCATATTTTTTCTTTAGATCTGGAGTGTCTATTGACTTTTGCTCTCAAAACTAATGGTACCAATGGATTTAGGATGGAGAATACTACGGTTTTAACCGATCAATTTCTCAAATCAGTCGTTAAATCGCCACAGATCTGAAATAAAAAATCTCAGAAAAATATAAACTCTGAAACTCTTACTTAGAGACCTTCAATTGAAAATCTGACACCATAGATGGATTCAGGAGCTAGTTAAACCTTAGGATATGAATTTTTCGGCCATCTGATTGCTTTTTGTTCGTCGTGAATAGTGATTTTCTAGTGGGTGAATAGTATTTTCTGGTAGTGAATAGTACTTTTGGTCAGTGTGAACAGTATTTTTCAGCTGTGAATAGTGACTAAGCTCATGGAGTCATTTTTTAGGTTTTTGGACCCTCCGAACACGTTTTTGAGGTCTATTTGATAAAATTGAGATTGGAAAAGTACATTTTAAGGCTGTCCAATCTAGGGCCCTTACCCTGTGAGTAGATGATTTTTTCTATGACCTGCCTTATACTCTTCTTGATATTTGAACGTGTATTTGATTATGTTTATGAGATATTTACACTTTTATATGATTTTGAAATGAATTAAAATTATCTGAATTGTTTACAATTTGAAATATGGTTCAAAAAGAGTATAGTATTTGAAAATGGATTTCTGAACTCATGATGTATCTAATTTCACATGTATTTCTCATTAAATGATAAAGTGAATATTTATGCATGTGACATTATTTATAAAGTTATATGATTGTCTCGAAAAAGGGCATGTACATGTGATAAACCCTGAATTGGGAATTTATGACAGATGAATCTGTACTGAGACTGAAAGTATGTTTTATATTGAAAATTTTATACCAGATTATATGGCATATGTGCATATGATATTTTCTATGGAGGAATCCTGTTGGAAACACTGTCTGCTAATAGCGGGTGATGTTAGCCCTGGTGCACCTTGATAACCCAGCTAGTAGGGGGTGGTGCTAGTCTCGTGTGAGGGCCAACACACAGGAGATGATATGTGATGGAGAGAGGGATGCCTCCTATATGGGCGAGATGCCAGCTATATGAGATGTGATTTACCTTCCCTTGTTGTGTGCTTGGGAAATACCCATATAGAGTCCCTTCGCGTGTCCTCTTGAATGGTAGTAGGGCAAACCTCAGCGAGATGCTGAGTTTAGGAAAATCCTATACCACCAAAGTACGGAAGGGGTTAAGCTATGATATGGTGGTTCTGATATGGGATCGTCCAAATGTTTTCATGTGAAATGTTTTAATGCATATCAAGTTTGATTTAAGATCATATTGTATCATATGTGGTTACATATATTCGAATGTGATTTGAACTGAGAATCTTTGAAAATGTGGGTCCTATATGGATGTACTTTTGAACTATAATTTTTGATGTGATAAATTTTAATATAAGAGTACATCCATATGTTGATCTGAGAGGTCATAGGAGGGATTATCTGCTCATTGAGTTGTCAAACTCACCATACGATATTTTTATATTTTTCAGATAAGAATACATAGTTTTATCTTTTCCCTTCATATGGGTGATCAGCTAGGAGACATTTTCTCTGGTGAGCCTATTTTTTTCCCATGGCTCATAGATATTGATTTATAATATACTTGTACTTTAGAGTATGATATATATGCCACAAGCAGGATCCCTGCTTCTGCTGTTACTCTGATGTTTGTGGACTTGTTATGTATATGGTATATGTATGGAAGAACCTATATGTATCTGTTTCTATGGTAAAGGATTGGAATATTCATGTCTAAGGAAAATATGTGTTCATGGTATATGTGTTTCACGTGCCCTAAAATTAGGGGCGTGACACTTCTGCTGTAATATATGTATAAAGACTTAGTGTGTATATTTGGTTATATTGGAAAACTTGTGAACGTATGATATTATTAAAATATGTGATATACTTGGATCATGTATGCAATAAATAAGGGTAAAGTTATCTGTTACTCGCGACAATCCCATTCCTTTAAATTGGGGGCATGACAACTAGTCACCTTACTAATGTAAGGGTCATCCTGAATCTTATTTCGTCTTGTTATTATTTTCAACTACATTTATGACATCATATTCACCATTGTCATCATCATATAACAAATATGTATTAATCCATTTATCATCATATAACAATGTATGCATCACACCCTCTAATCTTCATCACCATCACAAAACGATTATGCATTAACCAAGTACATGACTAATATCATACTTGTTATCATCACTATATCATTTAACAAATATGTATTAATAGACTTACAATCATGTAACAATGAATACATTATATCATCTAATCATCATGCATTAATACAATAACATAGGCAATACATCATCATCTTCATCATTTAATATATATGCATTATTACACAATGTATATGAAGTTTGTTATCAAAAGAAGCAGTTAAAACTAATATTATATCACAAATATTATAGGGAATTCTTCTTCAATTTGGTTTCTATAATTATAATCTAATTAATGGGGATCATTTAATTCCATTTGTGGCTAAAATAGGGCAACAACAGCTCCAAACACGGCCTAGCCGTGCCCTAGAACACAACCATGCTTGAGATTGTCTCAAATGTGTTGTTGCCTCTCCAACATCCTGCAACACGGCCTTGCCATGTCCTGGAACACAACCGAGTTCTAGGCTATCCTGCATTCTAGGTTTTCGCCTAGCCTGACCTTCTCTCACTCAGAAAACTATAACTCCATAATTTTAACTTCGATTAAGGTGATTTTGTTGTATATAGAAAGATAAGACAATTATCTACAAATTTTATGCTTACCACTTTGACAAATTAGAAATAAAAATAGGTGGATAAGGGTTCTGAAAACAACATTGTGATTCTGCGCGTTAAATCTAACCTCTCTTCACTTATCAAAGTATATCTCTTTCATTTCAAATTCGACTAAGATTAATCCAGAGGCCATAGAAAGATAATAAATAGGGTTACAACTTATGTGTTAAACATATTTCTCAATTTGACATAAATTATGACTTACAAAAGCAATCATTTAAAGCATCGATTTTCACCCTTTTCAAGCCAATTTCAGTAAAAACATATATGACATATGCATTCAAACTCTTATTCTACATGGCTAAGCACAAATATGATATTTGAATCACTTTATATCTTCCAAAAGACATGGAATTTCAATGAAAGTTAATGTTAAAGCTACCAAAAACGTAAAAATCCTTTCTATTCTTAAAACCCTCCTTGGATGTCTTTCTCTTTTGATCACTTCTCTTTCTTGCTTTCCCTATAATTTCCTACACTTTCACCATAGAAAATTAGTTCTTGAAGCATCTAAGATAAAGCGAAGAATGGATTTAGGCTTAAACATGCAAGAATCACCTTAGATCTACTCGTTACTATCTTTCTCTCTTTATCTTCCTTTTTCTTCTTCTCTCAGTTTCTCCCTCTTTCTCTTCTCCCTTATGCTATAGCCTCTCCTTCTCTTTGGATATTTTCCTCCTTGTTTGACTTCCTCTCCATGTCAAGGGAAAAAGCATATTTTAATCCGCAATCTTCTAGAAGCCCTCCTTTCCTAACTCAAGCCATTCAATTATCCAATATTACCCTTTTTCCATTCCATTAAAGTAGAACCAAGCCATTGATTAAGGCCATGTTTGGTTAAGTGAAAATTAGCTAAGTGTTTAATCTTCTCTTGATTCAAATGCCAAAGAGCTTCTGTGCCACACTTTCCATGATTTCTCATTCCACCTCTTACTACTCAATTTCAGTCTTAACAGTGAAAAAATTACTATTTTACCCTTTAGAACTTTTCTCTAAAAATGAGAATTCCTTTCTTTATTACTTATGAATATACTCACAAAGGTTAACCATTTAATTCATTTTTGACCCTTCCTCATTCATTGATTCAAGAAAATGAAAGAAAATTTGGCGTGTTATAATTCTCTCCCCCCCTAAAAAATGAATTTTATCCTCAAAATTTAGGGTTTACCTGTCGTCGAAGAGTTATGAATGCTTCTATCTCATATCATCTTCTCCTTCCCTTTCACCTGTTGTCGTTGTTCTTGTGCTCTTCCATCCCCTTGTGGGAATTGCCGTGCTAAGTTTCTCTTCTGTTCACAGCGATAACAAGTTATTTGGATGACCAAATATGGTTTATTTCTATGTGGTTGTCCACACTTTCCACATCTTTCCAACATAAAATTTGTTGGATAAGATCTAGATTCCATTGCAATGGGTTTTTCATCACCGGTATTATTCCTCCCCCTTGTGATTTTGTTAAAAGTCGAAGACTCCCTCTTTCTCTTCTGTAGAATCGCTTCTCCTTTTCTTCTTCTGGTACTTTTAAGTTTTTCTCTAGTAATCGCCATTTATTGACTAAGGGAACGATTTCCCTAATCTCTAAGGCAATTATAGCACTTCTAATCTCTAGATTCAAACCTACCTCAAACTTCACCACTTTCCAAGTTTCATCTGGATTATATCTCAAGTATTTTGAAAATTTGGCAATTCCTCAAATTTAGAGATGTACTAGTCAATAGCCATGCTACCTTGTTTAAGTTGAAGAAATTCAACCTCCTTTTCAACCCTCACACTAATAAGGAAATACTTCTTTAAAAAGTTTCTCAAAATACCAGCAATGTAATCTATCTACCTTGAAGAATTAACAACTCCTTAGCTCCCCTCCACTAATATTCAGCTTCCTCCTTCAACATGTACACCACAAAGTTAACCTTCTGCTCATTAGAGTAGTTCAAAACTTTAAAAATATTTTATAACTCAGTCAGCCACCTTTCAACTATTATCGGCTTATACTCGCCCACAAAAGAAGGAGGTTGTGTCCTCATAAATTTTGCCCAGCCATTTCCATTCTCCACGTTCCTTTGGTTTCCTCCAACCTCACCATCATTGTTATTATTCTGCAAATGCCATAAGATTTGATTTGTGGTAACCACTTGGTCTCGAATCATTGTGGCTAAATCATACAGGGTAGCTTCCACACTTTTCGTTGAATCTCTCCTTGGTGGTACCATCATCTATTGTATCAATTAAAAGAAGTCAATCACTATTGTGGTGATTAAGCTCAATAGTGAATTAAATATGTTACAGTAGTCATTATGTAAGAGCCAGGTTTTTTTTATATGCGTTCAGTTTTATCTTGGTTTATACTGCAAGTGAATTTCCTTAAACTTACTAAACTATAAGAATAACATACCACATATTTATATCATCACTCCACAAGAGGTTACATCCGTATTAGAGTTATACAAGAGTAACACTAGAGACTACTCATGACATCAAAATAAAGAAACACTAGGAATTATTCTTCCAAAAATATACACTGGTTACACTATATAATGTACATCCTACTGACTAGGCCCTGGCCTAGCACCACACCCCTAGGGTGCATGGGGTGATAGAGGGTGCGGTGCCGATGCCGGGATCTTTACTACGTTTGTTATCATTACATCTTGTAAGACGGTGAACTGGCCCTAGAGGGGCACATCCACTACCTGTACCTTTAACATTAGTGTAGGCATATCAGTTGCTATTATCTGAACGCATCACCAAAATTAATGAGAATAAAATCTTAATAGGTCTAACATTAACAATTTATAATGAAAGTAAAACAAGTGATGTGTTCAGCTATATAGGCAACAGAAAACATTAGTTAAAGCCATAATCAGTGCATATTATATAAAATGATTGAAATTCATACAACATGCATACACCAAACATTTCTCAGTTGTTATTAGGTCACTGTCATTTGGTCGGAGTGGCTATAACCCATGGCTCACTCAAGGCTAATAGGGCGTCCCCTGTAACATCCCTGATTTTGTTTCATAAATTAATAAAAATACAAAAGTATTCAAAGTAACATCCCTAATTTCGTTTTTTTAAGGTACATAAATATTTAATTAAGGCGATAAAATTTATTAGACAATTTTTAGATATCTAAGGAAATATAATCCTTAGAAATTCTTCATTTTACGTGTATGCATAGAAATGTTCTAACATTAATGGAATAGGTAAAGAGAGAAAACCTAAGAGGAAAAATTAGAAATAATATACTAAAGAAATGTGAAATTCTTGGGAAAGGAAGGTAAATTTTTGGAAATAAGTAAATGTCTTAAAATTTCAAGAAAACATTGGATTAGGGTAATTTTTCCTAATTCAAGAACTAGAGTTACTAAGTTTAACATATTCACCCATACATTGGGCTTTCACCTACGGACACTTCATATAGAGTTTTTTCGCTTTACATAAGTTTCTAGCAAACCCATTGGATAACCTAAACAAAAAATAAAACATAAACTTAGACTAGGATATAGAAATTGGACCGATAGCCCAAAAATTATGAAAATGTGTCCAAGCCCTCTAAGACAGGTAGAATTTTATCCAAAGAAAAGGAAATAGGTAGGAATAAGCCCAAATCCAAGAGGAAAAATAAATTAAATTAATCCATGTGATAACGATTAGGCTACATGGCTTTAAGACAAAAATTTAGCAAGTGGTATGATAATATTAAGCTTTAGGACAAAACATCTATATCCTACACTCATAATTTTAGCAAGTGGTATGATAATACATAACATTAGGACAAAACATTCCTATCCCACACAAATAATTTCAACCAAATAATGGAGATTCAAGGGCTAGAAATTTGCCACTTAAAAAGGCAAACCTGTCATAATTGATTGAGAGAAAAGAAAAATGAAATGAAACCCTAAATCAAAGAGACCTTGTCCCTTATCTTAAGAACATACTATCATAATTTTCAAAATAAAAATCTCTTTTTCCTATGCATATCTTGACTAAGGAAGAGGAAGACAAGAACATCAGTTGTTTGTTTTTCCAAAAATTCAACCAAGTGTATCGTAATTGTGATAAGGTAGACCCATGATCATGAAAGGTGAATTATTTGGTAGTATATTTAAGAAAAACCCACCCCTATAACATTAGAATTTTTTTCCAAGTGAGGGAGAGGAAAAATAGAAGCAAGGTAGAGTGAGGAAAGGAGAGGAAGAAAGGAAGAAAAAGGAAGGAGAAGTCTAGAGGACTAAGTGCTCAAGGTAAGTTTAACAATATTTCTTTTTGAAAAAAAGATTTGAAACTTGTAATATTTATATGTGATTTTGATCTTAGAACTTTGATGATTGGTCATGGATGTTGCTATATCATGTTACATATTATGTATGTTTGAATACTTAGGCTGGTGTAGATAGTTCTGCATAGGTATGGCTATAGGTGGCAAAATTTTAAGTTTTCATTTTTAAAATTTTGGGAAGAATCAGTAAGGAATTAAAATAAATGGTTAACATGAAAACTGTAGATCTATGTCTCGTAGATTTTTACCCACTAAATCACTTAATTTGGAGTCCATATGTGGTAGATATGGTCCGATTAGTATGTAGTGGTCAGAAATTAGTTAATCAAGGAAGAATATTTTAGGATAGCTTCTATGATTTAATTTCTGGGAACATTTTGTAGGGAATTAAAATAAATGATTAATATAAAAATTATTTCTATATGTGTCACAGATTTTTAGCCATTGGAATCACTTAATTTGGAATTCTTATGAGGGAGATATAGAAAAATTAGTAGGTAGTGGTCAGAACCTACCCGAGAAGAAATAACCTATATTTTGTGGGAGAAATATCACCATGATTTCTTAATATTTCATTCAACTATTCAACATAATAGTTTTCGATAATTGTTTTATCTTTAAATTGACACTAAGATCACCTAAATCGGAGTTATATTTAGGGAGTTATACTCTGATTAGTAAGAGAAGGTCAGATAAGATGAAAACCTACATCAAGAAAATAAAGAAATAAAATTAATATTTAAAAACGAAGAAGAATCTTATAAATAAAAATAATAAATGACTAGTATATGCCATAGCCATTGCCATTGCATGAACTTCTTACCATCTTAAGTGTAAAATTTTGACATGAAAATATTTTATAAAGTGATATTTGAAATGGTTATGTTCACGGAATGATTACCAATGATTTTTGGCTATTATTATGAAAATAAAAGAAATGAGCACGCTCACATGGCAAATCCGTGTGGTGCACTAGTAGGGGATGCCCTACCAACGGTTATGATCATGTTAATGAGAAAAGAAAGAGAAAGTGGGCCATGTCGGACGGAGCAAGAAAAGTCCGTACCAGAGAGTAGAAAATACTGACCCTGACCGGGGTTGCTTGATATGAGAATAAGTTGATAGTCATCATATGATATTCTGAAAATAGTTAATCATGTCATACATGTCATTACTATACGATTCTCATGTGAATAGATATAGTGTACTCATGCGACCAATGATATTTGCTGTAGTTTATACAGATGAATTTGACATGATGAGCTTTATTGATAATGATTTATTGTTGAACTTGCTGAGATTTAATTTTCATTAAATTTCCATGTCATGTTCAAAAGAATAATTATGTAGATTTTATCTATGGCATTAGCTTTTAGCGTATCTTGGATCGAGATACTCTTTTTTGAGCTGATCCTAGTAATATATATGGTGTCCATGGTCGAGTTGACTAAGATCCCGGTGAAGGTGCAACTACCTGCACCCGTTTCTCCGGAACTGGTCAACAGGGATGAACAAGATGTAATTTTATATGTGTTAGACTTTTGTACAGATGTTATTGATTAATGATATGTATATAAACTCTATATTGTATAAATTAAATAAATGTTATTCTGAGTTAAGTTGTAACGAGGTAATAACTTCATGGTATTTAAACAAAAAAAAATTGTTACTTAAATGGAGTTGTTACATCTCCTATCCGGTACCGTCTCACAGCCATTATGACCTCTCAGGTCACCTTACCACCACAAGGTACTGCATGTCGCTGGGTTACCTTGCCACCATAAGGGTCATCCCAATATCTCATTTCAAAATATAGGTGTATCACTTACACATCACACCATCACATATGCCACTTATGCTTTTAAGCATTCACTTCATATGCACCACATACACCTTTAAAATCATGCATCTCATATAATTTACCCATATATCATACATGCCTTTCCCTAGGTCATTCACTCTCATATTTTCATTAATGTAACATATATACAACACACACACATGCCTCATCTGCATGTACCTCATCCATGTACCATGCATGTATTTCACACATACATATACTTCTCATTCATGTGCATCTCATCAATGCATCTTGTATACATCTCACACACATCTTATCTATATGAATATCATCAATGCATCATGCATATACAACATACATCTCATTTATATGACTCTCATCAATGTTTCTTGCATCCGTCTCACATACATCTTATCTATATGCAATATGTGATTTAATTTCTCATAATAAAAGGTTATAATTCACACTACAATGCATTATTAACCAGGTGTTTATTTGTATTTTAGTTTTCCTTAACATCATCCATTCATTGGGATTCATTTAGAGCCTTCAAAATGCAAAATAGGGAAATTTTAGCCTCAAGCACGGCTTGCCCATGTCACAGGGCACGACCATGCTTTAAATTGTGCAAATCGTGCTGCAAAATCTCAAAAACAGCCCCAACACAGCCTAGCCGTGTTTTGAAACATGGCTGTGTTACACGCTGTAGTTTGGTGACCAGCCTGACCTTCCTTCACTCTTCAGGCTATAACTCCCTCATTTCAACTTCGATTAAGGCAATTTTGGTGTCTATGGAAAGCTAAGCGAATTATCTATAACTTTTACATATTTCAACTATAATTAAATATAAAAGTGTTACAAATCCAACATCGTGATTCTACGAGTTAAATCTGACCTTTCTTCACTTGTTGAGGCATAACTCTCTCATATTAGGTTGGATTAAAGTGATTCCAGAGGGGTTTTAACCATAAAATACAGATCTACAACTTTTATGTTGAAGACATCTTCTAATTCGACATAAATCAAGAAATATAGATTCATTCATTCATACCATCGAATTTCATCCATCCAAAGCCAATTTTCAGCACAAAACATGCAATACATGCATCCAAAGCCAATTACATATGCATCCAAACCTTTGCTCTACATGGATATTCATATGATCAATCCAATACATGCATAAGATACTTCTATCAACAGAAACTTACAAGTATTCATACACACATATGTCTTGAAGTTTT
This sequence comes from Gleditsia sinensis, assembly GCA_037074535.1. Classification (NCBI taxonomy): domain Eukaryota; kingdom Viridiplantae; phylum Streptophyta; class Magnoliopsida; order Fabales; family Fabaceae; genus Gleditsia; species Gleditsia sinensis. The sequence continues at coordinate 24,631,347 of CM073476.1, forward strand.
CCAGCTTCATAGTAAATTAATGTTAAACCTACCTTAAGAACTGCTTGGATTCCTTCTTCTTGATGCCTTTCTCTCTTCTCTCTCTCTCTCTCTTTCTTCCTTCTTCCTCTTCTCCTTCTTGGCTACGTTTTTTTTCTGCTCCCTCTCCCCCTCTGATCAAATTATTGATTCTTATCCCCAATGTATTGATAAAATAGCATTCCTTCTAGAAGTTTACTCCTTCTTATTCTTTGCCCCTCATTTATCTAATTATTCCAAGATTGCCATACCATTAGAATATGACTAACCCCTTGACTAAAGCCTTGTTTGGCTTCCTTCAATTCCCCAAATAAAACTAAGTAGATCTTAGAGACACCTTTTATTCATAATTCTAGACCCTCTCTCACTACTTAATTATATTCTAAGAGGTTAGAAAATTAGGGTTTCATCTTTCCTAGTTTTTTTTTCCTAAAAGGAGAATTAATATTTTTGCCCCATCCTTTGAACCTAGAAAATCATGCCATAACATAGAATTAATTGAGGGATGTTACACATTACACCACTCAAGTATGTAGATAGGAAACACTAGTCATTTATTTACTGACACTATATGCTACCTTACACCACTTAGCCACATGCTCACTCAAGACATCCTTAGATCGATATAGGTATGGTCCACCCCCACGGTCACCTAGGATTGACCTACTCTGATACCAACTTGTAATGATCGGATTTTTTGGTCCTTTTAGGATTATTATGGGAACAATTATCCCAATTCAAACATAAAACAATACACATGTATATAAGCAGCGTATATTTCCTAACCATCACACTCAAAGACTACATCACTGATTAGCATTCATACAAGAGTAACATTGAGTCACATAGTTACAATAACTTAACATAAGTCCCTATACAACACATCACCCTTGGGGTATAGAGAACGGAGGAGGTGGTACTGACATTGAGATCTCCACAAACATTACTGCATAAAGGTCTCAAAAATAGTAACAGGAAGATTTGTCGACATCTTAACTACTTTTATATGAACATAACACCAAACATTAATGAGAACAGAGTCTTAATATGTTCAACATTAAACATGTCATATAATACATAATCACCACAGTGTTATGCTCACATGTATAAGCTATATGATGCGTATTTTCGCAAGTGTACGAATCGTTCAAGTAATAAAGTGTACAAAAGTACGGATATTGGTGCGCACTGTCGCAGGCACGCCCAAATTAAAACCTTACCTCAACACTAACCTGTAGTAGTGGGAGTAAGGGTCGATCCCACAGAGACTGTAATTACCTTATGTGATTCAGAAAGGGGGGAATTGAGAGTCGCAATTAAAATTAATTAAACAATAGCAAAAATAATTGAGAGAAAGTGATTAATGAGAAAAGCGTTGGTTTCGGTCGATATTCACCATCAAGGGATTGCATTGATCATTGACAAAATTATCAATCTTAAACCAAATATCTATCATTGGGATTCTATCCCAGTTCCTCCTTAAGCCTAGTAAATTAATGACAATCGCACTAATTATACTCTAATTAACGAGCAATCCTTTAGCACATCGGTAAAGCATAACTTATTAACCGCATGAAGAACAAGAGAAACTAATAGAGCTAAACGAATACAAGCACATCGGTTATATTCAATTTAGTTGATATTCATCATAGGGTTAACGATTTATAATCCAAAATCCTTAATCCTATTTGCTTCACGAATCAAGTAATAAAAGCTTTGTTCAAAACCTAATTCAGCAGCTACACATACAATATACTAGTAGGCCTCCTAGCAATCACATGCATAATATTAAGAAAACAAGAACAGATGAATAAACAATACCCGGTTAAGATTGAATGCAATGAAATCAAATCCGTATCTCACAATGACATCAAATCCCTTGAGGTTTCAATCTCCCTCAACCAACTAAAGAAAATTAGCCGCGCAGGGCCATAGAAAACTAAATAAGAAGTAAAGAAAAGAGTTGAGAACTTGAATGAATTCTTTGCTGAATGAAATCGATGCCTTCTCTGCTTACTTTCCTTCCTTTTTATCCCTTCAACCCTCCTAGTCGAAGTAGGAAAGTTTTTAGGTCAAATCTCCATCAATTAGGCTTCAAATCAGGCGAAAAAACTCTAAAATCGCGACTTCCGGAGCGGCGGCGCCGCGGCGCTTAAGTTCAGCGCTGCGGCGCTGCGAAGCTTCATCCACGGGGTGCCGCGGCACACCAATGCAGCGCCGCGGCGCTCGTGGTTCTGGGGCAAGGGCGCCGTGGCGCCAATAACCAGCACCGCGGCTCTACGAGACATCCATGACGGGCCGCCGCGGCGCTGTATTGTGAGCGCCACGGCGCCTAGAAAACGCCGGCTTTTGCCAAAGTGCCGAACACGAAAGTTGTAGCTCTATGTTTCTTCTTTCCATAGCCGCTGAAATCAGCTCAATCGGAGCTCAAATGAGTGAGATATACTTCCATTAGTGACGAAAGGTCAGAAATCAGCATTTTTCATTATTTTCTTATCTTTTTCTTCCATTTTCTTCTTCCTTTGTTCCTACAACACAAAACACAAAACTAAGCTAATTCCTAATTATATTTTACTTAAATCAAACAAAAGGTAAGCATAAAGGTATTAAAATGATGCTTAATTAAGATCACATCAAATACCCCCACACTCAACCTTTTGCTTGTCCTCAAGCAAAATAATCCCTAAAGATAAAAACAAAAATCAATATATGTAGTAAGTGTTAGGCTTACCAAACTTTCTGCCTCATATCATAAAAATATGTTCAAGAAAAATTTCGAAAGATCATAATCATACACAAAATTAACCCAAATGTAATTCATTATTTTATCCTCTTGAATCCCAAGTGTGTGTGTGTTTTGAGCCATTAAATTTCCTTTTACCCAGATGAGTTTATATATCCCAAAATTTTGGTTGTAGATCTCTAAGTAGTTTAGAATTTCCATATGCTTATTCTTCATGCCACTCTCCACTAATGTAGGCCAAAACTACCTCTAGGATCAATAGGACTTTATTTAGCTTGTAATGTGGCCAGGATATAAGGTGGGATAAAGGATACAAATTTAGGCTCAATCACCCAGCACCACATGATTAAATATGATCTTTTGAGCTTTTATAAATTTGGGGAGATTTTCCCCCCAAACTCATTTTCTTGTTTCAATTGAATTTGATCCATCATTTTCTTTGATTCTCAATTTTTTTTTCTTTCAGCCATAAAATTTGCTTTTATCCTCTTTGGATATTTCTTATCTCTTCTTTGCATAATTCTCTTCTCTCTTTTTTTTTTTGCATAATTCCTTTCTTTTCTTTGCTCCACCTTTCCACTCTTCTGTAAATAAAGCTTTACAACACAAGTATTCAGAAAAATAATCATGGAGTGAGTGAATAGGATCAAAAATAAGGATATTCATACAAAATTTGGCTTTCGGCTCATTTGTGGTTTTTAGAAGAAAAAGTTCATTAAGCTCAAAATAGAGGAACTAAGGATATTTCATTGTGTAGGTTAGGCTAGAAAGGCTCAATCTATCCAATAATGCCTAAATCATCTCCTAAATAATAGTATTAACCTAGGATTTCGCCTCAAGCAGCATTCAAATAAGTTCTAGAATCCTGTTGAGATCATTACATATTTTTGAATTATATAAACCTTTTCTAAGTAAAAGATAAATCGAATGCCCAAATTTATTGTGCAAAATATTTTAGGATTCTAAAGTCAAAAGTAATAAATTGCAAAAGAGATAAAATCGCATACAACCATGAAGTTTCTACATTTTTCAAGAGCTAAAAAAATATATTTGGATAGTCATATCATTGGCTGTTGGTTGTGCCTAACATCCCAAAACATAATTTGAATACTCACACAATCACTCAACTTGCTAAATGCAATAAAAGTGCATAAATAGTGAAAAACAGAAAATTGATGCTCATAATAAGGTCACAATGATTCAGAAAAATAAACTTCCACCCCCACACTCAAACTTTACATTGTCTTCAATGTAAAAGAAAGATAAGAATTAGGGAAAGATATAGAAAAAAAAATATGAGTTAAGTGAACTTCCCTGAATTTGTTTGGAGTGGAATGCGCATGTTGCATTACTGGACCATGAATATTTCTGATTCCCACTTTTCTTTTTCTTTTTATGTTGGGTTGCCTCCCAATAAGCGCCTTTCTTTAACGTCGTTGGCTCGACTCAAGGCTTCTTATGTCATTCAAGGAGGATCCTTGATGTCAACTTTGAATTGGCTTGCCTTTGAAGGTGCAGAATTCTGAGGTTCAGCTGCATTATGAAGAGGGAAGTTAGCATTAATCAAAGATTTAATTAAATGAGAACTCAACTTACCTGGAAATAACCGATATCTTGAGTAGCTTTTGGCATCCATTTTAATTTCATCCTTTTGAGATTCTACCAAAGCATGCAGTAACTTTCCTCTATCTTTAAGTAGGGCATATTTATCTGAGGTTATAACTGTGGGTGGTTCTCCACTGTATATGCCCTTTAAATGGCTAGGGAGGCTCTTTAAGCCTAGGTTAGAATACTGCAAAATGGAAGGTACAGGCATCTTATTAGAAATTGATAACAACATAGAAAAATACTTACCTGTTTGCTGCACTTCTGGTGCTTCCTCTCCTACTATAACATTCTCGTCGAATTTGACGTTTAGGGTACATTCCATAACCTCTTTTCTAGTAGGCTTACTAGTGTCAACTTCCAAGTCATCTTTTTCATTTAGTGCAGAATTTTCTTCCTTTTGCATTAACGATGCTGGGGCTAGACTTTCAATTTCTGAATTTTGAGACTCTAGCCTGCTGACTGTTGTTGCTAATTGCCCAATTTGATTTGTTAAGCTTTCAATGCTGGCCCTTACCTCTTGTTGAAATTGATGAGTATTTTGTGTAAGAGATTCAACAATATCTTCTAAAGAACTACTTACTTGAAAATCCTGATATGCAGACTGTCTAGGATAATAGGCCTGTTGGGTATGCTGAAAATTTGCAAAATTTTGTTCTACAGGACTATTTTGTGCATTCCCATACCTTAAGTTAAGATGATCCTTCCATCCAGGATTGTACATGTTTGAATAGGAATCATACCTCACTTGTTGTGGTTCATGGAAATCATTAACCATATTTACTTGCTCAAATGACTCATCATAGAAAGTTGGGTACCCAAAAGAAGGATGCCCTATGGCTGAATAATTTCCATAGCACTTCTCTCTTTGCATATTTTCTACACGTTGACGAACAAGAGAAGTTAAATTTGCAAGTTGCTCTTCAAGGGAAGAACTACATACCTCACCAGCATATCTTAATGGAGAGCCCAGCCTAGTGCCAAATTGTTGAAAATTGGCTGCCATATTCAAAGTTATGAACAAAAAGAAAAGAAAAGAAAAATCACAAAAGGTAAATAGACACAGTCCCCGGCAACGGCGCCAAAATTTGGTGCGCACTGTCGCAGGCACGCCCAAATTAAAACCTTACCTCAACACTAACCTGTAGTAGTGGGAGTAAGGGTCGATCCCACAGAGACTGTAATTACCTTATGTGATTCAGAAAGGGGAGAATTGAGAGTCGCAATTAAAATTAAGTAAACAATAGCAAAAATAATTGAGAGAAAGTGATTAATGAGAAAAGTGTTGGTTTCGGTCGATATTCACCATTAAGGGATTGCATTGATCATTGACAAAATTATCAATCTTAAACCAAATATCTATCATTGGGATTCTATCCCAGTTCCTCCTTAAGCCTAGTAAATTAATGACAATCGCACTAATTATACTCTAATTAACGAGCAATCCTTTAGCACATCGGTAAAGCATAACTTATTAACCGCATGAAGAACAAGAGAAACTAATAGAGCTAAACGAATACAAGCACATCGGTTATATTCAATTTAGTTGATATTCATCATAGGGTTAACGATTTATAATCCAAAATCCTTAATCCTATTTGCTTCACGAATCAAGTAATAAAAGCTTTGTTCAAAACCTAATTCAGCAGCTACACATACAATATACTAGTAGGCCTCCTAGCAATCACATGCATAATATTAAGAAAACAAGAACAGATGAATAAACAATACCCGGTTAAGATTGAATGCAATGAAATCAAATCCGTATCTCACAATGACATCAAATCCCTTGAGGTTTCAATCTCCCTCAACCAACTAAAGAAAATTAGCCGCGCAGGGCCATAGAAAACTAAACAAGAAGTAAAGAAAAGAGTTGAGAACTTGAATGAATTCTTTGCTGAATGAAATCGATGCCTTCTCTGCTTACTTTCCTTCCTTTTTATCCCTTCAACCCTCCTAGTCGAAGTAGGAAAGTTTTTAGGTCAAATCTCCATCAATTAGGCTTCAAATCAGGCGAAAAAACTCTAAAATCGCGACTTCCGGAGCGGCGGCGCCGCGGCGCATAAGTTCAGCGCTGCGGCGCACCAATGCAGCGCCGCGGCGCTCGTGGTTCTGGGGCAAGGGCGCCAATAACCAGTGCCGCGGCTCTACGAGACATCCATGATGGGCCGCCGCGGCGCTGTATTGTGAGCGCCGCGGCGCCTAGAAAACGCCGGATTTTGCCAAAGTGCCGAACACGAAAGTTGTAGCTCTATGTTTCTTCTTTCCATAGCCGCTGAAATCAGCTCAATCAGAGCTCAAATGAGTGAGATATGCTTCCATTAGTGATGAAAGGTCAGAAATCAGCATTTTTCATGATTTTCTTATCTTTTTCTTCCATTTTCTTCTTCCTTTGTTCCTACAACACAAAACACAAAACTAAGCTAATTCCTAATTATATTTTACTTAAATCAAACAAAAGGTAAGCATAAAGGTATTAAAATCATGCTTAATTAAGATCACATCAGATATCGAACCCACAAGGAATGGCGTTACTAAGTACCGAAATTGACTAATCCTAATTTTATCTGAAAACCAAATTGTTGATTGTTTAAAAGGCAAATTAACTTACAAATAAATGCAAAGAACACAATTGAATGTTGTTCACAAATGATTAAAAATGCTAAGGCATTTGATTTCGCTGAATCAATTCAATCCGATTTCAAAGCATGTTATATGAGAATTAAAGCTACAAGTGATGGTTGAAAAACCCAAACCTATGTAATACTCTCTCTCGAGTTATATTAGAATTACTTATCTATGATAATCAACTATATTTCTATGAAGATTTAATCACAAACAAGCACATTATGATCTATGGAATTTCCAGGATAACCACATACATCATGCATTAGTTCTCACACTCGCATTCAACATATGGTATTGATCACAAGAAGCATCCATTACACATCTCCTCTCGGTCTCAATATAATGCAACTAATCATCTAAATCTTGGCCAGAAATTTAGAAGCATTAAGCATGGAAATAAATACTCATCTTGAAAAAAATGAACTCATATAACCATAATCAAAGAAATCAGAGTTTCATGATTCAACTACATCATAGCCTTAGCAAAAAATGAATTAGCTCATAAATGAAATAAGAACAACAACTATCACAACTGAATACATAACTATAAAAATGAAATAAACTGCAGAAAAACGAAGTTAAGGAAAAGAGATGAAGAACTCTTGGAGATGAACACTCGGCAGCAACAATGGTGATGATCCTTCAAGATTCTCCAAGCTTTCTCTCCAAAATGGCTTCCTCTCCTCCAAAAACGCCTCTCCTAGGTCTATTTCACCGTCTCCTCTCTCTGTACCTTATGGTATTTATAGATCCAGGGTTTTTGGGACAATTTTGGAACAAAAATCATAGAAACACATTTGGCCGCCGAACCTCGCCACCACTGAACTGATTCTCACCGCGGCGAGATTCTGGAGTCCCGATTTTCTCCGGCGGCGAACTAATTTGGCCGGAGCGAAAATGAGCTCGCTGGCGGCCAGATTTGATTCCAAAATTCGCGCTCTCGGGAAAGTTTGTTGCAGCATTTTCGCCATGGCCAGATTTCCAAACCTTGAAACTTGATTTTCTTGACTCTCACTCAACCCCGGTCATTGGAATTTGTCCCAAACTTCTCCAAACTTATGATTTTACCTGAAATTGCACTTTAAACACGAAATACCTGTGAAATGACATTTGTGGATTAAATAATCAAATAACCACAATTTTCACACAAATATCAATATTTAAATCATAACAAAAGTGCAATAATATGACTCTTATCAACAACCCCCAACCAGCTTCTTACTAGTCTCTAGCAAGAAAAGCGATCTATAAATAAATTCAAAGGAGACATTAAAAGAAAAATTCAAAGAAAATTTATTCTATTTACAAAATTGCATTAAGCGTATGCAATAAGCCTTTAAACCCCTAGGCGACCCTAGTAGGACGAGTTGTAGTCTCCTGAGGGCTTCCAGTGATGATACCCACAAACATCTTACCCTAAACTATACTAACTCAAACTAATCAAATCACACAACAATTAATTTGCACAAATGTTTCAAAAATTGTAAATAACACACAATACATAGAATAATTAAATGTCACCTAAGCTTTAAGAAATTTCAAATGCCAATTTCACTTTTGTTTTTGACTCTTAAACATCCATCAAACCACAAACCAATAGCCATAATGCCTAGATAATATTATGCACAACATCCACAAACAAAAAAGGTGAAATCTCAAACTCCATAGGCTCATTTTTCAAACCTCTCTCCACTAATAAAGGAAAAATACACCATTTTGGATCAATAGGACTTAACATGGCTTGTAATGTTAGGCTTAGGTATTTGGTTAAGAAAAAAAAATGGGAAGTGTCAAAATACAAATAAGAGAACTTATTAAATTAAACACAACCAATTAAGTAAAAGAATAACACCATTAAACCCACATTGTTTCTTCCGATCATATCCCATTTTGCCAAAGATAAACAAAATTCCTTCTCAATCATTCACCTTAGTATATCCATCACTAACACTCTTTTATTTACTAGAATGTGAAAGCCCTCTTCTTGTTGCTGTTTTTTTTTTTTTGCAATAGATAACCCCCAACCAATTTCTTCCAATATATGTGGAAGATATATATATATATATATATATATATATATATATATATATATATATATATATATATATATATATATATATATATATATATATATATTATTCCATCCTTATTCCAAGTGCTCTTAACAAATAAGGTAGGAAATATATATATATATATATATATATATATATATATATGTATATATATATATATATATACATATATATATATATATATATACATATATATATATATATATATATATATATATATATATATATATATATATTGTGGCTAAATAAAAGGTAGGTTATAGAGGGGAAAAGAAAGAAAAAAAAATAAGGCTACCAATATATATAAATAGGCTCAAAGAGGTAACTAGTGATATAAGGATAACAAGGTAGGCTTAAAAATGGTACAATCGATCCAAAAATGGCCTATATCATATCCTAAATAGTGCAATTCCAAAATATTGCGCCTCAAGAGGTTTTCAAATGAGTTCTAGAGTTTGTTGAGATCACACAAATGTCCATGAAAAATTCGCAAATAAGAGTTCTCTAAACATTTAGACTAATCAACCAAGTCATACCACATACCAAAAGAGTAGCTAACTAGGTAAAATCAACATTTGAAATTATCTTTAAACCGAAACAAAATTTAATGTCTTCTAAAAGCTACGTGTTATCACAATCACACTATTATCATCAACGTGCAAATTAAAACAAGTAAAATGCAACTGAGACAAAATATAAAAAATTACAATAAGACAATAAAAGAAATTAAATCGAAATGCAGAAAAATAAATGGAAAATCAAAATTAAACGCAATTAAACACACACAAAAAATACTAAAAATGAAACAACAAAATTAAACACACAAACAAAACTACTAAAAAAATGAAACTAAGAAAAATGTACCGTTTATCGCACCCCCAACCAAAACCTTACATTGTCCTCAATGTAAGAAAGGAAAACAACAGGTTTTTTTTTAAACCTTAGATGGGAATGGTAGTGGCTTGAGCTCAATCTTGTTGGCTTCCTTCTTGACCACTGAGGTTGGAGTTTCATTTGTTCCCAAGTCCTTGAATGTTTGATCACTAAACAAATATTCATCAAGTTCTGCCAGTAATTCTGAACATTGTCTCACTCCCTCATCTTTCTCCTCAATTGTTGCAAATTTCAAAAGGCAAGCTTCTAGTGGTAGCAATGGAGTTCTCTCCTCAAATTTTTTTGAGATTAACCTATCAAGGGTGTTAATTTGAAAACAAAAATGTACCTCACTTGGAGATTTCATTGCTTCAAAAACATCAAAAGTCACTTGTTCATCTTGCAACCTTAGAATTAGTTTTCCTTGCTGAACATCAATCAATGTTCTTCCAGTTGCAGGTCTCCCCAATATCAACGATATCTCTCTATCTTCCTCCATGTCAAGCACCACAAAATCTGCAGGAAAAATGAATTTGTCAATTTTAATTAAAACATCCTCAATTACCCCTCGAGGATATTTCCCCAATCTATCCGCTAATTGTAGAGAAATTGAAGTAGGTTTTACTTCTCCCAGGCCTAGTTTCCTGAAAACAGAAAGTGGCATCAAATTAATACTTGATCCTAAATCACATAAGACTTTATCAAAATTGCAACTTCTTATAGTACAAGGTATAGTTAAACTCCCTGGGTCTTTCACTTTCTGTGGTAGTTTTCTTTGAAGAACTACACTGTACTCCTCATTTAGCATGACAATTTCATAATCTTCCAGCTTCCTCTTCTTTGATAGAATTTCCTTCATGAATTTTGCATACTTGGGCATTTGTTCTAACATCTCTGCAAAAGGAATGTTAATATGCAATTTCTTAAAAATTTCCAGAAATTTACCAAATTGATTATCAAGCTTTTTCTTCTGCAGTCTTTGAGGATATGGGATAGGAGGCTCATATTTTGCATATGGCGAAGGTTGAACATCTTGGGATGTTGATGGCTTTTCTTTATATTCTTCCATATTTTTCTCTAATTTCTTCTGCCATTCAAGTTCTTTACCACTTCTTAATGTGATAGCCTTTACATGCTCCTTGGGATTTATTGTGTCACTTGGCAATGATCCTTGAGATCTTTCTGCAATCTGCTTTGAAAGCTGCCCCAGTTGGTTTTGGATGTCCCTATTGATTGCCTCTTGATTTCTGAAATTTGTTCTTGACTCCTCAATGAACTTCCCCAAAATTTCTTCCAAATCTGTTTGTTTCTTCTCTTGGGGTTGGTAGAAAGATGACGGTTTGAATCCCCCTTGGTTATTTCCCCATGACAAATTTGGATGATTCCTCCAGCCTGGATTGTAGGTGTTTGAATATGGGTTATGTTGAGGTCTTTGGAAATTTGAAACATAGTTGGCTTGTTCAGCATTTGGTGAAGCAAATGGATTTCCAACTTGGCACTCGATACTAGCATGATTTCCACCACATAAATCACATTCTGTAGTTCGTTTGGATTCAAACTTGGATGACAAAGAATCCACCTTTCTTGAAAGAGCAGCAACATGAACTGACAAAGCATTCACAGAATCAATTTCATGCACTCCTGCTGGTCTTTTTGCAGTTACCCGCTCTGAATGCCACTGATTGTTATTTTCTGCCATAATCTCTAACAACTCATGTGCATCCTTCGGTGTTTTTCCCATTAAAGACCCTCCAGCTGCAGCATCAATCATTGCCCGATAGTTTGAAACCAACCCATTATAAAATGTAGAGACTTGCAGCCAAATTGGTATACCATGATGTGGGCACTTCCGCAACATTTCTTTGAATCTCTCCCAAGCTTCATACAATGATTCTTGGTCAAACTGTGTAAAAGATGTGATTTCATTCCGTAATTTTGCCGTCTTAGCAGGAGGAAAGAACTTGGACAAAAACTTCTGCACTAACTCATTCCATGTTGTAATTGATCCCAGTGGTAATGAGTTTAGCCACTCCTTGGCTCTATCCCGAAGTGAAAAAGGAAAAACCCTTAATCTTATGGCATCTTCAGACACACCATTTATCTTGTAAAGATCACACACCTCCAGAAAGTAAGCAATATGTGCGTTAGGATCATCCTTTGACATTCCCCCAAACTGATTTGATTGAACCATTTGGATAAAGGATGGCTTTATCTCAAAGTTATTGGCTTGAACAGTTGGCCTCCTTATACCCGAAGTGGTTCCAGCAACATTAGGCGCAGCATAATCCCTCATAGCTCTAAGATTTCCACTTCCCTCAACAAATTGTGGATCCATGGCTGATTGTCTATTAGGAGCGGAGGTTGAATGCCTTCTCTCTCGGTTTAGACGCCTATATGTTCGATCAATTTTCAGATCAAAAGAAAGAAGGTTAAGGCTTTGTGCACGTCGCATACAAAAGTCCTACAATCTGAAAATCAACAAGCACTCACACAACACAAGGTTACCTTTTTTTTTCGTTTATGATAAATAAAATAAAAGAGCAAAACAAACAACTGAAAATTTTGCAAGAAATGACTAAAATAAATAATGCAAACAAGCAGCAACAACTCTAAATGAACAAATGTTCAACACAACTCACAAACTCAATTTAGAATAAAAATAAAACTGAAATAATGATAAGGCAAATTAACTTCAAATTAAAACTAAGATTAGGTAGTATCGATATTAATAATCAAACCATTCCCCGGCAACGGCGCCAAAAACTTGATGCGTATTTCCGCAAGTGTACGAATCGTTCAAGTAATAAAGTGTACAAAAGTACGGATATCGAACCCATAAGGAATGGCATTACTAAGTACCGAAATGGACTAATCCTAATTTTATCTGAAAACCAAATTGTTGATTGTTTAAAAGGCAAATTAACTTACAAATAAATGCAAAGAACACAATTGAATGTTGTTCACAAATGATTAAAAATGCTAAGGCATTTGATTTTGCTGAATCAATTCAATCCAATTTCAAGGCATGTTATATGAGAATTAAAGCTACAAGTGATGGTTGAAAAACCCAAACCTATCTAATACTCTCTCTCGAGTTATATTAGAATTACTTATCTATGATAATCAACTATATTTCTATGAAGATTTAATCACAAACAAGCACATTATGATCTATGGAATTTTCAGGATAACCACATATATCATGCATTAGTTCTCACACTCGCATTCAACATATGGTATTGATCACAAGAAGCATCCATTACACATCTCCTCTCGGTCTCAATATAATGCAACTAATCATCTAAATCTTGGCCAGAAATTTAGAAGCATTAAGCATGGAAATAAATACTCATCTTGAAAACAATGAACTTATATAACCATAACCAAAGAAATCAAAGTTTCATGATTCAACTACATCATAGCCTTAGCAAAAATGAATTAGCTCATAAATGAAATAAGAACAACAACTATCTCAACTGAATACATAACTATAAAAACGAAATAAACTGCAGAAAAACGAAGTTAAGGAAAAGAGATGAAGAACTCTTGGAGATGAACACTTGGCAGCAACAATGGTGATGATCCTTCAAGATTCTCTAAGATTTCTCTCCAAAATGGCTTCCTCTCCTCCAAAAACGCCTCTCCTAGGTCTATTTCACCGTCCCCTCTCTCTGTACCTTATGGTATTTATAGATCCAGGGTTTTGGGGACAATTTTGGAACAAAAATCATAGAAACGTGTTTGGCCGCCAAACCTCGCCACCGTCGAACTGATTCTCGCCGCGGCGAGATTCTGGAGTCCCGATTTTCGCTGGCAGCGAGACACACTTCGCCGCCGGCGAACTAATTTGGCCGGCGGCAAAAATGAGCTCGCCGGCGGCCAGATTTGATTCCAAAATTCGCGCTCTCAGGAAAGTTTGCTGCAGCATTTTCTCCACGGCAAAAATATTCTCGCCGCGGCCAGATTTCCAAACCTTGAAACTTGATTTTCTTGACTCTCACTCAACCCCGGTCATTGGAATTTGTCCTAAACTTCTCCAAACTTATGATTTTACCTGAAATTGCACTTTAAACACGAAATACCCGTGAAATGACATTTGTGGATTAAATAATAAAATAACCACAATTTTCACACAAATATCAATATTTAAATCATAACAAAAGTGCAATAATATGACTCTTATCACTATAGAGAAAGATATTATTTATTAAAAGCATGTGTCTGCTACATACAGGCAAGCTGATGGAAACATATTATAAACATATATACAAGATAACAAATTAGCATGTATATTGACTACTTGCTCATCAACTTCTCTATCTCAACAATAGGATAATGTGAGTTATTCCTCTCCCCCCCACTACTAAGATATCCAAAAAACACTACAATATGAGCCATTCCCCCTTACTACTCACATAGTACAACAACAAGGTAATGTGAGCCATTCCCCTCCCCCCGACTACGCACATAGCACAACAAACAAAGTAATGTGAGCGATTCCTCCCCACTAGCTACTTACCTAAGAAACATAGCAATGTGAGCCATTCCCCCCCTTCCCCGCTGCGCACATAGCACAACAAGGTAATGTGAGCCATTGCCCCCTAACCTCAGCTACTCACTTACCCCAAAAATATAGCAATGTGAGTCATTCCCCCTGCTGCTTGCATAGCACAACAATAAGGAAATGTGAGCCATTGCACCCCAACCCCCGCTACTCACTTACCCCAAAAATATAGCAATGTGAGTCATTCCCCCCTGCTGCTCACATAGCACTGATATTCGTCTCTTCCCTATTTTCTTTCACAACCAAGAGGTGTAAGCATCCCCCCAACCTGTAATATTTCGTAATTTTTATTTTTAAATAATAATCTTTTGCTATAAAAAAATATATTTTTATTTGTTTAAAAATGATTATGTTTTGCTAAAAGCAAGTATAATTTTAATTAAAATAATTATTGTTTTGCTTAAAATAATTATATTGGCCTCTAATAAATTTTTGTTTTATTTTTAGAACTATTCTTTCTTTTATTATACATAAAGAAATTTATTTTGTGATTTGTTTTATTAAGATTTTTATAAAGAAAAGTCATGATTTAAGAGTTCAACTAAATTTTTATGAGAATGTAAATTTTTAAAAAAATTTGGGATGTTTTAGGATGAAAAACGGTATTTATATGAATATATATGAAATAAAATAAAGATAATCCTAAATATTTAATTATTAAATAATATAATAATAATAAATTAATATTAAAAAAAAGAAAAGAGAAAAAGGGAGGGGGAGATGAACCAAGAGTGAGAGTTTGTGAAACTAATGAATAGTGACATAGTGTGAATAGTACCTTCATATTTTCTCTCTAGATCAAGAGTGTCTATAGATCTCTGATCTCAAAACTAAGGGTACCACTAGATTTAGGACGGAGAGTACCACGATTTTGACTGAACAAATTTTCAAATCAATCGTAGATCAGAAGTAGAAAATCTCAGAAAAAGATAAGTTCTGAAACTCTTACTTAGAGACCTCAAATTGGAAATCTGACACCATAGATGGATTCAGGAGCTAGGTAAACCTTAGGATATAAATTTTTTTAGCTATATGACAACTTTTTGTTCTTGGGGAATAGCATTTTCTGGCGATAAATAGTGATTTCGCCGCGTGAATAATAGTTTCCAGCCATAAATAGTGACCAAGTTCCTGAAGTCATTTCCTTGATTTTTGGACCCTCCAAACACATTTTTGAAGGCTGTTTAGTCAAATGTAGATTGGAAAAGTGTATTTTGGGGTTGTCCAATCTAGAGCCCTTACCTTGTGAGTAAAAGATTCTTTCTATGACTTGCCCTGTACTCTTCTTGATCTTTAAACATGTATTTGATTATGTTTATAAGATATTTACACTTTTACATGTTTCTGTAATGCATTAACATTATCTGAATTGCTTACAATTTGGAATATAGTTCAAGAAGAGTATAGTTTTGAAAATAAATTTCTAAACTTATGGTGTATCTGATTTCATATGTATTTCTCATTAAATGATAAAGTGAATATTTATGTATGTAGCATTATTTATAAAGCTATATGATTGCCTCGAGAAAGGGCATATGCATGTGATAAACTTGGAATGGGGAATTTATGACGGATGAAACTGTACTGAGACTGAAAGTCTGTATTATATTAAGAATTTTATACTCGATTATATGGCATATGTGCATATGATATTTTCTATGGAGGAATCCTATTGGAAACACAGTCTGCTAATAGCAAGTGATATTAGCCCTGGTGCACCTTGATACCTCAACTAGCAAGGGTGGTGCTAGCCTCGTGTGTCGGCCAACACACGGGATATTATATGTGAAGGAGAGCGGGATGTCTTTTATATGGGCGAGATGCCAGCTATATGAGACGTGATTTGCCTTCTCTTGTTGTGTGCTTAGGAAATACCTATATTAGAGTGCCTTCGCGTGTCCTCTTGAATGGTGGTAAAGCAAACCTCAGCGAGATGCTAAGTTTAGGAAAATCCTACAACAAGAAAGTACGGAAGGGATTGAACTTTGATATGGTGGTTCTGATATGGGATCCTCCTAATGTTTTCATATGAAATGTTTTAATGCATATCAAGTTTGATTAAAGATCATATTGTATCATATGTGGTTACAAATATTCGAATGTGATTTGAACTGAGAATATTTGAAATGCGGGTCCCATATGGATGTACTTCTCAACTATACTTTTCAATGTGATAAATTTTAAAATATGAGTACATCCATATGTTGACCTAAGAGGTCATAAGAGGTATTATCTGCTCATTGAGTTATCAAACTTACTACATGATATTTATATGTTTTTTAGATAAGGATATAGAGTTTGGTTCTTCCCGTTCAGATAGTTAACTAGCTAGACGATGTGATCTCTGGGTGAGCCTACTTTGTTTCCATGGCTCATAGATTTTGATTGATATTGTACTTGTACTTTAGAGTATGCTCTGAATGCCACAAGCAAGATCCCTGCTTCTGCTGAACTTTGATGTTTATAGATTTGGTTTTTATATTGTGTATATATAGGAATACATATATGTAAAATAGTGTATTATACATGTTATAAAAAATATATGATCGTAAAGTGTTTCACGTGCTCTGAAATCAGGGGTGTGACACCGCCCCTGCTACTCACACTCCATTATTGCATAGTAGCGAGCCATACGACCCAATTGGTCACCTTACTAGTGTAAGGGTCATCTTGAATCTTATTTTGTCTTATTATTATTTTCAGCTACATTTATGACATTATATTCACCATTGTCATCATCATATAATAAATATGTATTAATCAATCTATCATCATATAACAATGTATGCATCTTACCTTCTAACCATCATCACCACCATAATATGATTATGCATTAACCAAGTACATCACTAATATCATACTTGTTATCGTCCCAATATCCTTTAACAAATATGTATTAATACACTTACCATCATTTAACAATGCATACATTATATCATCTAATCATCATGCATTAATACATGAGCATAGGCAATACATCATCATCTTCATTATTTAACATATATGCTTTATTACACAATGTATATCAAGTTTGTTGTCAAAAGAAGTTGTGAAAACTAATATTATATCACAAAGATTATAGGGTATTCTTCTTCAATTTGGTTTCTATAATTATCATCTAGTTAATGGGGTTCATTTAATATCATTTGTAGCTAAAACAGGGCAAAAACAACTCGAAACATAGCCTGGCCATGTCGGGGAACACTTCTATGCTTGAGATTATCTTAAACATTCTATAACCTCTCAAACAATCCAAAATACGGCCTTGTCGTGTTCTTGGCTGTCGTACATTTTAGGTTTCCGTCCAGCCTGACCTTGTCTCACTCAAAAGACCATACCGCCATCATTTTAACTTCGATTAGGTGTATATGGAAAGCTAAGAAAATTATATACAACTTTTATGTTTACAACTTTGACAAATAAAAAATAGAAATGGTTGAAAAAAGGTTTCGAAAACAACGTCATGACTCTATGTGTTAGATCTGACCTCTTTTCACTCATCAGGTATATCTTTTTCATTTTAAATCCGATTAAGATGATTCCAGAGGCCTTAGAAAGCTAAGAAATATGGATACAAATTATGTGTTAGACATATTTCCAAATTTGACATAAATTACAACTTACAGAACAAATCATTGAGAGAATCAATTTTCACCCTTTTCAAGCCAATTTTAGTAAAAAAACATGTATGACATATACATCCAAACTCTTATTCTATATGGCTAAGCACAAATATGCATCATGCATCATCAAAATATGATATTGAACTACTTTAGAGCTTCCAAAATACATAGAATTTTAATGAAAGTAAATGTTAAACTGACCAAAAACCTAAAAATCCTTTCTATTCTCGAAACCCTCTTTGTATTTCATTCTCTTTTGATCATTTCTCTTTCTTCCTTTCCCTACAATTTCTTGAATTTTCACCGTAGAAAATTAGTTCTTGAAGCATCTAAGATGAAGAGAAGAGTGAATTTAAGCTTAAACATGCAAGAATCACCTTAGATCTTCTCATTGCTGCCTTTTTTCTCTCTTTTCTCTCTTCTCTTCCTTTTTCTTCTTCTCTCAATTTCTCTCTCTTTCTCTTTGGATATTTTCCCCATTGGTCGACTTCCTCTCCAAGTCAAGGAAAAAAGCATATTTTAATCCCCAATCTTCTAGAAGCCCTCATTTCCTAACTCAAGCCATTCCTTTATCCAAGTATTACCCTTTTGCCATTCCTTTAAAGTAAAACCAACCCATTGACTAGGGACATGTTTGGTTGAGTGAAAATTAGCTAAGTGTTGAATCTTCTCTTGAGTTAAATGCCAAAGAGCTTTTGTGCCACACTTTCCATGATTCCTCATTCCACCTCTTGCTGCCCGGTTCCAGTCCTAACAATGAAGAAATTACTATTTCACCCTTTAGGACTTTTCTCTAAAAATGAGAATTCCCTTCTTTATTACTTATGAATATACTGACAAAGGTTAACAATTTAATTCATTTTTTACCCTTACTCATTCATAGATTCAAGAAAACAAAAGAAAATTTGGGGTGTTACACTTAGAGTCATGTGCAAGAGATTTAACAATATCTTCGAAAGAATTACTTACCTGAGAATCTTTAGATGTATTCTGTCTAGGGTAATATGCCTGTTGATTATGCTAAAAATTTGTAAAATTTTGTCTTGTAAGTCTATTTTGTGTATTTTCATACTTAAAGTTGTGATGATCCTTCCATCCAGGATTATATGTATTAGTTTAATGATCATACCTCTTTGGTTGTCTAGAGAAACCTCCTACAACATTGGCTTGTTCTATGGATTCCTCTTGTAGTGTAGGGCATATATCAGTTAAGTGCCCCATTGCTGAACATATTCCATATAATTTAACTTGCTATAGTGTACCTATACCCATTTGGCGCACAAGATAGGTAAATTTAGATATATGTTGTTGAAGAGAAGAAGTACTTACTTCATAGGCTTATCTAACAAGAGGATCATGCCTAATGCCAAATAGTTGGGAGTTGGCAACCATATTTGATATCAGGATTCTGGCTACTTCAGGGGTTTTATCTACTAGTGCTCCTCCACTAGCTGCATCTATCATGCTCCTATCTCCCTGCAAAAGGCCTTTATAAAAATATTAGATTAGTAGATGCTCATTAATTTGATGATGTGGGTAGCTTGCACAAATCTTTTTAAACCTCTCCCAATATTCATAAAGTGTTTCTCCATGTAATTGCCTAATGCCACATATTTATTTCTTGATATTAGCAATTTTAGATGCAGAGAAATAATGTTCTAAAAATATTCTCTTCATCTCTTAATTTGTTCCTCAATTACTATAGGGGGCTTTATACTAATATATACCACATGGAATTCCTTTAAGTGCTTATGTGGATCTTCACTTGCAAGACCATGAAAATTAGGTAAGAGATGGATTAATCCAAATTTTAATTCAAAATTGACATTCTCATCAAGATTAGGAAAATTATTGCATAAGGGTTGCTTATGCAAATTTGGAGTTGTAAGCTCCTTCAATGTAAGGTGCTTGGGCATGATTGCCTCCTTTTTTTCCTGATCAATGTCCTCTTGAAGTCCTGTTTTCTGCCTGTATACAAATTTTCCAATATCTGGATTGAATTGTAAGTCTTTAGAATTAGTAAAATGAGTCACATGCATTAATCAAAGTAAAAATCACAAACAGGTAATGGACGCAGTCCCCAGTAACAATGCCAAAATTTGGTGCATATTGTTGTGGGTACACCCAAATTAATACCTTACCTCTTAACTACTTGTAGTCGTGGGAGTAAGGGTTAATCCCACAGAGACTAAAATTAACTTTTGTGATTCTTGTAAGAAGATTTGATAATTGAAAGTAAAACAAAGTAAAAAAAAATAAAAGTAATTAAAAAAAGAGTAATAATAATAAAGGTGTTGGTTTTAGTTAATATCCATAGTCAAGGAATCGCATTAATCATAGACAATATAACCAATCTTAATCTGAATATCTATCATTAGAATTCTAACCCTGTTCCTCCTTAAGTCTAGTAATTGATGACAATCGTCTCAATTAATCCTAATTAACAAGCAATTCTTTAGCACATAACTTATTAACCGTATGAAGAATCAGATAAATTAATATAGCTAAACAAATATAGACACATCGGCTATATCTAATTTAGATGATTATTCACCACAAGTTTAATGATTTATAATCCAAAATCTTTAAGCCTATTTTCCTCATGAATCACAATAATGAAAACTTTGTTCAAAACATAATTCAGTAGTAGATTAAGATAGATAATATACTAGTAGGCCTTCCTAGCAATTATATGAATAATCAATAAAAAGAGAAAAATATATGAATAATCAATAAATTAAGATTGAACTAATAAAATCAAATCTAAATCTCACAATGCATAAAGATTCCTTGAGGTTTCAATCTTCCTCTACCAACTAAAAGTAAATCAACCACATAGGACCATAAGAAAATCTAGAGAATAATTGACAAAAGTGATTGAGAAATTGATCCTATTGATACTTGTTTTCTCCCCCTTTTTATATATTGTCTCATCCTATTTGAAGTAGAATTTTCTCTAGTTCAATTCTCGGCCCATCGAGCTTCAATTAGAGCTAAACACACCTAAAAATCACAATTTTAGAATTCTGGTGCAGCAGCGGGTGCCATGGTGCTTTGGGTTCTTTGCACTACAGCGCCACAGTGCTCTCTTATGAGCATCGGTGTGCCTAGAAACCTTCGAAATTTGCCAAAGTGCCTAACACAAAAGTTTTACTATTTCTATATTCGTTGGAATCATCTCAATTGGAGTTCAAACTAGAGAGATATGTCTCAATTTGTGACAAATTGTCAAAAATTAGTATTTTTCCACAATTTTCTCTCTCTTTTCCTCTTTATTATTCCTAAAACACAAAACTCAATTAATTCCTATTTATTTTCTACATAAATTAAATAAAAAGTAACTTAAAACATGTTAAAGACATGCTTAATTTACAACATGTCATGCATTAATGGGTATCTCTATGAACGTAACTATAGTTATACGCTAAACAACAAGGAAATACCCTAAAAAGGGTAACTCTAATCAATCAACCCTAAACATCATTGGCATCAAGTAGATCTTCATCTTCTACAAACCATATATAAACATAGTAGGAGAAAAATAGTGAGAATAATTCCAAATAAGTTCAACAATAAATGCAAAACATACTCCATATGTATATACCGTGCTATGTGTAGCAATATAAGCTACATAATTTATCTGCTATATATCACAAATGCATATCTCATGTACATAATATCATACAAAAAAAGCATGTAAATGCATCACACAATAGTTTCAAACATCCAGTTGTATCCAAAAAACATCCCTCACCAAGGCACATGTAATTGTTCATAAAATTTTCATTTCATGGCTGTTCATATCATTTTCATTTATATGTTGTCACCCCCCGTTGTATTTCTATACTTACCTCAAATTAAATTCACAATATTTTTATCCAACTCCAACTTCATTTTCACTATTTTAGGTTATCATATTTCAAAGGATTGTTACTATAAATTTTCTTTTAACTATTTAAGTCTACACCTACTTTAATCCTTCAATCAAGTTTCCTTATACTTATTTTACACGTCCCACTATACCTACTTGGTTGATCCTACACCAACCCACCAAATATCTTCAATTTCCTCTTAATGATTGACTTTCTTTAACACCTAAAAATATAACACAAAAGCATCATTCATAGTCTAAAGAATTTCGGCCAGCATATTCCCTCCAAAGCATCCTATTTTCACATTATGATATAAAAATTTTGCTATCCCTTCCTTTACCCGAAAGTCTTGCCAAATTTCCCCTCTTTATACTTGATTATATGATAAACTTAGGACTCCAATTTTTGCTTTAAAATCTGCCCACAAAATCCAGCCATATCCAAGCAATTATCTCCATCAAACCAACACATATTGCAAGCATAAAACTCATGCCACATGCATACCTAGATAAGCATCCATATAGCACCAATTTTTTTCACAAAATTTCCTCAATAATTTTGGTCAACATACAGCAGATTTTCAACCACAAAACTCCATATTTGTTCAAGAGTTTTATTTTTAAACTTACCTCAAGAAAGTCCTCTAAAACTACTAGGTGATTACTCCTCCTATTTTCTGCTTTCTTGAACTCCAAACAACAATTTTTCTGCTCACTGTTTTGGCACTCAACACCATGGAAAACAGTCCAGATTTTTGTCCAAATGGAGGAAAATGAAGAATAAGAGTAGGTGAAGAATACCCTACCTTGGATGGCACCTCTCCTTCATCTTTATCTTTCCTTCTCCTTGGCGTTGGGTGTTTCTACTCAGATTTTTGCTGTTGTTTCCTTCACGTTTCTGATGTGTTTTTGGTGGCTGGATATCTCTTTTGGTAGTGCTTGGGCAGCAAGAAATGCAGGAAAAATGGATATTTTAATTTGTGTCATGATTATTGTGATAAATCCTCAAATTGCCAATGCATACGTGTCACCTTCACGTCCAAAATTTGTTTCAGCATATGATTGAATTACTTTGCCATAAATCAACCACCAATGCATCCCTTTGGCTGTGACACCTCATCCCAATTAGGCTTGGAGAGCAAGGAATACTTATAATAATATTTTATGATGATTTATTGCTATTTAATCCTTAAATTTAGTTTTCTCTTTAATTTCCTTTTCATCCACACTTAATTTTGATGGCTTGTTTTACATTACCCAAATTCACCTCATGCCATCTAATCTTTAATTAGAATGGAATTAGTGAGGAGACATTCTTGAATTTGGGTATGCCATATTTCATTACTCCCATCATAAGCTCCTACACTTAATTATTCACAAAATTCTCTTTTATACTTCTTATTCTCTTCCAAAAATTCTAACACAAGTATTCTTTTCTAAAAATATTTTCTTGAGTCTATTAGGACCAATTTATTCTCATATTAAATCCAAAATTTATCTCATATTAATCCTCCCTCTATTTCATTCCATTTTTCACTTATGCAATTTTATTGAAAAAAGTTTTTTTGTGAATTTCCCCCTTTCTTTTCACAAATCTTCTCATAATTTTTTCTAATAATTTTTCTCTTGTTTTAATTATTTAGGAATATTTTTATTGAATATTTAACAAATAGAATTTTTGAGGATGTTACAAATGGTGTGTTAGCATAATTAAGAGCATGATGAACATGAGTTAATTTGCCTGAGGGATATAAAGGATATGGACTGTGAGATTCAACAATAGTTTTATTAAGTGACTTGTTATGGATGTCTTGTTCACAAGAGTCCTCAGATGACTAAGGCATGTGATGAATGTGATGGTGTGCATTGGAGGCTTTTTTTGAATTACTAATTTTATTGGATACTTTTGAACTACTATGATTGATGTTTCTTCATTTCAAGTTCATAGAAGTAAACTTCTTAAATTTGTAGGTTTTCAACTTTATGTTTCATTAGACTATTAGAGAACCTTCTTTAATCAAAATTATTATTTTATAAGTTTCTAACCATGAACCCTATACAATTGTTTATTATAAAAGGTTTAAACAATAGTTTTCTTTAATGAAAATATTTTCTTAGTGTACAATTTCACCAAGAAAATTACTGATCCTTAATGATTTACACTAATGACCATGTAGTCTTTATTTAACTATTTTCCTTTAAACTTAAAAGTATTTAAGTTCTTTAAAGATAACTTATTTTACTATTAGTAAAAGTTATGATTTTTGACCATGTTTACCCTTTAAAGTGAGTTGATTTGCTCCAAAAATTTCATTAAACTGTATTAGCTAAAGGAATTTTGGGTTTTGAGGAAGCTATAATATTTATATATGTTATGAACAAGGTGTAACATCCCTAATTTTGTTTCATTTATTAAGAAAGGTACATAAATATTTAATTAAGAAAATAAAATTTATTAGACAATTTTTAGATATCTAAGGAAATATAATCCTTAGAAATTCTTCACCTTAAGTGTTCGCATAGAAAATGTTTCTAACATTAAGGGAATAGGTAAAGAGAGAAAACCTAATAGGAAAAATTAGAAATAACATACTAAAGAAAGACAAAATTCTTGGGTAAGGAAGATAATTTTTTGTGAAGTAAGTAAAGGTCTTAAAATTTTAAGAAGATTATATTCAGGTAATTTTTTCTAATTCAAGAGCTAGAGTTACTAAGTTTAACATCTCTACCCATAAATTGACCTTTCACCTATGGACACTTCATATAGAGCTTTTCTACTTCACATGAATTTCTAGCAAGCCAATAGGATAACTCAAGCAAGAAATAAAACATAGACTTGGACTAGGATATAGAAGTTTGACCAATAGCCTAAAAATCATGAAAATGTGACCAAGCCCTTCATGAAAGGTAGAATTTTAGCCAAAGCAAAGGAAAAGGGTAAGAATGATCCCAAATCCAATAAGGAAAAATAAGAATCATATGAGAAAATAGTAGTGTAATAATAGCCAAGATTAGGTCATATGACATTAAGACAAAACATCTATATCCTACATTCATAATTTCAACAAGTAGGTAAATAATACATGACATTAGGACAAAACATCTATATCCTATATTCATAATTTCAACAAGTGGGTAATAATACATAGCATTATGACAAAGCATCTTCATCCTACATAAATAATTTCAGCCAAGCAAGGGAGACTCAAGGGGTGAAAATTTGCCACCTAGAAAGGCAAACCTATCATACTTGAGTTAGACAAAAGAAAAAGAAAAAGAATCCCTAAATCAAAGGGACATTGTCCCTTGTCTTAAGAACATTTTATCATGATTTTCAAAATACAAATCTCCTTTTGCTATGCATATCTTGACTAAGGGAGAGGAAGACAAGAACTTGAGTTGTCTTTCCCCCAAAAAATAACCAAGTGCATCCTAATTGTGATAAGGTAGACCCATGATCATGAAAGGTTAACCACTTGATAGTTTATTTAAGTAAAACCCACCCTTTTAACATTATAATTTCATCCAAATGAGGGAGAGAAAAAATAGAAGTAATGTAGAGTGAGTAAAGGAGAGAAATAGAGGAGAATAAAGGAAGGAAGAAGAAGGAGAAGTCTAGAGTATTAAGTACTCAAGGTAAGTTAGCTTAATCTCTACTTGAATCCATCTTTTCTCATTATCCTTGGGGTTCAAAAACTCACCCTCCTTCTCTTATTTAAGCTAAGCTAAGGGAAGGGAGGAATCTTGCTACTTCCTTCAAAAGGAAACAAGAAAAAGAATTCACTAAGTGAGCTAGGGAGATTTTTAGGTAGAGTTAACAATATCTCTTTTTGAAGAAACGCCTTGAAATTTGTAACATTTATATGGGATTTTGATCTTAGAACTTTGATGAAATTTACAATATTTGCTACTTTAATGATTGGTCATGGATGTTACTATACCATGATACGTGTTATTTTGCATATGATGGATGTTCTAAACATTTCAGTTGGTATGGAAAGTTTTGCATAGGTATGGCTATGGGTGGTAAAATTTTATTATTTTTATGCTTATATTTTTTATATTTGAATGTGGTGAAAAATTGATGGAATATGATTAGATGTTAAGAAAATAGAATAGGATGTAATATAATGATGAACTAAAACCTTTGGAAAGGTTTGGTTCGGAAACTAGGTTTCAGAGTAACAAGGAAAGCTTTTTCTTTTGACATTCTAGGAAGAATCAATTAGGAATTAAAAGAAATGGTTAACATGAAAAATGTAGATCTATTTTTCACGGATTTTTATCCACTGGAATCACTTAATTTGGAGTCCAGATGGGGGAGATATTCCCTAATATGTAAGTAGTGGTCAAAAAATGGTTAACCAGGGAAGAATCTGTCAGGTATGCTTCTGTGTTTGAATTTATAGGATAGGTCTGTTGGGGATTAAAAGAAATGCATAACATAATAAATGTAGATATATGTCTGACAAATTTTTAGCCACTGGAATCTTTCAAATTGGAATCAATATGAGAGAGATATGGTCAAATTAGTAAGTAGAAGTCTAAACCTACCCAAGAAGAAATAACATTGAATTTTAGGGAGTAGTAACGCCATGATTACTTAAGATTTGACTAAAATGTCCAACATAAGGGTTCTAGAAGATTGTTTTATCTTTTAATTGAAGCCAAGATCACCTCAATCAGATTTAAAATGAGGGTGTTATTATCTGTTTAGTGAGAGAGGATAATAATATTTTAAAAAGAAAAAGAATCTTAAATATAAAAATAATAAATGAATAATGTATGCCATAGCCATTGCCATAGCCATTGCATGAATTCCTTACCCTCTTAAGTGTGTAATTTTGACATGGAAATTGTAACAACCTTTTTTTATTTTATTATTATACAATATTGAGTTCACATACACGTCATTAATCAAAACGTACATGCAACATATCAATCACATAGATATTTACATCTTGCTTATTTTGGTTGACTGATTCCGGAGATACAGATGCAGGTGGTTGCACCTTCATCATGAACTGAGCCAACTCGACCACAAACATCTTACTTGATTCTGATATCTGCCCAACATAAAGTAACTCGATCCAATGTGCATTAAAAGCCAGAGCCATAGAAAAAAGCTGCACAACTAATTTTCTGAACATGATATGGAAATATAGTGAGAATTAAATCCTAGTAAGTTCAACAATAAATCATCATCAATATAGCTCATCACGTCATGTTCAGCTGTACAAACTACAGAAAATATTTTTGGTCACATAAATGCATTATATCTATGCACATAAAAATATACAATAATGATATGTATGACAAGATTAACTATTTTCAGAATATCATATGATGGCCATCAACTTATTCTCATTTTAAGCTACCCCGGTCAGGGTGAGTATCCTATACTCTCCGGTACGGGCTTTTCTCGCTCCGTCCGACATGGCACACTTTCTCTTTCTTTTCTCATAATCATAATCATAACCGTTGGTAGGGCGTCCCCTACTGGTGCTCCACACGGATTGCCATGTGACCGTGATCATTTCTTTTCTTTTCACAACGATAGCCAAAAATATGCTTTCAATAACAAGTATGTTCATCAAAATATAACTATTACCAAAAAATCATTGGTAATCGTGCCATGAACATAATCATTTCAAATATCACTTTATAAAATATTTTCATGTCAAAATTTCACGCTTAAGATGGTAAGAAGTTCATACAATGGCAATGGTTATGGC
Organism: Gleditsia sinensis; assembly: GCA_037074535.1. Taxonomy (NCBI): domain Eukaryota; kingdom Viridiplantae; phylum Streptophyta; class Magnoliopsida; order Fabales; family Fabaceae; genus Gleditsia; species Gleditsia sinensis. The sequence goes on from CM073476.1 coordinate 24,659,079, forward strand.
TATACTATTCATTTATTATTTTCATTTATAAGATTCATCTTCTTTTTTAAATATTAATTTTATTTCTTTATTTTCTTGAAGCAGGTTTTCATCCTATTTAACCTTCTCTTACTAATCAGAGCATAACTCCCTCACTTTAACTCTGATGTAGGTGATCTTGGTGTCAATTTTAAGATAAAACAATTATCTAAAACTATCATGTTGAACATTGTAGGTAAATATTAAGAAATCAAGGTGATATTACTCCCTCAATGTACGGGTTATTTCTTCTCGGATAGGTTCTGACCTCTACCTACTAATCTGTCCATATCCCCTAATAAGAATTCCAAATTAAGTGATTCCAGTGGCTAAAAATTTGATACAAATATATCTATAATTTATATGTTAACCATTTATTTTAATTCCTTATAGAATGTTCCCAAAAATTAAAACACTGAAGCTATCCTAACATATTCTTCCCTGATTAACCATTTTCTGACCTTTGTTTACTAATTAGAACATATCTACCACATAAGAACTCTAAATGGAATGATTCCAGTGGCTAAAAATCTATGACACATATATCTATAATTCATATGTTAACCATTTATTTTAATTCCTTATAGAATGTTACCAGAAATTAAAACACTGAAGCTATCCTAACATATTCTTCCCTAATTAACCATTTTCTGACCTTTGTTTGCTAATAAGCACATATCTACCTCATATGTACTCTAAATTGAATGATTCCAGTGGCTAAAACTCCGTGACACATATATCTTTAATTCTTATGTTAAACATTTATTTTAATTCCCTACAGATAATTCTCAGAAATTAAAAAACAGAAGCTATCCTAACATATTCTTCCCTGATGAACCATTTTCTGACCTTTGACTAGTAATTAGCTTATATCTTCCTCATATGGACTCCGAATTGAATGATTCCAGTGGCTAAAAATCCATGACACATATATCTTTAATTCTTATGTTAACCATTTATTTTATTTCCCTACAGATAATTCCCAGAAATTAAAACACAGAACCTTAAAATTTTGCCACCCATATCCATACCTATGCAGAACTTTCTATACCAGCCTAAGTATTCAAACATACATCATATGCAAGATCAATATGTAACATGATATAACAACATCCATGACCAATCATCAAAGTTCTAAGATCAATATCTCATATAAATATTATAAGTTTCAAAACTTTTCTTCAAAAAGAAATATTGTTAAACTTACTTGGAGCACTTAGTCTTCTCGACTTCTCCTTCCTCTTTCTTCCTTTCTTCCTTTCCTTTCCTCACTCTACCTTGCTTCTATTTTTTCTCTCCCTCACTTGGACCAAAATTCTAATGTTGAAACGGTGGGTTTTGCTTAAATAGACCTTCAAATAATTTACCTTTCATGATCATGGGTCTACCTTGTCACAATTAGATTACACTTGGTTGAATTTTTGAAAAACAAACAACTTATGTTCTTATCTTTCTCTTCCTCAGTCAAGATATGCATAGGAAAAGGAGATTTGTATTTTGAAAATTATGATAATAATTTCTTAAAATATGGGACAAGATCCCTTTGATTTAGGAATTCATTTCCTTTTTCTTTTGTCTTAACCAAGTATGATAGATTTGCCTTTTTAAGTGGCAAATTTCTAGGCCTTGAATCTCCATTATTTGGTTGAAATTATTTGTGTGGGATAAAGATGTTTTGTCATAATGCTATGTATTTTTACCGACTTGCTAAATGTTTGTCTTAATGTCAAATCACCTAATCTTGATTACACCATTATTTCATCACTTTTATTTTATTTTTATTTTTATTTTTCCTCTTAGGTTTGGGTTCATTCTTGCCCATTTTCTTTACTTTTGTTAAAATTCTACCTTTCATAATGAGCATGGTCACATTTTCATGATTTTTGGGCTACCAGTCCAATTTATATATCCTAGTCCAAGTCTATGTTTAATTTCTTCATTGGGCTATCCTATTGGCTTGCTAAAACTTTATGTGAAGTAGGAAAACATTATATGAAGTTTCCATAGGTGAAAGGCCAATTTATGGGTGGAGATACTAAACTTAGTAACTTTTTCTCTTAAATTAAGAAAAATTACCATAATCCGATCTTCTTGAAATTTTAAGACATTTACTTACTTCACAAAAATTTATCTTTCTTACCAAAGAATTTCACCTTTCTTTAGTATATTTTTTTTATATTTCCTCTTAAGTTTTCTCTCTTTACCTATTCCATTAATGTTAGAATATTTTTATGCATATATGTAAGGTAAAGAATTTATAAGGATTATATTTCCTTAGATATCTAAAAATTGTCTAATAAATTTTATTTTCTTGTGGGATATTACATTCTTCCCCCCTTAAGAAATTCGGTCCCCAAATTTCAACCCATCCTACCACATGTAGGAAATGTAATTAAGGCATAATTCAGAGTTACCAACTTTATTACCCAAATAATTAAGAATATCTTTTCTGTATATCATCTTTACTTTTTAATATGTCTATTCACTTAAGTGATTTTACCATATAACTTAACCATAAGGATTTCTTTCATCCATAAGTTCTTCACTTTATATCCTCTAGCTTGCATGGATATATCTATGGGTCGATATTAGAAAACACATATAAAGGAACATATTCACCTTCATATTGGGTAACTATCTTTTCTTATTCCAAACTTCTATCAAGTTATTTTTTGTTTTCATATATCAACATCATCCCATGAATATCATCATCTTAATTTATCATCTATTTTTATCCTAAAATCCTTTAATCAATATGTTAAACATATGTAGCAATAAATCCTCCAAACCTTTTATAACGTTTATGTACCATTGACACATGTCTAATAATTCCAACTTTCCTCATCATAGTAATTCTATACCATCTTATTAACACCATTAAACTCACTGTCAAAAATTTCAATTATTTCTTCTATCATATCCAAAAGTACCTCATTCTATCTTATGTCAATCCCATTTAACTCACCCAATCATTTCAAGAAGATTTTTCCTAACAATTAGTCATACATGAATTCTCAATTCCAACATAATTCACATCCTAGATACTAGACTCAATTTAGCATGATATAAACCTTTAACACAAATATCTTGATCACTTACATTATTTTCAGACATGGTTCTCAGAATATTCTCCATATTTCCAAATTAAGAGTTCAAAGATTAATTTAAATCCTACTTCCCATATTTTATTCCTCAAGAACTTCAACACCACTAATTCTCTTGATTACATTCGTTAAAACACCATAATAGTTGAGTTTCAAATATAATAATAATAAATAAATAAATAAACTTGTCTTGTAATATGGGAAAATAATCTTGCATTTAATGCCAAATATTAATGTAGGATAATGTAGTATAATAGACAAAAAGCATAATAAAGAACGGTGCTAAAATAGAAAGTCAAAAGTTTCGACAAAACATTCGAGAGAGTTAAAATCGGTGGCCGTAATTCTTGAAAATCTGAAAACAAAAATTTAGCTGTTATATCGGCAAAAATCGGTGGTCGTAAGGTTTGAATATATGTGCCAAAATCTACTTTAAATTTGTTGGTATTCGGTGGAAAGATATCACATGGAAAAAGAAACATTTCTGAGCTTATAAAAGTTTGTGAAAATCAAAGAATACGTAGTTAACTGGTAGGATGCAGTTGATTGCTTCAAAATAGATGTAATCAATCAACTGTAAAATAACCAGTCTAAATTAAAATTTCTCAAAATAGCTAGTCGACTTAATAATACCAATAATCGGCTGGAAAAAAATATTGGGAAAACAAAATAAATTATTTGATTGTCCTTCTTCAACAACTAACTTGTTTACATTTTCACTTTCTTCTGTTTTTCAATTACGCCTATCACCTATAACTTCTCTACAAGAATCAAGATATCAAGGTTTCATCAAAGACAACAAAGACAAATTTCTGATGATATCTTAACCTTATTCTCTTTATATGCCTAATATGAGCGACTATCACAACTATTATACATATACATGCTTGCCGTCATTTTAGAAAATTTTACCTTCAATTTAGCTGATATCCACCAATCACTCACATAACTATTCTAATTATTTCCAACCTATTTGCATAGCTATCATAAGTATGCCATTCTCCAAGTTCTATAAATGCACACGTTAATATCTTTACTTTCATACTCCAAGTCAAGGTGTGTGCAACTATGGAGGGAATCGCATTTCGTCAATTTCGAAATATTTGTGTCTTTTGTTGTTGTAGTCCTGGAAAAGATGGAGAGTATGTGAAAGCTGCACAAAACCTGGGTATGGTACTAGCTAGAAGAAAAATTCATTTAGTCTATGGTGGAGGTAACCGTGGGTTAATGGGGTGTGTGTCTACAGCTGCCTATGTAGGAGGATGCCAAGTTCTATGTATTATTCCTACAGCTCTAACTGCATCTAACATCGTAGGAAAGACAATTAGGGAAGAGTTTAGGGTAGCTTCCATGCATGAACGCATGGCTTGAATGATGAGCAATGCTGATGCCTTCATTGCCTTACTAGGTGGTTTTGGTACTTTAAAAGAGATTTTTCAAATAATTTCTTAGGCACAACAGAATATGCATCACAAACCGATAGGTTTGTTAAATGTTAATCACTTCTTTGATGGTCTGTTGTCTTTTCTTGATCATGCTGTAGAATAAAGGTTCATCTCACACTCAGCACGACGAATTCTCATCTCAGCTTCAAATGTTGAGGAGTTGATTGATGCTTTACAAGCATATGTTCATGTACATGATCTAACTATGGGTCAAATAGAATGGACGGCAGACAAATGCAGGAAGCGCAAATTGGATTTGGATCTTCATCTTTAGATATAGTAAAACGTAGCCATTGTTGTACCACTTTTACTTTCTTAGAGTCTACTTGGATACCATCATTACCAACCATACTCCCTTAGAGTTGGTAAAACTATCTTTGAATGTTGCTTATGATCCTCTGAACTTTTGAAATATTCTAGTATATCATCAATATAACAACTTGATCCAGGGATGACCTAATTACTATTCATTAAATCTATGAATGCAGCTAAGATATTTGTCAATGTAAATGACATCACCAAGAACTCATAATGCCCATAATAAGTCCTAAAATAAAATTTTCGTACATCCTCTTCTCTTATCCTTAATTAATGTTACTCATATCCCAAATCGATTTTTTTGAAAAAATATTGAACACCTTATAACTGGTCAAACAGGTAATCTATACAAGGTAATGGGTTTTTATTCTACAATGTCACCTTATTCAACTATCTATAATCTATGCATAGTGATCTATCTTTCTTTTTCACAGATAGAACTGAAGCACTCCAAATAAAAGTACTAGGACATTTAAATCCTTTGTCTAACAAGTCTTGTAACTAATTTTTTGTCTTTAAATTCAATCGATATCATTCTATATAGGGATATAGATACTAGTTGGGTTCTAAGGAGTAAATGAATATTAAATTCTCGAATTGCTATGGCAAGGTTGTGCAGGATTTCCTCCGCATTGTTTGCTGGATTCTCCCTTGGGGGTGCCATTTCCTACTGTGGCAAAAATAAAGTTATGCTGCTATTGAGGTGATCAAGCCCAATAGTTAGTTTAAAAAAATATATTTAACAGCAGTCATAACACCACCTCGGCATATAGATAAGAAACACTAGTAATTTCTTACCTATATGAAATCACTGATCCCCTACACAGCACTACCACAACATACTCAAGATACTATAAGATCGATTTAGATAACTAATGACCCACTGGCCATCTTGGATCGACCTGCTCTGATACCAATTATGTAACAACCTTTTCTTATTTTATTATTATACAATATTGAGTTCACATACACGTCATTAATCAAAACATACATGCAACATATCAAACACATAGATATTTACATCTTGTTTATTTTGGTTGACCAATTCCGAAGATACAGGTGCGGGTGGTTGCACCTTCACTGTGATCTGAGCCAACTCGACCATAAACATCTTACTTGATTCTGATATCTACCCAACATAAAGTAACTTGATCCAATGTGCATTAAAAGCCAGAGCCATAAAAAAAAGCTGCATAACTAATTTTCTAAACATGATATGGAAATATAGTGAGAATTAAATCCCAATAAGATCAACAATAAATCATTATCAATATAGCTCATCACGTCATGTTCAACTGTATAAACCACAGAAAATATCTTTGGTTACATGAATGCATTATATTTATGCACATAAGAATCATACAGTAATGATATGTATGATAGGATTAACTATTTTCAGAATATCTTATGATGGCCATCAACTTATTCTCATTTAAAGCTACCCCGGTCAGGGTGAGTATCCTCTACTCTCCGGTACGGGCTTTTCTCGCTCCGTCCAACATGGCACACTTTCTATTTCTTTTCTCATAATCATAATCATAACCGTTGGTAGGGCGTCCCCTATTGGTGCACCACACGGATTGCCATGTGTCTGTGCTCATTTCTTTTCTTTTCACAATGATAGCCAAAAATATGCTTTCAATAACAAGTATGTTCATCAACATATAACTATTACCAAAAAATCATTGGTAATCATGCCATGAACATAACCATTTCAAATATCACTTTATAAAATATTTCCATGTCAGAATTTCACAGTTAAGATGGTAAGAAGTTCATACAATGGCAATGGCTATGCCTATACAAGTCATTTATTATTTTCATTTATAATATTCATCTTCTTTTTTAAATATTAATTTTATTTCTTTATTTTCCTGAAGCAGGTTTTCATCCTATCTAACCTTCTCTTACTAATCAGAGCATAACTCCCTCAATTTAACTCCGCTGTAGTTGATTTTGGTGTCAATTTCAAGATAAAACAATTATTTAAAACTATTATGTTGAAGATTGTAGGGAAATATTAATAAATCAAGGTGATAATACTCCATCAATGTACAGGTTATTTCTTCTCAGATAGGTTCTGACCTCTACCTACAAATTTATCCATATCTCCCTCATAAGAATTCCAAATTAAGTGATTCTAGTGGCTACAAATCTGTGACACATATATCTATAATTTATATGTTAACCATTTATTTTAATTCCTTATAGAATGTTCCTAGAAATTAAAACACCAAAGCTATCCTAACATATTCTTCTCTGATTAACCATTTTCTGACCTTTGTTTACTAATCGGAACATATCTACCACATAAGAACTCTAAATGGAATGATTTCAGTGGCTAACAATCCGTGACACATATATCTATAATTCATATGTTAAACATTTATTTTAATTCCTTATATAATGTTCCCAAAAATTAAAACACCGAAGCTATCCTAACATATTCTTCCTTAATTAACTATTTTTCTGACCTTTGTTTACAAATAAGAACATATCTACCTCATATGTACTCTAAATTGAATGATTTCAGTGGGTTAAACTCCGTGACACATATATCTTTAATTCTTATGTTAACCATTTTTTTAATTCCCTACAGATAATTCCCAAAAATTAAAATACAGAAACTTAAAATTTTGCCACCCATATCCATACATATGCAGAACTTTCTATACCAGCCTAAGTATTCAAACATACATCACATGCAAGATCAATATGTAACATGATATAGCAACATCCATGACCAATCATCAAAGTTCTAAGATCAATATCTCATATAAATATTATAAGTTTCAAAAATTTTCTTCAAAAAGAAATATTGTTAAACTTATTTAGAGCACTTAGTCTTCTAGACTTCTCCTTCCTCTTTCTTCCTTTCTTCCTCTCCTTCCTCACTCTACCTTGCTTCTATTTTTCCTCTCCCTCACTTGGACCAAAATTCTAATGTTGTAAGGGTGGGTTTTGCTTAAATAGACCCTCAAATAATTTACCTTTCATGATCATGGGTCTACCTTATCACAATTAGATTACACTTGGTTGAATTTTTGGATAACAAACAACTTATGTTCTTGTCTTTCTCTTCCTTAGTCAAGATATGCATAGGAAAAGGACATTTTTATTTTGAAAATTATAATAATAATTTCTTAAAATATGGGACAAGAAACCTTTGATTTAGGGATTCATTTCCTTTTTCTTTTGTCTTAATCAAGTATGATAGATTTGCCTTTTTAGGTGGCAAATTTCTAGCCCTTGAAACTCCATTATTTGGTTGAAATTATTTGTGTGGGATAAAGATGTTTTGTCATAATGCTATGTATTATTACCCACTTGCTAAATTTTTGTCTTAATGTCAAATCACCTAATCTTGATTACACCATTATTTCATCACTTTAATTTTATTTTTATTTTTATTTTTCCTCTTGGGTTTGGGTTCATTCTTGCCCATTTTCTTTACTTTGGTTAAAATTCTACCTTTCATAATGGGCATGGTCACATTTTCATGATTTTTGGGCTACCGGTCCAATTTCTATATCCTAGTACAAGTCTATGTTTTATTTCTTCATTGGGCTATCCTATTGGCTTGCTAAAAATTTATGTGAAGTAGGAAAACACTATATGAAGTGTCCATATGTGAAAGCCCAATTTATGGGTGGAGATACTAAACTTAGTAACTTTTGCTCTTAAATTAAGAAAAATTACCCTAATCCGATTTTCTTGAAATTTTAAGACCTTTACTTACTTCACAAAAATTTATCTTTCTTACCCAAGAATTTCACATTTCTTTATTGTATTTATTTTTAACATTTCCTCTTAAGTTTTCTCTCTTTACCTATTCCATTAATGTTAGAATATTTCTATGCATATACGTAAGGTAAAGAATTTATAAGGATTATATTTCCTTAGATATCTAAAAATTGTCTAATAAATTTTATTTTCTGATGGGATGTTACAGAAATATTTTATAAAGTGATATTTGAAACGATTATATTTATGGCATGATTACAAATAATTTTTGGTAATGATTATATTTTGATGAAAAATTAAGGTGTTGTTGTTTTAATTAAAACTCGCAAGTGCACGAATGTATTGGGGTATAGATTTAGTGGTATGCAAGGTCGATCCCACAGGGATTGCCAATTGAGAGAAAATTCTAATTTAGATCCAAATTAAATACTTCTAACCTAGTTCCCAATGTCTTGTTTTGTGAGAGGAATATTGAACAAAATATGCAAAGAACTAATATACTGAAATTAAATGAAGATATATTCAAGGTAAAGAAGCATGCTAAGGTTAGGGGATCCACTCTTGGTATATCGAATAAAAATAAATTTAACTCTTTTATTACTCAATTAGAATCTTTACACGAATAAAGTTCTAATCGGATGATATGTTAATTTAAGCTCAACTTTGTTTATACATGAATTATATTTACCTCCTTTCTAAAAATTGAAACATTCTTGTAAAATAGATTCAAGCGTACATTGTGCCAATCACCATATTGTCTACAATAAATCAAGAGTGATTCAAGTATTTATTGTGCCAAAAATTGTCTACAATGTATCAAGGTTCACACTTTACAAGATTAAAAATACAAAGATGAAAAAGATAACTTGTAAATAGATTCAAGCATAAATTGTGCCAATCATTATATTGTCTACAATAAATCAAGATTGATTCAAGCATTTATTGTGCCAAAGATTGTCTACAATATATCAAAATTCACATTTTACAAGATTAACTTATGCAAAAAATGAAAGGTAGAAAATTAATTAACATAACAAAATAAAACGAAATAGAATCGGTGGCAAAGCCAACCAATAGTAAAATAAAATAAAGTAGGTGGCAAAGCCAACCATGAAAATAATAAGAGATAGGCGGTCTAATAAACCAGCCAATAACATAACAAGAAATCGGCGGTATGATAAAACCAGCCATTAAGAAATAATTATGAGAAAAGAAATAGGAAGGTAAATACAATATCAAAGATAAACATTAAGATTAAGAGTTAGATAAATTATTATTCTCATACCAAGAGTTTCACCCTTTCACCTTAGCATTAGGAGATTAGTTCTCCATAATCAAGGGAAGAAAGTGAAATGAAAGATGAAGAAACATGATAATATTACGAAAGAAAATGAAAAATACAAGATGTCTAAAGAGAGAATAACATTACAAGTTCGTAGAATTCCAACAAAGCTTTCCCAAGCTCTCTCCAAAGCTCTCAAAAAACTCCCCAACTCACCCCTCAAGCCCTCTATTTATAGATACAATTAGGTGTGGTAGGTGTGGTAATTGTCAAAATTGTTAGGCAGGAAGTTGTACAAAGTTGACAATTTGGATTCCATCATGTGCACCGAAATTGATCCTTGAATATCGTCTTGAAATCCGATGAATTTACTGACTTCATCAACACGAAAGTTGTAGAAAATTTCATTAGCTTTCCATCAAGACAAATTGTGGACAAATTAGATACATAATGTGTGACTTATGGTCAAAATACTAGAGCAAAGTCGGGCTAGACTGCAGCAGTAGTCAGATTCTTTTCTAGCCCACTTTTGGCCCTTTTAGTGTCCGAATTTTCTGACCACTTGAACATGAAAGTTGTACCCAATTGTGTCTACTACACACCTACCAAATTTCTTGCATATTGGATATGTATTTTCGGAGATATGGCCCAAGTATTACAGAAAGGTTAGACTGGACTACAAACAGCAAACATATTCTCAACATTGGGTGCTTTGCCATGAATCTTTATGTTTTAGTTCTTTTGGAAATGTGATCATAAATCAAGAATAAGTTTGTGCATATATCCATTAGGATGCGTCTCAAGAGACAATATGATAATGCTCCTTACTCAGCCATCCTTAATAAATTTGTTTTATTTGCTTGATTTATAGATATCATTCCCAAAAAACTACAATTTAGCTCTGATTCCTCCAATTAAGTCCATTTTCTACTCTTCTCTCCATCTGTAAGAAAGACACAAAACTAAAGACAAGTAAGGAAGATTTATGATTAATTATGGCAAAAGATAATATGAAAATATTTAATTTATGAGTATAAAACTCACTCATCATATGGCATGTGAGTATAATGAACATACTTGTTATTGAAATCATATTTTTGGCTATTAATGTGAAAAGAAAAGAAATGAGCACGATCTCATGAAAATTCGTGTAGTGCACCAGTAGGGGACGTCCTACCAATGGCTATCATTATGTTAATGAGCAAAGAAAGTGTGCCATGTTAGATGGAGCGAGAAAACCCTATACTGGAGAGTAGAAAGTACTCACTCTGACGGGGGTAGCTTGTTATGAAAATAAGTTAATAGGCATCATATGATATTTTGAAAATAGTTATTCATGACATATATGTCATAACTGTATGATTTTCATGTGCATAGATAAAGTGCATTCATATGACCTAAAGATATTTGTTGTAGTTTATATAGATGAACATGACATGATGAGCTACATTGATGATAATTATGATTTATTGTTGAACCTACTAGGATTTATTTCTCACTATATTTCCATATCATGTTCAAAAAACTAAGTTATGCAAAAATTCTCTATGACTGGCTTTTAGAGTATGTTGGATCAAGTTGGCTAAGATCCCAGTGAAAGTGCAACCACCCACACCCATATCTCTAGAACTGGTCAATATGGATGAATAAAATGTGGACTTATATGTGTTTGTTTTTTGTACAAATGTTTTGATTAATAAGTGTATGTAAACCCAGAATTGTATAAGTGTTAATGGTATTTCATAAACCTTAATTATGTTTCATTAATTTAATTGAATGTTATTATGAGTTAAATAGTTAGAAGTAAAGAGGTAATGACTTCATGGAATTTTAGAAATACACACACACACACACACACACATATATATATATATATGTATGTATATATGTATATATGTAAAAAAAAAATATGGAGTTGTTACACAAGGAACTTGGTAATAGGGATTATGATCCGATTATGATGGTAAAAGTACATTTGACAAGTGATGTGCCAATACCAAATTAGTATAAGATTAAGTGTTTTGATGTAAAGAAGTCATGGTGTTTCGCTATAAAGTACTAAGGATTTTGCTCCAGTAAGAGGAGCCATGAAAAGTGTAAGGTTTTGATAAGGTTAGGTTTTCTAGTATAGTTATTTCTTTAGCATGTACTTACTATGAAAATTGTAACATCCCCAATTTTTATAAATATAAAATAATTTTTTTTAATATAGAAGTGAATTCTCATTTTTAGAGAGAAGTCTTAAAGGGTGAAATAGTAATTTCTTCACTGTTATGGCTGGAGTTGGGCAGCAAAAGGTGGAATAAGGAACCATGGAAAATGTGGCACAAAAACTCCTTGGAATTTGTCTCAAGAGAAGATAAAACCACTTGGTTAATTACATTCATCCAAACAAGGCCATAGCCAATGGCATGGTTACATTGTAATGAAATGACAAAAGGGTAATACTTGGATAAAGGAAGGGCTTGAGTTAGGAAAGGAGAGATTCTAGAAGTTGGCTATTAATTTTTTTTTCACTTGACTTGGAGAGGAAGTCGACCAAGGAGAAAATGTCCAAGGGAGAAGAGAGAGAGAGAGGAACCGAGAAAAGAAGGAAGAAAAGAGAGAGAAAGGCAACAAGGAGAAGTTTTAAGGTGAGTCTTGCATGTCTAAGCCTAAACATCTTAGATGCTTCAAGAGCTGATTTTCTATGGTAAATGTGCAGGAAATTATAGGGAAAGGAAGAAAGAGAAGCGATCAAAAGAGAAGGAAATCCAAGGAGGGTTTTGAGAATAGAAAGAGTTTTTGCATTTTTGGTAGGTTTAACATCAATTATCATTGAAAATCCTTGTTTTCTGGAAGATCTAAAGTGGTTCAAATATACTATTTTGATGATGAATGATGCATATTTGTGCTTAACCATGTAGAGTGAGAGTTTGGATGCATATGTCATACATGTTTTTGCTAAAATTAGCTTGAAAAGGGTGAAAATCATTTCTCTGAATGATTGGTTTTGTACGTCATGATTTATGTCGAATTTTGAAATATGTTAACACTTAAGTTGTATCCCTATTTCTTATCTTTCTAGTCCTTTAGAATCATCTTAATCGAATTTCAAATAAAAGAGATATGCCATGATGAGTGAAGAGAGGTCAAATCTAATGTGCAAAGTCACAATGTTGTTTTCAGAACCCTTTTTCAAATATTTTTATTTCTAATTTGTCAAAGTAGTAAACATAAAAGTTGTAGATAATTGTCTTAACTTTTCATATACACTAAACTCACCTTAATTGGAGTTAAAATGATAGAGTTATGGTCTTTTGAGTGAGAGGAGATCAGGTTGGATGAAAACCTGGAATGCAGGATAACCCAAAACACAGTTGTGTTCCAAGACATAGCAAGGTCGTGTTTTGGGTCATTTGAGAGTTTGTAGTATGTTTGAGATAATCTCAAGCATGGCTGTGTTCCAAGGCATAGCTAGGCTGTGTTTGGAGCTATTTTTTCCTTGTTTTAACTACAAAAAGGTATTAAATGAACCCAATTAACTAGATGATAATTATAGAAACCAAATTGAATAAGAATTCCCTATAAACGTTCTGATATAATATTAGTTTTCACTACTTCTTGTTATAACAAACTTGATATACATTGTGTAATAATGTATATATGTTAAATGATGAAGAGGATGATGTACTGCCCATGCTATTGTATTAATGCATGATGATTAGATGATATAATGTATACATTGTTTCATGATGGTAAGTATATTAATACATATTTGTTAAATGATATGTTGATGATAACAAGTATAATATTAGTGATGTACTTGGTTAATGCATAATCCTATTGTGATGGTGATGATGATTAGAGGGTGTGATGCATACATTTTTATATGATGATAGATGGATTAATAATATTTATTGTACGATGATGACAATGGTGAATATGATGTCATAAATGTAGCTAAAAATAATAATAAGACAAAATAAGATTCGGGATGACCCTTACACTAGTAAGGTGACCAATCAATCGTATGGCTCACTGATATGCGAAATTGGAGTGTGAGTAGCGGGGGGGATGGTTTACACCTCCTAGTTAGGAAAAAATAGAGAAGAGACGAATAGTAGTGCTATGTGAGCATTGAGGGGGAATGGCTCACATTGCTGTGTTTTTGGGGCAAGTAAGTAGTGGGGGGAATGGCTCACATTACCTTGTTGTCCTATGTGAGTAGGAAGGGGGAATGACTCATATTGCAATGTTTTTGGATATGTGAGTAGTGGAAGGGGGGAACGACTCACATTATCCTATTGTTGAGACAGAGAAGTTGACAAGTAAGTAGCCGCTATGCATGTTGATTTATTATCTTGTATAATATGTTTCCATTGTACTGCATGTAAGCAGTGTCACACCCCTAATTTTAGGACATGTGAAACACATATATCATGAACATATATTTTCCATCATCATGAATATTCCAATGATTTATCATGGAAACAGATACATATAGGTTTTCCCATACATATACCATATACAAACAAAATCCATAAACAACAGAGTAACAGCAGAAGCAGGGATCCTGCCTGTGACGTTTAGAGCAACTCTAGAGTACATTTATATTACAATTTAAACACTGAGAGCCCAGAAACAATTTAGGCTCACCACGAAAGTATGACATCTAGGCGATTAAGAAGCCGCAGGACCAAACTCTGGTCTTTATCTGAAAAATATGTCAACCACGTGTAGTGAGTTTTATAACTCAATGAGCAGATAACACTTCCTATGACCTCTTAGGTCAACATATGAATGTACTTTTTATTTTAAAACTTGTCACATTGAAAATCACAATTCGGAAGTACATTCATATGGGACCTATATTTCAAATAAACTCTGTTCAAATTCATATGCATATTCAATTCATAAGTAATGCTGTAAGAACCGTAATAAAATCATGTTATGCATCAACATAAGTCTTATGAAAACATTTGGAGGATCCCATATCAAAACCACCATATCAGAGTTTAACCCCTTCTGTACTTTGGTGGTATAGGATTTTCCTACACTCAACATCCCGCTGAGGTTTGCCCTACTACCATTCAAGAGGACACGCAAAGGGACACTATATAGGTATTTCCCAAGCACACAGTAAGGGAAGACAAATCACATCTCATATAACTGGCATCTCGCCCATATAGGAGGCATTCCGCTCTCCATCACATATCATCTCCCGTGTGTTGGCCCTCACACGAGGCTAGGACCACCCCATTGCTAGTTGAGACAATCCAGGTGCACCGGGGCTAACATCACCTGCTGTTAGCAGACAGTGTTTCCAATAGGATTCCTCCACAGAAAATATCATATGCACATATGCCATATAATCCAGTATAAATTCTCAATATAATACAGACTTTGAGTCTCAGTACAGATTCATCTGTCATAAATTCCCCATTCATGGTTTATCACATGTACATGCCCTTTCTCGAGGAAATCATATAACTTTATAAATAATGTCACATATATAAATATTCACTTTATCAATTAATGAGAAATACTTGTGAAATCAAATACACCATGAGTTCATAAATCTATTTTCAAATACTATACTCTTCTTGAACTATATTTCACATTGTAACCAAATTAGATAATTTTAATGCATTTCAGATTCATATAAAAGTGTAAATATCTCTTAAATATAATCAAATATGTAACAACATTTTTTTATTATTATTATACAATATAGAGTTTACATACATGTCATTAATCAAAACATATGTACAACATATCAAACACATAAAAATCTACATCTTATTTATTCTGGTTGACCAATTCTGGAGATATAGGTGCGGGTGGTTGCACCTTCACCAGGATCTAAGCCAACTCGACCACAAACATTTTATTTGCTTATGGGATCTGCCTAACATAAAGTACTCGATCCAAAGTGCACTAAAAACCAGAACCATAGAAAAATATGCATAACTAATTTTCTGAACATGATATGAAAATATAGTGAGAATTAAATCCCAGTAAGTTCAACAATAAATCATCATCAATATAGCTCATCACGTCATGTTCAGCTGTATAAATTACAGCAAATATCTTTGGTCACATGAATGCCTTATATCTATGCACATGAGAATCGTACAATAATGACATGTATGACAGGATTAACTATTTCCAGAATATCATATGATGACTATCATTTTATTCTTATATCAAGCTACCCAGGTCAGGGTGAGTATTTTCTACTCTCCGATACGGGTTTTTCTCGCTCTGTCCGACATGACCCACTTTCTCTTTCTTTTCTCATTAACATTATCATAACCGTTGGTAGGGTGTCCCCTACTGGTGTATCACACGGATTTGCCATGTGACCGTGCTCATTTTTTTTCTTTTCGCAATAATAGCCAAAAATATGCTTTCAATAATAAGAATGTTCATTCAAATATAATTATTACCAAAAATATTGGTAAGCATGCCATGAACATAACCATTTCAAATATCACTTTATAAAATATTTCCATGTCAAAATTTCACACTTAAGATGGTAAGAAGTTCATGCAATGGCAATGGCTTCGGCATATACTAGTCATTTATTATTTTCATTTATAAGATTCTTCTTCTTTTTTTTAATATTAATTTTATTTCTTTATTTTCTTGATGCAGGTTTTCAACCTATCTGACCTTCTCTTACTAATCAGAGAATAACTCCCCCAATTTAACTCCGATTTAGGTGATGTTGATATCAATTTAAAGAAAAAACAACTATCTAAAACTCTTATGTTGAATAGTTGAATGAAATATTAAAAAATCATTGTGATATTACTCTTTTAAAGAACATGTTATTTCTTCTCGGGTAGGTTTTGACCTCTACGTACAAATCTGCCATATCTCCCTCATAATAATTCCAAATTAAGTGATTCCAGTGCCTACAAATCCATGAGACCTATAACTATAATACTTATGTTAACCATGTATTTTAATTCCCTATAGAATGTTCCCAGAAATTAAAACACAGAAGCTATCATAACATATTCTTCCCTAATTAACAATTTTCTGACCATTGCTTACTAATCGGACCATATCTACCTCATATGGACTCCAAATTGAGTGATTACAGGGGGTAAAAATCCGTGACACATATAGATATAATTCTTATATTAACCATTTATGTTAATTCCCTACAGAATGTTCCCAGAAATTAAAACATAGAAGCTATCCTAACATATACTTCCCTGATTAACCATTTTCTGACCATTGCTTACTAATCGGACCATATCTACCTCATATGGACTCCAAATTGAGTGATTACAGGGGGTAAAAATTCGTGACACATATAGATATAATTCTTATATTAACCATTTATGTTAATTCCCTACAGAATGTTCCCAGAAAATTAAAACATAGAAGCTATCCTAACATATACTTCCCTGATTAACCATTTTCTGACCTTTGCTTACTAATCAGACCATATCTACCTCATATGGACTCCAAATTAAGTGATTCCTGTAACATCCCTAATTTCGTTTCAAGTATTAATAAAAGTACAAAAGTATTCAAAGTAACATCCCTAATTTTGTTTCCTTTATGGATAAACATACATAAATATTTAAGGAAATCAAATTTATTAGACAATTTTTAGATACCTAACGAAATATAATCCTTGGAAATTCTTCAACTTACATGTATGCATAGAAATGTTCTAACATTAATGGAATAGGTAAAGAGAGAAAACCTAAGAGGAAATATTAGAAATAAACATGCCAAAGAAAGTTGAAATTCTTGGATAAGGAAGATAAATTTTTGTGAAGTAAGTAAATGTCTTAAAATTTCAAGAAGATTGGATTGGGGTATTTTTTCCTAATTTAAGAGTTAAAGTTACTAAGTTTAGTATCTCCACCCATAAATTGGGTTTTCACTTATGGACAATTTATATAGAGGTTTTTCACTTAACATAATTTATTTAGCTAGCCCATTAGATAACCTAAGCAAGAAATGAAACATAGACTTGAACTAGGATATAGAAATTGGACTGGTAGCCCAAAAATCATGAAAATGTGACCAAGCCCATTATGAAATGTAGAATTTTAACCAAAGTAAAAAAATGGACAAGAGTGAGCCCAAATCCAATAGGAAAAATAAAAATAAAAATAAAAATAAAAATAAAGTGATAAGATAATGGTGTAATCAAGATTAGGTGAAGTGGCATTAAGACAAAAATTTAGCAAGTGGTATGATAATACAAGGCTTTAGGATAAAACATCTATATCCTACACTCATAATTTTAGCAAGTGGTATGATAATACATAGCATTAGGACAAAAAATTTCTATCCCACACAAATAATTTCAACCAAATAATGGAGATTGAATGGCTAGAAATTTGCCATTTAAAAAGGCAAACCTATCATAATTGATTAAGAAAAAAGAAAAAGTAAATGAATCCCTAAATCAAAGGGAGTTTGTCCCATATCTTAAGAACATATTATCATAATTTTTAAAATACAAATCTCCTTTTCCTATGCATATCTTGACTAAGGAAGATGAAGACAAGAACATAAGTTGTTTGTTTTCCAAAAATTCAACCAAGTGTAACCTAATTGTGATAAGGTAGACCCATGATCATGAAAGATGAATTATTTGGTGGTTTATATAAGAAAACCAACCCTTACAACATTAGAATTTCGTCCAAGTGAGGGAGAGGATAAATAGAAGCAAGGTAGAGTGAGGAAAGGAGAGGAAGAAAGGAACAAAGAGGAAAGAGAAGTCTAGGGGACTAACTGCTCCAGGTAAGTTTAACAATATTTCATTTTGAAGAAAAGTTTTGAAAATTGTAATATTTATATGGGATTTTGATCTTAGAACTTTGATGATTGGTCATGGATGTTGCTATATCATGTTACATATTATGTGTGTTTGAATACTTAGGTTGGTGTAGATAGTTCTGCATGGGTATGGCTATGGGTGGCAAAATTTTAAGTTTGTGTGTTTTAATTTCTGGGAACATTCTATAGGGAATCTAAACAAATAGTTAACATAACAAATGTATATTTATGTCTCACAGACTTTTAGCCATTGGAATCATTCAATTTAGAGTTCATATGAGGTAGATATGTTCTGATTAGTAAACAAAGGACAAAAAATGGTTAATGAGGGAAGAATATGTTAGGATAGCTTCGGTGTTTTAATTTCTGGTAACATTTTCTAAGGATTTAAAATACATGATTAACATATGAATTATAGATATATGTGTCACGGATTTTTATCCACTGGAATCATTCAATTTAGAGTTCATATAAGGTATATATGGTCTGATTAGTAAACAAAGGTCAGAAAATGGTTATTCAGGGAAGAATATGTTAGGATAGCTTTGGTTTTTTAATTTCTGAGAACATTCTATAAGGACTTAAAATACCTGGTTAACATATGAATTATAACTATATGCGTCACTGAATTTTAGCCACTGGAATCACTTATTTTGGAATTCTTATGAGGGAGATATGGACCGATTAGTAGGTAGAGGTCAAAACCTACCTGAGAAGAAATAACATGTATTTTGAGGGAGTAATATCACCATGATCTCTTAATATTTCATTCAACTGTTCAAAATCATAGTTCTAGATAATTGTTTTGTCTTTAAAGTAGCACCAAGATCACCTAAATCAGAGTTAAATTGAGGGAGTTATCCTCTGATTAGTAAGAGAAGGTCAGATAGGATGAAAACTTGTATCAAGAAAATAAAGGAATAAAATTAATATTTAAAAAAAAGAAGAAGGATTTTATAAATGAAAATAGTAAATGACTAGTATATGCTATAGCCATTGCCAATGCATGAACTTCTTACCATTTTAAGTGTGTAATTTTGACATGGAAATATTTTGATGAAACATTATGGTATGTGAGTATAATGAACATACTTGTTGTTGCAAATCATATTTTTGGCTATTAATGTAAAAAGAAAAGAAATAAGCACGGTTACATAACGATCCGTGTGGTGCACCAGTAGGGGACGCCCTACCAATAGTTATGAATATGTTAATGAGAAAAGAATGAGAAAGTGTGTCATGTCAGACAGAGCGAGAAAATCCCGTACAGGAGAGTAGAAAATACTCACCCTGACCGGGGTAGCTTGATATGAGAATAAATTGATAGTCATCATATGATATTCTGAAAATAATTAATCCTGTCATACATGTCATTACTGTATGATTCTCATGTGCATAGATATAGTGCATTCATGTTACCAAAGTTATTTACTATAGTTTATACAGCTGAACATGACGTGTTGAGCTATATTGATAATGATTTATTGTTGAACTTACTGGGATTTAATTCTCACTATATTTCTATGTCATGTTTAGAAAATTAGTTATGCAGATTTTTCTATAGCTCTAGCTTTTAGTGCACGTTGGATCGAGTTATTCTATGATGGTTGGATCCTAAATAAAATGTTTGTGGTCGAGTTCGCACAAATCCCGGTGAAAGTGCAACCACCCGCACCCGAATCTTCAGAATTGGTCAACCAGAATAAATAAGATGTAGATATTTATGTGTTTGAAATGTTGTACGTATGTTTTGATTAATGATGTGTATGTGAACTTTATATTGTATAATAATAAATAAATAAAAGTTTTTACATAATTGGTATTAAAGCAGGTCGATCCTAGATGGCCAGTGGGTGGATGGTTATCTGAATCGATCTTATAGTGTCTTGAGTATGTTTGTGGTAGTGCTGTGTAGGGGATCAATGAATTCATATAGGTAAGAAATTACTAGTGTTTCTTATCTATATGCCGAGGTGGTGTTATGACTGCTGTTAAATATTTTTGAGCTAACTATTGGGCTTAATCACCTCAATAGCAGCATAACTTTTTTTTTCCATAGTAATAAATGGCATCACAAAGGAGGAATCCAGCAAACAATGTAGAGGAAACCCTGCACAACCTGACCACGGAAATTCGAGACCAAGTCATGACCACTAACCAAATTCTACAATACCTCCAAAATGCTAATAACTCGAATGGTGCTAACAACCGGATGGATGGAAATGATAACGGCCTATCCGAGTTCCTGAAGACTAGGCCACCTTGTTTTTAAGGCGGCTTTGACTCGATTGTAGCTGAAAGATGGATAAGGGAGTTAGGGAAAATCTTTGAAGTGATGGGCTGTACTGAGGAGCAGCAAGTAATCTTCGCTATATATATGCTAAAAGATGAAGCAGAATACTGGTGGCGAGGAGCTAGAGAACTTTTAACTCACCAGGGAAGGCAGATCACTTGGCAGGTGTTCAAAGACCAGTACATTGCGAGATTTGAGGAGTTGTCTAAGTTCTCCTCTTACCTGTGATTTAACCCAGATGAAGCATGGAAGGCTGTTAAGTTTGAAGCGGGACTGAACCCGTAGATAAAGAATGTTGTTATAGCTATGGAGATGAGGGAGTTTGTACCTCTGATAAATAAATGCAGACTCCTAGAGAAGAGTTTGAAGGTAGTGAAGGATGAGAAACAAAGAAGGAAATTTTAGAAAAGGAAGAATGGGCCACAAAATTCTGGCAGAAATGTCAGAGGAAAAGGACAGGGTACTAGCAAGAGGCCAATGACTGTGAATCCTCGACCTTTCCAACAAGACCTTGCTCCAGTCAAGTGCACTAAGTGCGGACGCATGCATGGTAATTGGCCATGCTACATGGGACTAGATGTTTGTTTTAAATATGGACAGAAGGACCATTTTTCAAGGAGCTACCCACGAAGTATGGAAAACTAGCCAGAACAGAAGCCTCAGGTGAAAGGAAGGGTTTTCACCCTGAGTGGCCAAGAGGCAGCTCAATCTTCTAAATTGGTTCAAGGTACATGCTATATCTATGGATTTGTTCTTATGGTGTTGTTTGATTCTGGTGCTAGTCATTCATTTATATCGGAAGAATGTATTAGGAAGTTTCAGTTTCCTATTTCTGAAACTCCTTATGAGCTATCTGTAGTTACCCCCACAGGGGAAAGGGTATTAACTTCCTCTGTATGTAAGGACTATCAAGTCATCATCCAGGAGAGAACATTTTCTATTGACCTCGTCTGTTTACCTTTAAGAGGTATTGAGGTCATTCTAGGGTTAGACTGGATGTCTAGAAATCGGGTCTTGTTGAATTATTGTAACAAGACCGTTGAATTTCTATCTCCTACTCCAAAAGAGGAGGTGCAGTTATTGATGCTTAATGCCAATCAAGTTAATAGGGAGTTAAGGAATAGAGTACTTGGATACATTCTCTTGCACTTATCAAATCTAGAAGTTAAAGTGAAGCTTAATGAAATTCCAATAGCCAACGAATTTCCTAAAGTATTTCCATCATATATTCCAAGCTTACCTCCCAAGAGAGAGATAGAATTTTCTATTGATCTCTTACCTAGGACAGGGCCTATCTCTATTGCACCTTATAGAATGGCCTTGAAAGAACTACAAGAACTCAAGAAACAGTTGGAGGAACTATTAGACAAGCAATTTGTTAAACCAAGTGTATCACCTTGGGGAGCTCCTGTATTGTTTGTTAAGAAAAAAGACAAAATCCTTAGACTATGCATAGACTATTGACAGCTAAATAAGGTGACTGTCAAAAACAAGTATCTTCTCCCTAGGATAGATGACTTATTGGATCAATTGAAGGGAACCTCTATCTTTTCTAAGATTGATTTGAGGTTGGGATATCATCAGATAGGATCAAGGAGGAGGATGTACCAAAAACTATCTTTAGGACTAGGTATGGGCACTATGAGTTTCTTGTAATGCCTTTCGGGTTGACAAATGCACTTTCAATTTTCATGGATTACATGAATCGTATTTTTTGACCCTACCTAGATCAATTTGTGGTAGTGTTCATTGATGACATCTTGATATATTCTAAGAGTGAGAAAGAACATAAACAACTTCTCTGAATTGTGCTGCAAGTACTGAAAGAGAAAAAGTTGTATGCTAAATTGGAGAAATGTGAATTTTGGCTGTCAAAAGTAAAGTTTCTCAGACATGTCATCTCAAATAGAGGGGTAGCCATAGATCCTAGCAAGATGGAAGCAGTAATTCAATGGGAGAGACCAAAGACGGTTACAGAAGTCAGAATTTTCCTGGGTTTGGCAGGATACTACAGGAGGTTTATACAAAACTTCTCTTGTATAGCCTTGCCATTGACTAAATTGACCAGGAAGGGAAGTCCTTTCAAATGAACTGATCAATGTGAAGCTAGCTTTCAGGAGCTCAAGACAAGACTGACCACTCCTCTAGTTTTAATTATTCTAGACCCCACAGGACATTTTGAAGTGTATAGTGACGCTTCAAAGAAAGGGCTAGGGTGTGTGCTAATGCAAGACAAGAGAGTAGTTGCTTATGCCTTTAGACAACTAAAACCCCACAAAAGAAACTATCCAACCCATGATCTTGAATTGGCGGTGGTGGTGTTTGCTTTAAAGATTTGGTGACATTACTTATACGGAGCAACCTTTGAAGTACATTGCGATCACAAGAGTCTTAAATATCTCTTTGATCAAAAGGAGTTAAATATGAGGCAATGAAGATGGGTGGAATTTCTCAATGACTACAAGTTTGAGATAAAGTATCATCTAGGAAAGGCGAATGTTGTAGTTGATGCCTTAAGTCGAAAATCTCTACATATGGGCTAGATGATGGTGTATGAGATGCAATGCTAGAGGAGTTTCGAAATTTGAAGCTGGACGCTACTTTTTCCTCAAAGAAGCTAATCATTAATGGTTTAAGTATAGGGTGTGACCTTAGAGGCCATATCAAAGAGGCTCAAGTTCACAACCAATACTTACAGGATCATAAAGATCAAGGAAATTTTTTTATCATGGAAGATGGAGCAATCATGTATCAAGGAAGGATTTGTGTGCCTCAAGAATGAGAATTGAGGACTAAGATCCTACAGGAAGCACATTAGAGCAAAAGCTGAAGGTGGAGCATTAAAAGACAGCGGGATTTATACAACCTCTTGAGATCCTTAAATGGAAATAGGAAAGTATCTCAATGGACTTTGTTGTGGGTTTACCTAAGACTTTAGTGGGACATGACTCTATCTGGGTAATAGTTGACAGATTAACCAAATCTACTCACTTTCTGCCGATAAAAATTAACTTTTCACTGGATAAATTGGCCCAATTGTACGTCCAGTAAATAGTTAGACTGCATGGGATTCCCTTAAATATTGTTTCTAATAGAGATCCGAGGTTCACATCGAGGTTTTGGAAGGCATTGCAGGAAGCTTTTGGTACTCAGTTTCGGTTCAGTACTGCCTACCATCCTCAGACTGACGGGCAGACAGAACGGACCATTCAAACTCTAAAAGACATGTTAAGGGCCTGTGTGATAGAGCAAGGTAAAGGATGGGATAAGTACCTACCTTTAGTAGAGTTTGCTTATAATAATAGTTATCACTCCAGTATTAAGATGGCCCCCTACGAAGCTTTATACGGTAGGAAGTGCTGATCTCCACTATGTTGGTTTGAGGTAGGAGAAAAGAACCTGCTGGGTCCTGATCTAGTTCAACAAACCACTGAACAAATCAGGATGATACAAGATAAAATACTCACAGCTCAAAGTCGGCAAAAGAGTTACTATGATAAGAGACATAGACCTCTGGAGTTTGAGGAAAGGGACCATGTATTTCTAAAACTTTCTCCGACCACCGGAGTTGGTTGGTCTCTCAAGACCAAAAAGCTAAATCTGCGATTTTTAGGACCCTACCAAATTTTGAATAAAGTAGGGACGTCAGCATATCAAGTTTCTCTCCCACCTAATTTGTCCAACTTCCAGACTCTTCACATGTGATATGAGATGAACCAATCCAAATAAAGGAAAACATGACATACCAGCTAGTACCAGCATCTATATTGCACACTGACGTAAGCAATTGCGAAACAAATTTATTCCCCTAGTTAAGGTGTTATGGGAAGGTTTGACTCCAGAAGAAGCAACTTGGGAGCTACAAGAAGTCATGAAGAAGAAATATCTGAAATTGTTCTTACTAGGAAATTATTAAAATTTTGAGGACAAAATTTCTTTTAGGGGGAGGGAAATGTAACATCCCTAATTTCGTTTCATGTATTAATAAAAGTACAAAAGTATTCAAAGTAACATCCCTAATTTCGTTTCCTTTATGGATAAACATACATAAATATTTAAGGAAATAAAATTTATTACACAATTTTTAGATACCTAAGGAAATATAATCCTCAGAAATTCTTCAACTTACGTGTATGCATAGAAATATTCTAACATTAATGGAATAGCTAAAGAGAGAAAACCTAAGAGGAAATATTAGAAATAAACATGCCAAAGAAAGTTGAAATTCTTGGATAAGGAAGATAAATTTTTGTGAAGTAAGTAAAGGTCTTAAAATTTCAAGAAGATTGGATCAGGGTATTTTTTCCTAATTTAAGAGTTAAAGTTACTAAGTTTAGTATCTCCACCCATAAATTGGGCTTTCAGTTATGGACAATTCATATAGAGGTTTTCCACTTAACATAATTTATTTAGAAAAGCCCATTAGATAACCTAAGCAAGAAATAAAACATAGACTTAGATTAGGATATAGAAATTGGATCGGTAGCCCAAAAATCATGAAAAATCTGACCAAGCCCATTATGAAATGTAGAATTTTAACCAAAGTAAAAAAATGGACAAGAGTGAGCCCAAATCCAATAGGAAAAATAAAAATAAAGTGATAAGATAATGGTGTAATCAAGATTAGGTGAAATGGCATTAAGACAAAAATTTAGCAAGTGGTATGATAATACAAGGCTTTAGGATAAAACATTTCTATCCCACACAAATAATTTCAACCAAATAATGGAGATTGAAGGGCTAGAAATTTGCCACTTAAAAAGGCAAACCTATCATAATTGATTAAGACAAAAGAAAAAGTAAATGAATCCCTAAATCAAAGGGACCTTGTCCCATATCTTAAGAACATATTATCATAATTTTCAAAATACAAATCTCCTTTTCCTATGCATATCTTGACTAAGGAAGAGGAAGACAAGAACATAAGTTGTTTGTTTTCCAAAAATTCAACCAAGTGTAACCTAATTGTGATAAGGTAGACCCATGATCATGAAAGGTGAATTATTTGGTGGTTTATATAAGAAAACCCACCCATACAACATTAGAATTTTGTCTGAGAGAGAGAGAGGAAAAATAGAAGCAAGGTAGAGTGAGGAAAGGAGAGGAAGAAAGGAAGAAAGAGGAAGAAGTCTAAGGGACTAAGTGCTCCAGGTAAGTTTAACAATATTTCATTTTGAAGAAAAGTTTTGAAAATTGTAATATTTATATGGTATTTTGATCTTAGAACTTTGATGACTGGTCATGGATGTTGCTATATCATGTTACATATTATGTATGTTTGAATACTTAGGTTGGTGTAGATAGTTCTGCATGGGTATGGCTATGGGTGGCAGAATTTTAAGCTTCTGTGTTTTAATTTTTGGGAACATTCTATAGGGAATCTAAACAAATGGTTAACATAACAAATGTATATTTATGTCTCACAGATTTTTATCCATTGGAATCATTCAATTTAGAGTTTATATGAGGTAGATATGTTCTGATTAGTTAACAAAGGTCAGAAAATGGTTAATGAGGGAAGAATATGTTAGGATAGCTTCGTTGTTTTAATTTATGGGAACATTATATAAGGAATTAAAATAAATGGTTAACATAATAATTATAGATATATGTGTCACAGATTTTTATCCACTGGAATCATTCAATTTAGAGTTCATATGAGGTAGATATGTTCCGATTAATAAACAAAGGTCAGAAAATGGTTAATCAGAGAATAATATGTTAGGATAGTTTCGGTTTTTTAATTTTTGGGAACATTCAATAAGGAATTAAAATAACTGGTTAGCATATGAATTATAGCTGTATGTGTCACGGAATTGTAGCCACTGGAATAACTTAATTTGAAATTCTTATGACGGAGATATCGATAGATTAGTAGGTAGAGGTCAGAACCTACCTGAGAAGAAATAACTTGTATTTTGAGGGAGTAATATCACCATGATCTCTTAATATTTGGTTCCACTGTTCAAAATAATAGTTTTAGATAATTGTTTTATCTTTAAATTAATACCAAGATCACCTAAATCGGAGTTAAATGGAGGGAGTTATCCTCTGATTAGTAAGAGAAGGTCAAATAGGATGAAAACTTGCTTCAAGAAAATAAAGGAATAAAATTAATATTTAAAAAAAGAAGAAGAATTTTATAAATGAAAATAATAAATGACTAGTATATGCTATAGCCATTGCCAATGCATGAAATTCTTACCATTCTAAGTGTGTAATTTTGACTTGAAAATATTTTGATGAAACATTATGGTATGTGAGTATAATGAACATACTTGTTATTGCAAATCATATTTTTGGCTATTAATGTAAAAAGAAAAGAAAAAAGTATGGTCACATGGCGATCCGTGTTATGCACCAGTAGGGGACGCCCTACCAACGGTTATGAATATGTTAATGAGAAAAGAAAGAGAAAGTGTGCCATGTCGGACAGAGCGAGAAAAGCCCTTACCGGAGAGTAGAAAATACTCACCCTGACCGGGGTAGCTTGATATGAAAATAAATATATAGTCATCATATGATATTCAGAAAATAATTAATCCTAACATGCATGTCATTACTATACGATTCTCATCAGCTATATTATAAGGATTTATTGTTGAACTTACTGGGATTTAATTCTCACTATATTTCCATGTCATGTTCAGAAAATTAGTTATGCAAATTTTTCTATAGCTCTGACTTTTTGTGCACATTGGATCGAGTTATTCTATGATGGGCGGATCCTAAATAAAATGTTTGTGGTTGAGTTGGCACAGATCCCGGTGAAGGTGCAACCACCCGCACCCGATTCTCCGCAATTGGTCAACCATAATAAATAAGATGTAGATATTTATGTGTTTGAAATGTTGTACGTACGTTTTGATTAATGATGTGTATGTGAACTTTATATTGTATAATAATAAATAAATAAAAAAGTTGTTACAATTCCAGTGGGTAAAAATCTGTGAGGCATACATCTTCCTTTTTCATGGTTAACTATTTGTTTTAATTCCTAACCAATTCTTCCCAAATTTTAAAACAGAAGCATAAAAGTTTGCCACCCATAGCCATACCTATGCAGAACTAGAGCACTTAGTCCTCTAGACTTCTCATTCCTCTTTCTTCCTTTCTTCCTCTCCTTTCCTCCTTCTACCTTGCTTCTATTTTTCCTGTCTCTCACTTGGACGAAAATTCTAATGTTGTAAGGGTGGGTTTTGCTTAAATAGACCATCAAATAATTCAACTTTCATGATCATGGGTCTACCTTATCACAATTAGGATACACCTGGTTGAATTTTTAGAAAACAAACAACTTATGTTCTTGTCTTCCTCTTCCTTAGTCAAGATATGCATAACAAAAGGAGATTTGTATTTTGAAAATTATGGTAATATGTTTCTAAGATAAGGGACAAGTTCCCTTTGATTTAGGGATTCATTTCCTTTTTCTTTTGTCTTAATCAAGTATGATAGGTTTGCCTTTTTAGGTGGCAAATTTCCAACCCTTGAATCTTCCTTGCTTAACTAAAATTATTTGTGTAGGATAATGATATTTTGTCATAATGCTATGTATTATTTCCCACTTGCTAAAATTATGAGTGTATGATATAGATGTTTTGTCCTAAAGCCTTGTATTATCATACCACTTGCTAAAATTATGAATGTAGGATATCACACCACTTGCTAAATTTTTGTCTTAATGCCATGTCACATAATCTTAATGCCATGTCACATAATCTTGATGACACCATTATTTCATCACTTTACTTTTATTTTTATTTTTATTTTTCCTCTTGGGTTTGGGCTCATTCTTGCCCATTTTCTTTACTTTGGTTAAAATTCTACCTTTCATAATGGGCTTGGTCACATTTTCATGATTTTTGGGCTACTGGTCCAATTCCGATATCCTAGTCCAAGTTTATGTTTTATTTCTTCATTGGGCTATCCTATTGGCTTGCTAAAAATTCATGTGAAGTAGAAAAACTCTATATGAAGTGTCCATAGGTGAAAACCCAATTTATGGGTGGAGATACTAAACTTAGTAACTTTTGCTCTTAAATTAAGAAAAATTACCTTAATCCAATCTTCTTGAAATTTTAAGAGCTTTACTTACTTCACAAAAATTTATCTTCCTTGCCTAAGAATTTCACCTTTCTTTCGCATGCTTATTTCTAATATTTCCTCTTAGGTTTTCTTTCTTTACCTATTCCATTAATATTAGAACATTTTAATGCATACACGTAAGGCAAAGAATTTCTAAGGATTATATTTCCTTAGATATCTAAAAATTGTCTAATAAATTTTATTTCCTTAATTAAATATTTATGTACCTTTATCAATAAAAGAAATGAAATTAGGGATGTTACTTTGAATACTCTTGTACTTTTATTAATACATGAAACAAAATTGGGGATGTTACAAAATACATGTTCAAATATTAAGAAGAGTATAGGGCAAGTCATAGGAAAAATCATCTACTCACAAGATAAGGGCTCCAGATTGGATAGCTCTAAAATGTACTTTTCCAGTCTCAACTTGATCAAATAGACCTCAAAAACATATCTAGAGGGTTCAAAACTCAAGAACACAACTTCGGGAACTTGGTCACTATTTACCGCCGAAAAACACTATTGACTCACCGAAAATCACTATTCACGACGAACAAAAAGCTGTCAGATGGCCGAAAATATTCATATCCTAAGGTTTATCTAGCTCCTAAATCCATCCATGGTGTCAGAATTTTAATTAAAGGTCTCTAAGTAAGAGCTTCAGAATTTACATTTTTCTGAGATTTTCTACTTCAGATCTACGACGTTTCAACGGCTCATTTGAAAAATTGATCGGTCAAAATCTTAGTATTCTTCGTCCTGAATCCAGTAGCATCTTCAGTTTTGAGATTGGAAGCCAATAGACACTCCAAATCTAGAGAAAAAGTTGAAGGTTACTATTCACTCACTATTCCTTCTTTCTCGATTTTTAGAAATTTACAGACGGAATGTCTCCCCCTTCCCCCTTGTCTTTTTTTATTGTTTTTATTTATTTATTAATTATTATTATTTAATAATTGAATAATAAGATTTTATTTTATATATATTCATATAAATTCTGTTTTTCATCTTAAAATATTCCAAAAATTTCTAAAAATTTACATTCTCATAAACCTTTAGTTAAACTCTTAAATTACGATTTTTCTTAATAAAAATAGTAATAAAAAATATCAAAATAAATATCTTTATACATATTAAAAGAAAGAATATTTCTAAAAATACAACAAAAATTCATTAGAGGCCAATATAATTATTTTAAGCAAAACAATAATTATTTTACTTAAAAGTCTACTTACTTGTAGCAAGACATAATCATTTTTAAACAAATAAAAATATATTTGTTTATAGCAAAATATTATCATTTAAAAATAAAAATTACGTCTCAAAACGTAAATTCTCATATGTTTTTTGTACTTCTTTAACTCATGTAGTAAATATACATATTTTCTTCGGTTCTTATACCCATTTTTGAAATTCTCTCTCTTTTATTCCAAATTTTCTTTAATTAGAACTTTCTTTAAATTTTATGGTTATTACAAGTAGCAAACAAATGCTTTTAATAAACAATAGTTTTTCTGTAGCTTATACAGTTGGAAATAACATTGTCATGATTATGTATTATATGACATGTTTAATGTTGAACTTATTGAGACTCTGTTCTCATTAATGTTGGGTGTTATGTTCAGATAAAAGTAGTTGAAATGTCGACAAATCTTTCTCTTACTATTTTGGAGACCTTTATACAGTTGGAAATAACATTATGATGATTATGTATTATATGACATGTTTAATGTTGAACCTATTGAGACTCTGTTCTCATTAATGTTTTGTGTTATGTTCAAATAAAAGTAGTTGAGATGTCGACAAATCTTCTTGTTATTATTTTGGAAATCTTTATGCAGTAAAGTATGTGGAGATCCCGATGCCAGTACCACCTCGTCCACCCTCTATTCCCTAGGGGTGATGTGTTGTATAGGGACTTATGTTAAGTTATTGTAACTATGTGACTCAATGTTACCTGTGTATGAATGCTAATAAGTGATGTAGTCTTTGATGTGATGTTTATGAAATATATGGTGCTTATATATATTTCTATTATTTTATGTTTAAATTAGGATAATTGTTCCCATAATAATCCTAAAAGGACAAAAAAAATCCAATCGTTAAAAGTTGGTATCAGAGCAAGTCAATCCTAGGTGGCTATGTGGTGTAAGGTAGTATATAGTGTTAGTAAGAAAATGACTAGTGTTTCCTATCTATATACTTAATTGGTGTAATGACAAATGTAAACTATTTAATTTGCTGTTGAGCCTGATCATCTCAATAATGACTGACTTTTAATTGATACAGTAGGCGATGGCACCACGAAGGAGAGATTCGATAAAATGTGCAAAAGGTACCCTGCACGATTTAGCGATTCAAGACCAAGTGGTTGCCACAAATAAAATCTTATGACATATGCAGAATAATAACAATGACGGTGAGGTTGGAGGAAACCAAAGGTATGTAGGGAATGGAAATGGCTAGGCAGAATTTATGAGTACACAGTCTCTTCTTTTGTGGGCGAGTATGAGTTGATAGTAGCTGAAAAGTGGCTGACTAAGTTAGAAAAGATTTTTGAAGTTTTGAACTGCTCTAATGAGTAGAGTGTTAACTTTATTGTGTACATGTTGAAGGAGGAAGCTAAATATTGGTGGAAGGAAGCTAGAAAGTTGTTAATTCTTCAAGGTAGACAGATTACGTGGCAAGTATTCTGAGAAAATTTTTTGGATAAGTATTTCCTTAGTAGTGTAAAGGCTAAAATAGAGGTTGATTTTCTTTAACTTAAACAAGGCAGCAGGGTTATTGACTAGTACATCTCTAAATTTGAGGAATTGGCCAAATTTTTAACTTATTTGAGATATAATCTAGATGAAGCCTCAAAAGCAGTGAAGTTGGAGGTAGGTTTGAATTCTGAGATTAGAAGTGCTATAGTTTCCTTGGAGATCTGGGAATTTGCTCCCTTAGTCAATAAATGTGGATTATTGGAGAAAAACTTAAAAGCAGCAAAAGAAGAAAAGGAGAAGCATATTCTAGAAAAGAGAAAGAGAGAGTCTTTGACCTTTGACCAAATCACAAGGGGGAGGAATAATATCGGTGATGAAAAGCTCATTACAATGAAATCTAGATCTTATTTGATAAATGCCACAATGGATAGAAGTGGAAAGTGTAGACGGCCACATGCAAATAAACTATGTTTGGTCAGCCAAATAACTTGTTATCATTGTGGACAAAAGGGGAACTTAGCATAGCAATGGCCACAAGGGGCTGGAAGAAGACAAGAACAACAACAACAGGCTAAGGGGAAAGAGAAGATGATATGAGACAGAAGTATTCCTAACTCTACGACAATAGGTAAACCTTAAATTTTGAGGGCAAAATTCCTTTTTACAGCAGAGAATTGTAACACCTCAGATTTTCTTTTGTTTTCTGGAATCAATGAATGAGGAAGGGTCAAAAATGAATTAAATGGTTAACCTTTGTGATTATATTCATAAGTAATAAAGAAGGGAATTCTTTTTTTTAGAGAAAAGTCCTAAAGGATGAAATAGTAATTTCTTCATTGTTTGGATTAGAATCGGGCAGCAAAAGGTGGAATGAAGAATCCTAGAAAGTGTGGCACAAAATCTCTTCGGTATTTGACTCGAGAGAAGATTAAACACTTAGCTAATTTTCACTCAACCAAACATGGCCCTAATCAATGGCTTGGTTCTACTTTAATGGAATGGCAAAAGGGAAATACTTGGATAAATGAATGGCTTGAGTTAGGAAATAAGGGCTTCTAGAAGATTAAGGATTAAAATATGCATTTTCCCTTAACTTGGAAAGGATGTAGACCAAGGGGGAAAATATCAAAAGGGAAGGAGAGGGTATGGCATAAGGGAGAAGAGAAAAAGAGAGAAACTTAGAGAAGAAGGAGAAGGAAGAGAAGAGAGAAAAATGTAGCAAGGAGAAGAACTAAGGTGTTTCTTGCATGTTTAAGCCTAAATCCACTCTTCTCTTCATTTTAGATACTTCAAGAGCTGATTTTCTATAGTGAAAGTGCAGGAAATTATTGGGAAAGAAAGAAAGAGAAGTGATCAAAAGAGAAGGAAATCCAAGGAGAGTTTTGAGAAAAGAAAGGATTTCTAGGTTTTTGGTAGGTTTAACATTAACTTTCATTGAAATTACATGTATTTTGGAAGATCTAAAGTGGTTCAAATATCATATTTTGATGATGCATGATGCATATTTGTGCTTAGCCATGTAGAATGAGAGTTTGGATGCATATGTCATACATGTTTTTACTAAAATTGGCTTGAAAATGGTGAAAATTGCTGCTCTAAATGATTGGTTCTATAAGTAGTAATTTATGTCGAATTTGGAAATATGTTTAGCATATAAGTTGTAGCCATATTTTTTATCTTTCTAAGGCCTCTTGAATCATATTAATTGGATTTAAAATGAAAGAGATAACCCCTGATGAGTGAAGAGAGGTCAAATTTAACGTGTAGAGTCACGATGTTATTTTCAAAACCCTTTTTCGCTGTCGTTTATTTCCCATTTTCAAAGTGGTAGGCATAGAATTTGTAGCTAATTGTCTTATCTTTCTATATGCACAAAATTCACCTTAATCGGTGTTAAAATGATGGAGTTATGGTATTTTTAGTGAGAGGAGGTCAGGCTGGATGAAAACCTAGAACGTAGGATAACTCATAACATGGTTGTGTTCTAGGACATGGAAAGGCCGTGTTTCGGGTTTTTTGAGAGGCTACAACATATTTGAGATGATCTCAAGCATGGTCGTGTTCCAAGGCATGGCCAATCTATGTTTGGAGCTATTTTGGCCCTGGTTTAGCTATAAATGGTATTAAATGAACCCCATTAACTAGATGATAATTATATAAACCAAATTAAAGAAAAATGCCCTATAATCGTTGTGATATAATATTAGTTTTCACTACTTCTTAACAAATTTGATATACATTGTGTAATGATGGTAATGATGATATAATGTATGCAATGTCACATGTTGGTTAGTGTATTATTACATATTTATTATATGATCATGTGATGATGATAATAAGTACGATGCTAATGATTTACTTGGCTAATGCATAACCTTATCATGGCGGTGATGATGATTAGAGATTTATGAAATGTAAATGGGTGTAACATAACATGGTCTGCTTTAGTTTTGCTATATTTCAATTGATTAAGCCATGAATTGCATTGAAGTGAAGGATTAAATAATATATGCCATGATGAAAGTGTTAATACTTGTATGCTTCATAATATTATGCTTCATGTACTTGGGTAATGCATAACCTTATCATGGTGGTGATGATGATTAGAGATTTATGAAATGTAAATGGGTGTAACATAAGATTGTCTACTTTAGTTTTGCTATATTTCAATTGATTAAGCTATGAATTGCATTGAAGTGAAGGATTAAATAATATATGCCATGATGAAAGTGCTAATACATGTATGCTTCATAATACCCTGCATGTTTGAGAGATATGACAAATACATGAGGATTATGATGGGCAAGCATAAGATGTTATTGACATATGTTTGTTGATGAAATATGGCTGGAAATTGAAAAGATGTTAAGATGTCGGAATAATCCTTCCCAAAGCAAAGTGTCATGCAGCAACTTGTTGTGTTAAGGTGCCCGACAAATATTTGAAAAGTTATATTAAATGTCAGGAGGACCATCTCCGAAGTAGGGTGGCCTAGTAACACGTGGCATCTTCCTGTGTTGAGGGGACTAATGAATATCCGAGATGACCTTTACCCAACCAAGGTGACCTAATGACATGCGGCACCTATAACAACTCCATTTTTTTTACATATATACATATATATATTTCTAAAATTCCATGAAGTCAATACCTCTTTACTTCTAACTATTTAACTCATAATAACATTTAATTAAATTAATCAAACATAATTAAGGTTTATGAAATACCATTAACACTTATACAATTTTGGGTTCACATACACATTTTTAATCAAAACATCTGTACAAAAATCAAACATATATAAGTCTATATTTTATTCATCCATATTGACTAGTTCCGGAGATACGGGTGTGGGTGGTTGCACCTTCACTGGGATCTTGGCCAACTCAACCCAATGTATGCTAAAAGCTGGTCATAGAGAATATCTGCATAAATTAGTTTTCTGAACATGATATGGAAATATAGTGAGAAATAAATCACAGTAGATTCAATAGTAAATCATAATCATCATCAATAATTCTTATCACGTCAAGTTCATCTTTATAAGTTACAACAATTATTTTAGGTCACATGAACGAACTTTACCTATGCACATGAAAATCGTACAGAAATGACATGTATGGCATGAATAACTATTTTCAAATGATCATATGATGGCTATCTGTAACAACCTCTCTTTTTTTTCCTTTATTATTATACAATATTGAGTTCACATACGTGTCATTAATCAAAACAAACGTATAACATATCAAACACAGATATTTACATCTTGTTTATTTTGGTTGACCAATTCCGGAGATACAGGTGCGGGTGGTTGCACCTTCACCGGGATCTGAGCCAACTCGACCACAAACAACTTATTTGATTCTGAAATCTGCCCAACATAAAGTAACTCGATCCAATGTGCACTAAAAGCCAGAGCCTTAGCAACAAAAGCTGCATAATTAATTTTCTGAACATGATATGGAAATATAGTGAGAATTAAATCCCAGTAAGTTCAACAATAAATTATCATCAGTAAAGCTCATCACGTCATGTTCAGCTGTATAAACTACAGAAAATATCTTTGGTCACATGAATGCATTATATCTATGCACATAAGAATCATACTGTAATGATATGTATGACAGGATTAACCATTTTCAAAATATCATATGATGGCCATCAACTTATTCTCATTTCAAGCTACCCCGGTCAGGGTGAGTATCCTCTACTCTCCGGTACGGGCTTTTCTCACTCCGTCCGACATGGCCCACTTTCTCTTTCTTTTCTCATTATCATGATCATAACCGTTGGTAGGGCGTCCCCTACTGGTGCACCACACGGATTGCCATGTGACCGTACTTATTTCTTTTCTTTTCACAATGATTGCCAAAAATATGCTTTCAATAACAAGTATGTTCATCAAAATATAAGTATTACCATAAATCATTGGTAATCATGCCATGAACATAACCATTTCAAATATCACTTTATAAAATATTTCCATGTCAAAATTTCATACTTAAGATGGTAAGAAGTTCATACAATGGCAATGGCTATGGCTATACTAGTCATTTATTAAGATTCATCTTCTTTTTTAAATACTAATTTTATTTCTTTATTTTCTTGATGCAGGTTTTCATCCTATCTAACCTTCTCTTACTAATCAGAGCATAACTCCCTCAATTTAACTCTGATGTAGGTGATCTTGGTGTCCATTTCAAGATAAAACAATTATCTAAAACTATTATGTTGAACATTGTAGCGAAAAATTAAGAAACGAAGGTGATATTACTCCCTCAAAGTACAGGATAGTTCCTCTCGGATAGGTTCTGACCTTTACTGACTAATTAGACCATATCTCCCAAATTGGAACTCCAAATTGCATTATTCCAGTTGGTAAAAATCCATGAGCCATATATCTATAATTGTTATGTTGGTGCGCTATTTTAATTCCCTACAGAATATTCCCAGAAATTCAAAAACTAAAGCATTAATAACATACTCTTCCCTGAATAAACATTTTCTGACCTCTGCTTACTAATCGGATAATATCTACCTCATATGAACTCCAAATTGCATAATTCCAGTGGGTATATTTCCATGAGACATAGATATATAACTTTCATGTTAACCATTTATTTTAATTCCATACAGATAATTCCCAGAAATTAAAATACAAAAGCTGTCCTAACATAATCTTCCCTGATGAACCATTTTCTGACCTTGGCTTACTAATCGGACCATATCTACCACATGTGAACTCCAAATTGAATGATTCCAGTGGCTAAAAGTCCATGACACACATATCTTTAATTCTTATGTTAACCATTTATTTTAATTCCCTACCAATAATTCCCAGAAATTAAATTACCGAAGCTATCCTAACATATTCTTCCCTTATGATTCATTTTCTGACCTTTGACTACTAATCAGACCATAGCTACCTCATATGGACTCCAAATGGAATGATTCCAGTGGCTAAAAATCCGTGACACATATATCTTTAATTCTTATGTTAACCATTTATTTTAATTCCTTATAGATTGTTCCCAGAAATTAAAATACCGAAGCTTAAAATTCTGTCAACCATAGCCATACCCATGCAGAACTATCTACACCAACCTAAGTATTCAAACATACATCACATGCAAGATCAATATGTAACATGATATAGCAACATCCATGACCAATCATCAAAGTTCTAAGATCAAAATCTCATATAAATATTATGAGTTTCAAAGGTTTTCTTCAAAAAGAAATATTGTTAAACTTACCTGGAGCACTTAGTCTCCTAGACTTCTCCTTCCTCTTTCTTCCTTTCTTCCTCTCCTTTCCTCACACTACCTTGCTTCTATTTTTGCTCTCCCTCACTTGGACGAAATTCTAATGTTGTAAGGGTGGGTTTTCTTATATAGACCACCAAATAATTCACCTTTCATGATCATGGGTCTACCTTATCACAATTAGGATACACTTTGTTGAATTTTTGGAAAACAAACAACTTATGTTCTTGTCTTCCTCTTCCTTAGTCAAGATATGCATAGAAAAATGAGATTTGTATTTTGAAAATTATGATGATATGTTCTTAAGATATGGGGTAAGATCCCTTTGATTTAGGGATTCATTTCCTTTTTCTTTTGTCTTAATCAAGTATGATAGATTTGCCTTTTTAAGTGGCAAATTTCTAGCCCTTGAATTTTCCTTACTTAACTAAAATTATTTGTGTAGGATAATGATGTTTTGTCATAATGCTATGTATTATTACCCACTTGCTAAAGTTATGAATGTAGGATATAGATGTTTTTGTCCTAAAGCCTTGTATTATTATGCCACTTGCCAAAATGATGAATGTAGAATCACACCACTTGTCAAAATTTTGTCTTAATGCCATGTCACTTAATCTTGATTACACTAATATTTCATCACTTTAATTTTATTTTTATTTTTTATTTTTCCTCTTGGGTTTGGGCTCATTCTTGCCCATTTTCCTTACTTTGGTTAAAATTCTTCCTTTCATAATGGGCTTGGTCACATTTTCATGATTTTTGGGCTATCGGTCCAATTTCTATATCCTAGTCCAAGTCTATGTTTTATTTCTTCCTTGGCCTATCCTATTGGCTTGCTAAAAATTCATGTGAAGTAGAAAAACTCTATATGAAGTGTCTATAGGTTAAAGCCCAATTACGAGTGGAGATACTAAACTCAGTAACTTTTGCTCTTAAATTAAGAAAGATTACCCTAATCCGATCTTCTTGAAATTTTAAGACCTTTACTTACTTCACAAAAATTTATCTTTCTTTACCTAAGAATTTCACCTTTCTTTAACATGTTTATTTCTAATATTTCCTCTTAGGTTTTCTTTTTTTTCCTATTCCATTAATATTAGAACATTTCTATGCATATATGTAAGGTGAAGAATTTCTAAGGAAAATATCTAAAAATTACGGGATGTTACACTATCCACTTATTTTCATGTCAAGCTGCCTCAGTCAAGATGAGTACTTTTTACTCTTCAATATGGGCTTCTCTCGCTTTGTCCGACATGGTACACTCTCTTTTCTCATTAACATAATCATAGCTATTGGTAGTGCGTCCCCTACTGGTGCACCACACAGACCGCCATGTGACTGTGTTCATTTCATTTCTTTTCTTTTCTATTCATATTAATAGCCAAAAATATGATTTCAATAACAAGTATATTCATTATACTTATATGCGATAATTTTTCATCAAAATATAATCATTACCAAAAATCATTGGTAATCATGCCATGAGCATAATCATTTCAAATATCACTTTATAAAATATTTTTATGTCAAAATTACACACTTCAGATGGTAAAGAGTTCTTGTAATGACAATGGCTATAGTTATGGCATATACTAGTCATTTATTATTTTCATTTATAAGATTCTTCTTCTTTTTTTAAATATTATTTTCCTCTCTCACTAAATAGAGAATAAAACCCTCATTTTAAATTCAATTGAGGTGATCTTGGTGTCAATTGAAATATAAGACAATCCTCTAAAACCTTTATGTTGAACATTTTAGTGAAATCTTAAGTAATCGCAGTGTTACTACCCCTAGAAATTCAATGTTATTTCTTTTTGGGTAGGTTCAGACCTCTATTTACTAATCTAACCATATCTCCCTCATACGAACTCCAATTGAGGTGATTCAAAATCCAATAAAAATCGAAGAAACTTATATACAACTTTCATGTTTATCATTTCTTCAGATTCCTTACTAATTATTCCCAGAAAATCGAAAACAAGAAGACTTACATTTACCACCTTGGATTCTAAACTGATTTTGACCTTTATTCATTAATCAGCCATATCTCCCTTATATGGACTTCAAATTAAGTGATTTCATATCCTATAGATCCATAATTCATATATCTATATTTATTATGTTAACAATTTCCTTTAATTCCCTACAAATGTTTCCCAAAAATTCGAACATAGAAGCATAGTTAACATATTCTTCCTTGGTTAGCTAGTTTCTGACCTCTGCTTACTAATCTGATCATATCGCCTTCATATTGATTCCAATTTTAATATTCTAGTGGATAAAAATTCATGAGACATATATCTATATTTATCATGTTGAGCATTTCTTTTAATTCCCTACAGATGTATTCCAACAATTCTAACACAGAAGCATACATAATAGATTCTTCACTGGTTAACCATTTTCTGACCACTGTTTACAAATCGGACAATGTCTCCCTCATATGAACTCCAAATTAAGTTATTTTAGAGCCTATAGATCTGCAAGACATGGATCTACATTTTTTATGCTAATAATTTCTTTTAATTCCCTATAGAGTTTGCCCATAAATTCAAAAACACAAGCTTCCCTAGTTACTCTGAAATCCAGTTTCCTTACCAAACATTTCCTAACGTTGTAGTTCATCATTATATTACATCCTCTTCCACTTTCTTCCTAATTTACATCTAATCATATTCTATCAATTTTTTACCACATTCAAATATATAAAATAGCAGCACAAAAATCTTAAAATTTTGCCACTCATAGCCATACCTATGCAGAACTTTCCACACCAACCGAAATGTTCATGACATCCATCATATGTAAGATAACATGTAACAAGATATAGCAACATCCATGACCAATAATCAAAGTAGCAAATATTGTAAATTTCATCAAAGTTCTAAGATCAAAATCCCATATAAATGTTACAAATTTTAAAGCTTTTCTTGAAAAAGCGATATTGTTAAAGCTATCTAAAGATCTCCCTAGTTCACTTAGTGAATTATTTTTCTTGTTTCCTCTTAAAGGAAGTAGCAAGATTTCTCCCTTCCCTTAGCTTTTCTAGCAGCTTAAATAAGAGAAGGAGGGTGAGTTTTTGAACCCTAAGGATGAAGAAAAAGATAGATTTAAGTGGAGATTAAGCTAACTAACCTTGAGTATTTAGTCCTCTAGACTTCTCCTTCTTCTTCCTTCCTCTCTTCTCCTCTTTTTCTCTCCTTTCCTCACTCTACCTTGCTTATGTTTTTCCTCTCCCTCACTTGGAAAAAATTATATTGTTATAAGGATGTGTTTTGCTTAAATAAACTATCAAGTGGTTCACCTTTCATAATCTTAGGTCTACCTTATCATAATTATGATGTACTTGGTTATTTTTTGGGGAAAGACAACTCATGTTCTTGTCTTCCTCTCCCTTAGTCAAGATATGCATAGCAAAAGGAGATTTTTATTTTGAAAATTATGATAAAAGTTTCTTAAGACAAGGGACAATGTCCCTTTGATTTAGGGATTAATTTCATTTTTCTTTTGTCTAATTCAAGTATGATAGGTTTGCCTTTGTAGGTGGCAAATATTCAGCCTTTAAGTCTCCCTTGCTTGGCTAAAATGATTTATGTAGGATAATGATGTTTTGTCATAATGCTATGTATTATTACCCATTTGTTGAAATTATGAATGTAGTATATAGATGTTTTGTCCTAATGCCATTTGACCTAATCTTGATTATTATTACACTACTATTTCCTCACATGATTCTTATTTTTTTCTCTCTTGGATTTGGGCTCATTCTTACCTATTTCCTTTGCTTTGGCTAAAATTACATCTTTCATGGAGGGTTTGGTCACATTTTCATAATTTTTAGGCTATCGGTCTAACTTCTATATCCTAGTCCAAGTCTATGTTTTGTTTCTTGCTTGAGCTATCCAATTGGCTTGTTAGAAACCTATGTGAAGTGGAAAAAATATATATGAAGTGCCCATAAGTGAAAGCCCAATGTATGGGTGGAGATGTTAAACTTAAGAACTCTAGCTCTTGAATTAGGAAAAATTACCATAATCCAATCTTCTTGAAATTTTAAGACCTTTACTTACTTCCCAAAAATTTATCTTCCTTACCCAAGAATTTTGTCTCTTTTTAATATGTTATTTCTAACTTTTCCTGTTAGGTTTTCTCTCTTTACCTATTCCCTTAATGTTAGAAACATTTTCTATGCATACACATAAGATGAAGAATTTCTAAGGATTATATTTCCTTAGATATCTAAAAATTGTTTAATAAATTTTATTTCCTTAATTAAATATTTATGTACCTTTGTTAATAAAAGAAACGAAATTAGAGATGTTACATTAAATATTTATGTACCTTTATTAATAAATGAAACGAAATTAGGGATGTTACATTAAATATTTATGTACCTTTATATTTATGTACCTTTATTAATAAATGAAAAAAAATCAGGGATGTTACAACACCTTATGGAGGTAAGGCAATTGAGTGGTCCTAGCTTTGTTACGGTATTGGGTTAGGGGGCGTCCTAAAACCTAGAGCGGCCAATGTGGAAAGGACCACTCTGACCAAGAAATCTAGTGGTGGATGAGTAGCTAGAGGTGGAAAGGGCACACACCACCCTGTGGTTAGAAAAGAAAATGTGAAAATTACAGATAAAGAGCCACTATAGAAATAAATGTGCAAGCATGATATTGATGCATAACCTATTTATTGTGAATGCGTGATATTGATGCATAACCTGTTTATTGAGAATGCATGATATTGATGCATAACCTACTATTGAACAAGCAAACATGCTATACATTCTTGATATCTTATCATGTACAAAGAGAAAAGGTTTTATGTAGTTTACACAACTGGACATAACACTGTGTTTTCTTACTTAATACATTATGCATTTAATGTTAAACCTATTGGGAACTTTTTTCTCATTATTGTTTGCGATATGTTCAGATAAAAGTAAGGGATATGCTAGCTGTTTCTGTGCTCTTGATCATAGAGATCTAGTGGATGGCAATACCTTGTGCAGATCATAATGTCAGCACCACCTCCTCTACCTCTGTACTATAAGGGTGGTGCGTTGTTTGGGGTTTTAATGTCATATCAATGTAGATTTATAAGTCAGTGTTAATTATGTATAAATATTAACTTCTGATGTAGTTTTTGGATATGATGGTAATGGAATATATGTTGCTTATATACACGTGTATTATTTTCTTCTTGGAATGTGTTATCAGTTGCCATAAAAAAAACCAATTGTTATAAAAACATATATTAGGAGATGGTTACATTTAGAAAATGAGTAATTTGTTGAACTTAAATTAAATGTAAGGATATATTTTCTTGTTTAAGTTTATGATAGGTTTTATGTTTTTGAATGCTGGGCTCTTGTTTGTATTATATTTTTTATTATTAAAAATTAGTGCAAGCTGCTTGTCTTATTTCGCCAAAGCATATGCAATATGCTAATCAAGTTGCCAGACTGACTCCTTTTTCTTTCCATGTTTTTCAAATAAATTAGAACGTTCCAACTTGTAGGCTATTCTTGGTAAATTGACTTATTCCAATGCGCTTAATTTACTATTTATCAGTATGAATTTTGTACTCTAAAGATGCTCCAATTACTATAGTTAGGAACTTCGCTCTCAAATGTGTATTGGTAATGAAGAATTTTGTAACAAATTTTTTTGTATAAAGTCAATAATATTGTTTTAGAAACAGTTAAATATGATTTTTAAATAAGTAATGAGAATCAAGCCAAATCATGGCACCTTAAAAATATCTTAGAAACCTCTCATCAAGGTAATAAAGGAAGATAATTATGCCTAATAATTATGAAAAGTTCATTTGAAAATTAGAAAGGAAAGAGATAGCCTAAACGTATGGAAGAAAGGAAGAAAAATGAAGAAGTATGTGAGATATCTTCTTCTACCTCTATATATTTTCTTTTTACTCATTTCCAACCCTTTATATTCATCTTTTCCTCCATGGAAAAGTACATAACAGCAAGCAAAAAGGGGGAGGAGTGTGGTGCCAAGAAGGAGGAAGACAAAGGAAAGGAAATGAAACTAGTGTAAGAGATTATAGGAAGTTGATTCTAGGTAGATTTGACAATAATACCTATTTCAAAACCTTGTACTCTTCATGTTTTGGGATGAATCCTAATGTTGTAATTTCATAAAATATGTTGTAAAAATATGTTTTCTTGAAGATGGCCATGGAAGATGCATATTTAGATGCATGTATGATGTAACATCCCATAATTTTTAAATATATTCCTTATAAATTCTTCAACTTACATATATGCATAGAAATGTTTTAATATTAATGGAATAGGTAAAGAAAGAAAACCTAAGAGGAAACATTAGAAATAAACATGCTAAAGAAATGTGAAATTCTTAGGTAAGGAAGATACATTTTTGTGAATTAAAGGTCTTAAAATTTCAAGAAGATTGGATTAGGGTAATGTTTCCTAATTTAAAGAGTAAAAGTTACTAAGTATAGTATCTCCAACCATAAATTGGGCTTTTACCTATGGACACTTCATATAGAGTTTTTCCACTTCAAATAAGTTTCTAGCAAGCCCATTGGATAACCTAAGAAAGAAATAAAACATAGACTTGGATTAGGATATAGTAATTGGACCAATAGTCCAAAAAATTATGAAAATGTGACTAAGCCCTCCAAGAAATCCAAAGCAAAGAAAATGGGTAGGAATAAGCCCATAATGGGTAGGAATAAGCTCAAATCCAAGAGGAAAAATAAAATAAAATAAAATAGGTGATGATATAATAATGTAATAATAATAAAGATTAGCTTACATGGCATT
This sequence comes from Gleditsia sinensis, assembly GCA_037074535.1. Taxonomy (NCBI): domain Eukaryota; kingdom Viridiplantae; phylum Streptophyta; class Magnoliopsida; order Fabales; family Fabaceae; genus Gleditsia; species Gleditsia sinensis. The sequence continues at coordinate 24,703,468 of CM073476.1, forward strand.
AAGACAAAAATTTAGCAAGTGGTGTGATTCTACATTAATAATTTGGCAAGTGGCACGATAATACAAGGCTTTAGGACAAAACCATCTATATTCTACACTCATAATTCTAGCAAGTGGTATGATAATACATGGCATTAGGACAAAACATTCATATCCCACACAAATAATATCAACCAAATAATGGAGATTCAAGGGCTAGAAATTTGCCACCTAAAAAGGCAAACCTATCATACTTGTTTAAGACAAAAGAAAATGGAAATGAATCCCTAAATCAAAGGGACCTTGTCCCTTATCTTAAGAACATATCATCATAATTTTCAAAATACAAATCTCCTTTTCCTATACATATCTTGACTAAGGAAGAGGAAGACAAGAACATAAGTTGTTTGTTTTCCAAAAATTCAACAAAGTGTATCCTAATTATGATAAGGTAGACCCATGATCATGAAAGGTGAATTATTTGGTGGTCTATTTAAGAAAACCCACCCTTACAACATTAGAATTTCGTCCAAGTGAGGGAGAGGAAAAATAGAAGCAAGGTAGAGTGAGGAAAGGAGAGGAAGAAAAGAAGAAAGAGGAAAGAGAAGTCTAGGGGACTAAGTGCTCCAAGTAAGTTTAAGAATATTTCTTTTTGAAGAAAACTTTTGAAACTTATAATATTTATATGAGATTTTGATCTTAAAACTTTGAAGATTGGTCATGGATGCTGTTATATCATGTTACATATTGATCTTGCAAGTGATGTATGCTTGAATACTTAGGCTCGTATAGAAAAATCTGCATAGGTATGGCTATGGGTGGCAAACTTTTTAGCTTCTGTATTTTACTTTTTGGGAATTATCTGTATGGAATTAAAATAAATGGTTAACATAAGAATTATATCTGTGTGTGTCACAAATTTTTATCCACTGGAATCATTCAATTTGGAGTCCATATGAGGGAGATATGAGCCGATTAGAAGTCAAAGGTCAGAAAATGGTTCATCAGGGAAGAATATGTTAGGATAGCTTCTGTATTTTAATTTTTGGGAATTATCTATATGGATATAAAATAAATGGTTAACATAACAATTATAGCTGTGTGTGTCACGGATTTGTAACCACTGGAATCATTCAATATGGAGTCCATATGAGGGAGATATGAGCTGATTAGTAGTCAAAGGTCAGAAAATGGTTCATCAGGGAAGAATATGTTAGGATAGCTTCTGTATTTTAATTTTTGAGAATTATCTGTATGGAATTAAAATAAATGGATAACATAAGAATTATAGATATGTGTGTCACGGATGTTTAGCCACTGGAATCATTCAATTTGGAGTCCATATGACGTAGATATGGTCTGATTAGTAGTCAAAGGTCAGAAAATGGTTTATCAGGGAAGAATATATTAGGATAGCTTCTGTATTTTAATTTCTGAGAATTATCTGTATGGAAATAAAATAAATGGTTAACATAAGAATTATATCTATGTGTGTCACGAATTTTTAGCCACTAGAATCATTCAATTTGGAATCCATATGAGGATAATGTGAGCTAATTAGTAGTCAAAGGTCAGAAAATGGTTCATCAGGGAAGAATATGTTAGGATAGATTCTGTATTTTAATTTTTGGGAATTATCTGTATGGAATTAAAATAAATGGTTAACATAAAAATTATAGATATGTGTGTCACAGATTTTTACCACTGGAATCACTCAAGTTGGAGTCCATATGAGGTAGATATGGTCCAATTAGTTGGTAGAGGTTAGAACCTATCCGAGAAGAAATAACCTGTACATTGAGGGAGTAATATCACCTTGATTTTTTAATATTTCGCTACAATGTTCAACATAATAGTTTTAGATAATTATTTTATCTTAAAATTGACATCAAGAGAACCTACATCGGAGTTCAATTGAGGGAGTTATGCTCTGATTAGTTTGAGAAAGTTAGATATGATGAAAACCTGCATCAAGAAAATAAAGAAATAAAATTAATATTTAAAAAAGAAGACGAATCTTATAAATGATTAGTATATGCCATAGCCATTGCCATTGTATGAACTTCTTACCATCTTAAGCGTGAAATTCTGACATGGAAATATTTTATAAAGTGATATTTGAAATGGTTATGTTCATGGCATGATTACCAATTATTTATGGTAATAGTTTTATTTTGATGAACATACTTGTTATTGAAAGCATATTTTTGGCTATCATTGTAAAAAAAAAGAAATGAGCACGGTCACATGGCAATCCATGTGGTGCACCAGTAGGGGACGCCCTACCAACGGTTATGATCATGTTAATGTGAAAAGAAAGAGAAAGTGGGCCATGTCGGACGGAACGAGAAAAGCCCGTACCGGAGAGTAGAAAATACTCACCCTGACCGAGGTAGCTTGATATGAGAATAAATTGATAGTTATCATATGATATTCTGAAAATAATTAATCCTGTCATACATATCATTACTGTATGATTCTTATGTGCATAGATATAATGCATTCATGTGACCAAAGATATTTTCTATAGTTTATACAGCTGAACATGACGTGATGAGCTATATTGATGATGATTTATTGTTGAACTTAGTGGGATTTAATTCTCACTATATTTCCATATCATGTTCAGAAAATTAGTTATGCAGCTTTTTCTATGGCTCTGGCTGTTAGTGCACATTGGATCCAGTTACTTTATGTTGGGCAGATCTCAGAATCAAATAAGATGTTTGTGGTCAAGTTGGCTCAGATCCCGGTGAAGGTGCAACCACCCGCACCTGTATCTCCGGTATTGGTCAACCAAAATAACAAGATGTAAATATCTATGTGTTTGATATGTTGCATGTACGTTTTGATTAATGACGTGTTTGTGAACTCAATATTCTATAATAATAAAGAGAAAAAAAAAGGTTGTTACATAATTAGTATCAGAGCAGGTCGATCCTTGATGGCCAGTGGGTGGATGGTTATCTGAATCAATCTTATAGTGTCTTGAGTATGTTGTGGTTGTGCTGTGTAGGGGATTAGTGATTCATATAGGTAAGAAATTACTAGTGTTTCTTATCTATATGCCGAGGTGGTGTTATAACTGCTGTTAAATATTTTTTTTGAAACAACTATTGGGCTTGATCACCTCAATAGCAACATAAATTTATTTTTTCCCACAGTAGGAAATGGCACCACCAAGGCGGAATCCGGCAAACAATGCGGAGGAAATCTTGCACAACCTTGCCACAGCAATTCGAGAATTTGGTATTAGTTTACTCCTTAGAACCCAACTAGTATCTATATCCCTATATAGAATGATATCTATCGAATTTTAAAAAAAATAGTTACAAGACTTGTCAGACAAGGTATTTAAATACCCGAGTACTTTTATTCGGAGTGCTCCAGTTCTATCTATGAAAAAGAAAGATGGATCACTATTACTATGCATAGATTATAGACAGTTGAATAAGGTGACAATGTATAATAGAAACCCATTAGCTCGTATAGATTACCTGTTTGACCAGTTATAAGGTGTTCAATATTTTTCTACAAATAGATTTGGGATATGAGTAACATTAATTAAGGATAAGAGAAGAGGATGTAGGACTTATTATGGGCATTATGAGTTCTTGGTGATGCATTTAAATTGAAAAATATTTTAGCTGCATTCATAGATTTAATGAATAGTAATTAGGTCATCCCTGGATCAATTTGTTATTATATATATTGATGATATACTAGAATATTTCAAAAGTTCAGAGGATCATAAGCAACATTCAAAGATAGTTTTACCAACTCTAAAGGAGTATGGTTAGTAAATATGGTATCCAAGTAGACTCTAAGAAAGTAAAAGTAGTACAATAATAGCTACGTTTTACTACATTTAAAGATGAAGATCCAAATCCAATTTATGCTTCCTGCGGTTATCTGCCGTCCATTCTATTTGAGTCATAGTTGGATCAGGTACATGAACATAGGCTTGTAAAACATCAATCAACTCTTCAGCATTTGAAGCCGAGATGAGAATTCGTCGTGCTAAGTGTGGGATAAACCTTTGTTCCACAGCTTGATCTAGAAAAGATAACAGACCATCAAAGAAGTGATTAACATTTAACAAACCTATCGGTTTGTGATGCATATTCAGTTGTGCCCAAGAGACTATTTGGAAAATCTCCTCTAAAGTACCAAAACCACCTGGTAAGGCAATGAAGGCGTCAGCATTGCTCATCATTCTAGCCATGTGTTCATGCATGGAAGCTACTCTATATTCTTCCCCAATTGTTTTCCCTATGATGCTGGATGCAGCTAGAGCTGTAGGAATAATACTTAGAACTTGGCATCCTCCTACATGTGCAGCTGTAGCCACACACCCCATTAACCCATGGTTACCTCCACCATACACTAAATGAATTCTTCTCCTAGCCAGCACCATACCCAGATTTTGTGCTGCTTTAACATACTCCCCATATTTTCTAGGACTGGAACCAGAAAAGACACTAATATTTCGAAACTGACGGAATGCGGTTCCCTCCATAATTTCTATCACCTTAACTTTGAGTATAGACAAAGATACTAATGTAAGTATTTATAGAACTCAAAGAAGGGCATATTTATAATACCTATGCGAATAGGCCGGGTATTGGTAGAACAATTATGTGAGTGATTGGTGGATATCAGCTAAATTAAAGGTAAAAAAAATTTAAAAATGATGGCAAGCATGTATATGTACAGTAGTTATGACTGTGACCCATATTAAGCACATAAAGAGAATAAAGTTAGGATATCACCAGGAAATTTTCTTTTTCTTGTTGTCCTTGATGAAGGAGTGATGTCTTGAGGCACGTAGGGAAGTTGTAGATGATAGGTATCATTGTAAAGAAAAAATGAAGATGCAAACCAAATAATTAGTGAAGAGGGACATTTTTCTTGTTTTCTCAATGTTTTTACCAGTAGACTATCGGTATTATGAATTTGACTAGCTATTTTGAGAAGTTTTAATTTGGACTGGTTATCTTACAGTTGATTGATGACATCTATTTAGAAGCAATCAACTGCATCCTACCAGTTAACTACGTATTCTTTGATTTTCACAGACTTTTATAAGCTCAGAAATATTTCTTTTTCCATGTGCTATCTTTCCACCAAATACCAACAGATTTAAAGTAGATTTTTACACATATATTCAAAATTTGTGGCCACCGATTTTTGCTGAAATAACGGCTAGATTTTGTTTACATATTTTCAAGAATTACGGCCACCGATTTTAATTTTATTTCAATGCTTCATCCAATTTTTTGACTTCCTATTTTGGTACCATGCTCTATTATGAATTCCACATTTTCTGCTGCATTGTCCTACATAAATGTTTGGCATTAAATGCAAAGTTCTTTTCCCTCATTACAAGAAAAGTTAATTTATTTTCTCTGAAACTCAGTTATTTTGGTGTCCAAGAGGTTAGTAGGTTAAAGAAATAAAAAGTTTGTAAGGAATGGATGGATGATGGTCTTATGGTGTTTTGACGAATGTAATCAAGAGAATTAGTGGTGTTGAAGTTCTTGAGGAATAAAATATAGGAAGTAGGATTTAAGTTAGTCTTTGAACTCTTAATTTGGAAATATAGAGAATATTATGAGAACCATGTCTGAAAATAATGTAAGTGATCAAGATATTTGTGTTAAAGGATTATATCATGCTAAATTGAGTCTAGTATCTAGAATGTGAATTATGTTGGAATTGAGAATTCATATATGAGTAATTGTTAGGAAAAATCTTCTCGAAATGATTGGGTGAATTAAATGGGATTGACATAAGCTAGAATGATGTGCTTTTGGATATGATAGAAGAAATAATTGAACATTTTTGACAATGAGTTTAATGGTGTTAATAAGCTTGTATAGAATTATTGTGATAAGGTAAGTTGGAATTATTAGACATGTGTCAATGGTACATAAACGTTATTAAAGGTTTGAAGGATTTATTACTATGTATGTTTAACATATTGATTAAAGTATTCGAGGATAAAAAAAAATATATGATAGATTAAGATGATGATATTCAGGGGATGATGTTGATATATGAAAAAAAAATGACTTGATAGAAGTTTGGAATAAGAAAATATAGTTACCCAATATGAAGGTGAATATGTTCCTTTATATGTGTGTTTTCTAATATCGACCCATAGATATATCCATGCGAGCTAGAGGATATAAATTGAAGAACTTATGAGTGAAAGAAATCGTTATGGTTAAGTTATATGGCAAAATCACTCCAGTGAATAGACATATTAAAAAGTAAAGATGTTATACAGAAAAGATATCCCTAATTATTTAGGTAATAAGGTTGGTAACTCTGAATAATGCCTTAATTTCAATACCTACATGTGGTAGAATGGACTGAAATTCGGGGACCGAATTTCTTAAGGGGAGAAGAATGTAACATCCCGCAATTTTTAAATATTTTCCTTATAAATTCTTCACCTTACATATATGCATAGAAATGTTCTAATATTAATTGAATAGGTAAAGAAAGAAAACCTAAGAGGAAATATTAGAAATAAACATGCTAAAGAAAGGTGAAATTCTTAGGTAAGAAAGATAAATTTTTGTGAAATAAAGGTATTAAAATTTCAAGAAGATTGGATTAGGGTAATGTTTCCTAATTTAAAGAGTAAAAGTTACTAAGTATAGTATCTCCAACCATAAATTGGGCTTTTACCTATGGACACTTCATATAGAGTTTTTCCACTTCAAATAAGTTTCTAGCAAGTGGTGTGATTCTACATTAATAATTTGGCAAGTGGCATGATAATACAAGGCTTTAGGACAAAAACATCTATATCCTACACTCATAATTCTAGCAAGTGGTATGATAATACATGGCATTAGGACAAAACATTCCTATCCCACACAAATAATATCAACCAAATAATGGAGATTCAAGGGCTAGAAATTTGCCACCTAAAAAGGCAAACCTATTATACTTGTTTACGACAAAAGAAAATGGAAATGAATCCCTAAATCAAAGGGACCTTGTCCCTTATCTTAAGAACATATCATCATAATTTTCAAAATACAAATCTCCTTTTCCTATGCATATCTTGACTAAGGAACAGGAAGACAAGAACATAAGTTGTTTGTTTTTCAAAAATTCAACAAAGTGTATCCTAATTATGATAAGGTAGACCCATGATCATGAAAGGTGAATTATTTGGTGGTCTATATAAGAAAACCCAACCTTACAACATTAGAATTTCGTCCAAGTGAGGGAGAGGAAAAATAGAAACAAGGTAGAGTGAAGAAAGGAGAGGAAGAAAGGAAGAAAGAGGAATGAGAAGTCTAGGGGACTAAGTGCTTCAAGTAAGTTTAACAATATTTCTTTTTGAAGAAAACTTTTGAAACTTATAATATTTATATGAGATTTTGATCTTAGAACTTTGATAATTGGTCATGGATGCTGCTATATCATGTTACATATTGATCTTGCATGTGATGTATGTTTGAATACTTAGGCTGGTATAGAAAAATCTGCATAGGTATGGCTATGGGTGGAAAACTTTTTGGCTTCTGTATTTTAATTTTTGGGTATTCGCTGTATGGAAATAAAATAAATGGTTAACATAAGAATTAAATATATATGTGTCATGGATATTTAGGCACTAGAATCATTCAATTTGGAGTCCGTATGAGGGAGATATGAGCTGATTAGTAGTCAAAGGTCAGAAAATGGTTCATCAGGGAAGAATATGTTAGGATTTCTTCTGTAGTTTAATTTTTGGGAATTATCTGTATGGAATTAAAATAAATGGTTAACATAAGAATTATAGCTGTGTGTGTCACGGATTTTTATCCACTGGAATCATTCAATTTGGAGTCCATATGAGGTAGATATGAGCCGATTAGTAGTCAAAGGTCAGAAAATGGTTCATCAGGGAAGAATATGTTAGGATAGCTTCTATATTTTAATTTCTGGGAATTATCTGTATGGAATTAAAATAAATCATAAACATAAGAATTATAGTTATGTGTGTCACGGATTTTTAGCCACTGGAATCATTCAATGTAGAGTCCAAATGAGGTAGATATGGTCCGATTAGTAGTCAAAGGTCAGAAAATGGTTCATCAGGGAAGAATATGTTAGGATAGCTTCTGTATTTTAATTTCTGAGAATTATTTGTGTTGAATTAAAATAAATGGTTATTATACGAATTATATCTATCTGTATCACGGATATTTAGACACTAGAATCATTCAATTTGGAGTCCATATGAGGATGATGTGAGTTGACTAGTAGTCAAAGGTCAGAAAATGGTTCATCAGGGAAGAATATGTTAGGATAGATTCTGTATTTTAATTTCTGGGAATTATTTGTATGGAATTAAAATAAATGGTTAACATAAAAATTATAGATATGTGTGTCATGGATTTTTAGCCACTGAAATCACTCAAGTTGGAGTCCATATGAGGTAGATATGGTCCAATTAGTTAGTAGAGGTCAGAACATATCTGAGAAGAAATAACATGTACGTTGAGGGAGTAATATCACCTTGATTTTTTAATATTTCACTACAAAGTTCAACATAATAGTTTTAGATAATTATTTTATATTACAATTGACACCAAGATCACCTACATCGGAGTTCAATTGAGGGAGTTATGCTTTGATTAGTAAGAGAAGGTTAGATATGATGAAAACCTGCATGAAGAAAATAGAGAAAAAATTAATATTTAGAAAAGAAGACAAATCTTATAAATGACTAGTATATGCCATAGCCATTGCCATTGTATGAACTTCTTACCCTCTTAAGTGTGAAATTCTAACGTGGAAATATTTTATAAAGTGATATTTGAAATGGTTATGTTCATGGCATGATTACCAATGATTTATGGTAATAGTTATATTTTAATGAACATACTTGTTATTGAAAGCATATTTTTGGCTATCATTGTGAAAAGAAAAGAAATGAGCACAGTCACATGGCAATCCGTGTGGTGCACCAGTAGGGGACGCCCTACCAACGGTTATGATCATGTTAATGAGAAAAGAAAGAGAAAGTGGGCCATGTCAGACGGAGCGAGAAAAGCCCGTACCGGAGAATAGAAAATACTCACCCTGACCGTGGTAGCTTGATTTGAGAATAAATTGATAGTCATCATATGATATTCTGAAAATAGTTAATCCTATCATACATATCATTACTGTATGATTCTTATGTGCATAGATATAATGCATTCATGTGACTAAAGATATTTTCTGTAGTTTATACAGCTGAATATGACGTGATGAGTTATATTGATGAAGATTTATTGTTGAACTTAGTGGGATTTAATTCTCACTATATTTCAATATCATGTTCAGAAAATTAGTTATGCAGCTTTTTCTATGGCTCTGGCTTTTAGTGCACATTGGATCGAGTTACTTTATGTTGGGCAGATCTGAGAATCAAATAAGATGTTTGTGGTCCAGTTGGCTCAGATTCCGATGAAGGTGCAACCACCCGCACCTATTTCTCCAGAATTGGTCAACCAAAATAAACAAGATGTAAATATCTATGTGTTTGATATGTTGCATGTATGTTTTGATTAATGACGTGTATGTGAACTCAATATTGTATAATAATAAAGAGAAAAAAAAAGGTTGTTACATATGACATATGCTCGTTCTTGGAAATTTGCATTGAATTGGTTGAGAATTTTACATGGCGTGGGCTAGAATTTGCATGAAATTTGAAAATTTGTTCAACACAAAAGTTGTAGCTCTTTGTCTTAAATTTCTATTTCCTTTAGAATCACTACAATTAAAGCTCATATGAGAGATTTGTACCACAATTAGTGATGAAAGGTTAGGATTCAACTCGTGGCATCCTAATGCTGAATTTTGGGCTCTAAACACCTTATTTTCTCTTGAATTTTCCAAAGTGATAAAAATAGAAGTTGTAGATTATTATTTTAGCTTTCTATAAGCACTTGCATCTGTTTAATCAAAGTTTTTGTAAGGAATTTATGGCCTGATTAATACCTAAAGGTCTTAACTCATTGTGGCCAAAATATCTTGATACATTAAAGTAGTTGATAAATTAAATATATGTCACCAAAAAAGCATGATTAATAAGAAGAATATGTATGAGAATAAATTATAATATTTGAATAAAATAGTAAACTTTTCATATAAGTGAATAAGAATTTAATTGACTTAAGAACAATGGTTAAAGTGAAAAATAGATAGAGTGGTAAATGAAAGTGAATGAAAAGATAACAAATTAGATGAAATGAATATGAAAAAGATATGGTAGTAATTAGAAGAAAAGGTGGATGAAATAGTAGCTAAGAAGGAGAAATAGAATATAGTAATGCTATTATTAATACTATAATGTAATTAGGAAGTGGATTTCGGTTCTTGAAGTTGGAAAAAGAGAAATTATGTTTTTGGGTATTTTGGTAGCTTAGCCAAATATTTAGTAAGCCATCTTGATACTTGGGAAGATTTTAATGATTTAGGAATGTTGACACCAACGAGGGTGAGTAATAGGATGATTACATGGGTGCAAAGTGATTGGAATGTGGAGTTAAAACTTTGGCCAAAATAGGAAGAAAATTGCATAGTGTATGATTGAGTTGATCTTAGCTCTTAATCATGAAATAATGTGGTTAAAAGGAATGATCAAATGGATAGATAGATAAGAATCAAAATTAGGCTATTAAGGAAATTAAAGAAGATAGTAAGAAAAGGATAAAATGACCTAGAATTATAGTTTAAAGAATAAATAAATGTTGGAAGCTCTCATAAAGTAAATACAAAGTCTAAGATGAATAATAATAAATAGATGAGTAAGGCAATCTAAATTGACGTTAATAATTATAATCAAGATAAATTAAACAAACAAAGGAATTTATGGTGCTAAAAGAGCTTTGGTCCGAGATTGAATATAAGTGGAGAATAAATTTTGGTTAAATATTATACTAAGTGATATAGAGATAAATAAAATAGGTAAATAATTGGCTAAAATGGATGAGATAAGGAGAAGATTAACCCATGATTTAAGGACATCAAGAAAGGTTTAAGAAAAAAGGGAATATTTGACATAGGAAGGTGGTTTGGAGATTAAATGGAAATTTAAAGTTCTTATAAAAAAAATAGAAAGATTAGGATGATTAAGGGATTATGAATAAAGTAGATGATTTAAATTGATAATTCTAACAATAATTAAAGTATATTAAGTATAAAAAGAGTATATGGTGATGTTCAAGAGAATTTGGCCAAGATTAGAGAAATTTGAATTTAGTTAACTGTAGTGCTAGTTATTAATAAGATCAACAGGATTGAAGAGTTAAAATTAGTAAGTATAATAAGGATTGCAATAAACTAAGTGTAAAGGGAAAGAAAGTTGTAAAGATTAAGAAGCTTGGCCGAAAATTAATGTAGAAGTTTTAATTTAGTAAGTGTAATGAAGGAACTTTAGGACCATAATTCCTTGGCATTAATTTTCTCATTTAATGTAAATTGAATGATATGATGGCATGAATGATATTGATACATTTGCATATTTGAAAATGACAAATTGGCCTCCTAATGGCAATTGTGATTTGTAATAATATATGCATGAAATGAGTTAAAAATTACTGCATTGAATATGTACATGTATAACATGCATGATATGAATGACAAATTGTGCTTAGAATGATTATATTGCTATATAATAGCTGTAAGAGTTGACATGTCTTGGCTATTTATGAGAAAAGAAAAATAAAAGAGATGCTAAAGAGGGAATGGCCCTTGAATTAGTAAGGTGACCCTTGAGTAATTACAGTGGGGATGACCTTTGAAGTAGTAAGGTGACCCCGAAAGTTCGCATGGCTTCCATGTTATACCAGATAGGGGACTTCTTATTCATAGATATGATATGATATGATATAAAATTTTGGCTACACTTGGATGGTGTGAGGTAAGCACATTCAAGGTTGAGTAGAGTGAGGCAAACATGCTTATATTTACCTAGTTACAGTAGAAAATGAAAAGAGAGTAAACAGCCATGAATGAGCAAGCTATGAAATAAGATGCAATAAAATACTTGTGATATGATATATGTGATGCAGCAACTTAGCTAAGTATTTTATTGATGAAATTTGATGTATATGCCATGCTTGCATTGTGACATGTGCATTGGATATGTATCTTATTTACATGGCTATTTGATCTTTATAAGTGATATAGCTGAACATAACATGATGTGCTATGCGTATATTTCTTATGATTTTTGTTAAACCTACTGGGTTTTAGTTCTTATTATTGTTTTATGTTGTGTTCAGATAAAGGGGAATATATGCCAAAGTATACTTTGACCTTGCTACTAGCAGTTAGTTAGTAGAGTAGCCTTATTTAGGGCATAATTCCACAATGTAAGGGATAATGGTTATAACTCTGCTAGAATTCCTAGCATACGTACCTCCACTTCCACCTTTATCAACATAGGGAGCGTATGTAGAGGAATATAAATACATGTATCTATATGATATCTTTCTTGGAATAATGTAGTCAAAGAAAATGAAAAGCTTTAAGTTTTACTTTGTGTATTTGATGTAAAGTGTGTATTTCTATTACTTAGTTGCTTACACATGAATGGGAAAAAATATTAATATGAAGGTAAGGTAATGATTGTAGTATGTAACATCCCTAATTTCATTTTTTTTTATTAATAAAGGTACATAAATATTTAATGTAACATACTTAATTTTGTTTCTTTTATTAATAAAGATACATAAATATTTAATTAATCAAATAAAGTTTATTAGATAATTTTTAGATATCTAAGGAAATATAATCCTTAGAAATTCTTCACCTTATGTGTATGCATAGAAAATGTTTCTAACATTAAGGGAACAAGTTAATACAGAAAACTTAATAGGAAAAAAATTAGAAATAACATACTAGAGAGAGCAAAATTCTTTAGTAAGGAAGATAATTTTTTTTGTGAAGTGAAGGTTTTAAAATTTTAAAAAGATTGGAATAGGGTAATTTTTCCTAATTCAAGAGTTATAAATTTCTAAGTTTAACATCACCACCCATAAATTGGGCTTTCACCTATGGACACTTCATATAGAGATTTTTCCACTTCACATAAGTTTCTAGCAAGCCCATTGGATAGCCCAAGCAAGAACTAAAACATAGACTTGGACTAGGATATAGAAGTTGGATCGATAGCCCAAAAATTATGAAAATGTGACCAAGCCCTCCATGAAAGGTAGAATTTTAGCCAAAGCAAAGGAAATGGGTAAGAATGAGCCCAAATCTAAGAGAAAAAAAATAAGAATCATGTGAGGGAATAATAATGCAATAATAATCAAGATTATGTCATATGGCATTAAGACAAAACATCTATATCCTACATTCATAATTTCAAGAAGTAGGTAATAATAGATGGCATTAGGACAAAACATCTATATCCTACATTCATAATTTCAACAAGTGGATAATAATACATAGCATTATGATGATAAATGAAAACATATGTCTCACGAATTGTTAGGAAACTAGATTTCAAGGTAACCAGGGAAGCTTCTGTTTTTGAATTTTTGGTATAAACCTGTAGGGAATTAAAAGAAATGGTTAACATGATAAATGTAGATATATGTCTCATGAATTTTTAACCACCGGATCATTCAAATTGCAATCAATATAAGGGAGATATGGTCAGATTAGTAAGCAAAGGTCAGAAACTAGCTAACCATGTAAGAATCTATTAAGTATGCTTTGGTGTTTGAATTTTTGGGCACAATATGTAGGGAATTAAATGAAATTGTTAAGATACGAAATATAGATATATGTATGAAATCACTTAATTTGGAGTCCATATGAGAGAGATATTGCAAATTAATGAGTAAAGGTCACAATCAGTCTAGCATCCAGGGTGGTAAATATAAGCAATTTTGTTTTCGATTATCTGGGATTAATTCATAAGCAATTTGAAGGAATGATAAACATGAAAGTTGTATAGAAATGTATTAGAGTTTTATAGGTTTTGGAATCACCTCAATTGGTGTTTATATGAGGGAGATATGGTCCAATTAGTAAGTAGAGTCTGAACCTACCCGAGAAGAAATAACATTGAATTTGAGGGAGTAGTAACACCATGATTACTTAAGATTTCACTAAAGTGTTCAACATAAGGGTTTTAGAGGATTGTCTTATCTTTCAATTGACACTAAGATCACCATAATTGAATTTAAAATGAGGGTGTTATGCTCTATTTAGTGAAGAGAGGATAATAATATTTAAAAAAGAAGAAGAATCTTATAAATGAAAATAATAAATGACTAGTGTATGCCATAGCCATTGCCATTACATGAACTCCTAACCATCTTAAGTATGTAATTTTGACTTAAAAATATTTTATAAAGTGATATTTGAAATGATTATGTTTATGGTATGATTACCAATGATTTTTGGTAATAATTATATTTTAAGGAAAACTTAAGGCATATAATGAATATACTTGTTATTGAAATCATATTTTTGGCTATTAATGTGAAAAGAAAAGAAAAGAAAAGAAATGAGCATGATCATATGGCGGTTCGTGTGGTGCACCAGTAGGCGACACCCTACCAACGGCTATGATTATGTTAATGAGAAAAGAAAGTGTTACATGTTGAAATCATATTTTTGGTATGATTATATTTTAAGGAAAACTTAAGGCATATAATGAATATACTTGTTATTGAAATCATATTTTTGGCTATTAATGTGAAAAGAAAAGAAAAGAAAAGAAATGAGCATGATCATATGGCGGTTCGTGTGGTGCACCAGTAGGGGACACCCTACCAACGGCTATGATTATGTTAATGAGAAAAGAAAGTGTTACATGTTGGACGGAGCGAGAAAATCCCATATCAGAGAGTAGAAAGTACTCACCCTGACAGGGGTAGCTTAGTATAAAAACAAGTTGATAGCCATCATATGATATTCTGAAAGTAGTTATTAATGCCATACATGTCATAACTATACGATTTACATGTGCATAGATAAAGTGCATTCATGTGACCTAAAGATAATTGTTGTACCTTATACAAATGAACATGAAGTGACAAGTATTATTAATAATGATTTATTGTTGAACCTACTGGCATTTATTTCTCACTATATTTTCATATCATGTTCAGAAAACTAAGTTATGCAAATATTCTTTATGACTGGATTTTAGTGTACGTTGGGTCGAGTTAGCTAAGATCCCGGTGAAGGTGTAGCCACCCGCACCCGTATCACTGGAACTGGTCAATATGGATGAATAAAATGCAGACTTATATGTGTTTGATTTTTGTACATATGTTTTGATTAATAATGTGTACATGAACCCAAAATTGTATAAGTGTTAATGGTATTTCTTAAACCTTATTTATGTTTGGTTAATTTAATTGAATGTTATTATGAGTTAAATAGTTAGAAATAAGAATGTAATGACTTCATAGAATTTTAGAAATATACATATAAGTATATATGTAAAAAAAATGGAGTTGTTACATAGTATGTGCTAAGTGAAAAAGAAGAAGAAGAAGAAGAACTAGGGTCATTACACATGGGAAGCCCAAGGGAAGAAACAAGCTGGAAATTGAGAGCAATATGAGTATTTCTGCATAAGGTAAGCTCTTGTAGAATCTGGATTGGAATTTGTTATGCTAAATTTAGGTTTTGTATGGGTTACTCTAGAGCATAAGATATGGGGGGTTAAGTTTGAAAACACAGAACTCTAATGGTAAGCAACAACTTTTTTCCATCTAAATAGAGAACATGTTGAAACACCACAAAATCTGCACTATGAAGCTTTTGATTCTGTACTTGAAATTTTATATTTATAAATTGATTAATTCAACATTGGTTTCCATCCAAAAATATTGTAGTTATGTTGTTATATGGATTAAGATGTTGGATACTTAAGGAATTGCAAGAAAACATAGCCTAAAAACATAATAAGCAGAAACTAGGCAACATGGTTTTAACTAGTGTTTAGTGTGTTCAATATGAAATGTATTCTTGGATTGTTTAATTGAGTAAATGGCCTTAAAATTCTCAAATTTTTTTTTTATAAAGTCCTAAAATTTTGTTAAGAAATTCTAGAAATTTTGGTATTTTTGAAAACCTACAACCTGTCCATTTGGAATCAAACAGTATTGAGAAGAGTTTGCATTACAGTTTTGGGGTGTTAATGGACATTTTAGAAATTGAAGGGGTTAGACATTGAAAGTTTATATGAAACTTTTATTCTAAGTTATAGACATGTTAAGAAATATATCCACCAAATTTGAGGCTATTCTAGATAATTTAAGTCATCTAATAAAATCTTGAAAATTTGTAGTGCAAGATTTTAACCAGAGCAAACCAACATTGTAGTAGTTATGAAGGGACAAAAGAATACTTTTTTGCTTGAAATTTTTATGGTAATTAAATGAAATATCTAGGATACTCCATATGAAATATCATGAATTTTTAAGATGGCTTATCCATCCAAATGAATAGAAAATAGAATTAAATTAAAACAGAAACCAAACTACACTGTTCTGGGTTATAGAGGTACTTATAGGGGTAAGCTTTCGATTAGAGTGATGAGAGGTCTATGAAATAAAAAAGGACATGTAAATAAATGTCCATGAAAAATTTATAGTTTCTAGAGATCTCATGGTAATTGTAATAATAACCCAAAAATGGATTAGAATTACAAGTCATTTAAGGGGGGAAACTCATAAACTAGAGACCTAAAAATTATAAATGCTTATGTGTATGCAATAACCAAAATAATTTTGTATGTTTTATTTTGAGTAGGTGGTTGTAACCTTGGTAGCTTTGGAAAGGAAGTGTTGTGTTGAAAATGGAAGTAGCTGGCTTTCCTTAAAACACTCTTTATACTTATAAACAAGAATGTATGAATTCCACTGTTTACCTAACTACTTATGCTATGACGAATGATGGTCTAAAGCTATGTTACGTATGCATTCTTGGGAAACTTAAGGGGTGCCCAAAGTGTGCCTAGTAAGCCTCATTCCCCTCACGTATTGGCCTACAATAAGATATGCATAACCCTTTACAGGTATAGGAATGCATTGGGTAAGTAGACCAAAATTTTATAGGTATCTAGAGTGACCTAGATGATATATGTATGTGTGGTCAATGGCTATGATTTATTGGAAATGATTGAGCTATTTTAAATACTGGCATGTATGTTTTTTTTATGAAAATTTTGCTAGCTAGTGAGATTACCATCTCATCTTTTTGTTTCCACATAATCACATTCCAAGTACGCCAAAAAGAAGTGAGCAATATGGGCACCAAGGGTAACATAAAATCTATGTATAATTATGAATGAAAACCTTTTATACATTTGTAAATGTGGATGGCCTGTTAAAGAGCCAAATCCCTATGAGTCAATGTATATTTTGATGTAAAATGGATTATTGGATGTGTATATATTTGTATCTAGCAAGAGAGATTTTTTGTTGTAAATAATGGATCTCATGCATGTATAGTTTGAATTCCTTTTTTTTTTTTATTCCTAAGTATATGTACTTTGAAAATGTTTATAATAGACTAGAAATTTTGTATGCTCATCCAAAAAAATATATTAGTAAATATATAACTTTCTAGGTTATACAAGAGATACTAAAAATATATAAACAAAAATTTTAAAAATTCTGTTGTTCCATCATATGTGGACTTGGTCAAAATTAGACTTAGGAAAGGTTTGAATTTAGTTAAGTTTAGTACTAGTTAGTAATACTATAAATGAGGTTAATGAGTTAAAATTAGTAAGTATAACTAGGATTGCAATAAACTCAGTGTAAAGAAGAGAAAGTTGTGAAAATTAGGGGGCCTAGACGAAAATAAATTTAGAAGGAGTATTAATTTAGTAAGTCTAATAAAGGACCTTAAGTATAAAGAATTAAAATTTAATCATGACCACTATTCCATAACTGTAATTCTCTCATTCATTGTAAATTGTATTATGTGATGGCATGGATGGTGTGGATGCATTTGCTAATTTGAAAAAGATTGATTCGCATCCTAGTGGCAATTGTGGTTTATACTAATATATGCAAGAAATGAGTTAAAAATCACTACATTGAATATATATAACATGCATGATAATAGTGACAAATTATGCCAAGAATGGTTTTATTGTTGTATCTGGTTATAAAACTTAACATAACGTATTGGTTGTTTATGAGAAAAAAATGATGCTACAAGGGGGATAACCCTTGAAGTAGTAAGGTGACCCCAAAGGTCCCATGGCTTACATGTAGTACTAGATAGAGGATGCCCTATTCAAAGATATGATATGATATGAGATTTCAGCCATGATGGAGTGACGCAAGCACATTCAGAGTTAAGTATAGTGAGGCGAGCATGCTCAAACTGAGTTAGTCATAGCAAATAATGAAAAGATAGTAAATAGCCATGATATAGGAAACCTATGAAGTAAGATGAAATGAATTATTTATGATATGATGTCTATGTGATATAGCGATACAAATAAGTATTTTACTGATGAAATATGATATATGTATGCCATAATTGCAATATGATATGTACAATTTATATGTATCTAATTTACAAAGCTATTTGATCTTTATATTTATCACAACTGAACATAACATGATGTGCCATACATATATTTCTTATACTTATTGTTCAACCTATTAGGAACTTTAGTTCTCAATATTGTTTCATGTTGTGTTTAGATAAAGAGAAATCTATGGCAGTATATGCTCAGATGAGTGGAGTTGCCTTACTTAGGGCATGATTCCACAATGTAAGAGATAGAGGTTATAGTTTTATGAAAAGTTCCCAACCCACATACCTCTAAATCCACCCTTATAACCAGGAAAGGCGTATGCAAAAGGAAGAAAAATACATGTAGTTGTGTTATATCCTTGTTTAACTAATATAAATAGATAATCAGAAATAATGAAATGCTCATAGATATTTGTGTGTATTTGCTATGGTATACTTAGATACTTATACATGCATTGATGAACAAGACAAGATATGAATGTGAAAGTGAGGTATTGGCTATAGAATGAGTTAAATTTTAAATAAGGAAAAAAATTAAAATAAACTGATGTTGTTAAACTATGAATTTAATTTAACATGTAAAACCTAAGGATAAATAAAATGTAATCCTTTAAATATAGATAAAACATATAAAAAGGCAAGTTATGAAAACTTGAGCAAGCATCTTATAACTTAGAAAGTAATATGCAAATCAAGTAAAAATCATTCTTCAAAAATATGTCATAGTAAACAATATCTACTTACAACTTTGGATTAACAAAGTGGCTAAATTCCTTCCACTCCTTTGATGTTCCAACAATTCAATTCGATTTCAACTTACTCTTGGAACACTTCAAAACCTAAAGATTCATATTGGAAAAATCAGTAATGATAAATGGAGTAAAATTACTAACTTTAAGCCTCATTTCGGAACTCTTAATCATCTATTGCCAGTTGAAATACATCTTCAATTTTCTTCAGCATTTTGGTTAAGCCCTCATGTAACATCCCATATTTTAATAAGTAGAAAATAATTCTCATGGTGAAGGGAATGGAAGAGAATAAAATGAAACATTGATGAAACCTTAGAAAAATGATAAAGTGGCTAAATGGAAAAAGTGTAATTCTTAAAGAAAGAGAAGGCATGTGTTAAGGAGAAGCAACTTTCTAGAAGCTTGGAATTAAAATAATATTTTCCCTTGCCTTGGAGGAGAGATCGGCTGAGCTTGTTGGAGAAGCTTGGATTAAAATATCTTATCCTTGGGTTGGAGGAGAAGTAGTTGACTTGACCAAGTCTTAGCTTGGAGAAGAAGTTAGCCAAAAAGGTGAAGGGGAATAGAGGTGGCGCCAAGGGAAAAGGAGAGAAGGGAGAGAGACTGAGAGAAGGAGAGGAAGGAAAAGAAGAGAGAGAGAGAGAGGAGAGAGAAAGGCAACAAAGGTGAAGATCTAAGAGAAAGGAAGAAGGAAAGTGATCAAGAGGAGGAAATCCAAGGAAAACTTGAGAAGAGAAAGAATCTCTGGTTTAGTAGGTTTAACATTATATATATTTTCATGGAATTTAATGTATCTTGAATGATTTATAAGTATTTCATATATCCTCTTTTGATGATTCATGATGTATATTTATGGTTGGCCATGAAAAGTGAGAGTTGGATGCATAGATCATACATGTGTTTGTTGATTTTGGGCTTGAAAGGGTTGAAAATCGATGCTCTGAATGGTTGGTTCTGGGTGTTATGTTTTATGTCAAATATGGAAATATTTCTAATATATGATTTGTAACCCTGTTTCTTAGCTTTATAATGCCTCTAGAATCACCTTTATCGGATTTGAAATGAGAAAGATATCCCTTGATGAGTGAAGAAAGATCAGATTTAACGCACAGAATCACGATGCTGTTTTCAGACACATTGTTCACATGTTTCGTTTTCTAATATGTTAAAGTAGTAAACTTCAAATTTGTAGATAATTGTCTTATCTTTCTATAGACACTGACATCACCTTAATCGGAGGTAAAATGAGAGATTTATGGTCTTTTTCGTAAAGGAAGGTCTGGCTAGACGGAAATCGGGACTACAGGGATAACCCAAAGCACGACCGTGCTTGGTGACACGGCCCGGCCGTAATTCGGGCTATTTTGTAGTTTTTCAGCATGGTTTGCACAGTTTGAAGCACGTCCGTGCTTAGTGACACAACCAAGACGTGCTTGAGGCTGTTTTTGCTCTGTTTTGCATTTTGAAGGCTCTAAATGAACTCCAATGAATATATTATGTTAAGGGGAACTAAAATACAAATAAATACCTTTTTAATGATTCATTGTTGTGTGAATTCCATCCTTTTATTATGAGAAATTAAATCACATGTTGCATATTGATAAGATGTATGTTTAATATATTGATACAAACACATATTAATGGGACCTATGCAAGTGAATTTGTTATGTATTGATGAGACATATGTAAGTGAATTGCATAGGAGATATATGTATGATGCATTGGAGTGTTAATTCCATTATTTTATTATGAGATATATGTACAATGTATGGATGAAATGCATGTTGACTTGATGCCTATGCTAGTATATTAATGCATGAGGATTACATGCTATAAGGTATGCATTGTTGGTAAGTGTATTAATACATATTTGTTAAATTATGTGGTGATGATATTATGCATGATATTAGTGACGTGCTTGGCTAAGGCATAGTCCTATTGTGATGGTCATGATGATTAAAGAATATGATGTGTACATTAATGTATGATGATAGAGGAGTTGTTACATATTGATTGTATGAAGAGACGAAGTTGATTGTGGATGGCAAGCATGATGATAAAGGTGAGTTGTTTGGTGTATACATGGTCATATCATGTTGATGTACATGGTTGAGATATGACTACAGACGATTAGTCACTGAGTACGGAGATGTGGCTACAGACAATTAGTCACTGAGTATTGTGATGTGACTGCAGACGATTAGTCACCCTGCATGAAAGTACTGCAGAGATAGATACACAAGCATATTATTGAAGTATAACCTGGTTATTGTATATGCCTGATATTGATGAATAACTTGTCTATTGAATATGAAAGCATCCTATACATTCTTATTATTTTATCATATACAAAGAGATAATTTTTTTGTAGTTTATACAGTTAGACATAACACTGTGTTTTCCTTATTTACCGTATGATGCTTTTAATGTTAAACCTATTGGGAACCTTCTTTCTCATTATTGTTGGTGTTCTGTTTAGATAAGAGCAAACAATACGCTAGCTGCTTCCATGCACTTGATCATGGAAGATCTAGTGGATGGCGATGCTTTGTACAGATCCTAATGCTAGCACCACCTCCTCCACCCTTTACACCTAGGGGAGATGTGCGGTATAGGGTTCAATGTTAAGTTGATATAGTTATGTGCCTCAGTGTCACTTATGTATAAATATTAACCTTTGATGTAATTTTGGATATTATGATAATGGAATATTAGCTGCTTATATAAATGTGTATGGTTCGCTGCTTGGAATCCATTATCGGTCGATATATATATATATATATATATATATATATATATATATATATATATATATATATATATATATATATATATATATATATAAAATTGGTTGTTACATCTCATACACTTTAAATATTTGTTAATCTATAATACTATATTAATCCATTATCTACAAGATTCTAGCCATAAATTTCAAATATGAAAAACCCCTCATAAAATTCACAATTTTTCAACTTCAATACCACCACTTCAAGCTTTAAAATAAGCTAATATCTTAAACAATTTTCTACACCTAAAGCCATTATTAAATCAATAACTCATGCTCTATCATTAGGATGTTTCAAGCAACAAAATAATCATGAAGGTACTATTCATAATATAATTCATAGAAGGATGATTCTTCTAATTTAAGCTCCTAATTGATGTTATTTAAGTATGCAAGGTTGCACGATGGTGTTATAGCATGTCTTAAACATGAATATAAACCCAAAATTTTCAAATAATATAAAAAACTGAAGGATTCTAATTTATTACCTCAAGTTGTCCACCTCTTCAAAATTATCCAAAAATGACTTGAATCATGGTGCTATACCTCTCTATGTTTTCTATCACCAAGGAGCATAATTTAGTATCACAAAAAATGGTTTGTTTGGCTATATTTTGGAAGGAAGAAGAGCTCTTAAAGGGGGAGGAAATGTTTCCCTCTATTTTGGCTAGATGAAGGAGAAGTTCTTCTGGATTTTAATCCAGCCGAAATAGGATAAAGAAGGACAAAATTTTGGTGATCTCCTAGGTTACTTAAAGGGCAAAATGTTCATTTTGAAAATTCAAATCTTTATGAAAGGTATTCTTGATATTTTCATAAATTGTTAGGGGCAAAATTGGAAACAAAAAAAATGACATAAGTTATATTTTCACAAACTTGTAAGGTTGAGATTGGAAATTAAAAAGAGGGATATAATTGGAATTTTAATAAATTTGTAAGGGTAGACTTGGAAAATAAAAATAAAGGACATGGTTGGAATTTCCATAAAGTTGTAGGGTCAAAATTGGAAACTAGAGCAAACAAAATTTCTTATGCAAATTGACTAGTTTCTATCTTTTCCTAAGGAATAATTTCCAAGTTTAAAACATGCTTTCTCTTTTAAGAAATTAGCATATTCCATTTCAAAAATTCCTTTTTAACAAGATGACATAGGTCATTTAAACATTTTTTTAGGGTATTAAGTTCTCCCCCTTTAAGAAAGTTAGTCCCCAAATTGTAAACTATTGATTCATATTAGCAAGACATGAATTTGTACCTTCTTAATCAAGAAGTTATGGGTATCTCTTCCGCATATCACTTTCAACTTCCCATGTCGCTTCCTCTACAGAATGGTCATGCTATATTACCTTCACCGTGAGAATTTATTTTCATCTCTGTTTCTTTACTAGTTTATAATAGAGGTTACCAAATTTTCTTCATATGACAAGTCTTTATCAAACTGTACTTCCCGAGGTTGGAAAACATGGGAATGATTTCATAAATACTTTTGTAAGATTGAAACATGAAATATTTGATGGATCTTTGCTAATTTAGGTGGCAAAGCTAAATGAATTTCTACTTATCCATCTCTATCCAAGATCTCTAAAAGATTAATATATCGATGACTTAATTTTCCTTTCTTTTTAAATTTCATTTCCCTTTTCCTAACATCCTCAAATTTTAATAATCCTAAATTAACACAAAAATATTCTACGCAAATAAAGAAGAAAAGTATAAGGTGTAAATAGAATATTAAAGAAGAATGGGATTAATTGATGATGGAGTACATAAAGGAGTGTTTTAACGTCAAGCTTGAGTGGAAAAAGAATAAAATGAAGTAAAGGATATATTTTTAGAAATTAGGATAAAGTGAATTAATCCTAATTTGCTTAAAAAAATATTTTATAAGAAATGTTATGTGAGTTTGTATTTTTAAGAAAATAATTTAAAATGCTATACTCTGAAATATTGAACTAATGAAATGTAAAATTTGGAATAAGAATTTAAGACATGAGAAATTGTCCTAATTATATATACAAACCTCTCTAGTTTTATCTTATAAGTGGATTAAAATAATAATAATAATAATAAGTAAATAAATAAAAATATAATCAGAAGATTCAACAAGGCTTACGGTATAATTAAGGACACCTCAAAGGGGGTTGATTATGAAATATATGGACAGCTCTTGAAGTCATTAAATAGGAAGCAGAAGGGATATTTTTTGGCTGGGAAAAAATTAAGAGAAGCAGAAGCACATTTAATAGAAAACGTAGAGGGAAGAAGAAGAAAAGAGAGAGAAGTTGTGGATCCAAGGTGAGTATAACTCATGTATTGCTATCCTAGCTTCCTTCCTCATTCTTTTTCTATTGTTGACATACTTCTGCACTTAAAGGAGTGCAAAATGACAGTGGTAGTAGTGTGAGAAAGTTGCATAAGCTAGAGAGAGAAATAAGGCAACCAAGAGAACTAAATCAAAGCAAGAAGAGGAAGCCTTTAATACGTGTTTTAGGGTAGGTTTCATAGTGATTCAACTTGAAAACAATTGATTTGATGCAAAGTTGGAAAATTTTCTAAATGTTTCTCATGAATCTTTCATCTCACACTCTCATAAATGAATTTATGATTAAGGTATGTATATATATATGTATATATATATTATGTATTCTATGGCTAGATTTCTACTTGTTTGGCTTTGATTTTTTGGCTGGATACAATTTGGCCTACTATCATGTTGGTTGATAATGTGTAGGTATATATGTATACTTCATGATAGAATTTCCTTGGAAATAATTGCTAAGTTAATCATAGGCAATATATGAAGAATAAAAATTAAGGGTCATAAGGGTCTAAGAACGGAAAGAAGTGGCTGAGGAAATAGCAATTTAAGGCGACATAAGAATAGAGTGCTGTGAGGCTAAAGCACGACTGTGCCACAAGATACGACTAGGTTGTGCTTCGGTCTGTTTTATGAAGCTTGAGGTTGTAATTGATCTAGAAAAAAGATAGTTAAAAAGGAACTTCATGCAAGCTATAACGTAAGACAAGAGAATGCATATTGGAGTAAATTGGCTAAATACAAACCCGTAATGAAGTGTACGTATGTACGTGTTTTCAAATTCAGTTTGGTTCATGAATGAGTTAGAAGATGATAAGAAAAATAACTAGTAATTGGATTAAGTACTATAAATATATCTTCATATAATAAGGTTATAAGTGTCTTAGAAATGGTTAAGATTGGGTAAAAATAACATTTAAAAAGGGACCATAGAATGAAATTAATCAAGAATGATTAATATGCTTTCCTCATTGGTTGATATATATAAATGAAACTTGCAAGATTAAGACAAGCCTTAATAAGGCTAACGAGGATACAAGGAAATATTACATATTGATGGTAAGTGGAAAACTAAAGAATATTAGAAGTACAGCTACGTGTATTAAAAATGAATACTTTGTAAAGATATGCAAGTCCAAGCCATTTCCAAACATATGATCCATTTCTAAACATATGAGCCATTTCCATTTATAGCATTCATATATATATAACACTATGGATGTTGCATATCTATAATTCTTAATGATTTTTCAAGAGTAATCCATGGTAATTGATTGGTTGCACTAATATAATCATATGTAAGATTTTGAGTAAATATATGTTATCCATTATGTCAGAAGAAAATATAAAGCTGTATTATGTTGATGCAATAATGGCTGGAAGAGTCAATATCAAAACTTGGTTGTTTTTATGAAAATTGATGCGTATTTTCGCAAGTGTACGAATCGTTCAAGTAATAAAGTGTACAAAAGTACGGATATCGAACCCACAAGGAATGGTGTTACTAAGTACCGAAATTGACTAATCCTTATTTTATTTGAAAACCAAATTGTTGATTGTGAAAAAGGAAAATTAACTTACAAATAAATGCAAAGAACACAATTGAATGTTGTTCACAAATGATTAAAACGCTAAGGCATTTGATTTCGCTAAATCAATTCAATCCAATTTCATGGCATGTTATATGAGGATCAAAGCTACAATTGATGGTTGAAAAACCCAAACTTATCTAATACTCTCTCTCAAGTTATATTAGAATTACTTGTCTATGCTAATCAACTATATTTCTATGAAGATTAATCATAAACAAGCACATTATGATCTATGGAATTTCCAGGATAACCACATACATCATGCATTAGTTCTCACACTCGCATTCAACATATGGTACTTATCACAAGAAGCATTCATTACACATCTCCTCTCGGTCTCAATATAATGCAACTAATCATCTAAATTTTGGCCAGAAATTCAGAAGCATGAAGCATGGAAATAAATACTCAACTGAAAACAATGAACTCATATAACCATAACCACAAAAATCAGAGTTTCATGATTCAACTACATCATAGCCTTAGCAAAAATGAATTAGCTCATAATTAAAATAAGAACAACAACTATCTCAACTGAATACATAACTATAAAAACGAAATGAACTGCAAAAAAACAGAGCTAAGGAAAAGAGATGAAGAACTCTTGGAGATGAACACTTGGCAGCAACAATGGTGATGATCCTTCAAGAATATCCAAGCTTTCAATCCAAAATGGCTTCTTCTCCTCCAAAAACGCCTATTCTAGGTCTATTTCACAGTCCCCTCTCTCTGTACCTTATGGTATTTATAGATCCAGGGTTTTGGGGACAAATTTAGAACAAAAAGTCTAGAAAACGCGTTTGGCCGCCGAAACTCGCCGCGGCGAGTTTCTGGGAAATGATCTCGCCGCGGCGAGAGTCGTATTTCGCCGGCAGCGATCCATATTTCGCCGCCAGCGAACTCATTTCGCCGGCGGCCAAATTTGAATGCAAAATTGCGCTCTCGAGAAAATTTGCTGCAGCATTCTCGCCGCGGCCAAAATATTCTTGCCGCGGCCAGACTTCCAAACCTTGAAATCTTGCTTTTCTTGATTCTAACTCAATTCCGGTCATTGGCATTTGTCCCAAACTTCTCCAAACTTATCATTTTACCTGAAATTTGCACTTTAAACACGAAATACCCGTGAAATGACATTTGTGGATTAAATAATCAAATAACCACAATTTTCACACAAATATCAATATTTAAATCATAACAAAAGTGCAATAATATGACTCTTATCAACAACCCCCAACCAGCTTCTTGCTAGTCTCTAGCAAGAAAAGCGATCTATAAATAAATTCAAAGGAGACATTAAAAGAAGAATTCAAAAAAAATTTATTTTATTTACAAAATTGCATTAAGCGTATGCAATAAGCCTTTAAACCCCTAGGCGGCCCTAGTAGGACGAGTTGTAGTCTCGTGAGGGCTTCCAGTGATGATACCCACAAACATCTTACCCTAAACTATACTGACTCAAACTAATCAAATCACACAACAATTAATTTGCCCAAATGTTTCAAAAATTGTAAATAACACACAACACATAGAATAATTAAATGTCACCTAAGCTTTAAGAAATCTCAAATGCCAATGTCACTTTTGTTATTGACTCTTAAACATCCATCATACCACAAACCAATAGCCATAATACCTAGATAATATTATGCACAACATCCACAAACACAAAGGTAAAATCTCAAACTCCATATGCTCATTTTTCAAACCTCTCTCCACTAATAAAGGAAAAATACACCATTTTGGATCAATAGGACTTAATATGGCTTGTAATGTTAGGCTTAAGTATTTGGTTAAGAAAAATGGGAAGTGTCAAAATACAAATAAGAGAACTTATTAGATTAAACACAACCAATTAAGCAAAAGAATAACACCATTAAAAACCACATTGTTTCTTCTGATCATATCGCATGTTTCCAAAGATAAATAAGATTATTTCTCAACCATTCAACTCAGTATACCCATCATTAACACTCTTTTATTTACTATAATGTGAAAACCCTCTTCTTTCTTTCTTTTTTTTTTTTTACAATAGATAACCCCCAACCAAATTCTTTCAATATTTGTGGAAAATAGCATTCCAATTGCTCTTTACAAGCTTGTGTTCAAAATTAAGTGCTCTTAACAAATAAGGTAGGAATTATATATATATTGTGGCTAAATAAAAGGTAGATTATAGAAAGGAAAAAGAAAGAAAAATAAGGCTAACAATGTATATAAATAGGCTCAAAGAGGTAACTAGTGATATAAGAATAACAAGGTAAGCTTAAAAATGGCACAATCGATCCAAAAATGGCCTATATCATATCCTAAACAGTGCAATTCCAAATTATTTCGCCTCAAGAGGTTTTCAAATGAGTTCTAGAGTTTGTTGAGATCACAAAAATGTCCATGAAAAATTCGCACATAAGACTTCTCTAAGCATTTAAACTAATCAACCAAGTTGTACCACATACCAAAAGAGTCGCCAACTTAGTAAAATCAACATATGAAATTATCTTTAAACCGAAGCAAAATTTAATATATTCTATAAGCTACGTGATATCACAATCACATTATTATCATCAACGTGCAAATTAAATGAAATGCAAATGAAATCGAAATGCAGAAAAAATAAATAGAACATCAAAATTAAACATAAGTAAACACACAAACAAAATTACTAAAAATAAAATAACACAATTAAACACACAAAGAAAACAACACAATTAAACACACAAAAAAAACTACTAAAAATGAAACTAAGAAAAATGTCCCATTATCGCACCCCCAACCAAAACCTTACATTGTCCTCAATGTAAAAAAGAAAAACAGCTATGAAAGTAGGTTTTCTTTTTCTTTTTCTTAACCTTAGATGAGAATGGTAGTGGCTTTAGCTCAATCTTGTTGGCATCCTTCTTTACCACTGAGGTTGGAGTTTCATTTGTTCCCAACTCCTTAAATGTTTTATCACGGAACATGTATTCATCAAATGCTGCAAGTAATTTGGAACATGGTCTCACTCCCTCATCTTCCTCCTCAACTGTTGTAGATTGCACAAGACAAGCTTCTAGTGGTAGCAAGGAAGTTCTCTCCTCAAAATTTTCCAAGATTAACCTGTCAAGGGTGTTAATTTGAAAACAAGAATATACCTCACTTGGAGATTTCATTGCTTCAAAAACATCAAAAGTCACTTGTTCATCTTGCACCCTTAGAATTAGTTTTCCTTGCTGAACATCAATCAATGTTCTTCCAATTGCAAGGAATGGTCTCCCCAATATCAATGGTATCTCTCTATCTTCCTCCATGTCAAGCACCACAAAATCTGCAGGGAAAATGAATTTGTCAATTTTAATTAAAACATCCTCAATTACCCCTCGAGGATATTTCACCAATCTATCCGCTAATTGTAGAGAAATTGAAGTAGGTTTTACTTCTCCCAGGCCTAGTTTCCTGAAAACAGAAAGTGGTATCAAATTAATACTTGATCCTAAATCACATAGGACTTTATCAAAATTGCAACTTCCTATAGTACAAGGTATAGTAAAACTCCCTGGGTCTTTCACTTTCTATGGCAGTTTTCTTTGAAGAACTGCACTGCATTCCTCATTTAGCATGACAGTTTCATAATCTCCCAGCTTCCTCTTCTTTGATAGAATTTCCTTCATGAATTTTGCATATTTGGGCATTTGTTCCAACATCTCTGCAAAAGGAATGTTAATATGCAATTTCTTAAAAATTTCTAGAAATTTACCAAATTGATTATCAAGATTTTTCTTCTACAATCTTTGAGGATATGGGATAGGAGGCTCATATTTTACATATGGCGAAGGTTGAGCATCTTGGGATGTTGATGGCTTTTCTTTAGATTCCTCCATCTTTTGCTCTGATTTCTTTTGCCATTCAAGTTCTTTACCACTTCTCAATGTGATAGCCTTTACATGCTCTGTAGGATTTATTGTGTCACTTGGCAATGATCCTTGAGGCCTTTCTACAATTTGTTTTGAAAGCTGCCCCAGTTGGTTTTGGATGTCCCTGTTGATTACCTCTTGATTTCTGAAATTTGTTCTTGACTCCTCAATGAACTTCCCCAAAATTTCTTCCAAATCTGTTTGTTTTTTCTCTTGGGGTTGGTAGGAAGATGACGGTTTGAATCCCCCTTGGTTATTTCCCCATGACAAATTTGGATGATTCCTCCAACCTGGATTGTAGGTGTTCGAATATGGGTTTTGTTGAGGTCTTTGGAAATTTGAAACATAGTTGGCTTGTTCAGCATTTGGTGAAGCAAATGGATTTCCAACTTGGCACTCAATACTAGCATGATTTCCACCACATAAATTACATTCTACAGTTCGTTTGGATTCAAACTTGGATGACAAAGAATCTACCTTTCTTGAAAGAGCAGCAACTTAAACCGACAAAGCATTCACGGAATCAATTTCATGCACTCCTGTTGGTCTTTTTGTAGTTGCCCGCTCTGAATGCCACTGATTGTTATTTTCTGCCATAATCTCTAACAACTCATGAGCATCCTCTGGTGTTTTTCCCATTAAAGACCCTCCAGATGCAGCATCAATCATTACCCGATAGTTTGAAACCAACCTATTATAAAATGTAGAGACTTGCAGCCAAATTGGTATACCATGATGTGGGCACTTCCGCAACATTTCTTTGAATCTCTCCCAAGCTTCATACAATGATTCTTGGTCAAACTGTGTAAAAGATGTGATTTCATTCCGCAATTTTGCCGTCTTAGCAGGAGGAAAGAACTTGGACAAGAACTTTTGAACTAACTCATTCCATGTTGTAATTGATCCTGGTGGTAATGAGTTTAGCCACTCCTTGGCTCTATCCCGGAGTGAAAAAGGAAAAACCCTTAATCTTATGGCATCTTCAGACACATCATTTATCTTGTAAAGATCACACACCTCCAGAAAGTAAGCAATATGTGCATTAGGATAATCCTTTGACATTCCCCTAAACTGATTTGATTGAACCATTTGGATAAAGGATGGCTTTATCTCAAAGTTATTGGCTTGAACAGTTGGCCTCCTTATACCCGAAGTGGTTCCAGCAACATTAGGCACAGCATAATCCCTCATAGCTCTATGATTTCCACCTCCCTCAACAAATTGTGGATCCATGGCTGATTGTCTATTAGGAGTGGAGGTTGAACGCCTTCTCTCTCGGTTTAGACGCCTATATGTTCGATCAATTTCCGAATCCAAAGGAAGAAGGTTAAGGCTCCGTGCACGTCGCATACAAAAGTCCTACAATCTGAAAAATCAACCAGCACTCACACAACACAAAGTTACCCCTCTTTTTCTCTTTTATGATAAACAAAATAAAATAACAAAGTAAACAACTGAAAAATGTGCAAGAAATGACTAAAGTGAATATAATGCAAACGAGCAGCAACAACTCTAAATGAACAAATGTTCAACACAACTCACATACTCAATTTAGAATAAAAATAAAACTGAAACAATGATAAAGCAAATTAACTTCAAATTAAAACTAAGATTAGGTAGTATCGATATTAATAATAAAACCATTCCCCGGCAACGGCGCCAAAAACTTGATGCGTATTTTTGCAAGTGTACGAATCGTTCAAGTAATAAAGTGTACAAAAGTACGGATATCGAACCCACAAGGAATGGTGTTACTAAGTACCGAAATTGACTAATCCTAATTTCATCTGAAAACCAAATTGTTGATTGTGTAAAAGGCAAATTAACTTACAAATAAATGCAAAGAACACAATTGAATGTTGTTCACAAATGATTAAAATGCTAAGGCATTTGATTTCGCTGAATCAATTCAATCCAATTTCATGGCATGTTATATGAGGATTAAAGCTACAATTGATGGTTGAAAAACCCAAACTTATCTAATACTCTCTCTCAAGTTATATTATAATTACTTGTCTATGCTAATCAACTATATTTCTATGAAGATTAATCACAAACAAGCACATTATGATCTATGGAATTTCCAGGATAACCACATACATCATGCATTAGTTCTCACACTCGCATTTAACATATGGTACTTATCACAAGAAGCATTCATTACACATCTCCTCTCGGTCTCAATATAATGCAACCAATCATCTAAATTTTGGCCAAAAATTCAAAAGCATTAAGCATGGAAATAAATACTCAACTGAAAACAATGAACTCATATAACCATAACCACAAAAATCAAAGTTTCATGATTCAACTACATCATAGCCTTAGCAAAAATGAATTAGCTCATAATTAAAATAAGAACAACAACTATCTCAACTGAATACATAACTATAAAAACGAAATGAACTACAGAAAAACAGAGCTAAGGAAAAGAGATGAAGAACTCTCGGAGATGAACACTTGGCAGCAACAATGGTGATGATCCTTCAAGAATATCCAAGCTTTCAATCCAAAATGGCTTCTTCTCCTCCAAAAACGCCTATTCTAGGTCTATTTCGCTGTCACCTCTCTCTGTACCTTATGGTATTTATAGATAC
This sequence comes from Gleditsia sinensis, assembly GCA_037074535.1. Taxonomy (NCBI): domain Eukaryota; kingdom Viridiplantae; phylum Streptophyta; class Magnoliopsida; order Fabales; family Fabaceae; genus Gleditsia; species Gleditsia sinensis. The sequence continues at coordinate 24,735,914 of CM073476.1, forward strand.
AGCGTTTTCGGGACAAATTTGGAACAAAAAGTCTAGAAAACGCGTTTGGCCGCCGAAACTCGCCGCCGGCGAACTTATTCTCGCCGCGGTGAGTTTCTGGGAAATGATCTTGCCGCGGTGAGAGTCGTATTTCGCCGGCGGCGATCCATATTTTGCCACCGGTGAACTCATTTCGCCGGCGGCCAGATTTGAATGAAAAATTGCGCTCTCAGGAAAATTTGCTGCAGCATTCTCGCCGCGGCCAGACTTCCAAACCTTGAAATCTTGCTTTTCTTGATTCTAACTCAATCCCGGTCATTGGCATTTGTCCCAAACTTCTCCAAACTTATGATTTTACCTGAAATTTGCACTTTAAACAAGAAATACCCGTGAAATGACATTTGTGGATTAAATAATCAAATAACCACAATTTTCACACAAATATCAATATTTAAATCATAACAAAAGTGCAATAATATGACTCTTATAAAAAATAAAATAAAATACTAAGAAGGAAGACAACCTTTGCTAGCAGAAGGTGCCCTAGGTCTCATGGCATTCGTATTAGTACACAAATAGGGGACGCCATATTCACGAACAAAAAAGAAAATATGAAATTTTGCCATGCCTAGATAGTGTGAGGCAAACACATTTAAGGGTGAGCTAATGCTCAATTGACCTCTAACAGTAGTGAGTTGATGCTCACATAATTTCAAAATCAGTAAATCAGCTAAAGTAAGAAAAACAACCTAATAATGAGAAAGTTATGATTTATGAACATGTGATATGATATTAATAAAATTATTGTACAACCTAGAATGCTAATGATTGCTATGTTTACATGATATCATATGCATCAACATATTATAATGGTTATGGTTACATGCATTCTATAGTATATACAACTGAACAAGATATGATAATTGAGATATTTTATGTATCATGATCACTATAAAATGTAACGTATGTTTTTTTTGGGTGATTACGTATTAGACCAGCATTATATCAAAAGATATGCATATTGTATTTATATACATACAAAAGTTACATACATCGGGATTAGCAGCATACAAACATATGTAACCTGAGGTACTGAGTATACATCACAAAAGTAGAGTACCGTGGGGTTACATCAAAATAATAGGGTTAGTCCATTTACATCATTAAACTATTTACATAACCCTACTTTACTATTCCCTCCCCTAGCCGTCACCCCTGGGGTACTGCTAGTGGTGGAGGCAGACCCGAAGCAGGGATCTCTACCATGTTTATCACTAGAAGGTTCAATATGATTGTGAACTGTCCCAAGTAAGGGATATCTACGGTCTGTAGCTCCAGTAGAATGGTCAGTACTACAAACGACATCTCTACTGATCTGAACATAACATAAACATAATGAGATATAAAATCCCAGCAAGGTCAACATCCAATCAACACAAGCATATAGAAATACTTACATGTTATGTCCAACTATATAAGCTACTAAAAACATTTTCTCTTTTTATACAATAAAGGTAGAGTAAAATACACACCAGCCTTTTCATAAGTTATGCATCAATATCATGCATGACAAAATAAAACATGTATTTATTTATAAAATACCTATACCGTTGTTCATGGCTCATACATCATTCATAGTGGCTCATCATCTGATAAGTTCTCTCAATTGCAATCATCAGTGTGGCATAAGCCTTACCCCTCCAGTTACTCACCCATCATTTGAGGGCCATTGGTCGGAACGGTCCTTCCCGTATTGACCACTCTAGGCTATAGGGCATCCCCTATCCCAATACCGTATCCAAGCCATGACCCTTCAATCACCTTACTTTGTAAGGTGCCACACTCCCAGATCACCTTAATGGGTAAGGGTCATCCTAGACTTATCAGTCTCCTCAATACAGCAAGGGAAACACCTGTTACCAGGCCACCCTACTTCAGAGAGGATCATTCTGACCTGTCAGTCGCCTCAATATAGCAAGGGAAACACTTGTTACCAAGCCACCCTGCTTCAGAGAGGGTTCTCCTAACAAAGCTTAAGTCTTTTACATCTTTCCAGTCACTTGATTCAACAAAGAACATGCATATTAATAAGTATCAAGAGCATAAACCATACTCATTCTCATGCATGTTATAACAATCTCATCATGGATGACACACATGCCATGATAGCCTTCCATAATATTCATACATTAATCATTCACTTGTAGCTCCACATACAAGTAGTCTATAGCATGCAAATATAACATTCATGCATCATTCTTCATGCTTACATACATAATTCAATAAGCATACACATTAAAATAGATATTACACATTTCTTTTAACATACATGACTCATAAAACTCTCATTAACATCCCACAAACATTAGTGATTAATTAAGATTCAAAAAGGAAATAGAAAATGTTGAAAAAGGTGAGACAACATAAAGCACGACCATGCTTCATGGCCGTGTTCCCCCCCTCGTGCTTCCCTCTTAACATGGTCGTGTTACACACAGACCTGTACCAAGCACAATAGTACTTCGGGCCATGTTTTTCATTTTTCCCCTATTTCTAGATTTCCATATTTCCAGCCTAGAGCACGGCCGTGCTTTGGGCATGAAACTCTCCAAAAACTTTCTTTTTCTCCCAAACCAGTCAAGAAAACCCAAAAATAAATATATCAACTTCAGGGCATTAAAAACACAATTTTTCCAGAGCATATAACCACCAAAAACATGGATTTAATCTCAAAACTAACTACACAAAATTTTCCTAGATCATTACTTCATGCACATAAAGGAACAACAACCATGGATGCCATAAATGCTACAACGAAACTCTATCTACCTCCCCACATACTTTAATGCTCACATACACATCAGCCATTAAGTCATCCAACCAAAAATCATAAAGTAGGATGTTGATCTTACCTTTCTCTTCTTCAAAAACATGTTTGTCTTACTATTTTCAGCTACTTTCTCTCTTTAAAATTCTTCACCAAAACTACAGATTTTCCCACCATCCATTAGTTTTCCATAGAGACTTTAAGAATATGCAAGAGATTAGAGAAGATCAAGAGCCCAATCTTACCTCTTTTTTTGAATTTCACCTTTCTCTCTCTAGTAACCTTCTTCTTTCTCTCTCCTTCCTTCTTCTTTCTCTTTCTTCTCCCTTTTTCCCTTTCTCCCTTCTTGTCGTGGATTTTCTCTAATTTTTGCTGAGGAAGTGGCGACTTGGCCACCAAGTCAAGAGGAAAACTAACATAAAATTAATGACTTCCTTAAGAAGCCACTTGCCCCTTAACAAAAACCCTTGCTTCCCCTAAATATTTCCAAAATGCCACTCCATTACAATGTGACCATGTCATTCGTTAAGGCCTTGTTTGGGTGAAGGGAAAGCTTACCATGTGTTTAATTCCTTCTTGAGTCCTACTTCAATGGATTTTTGTGCTACTTTGTTCATGGCTCCCCATCTCTATTCTTATTGTCCATCTGTGGTCCTGTAGACAAAGAATTTACTATCTTATCCTTAAATATTTCTTCCAAAAATGAGAAAACCCTTATTAAATATTCACAATTATTTCCTTATAACTACCTCATTTAACCCTTTTTAATCCTTCCTTAATATTCCATTTTGTGAATATAATTAACAGAATTTTGGGTGTTACACTTCTCCCCCCTTAAAAGGAATTTTGTCCCCAAAATTTAAGAATTTTACCTGTCCTCAAACAATTGTGGATAAGAGTGTCTCATATCTTTCTCTCTTTCCCATGTAGCTTCTTCTTCGGATAGCCCTTTCCATAACAACTTCACCAGCAGAATGGATTTATTACGTAGCTGCTTCAGACTTCGATCTAGGATCATGATAGGTTTTAGTTGATAAGTTAGTTTCTCTTTCACTGCTACTTCTTCTTCCTCAATCACATGTGACGGATCTAGCAAATATCTCCGTAGTTGAGAGACGTTAAACACATTATGCAAATTGGATAGTCTTGGGTGTAAAGCTACTTGATATGTTGAGGGACCAACTTTCTTGAGTATCTGGTACGGTCTTATATAACGTGGGCTCAATTTCTTAACTTTTATAGCTCGGCCAATTCCAGCCATTGGAGAAATCTTAAAAAATGCATGTTCTTCTTCCTAAAAATGCAAAGGCTTCCTTCTCTGGTCATAATAACTTTTCTGACGGCTCTGGGCAGTTCGCATTCTATCTTGTATCATTCGTATATACTCTGTAGTATGCTGAACTAGCTTAGGAGCCAACAACTTCCTCTCACCTACGTCATACCAACACAGAGGCGATTTACATCTTCTGCCATACAGAGCTTCATATGGTGCCATCTCAATACTCGTATAGTAACTATTGTTGTAAGTAAACTCCACTAGAGGGAGATACTTATCCCAATATTTCCCTTGATCCAAGGTGCATACTCTCAACATGTCTTCCATCGCCTGTGTTGTTCTTTCAGTCTGCCTATCTGTTTGTGGATGATACATAATACTAAATCGTAATTTAGTACTGAAAGCCTCCGTAGTGCTTTCTAGAATTTGGAAGTGAATCTAATATCTCAATCAGAAATGATGCTGCTTGGAATGCCATGCAGTCAGACTACCTCTTTCACATAAAGGTGTGCCAGCTTATCCAGTAAGTAATTAATCCTTATAGGTAAAAAGTGTGCAGATTTTGTCAATCTATCCACTATTACCCATATGGCATCATAACCTGCCTAAGTCTTAGACAACCTAGCCATGAAGTCCATAGCAATGCCATCCCATTTCCATTCAAGAATCTTCAAGGACTATAATGTCCCAGAAGGCCTTTGATTTTCAATCTTGACTTTCTAACAAGTCAAGCATTTTGCTATGTATTCCGCTATGTCTTTCTTCATTCCCAGCCACCAAAATGATTTCTTTAAATCTTGATACATCTTTGTGGCTCCTAGATGGATAACGTATTTACTTTGATGTCCTTGCTCCAAATTTTTTGTCTTCAAGTCTTCCCCTTGAGGCACACACATTCTTCCTCGATAGAGGATAATTCCTTCTTCTGACTTTGTAAAGCCCGGTGAATTTTGTCTATTCTAAAGGAAAATATCCCGTACTTGCGCTTCCTTAATTTGTATTTTCAAATCACATTCCCCCCGTAGCTCACCAATAAGCAAACTTCTAGGAGTAGTTATCACCGAGAATCTCAAATTCTTGAATTCTTCAATCAAGTTCATCTCTTTTACTAATATGTGACTCAAATGTAGCGACTTTCACATTAATGCATCCGCCACCACATTCGCCTTTCTTGGGTAGTATTTTAGTTCAAATTTGTAATCATCAATAAACTCCATCCATCTCCTCTGTCTCATATTCAATTCCTTCTGATCGAAAATATATTTTAAACTTTTGTGATCACTGTACACTTTAAACACTACACCATATAGATAATGCTGCCAAATCTTTCAGGCAAACACTATGCAACCAATTCCAAATCAAGAGTATGATAATTTTCTTCATGTGACCTTAGTTGTCTGGAGGCATAGGCAACTACCCTACCTTCTTACATCAAAACATATCCCAGTCCCTTCTTAAAAGCATCTGTATAAACTTAAAAAAATTTGGAGGGATCTAGGAGAATCAAGACAGGAGGGGTAGTAAGCCGAGTCTTAAGCTCCAAAAAACTGTTCTTGCATTCCGCCATCCACTTGATCAAACTTCCTTTCTGAGTCAATTTGGTCAAGGGTAATGTTATTTGCGAAATAACCTACATGCACCTTCTGTAATACCCTGCTAAACCTAAAAAACTTCTAATTTCAGTCACTGTCTTTGGTTTTTCCCACTTGAGGATAACTTTTGTTTTGCTAGGATTTACAGACACTTCATCCTTTGACACCATATGCCCCAGGAATTTTACTTCTTGCATCCAGAACTCGCATTTCTCTTATTTAGCAAAGAGTTTCTTCTCCTTCAAAACTTAAAGCACTAAATGAAGATGACGTCCATGTTCCTCCATACTTCTCGAGTATATTAGAATATCTTCGATGAAGATTACCACGAACTGATCCAAATAGGATCGAAAGATTCGATTCATGTAGTCTATGAAGACTGTAGGTGCATTGATAACTCCAAACAGCATAACCAAGAACTCATAAGACTCGTATCGAGATCTGAAGGTTGTTTTAGGGATATCTTCTTCGTTTACTCGAATCTGATGATAACTTGATCTCAGATCTATTTTAGATAAAATAGTTATCTCTTTAAGCTGATCCAACAAATCATATATTCTCGGCAATGGATACTTATTCTTCATAGTCACCTGGTTAAGCTGCCTGTAGTCAATACATAATTGCAAGCTTCCATCCTTCTTCTTTACAAACAACACTGGAGCTCCCTAAGATGAAACACTGGGTTGAATAAAATTCTTCTCCAGGAGGTCTTCAATCGGCTTCTTAAGCTCTTTCAACTTCGTAGAAGCCATCCTATACAGGGTAATAGAAATAGGAGTCGCTCTTGGCTCCAAATAAATGGAGAATTCCACTTCCCGTTTAGGTGCTTGTTTCGTAATCTCCGAAGGAAAGACTTCTGAAAAATCACAAACTACCGAAATCTTGACTAGCTCTTTCTCAGCCTCCCTATTGATGGTACATGAGGAAATACCATCTGAATCCTCACCAACTGATTTCTTCTAGAGTTTGTTGATCTATTCATCTTTGCTTTTAAATTCCTTGTTGGATTATGAACGAAAGACCAAAGTCTTTGTAGCACAATCCAAGATAATCTGGTTATTGTTGAGCCAGTTCATCCCCAGAATCACATATATATCTTCTAGGGGTAAACAAATAAGATCCATGATAAATGATCTACCATACACTTCGATTGAACAATCTTTACAGACTGAAGAGGTGCTCATCTTTCCTCTTGTAGGGGTTAATACTACCAATTCATATGTTAACTTAAATACAGAGTAAAGTAGCTTCCCCACATAAGCATATGATATGAAGGAATGATTAGCACCAGAATTGAAAAGCACAACCAGAGGATATCTGTAGAGGTAGCACGTACCTTGAATTAAATGAGGAGATTGCTTCACTTCAGTCCCGCTCAAAGTAAAAACTCTCCCTTCAACTGGTTGAGTTGGCTTGATTTTCTTCGCATCCTCTAGGGGATAGCAGCAAGCTATATGACCTTTCTGCCCGCATCGGAAACAAGTAACTGGATTAAGAAAACAAGGTCTATTCCCATGATGTCGCCCACATTTCTCGTACTCGTTCCCAACCAAATTCTGCATCGAAGGTCTAGCCTCCATGGCCAAGGGTTTCTTGCCTACATCTGTGTTTCTTCCCCTGACAAAATAATCAGGAGCTAAGAATTCTCTCTTTCTCTTCCATGACGCTTGTCTATATTTCTCTTCTTCTACTGCCTTTAAACTCTTTTCCAGCAACCAACACTTATTAATTAAAGGAACAAACTCGCGAATTTCCAAGGCCATTACTGCATTGCGAATTTTAGGATTCAAACCAGTTTCAAACTTGACCGCCTTCCAAGATTCATCCAGATTGTATCTCAGATAAGATGAGAACTTGACTAACTCCTCGAATCTTACAAAATACTGGTCAATCGATCGGCTTTCTTGTCTGAGTTGTAGGAATTCTATTTCCTTCTTGGCTCTGACACTTCTTGGGAAATACTTATCCAAGAAGGTCTCTCGGAAGATAGACCAAGTAACTTGTTGACCCTGGTGGACTAACAATTTGCTGGCTCCTCTCCACCAAAACTCTACTTCTTTTTTCAGCATGTATACAGTAAAATTTACTTTTTGGTCGTCTGAACACTCCAAAACCCCGAAAAGTGTCTCTATCTTGGTTAACCATCTATCTGCCACCACATGATCATACCTTCTGACAAAAGACAAAGGTCGAGTTCTCATAAAATTTACCCATCCATTACTTGCGTTCCTTGGGTTCTCAACCATCTAGCCATTAGAATTACTATTGTTCTGAATATGCCGCATGATCTAATTCATGGCAGAAACTTGATCTCGAATAATAGTGGTTAGATCTTACAGAGTAGCTTCCGCGCTTGGCACTAAATTTCTCCTTGATGATGCCATTTTCTACAGCATGAAGCATGGCCTGGCCGTGTCATCAAGCACGACCGTGCTTCCTGGCTGTGTTCTCCCCCCCTTCCGTCTGCTTCCCTCTCAACATGGCCGTGTTACACACAGATATGCACCAAGCACGGCTGTGCTTTAGGTCATGTTCTGCATTTTTCCCCATTTCCAAATTTCCATCCCAGAGCACGGCCGTGCTCTAAGCGCGAAACTCACTTAAAACTCTCTTTTTCTCCCAAACCAATCAAGAAAACCCAATAATAAATATGTCAACATTTTGGGCATGAAAAATACAATTTTTCCAAGGCAAATAACCACCAAAAACATGGATTTAATCTCAAAACTAACTACACAAAATTTTCATAAATCACTACTTCATGCACATAAAGGAACAACAACCATGGATGCCATAAATGCAACAACAAAACTCTATCTACCTCCCCACATACTTTAATGCTCACATACACATCAGCTATTAAGTCATCCAACCAAAAATCATAAAGTAAGATGTTGATCTTACTTTTCTCTTTTTCAAAAACTTGTTTCTCTTACTAGTTTCAGGTACTTTCTCTCTCTAAAATTCTTCACCAAAACTACATATTTTCCCACCATCCATTAGTTTTCCATAGAGACTTTAGGAATATGCAAGAGATTAGAGAAGATCAAGAGCCCAATCTTACTTCTTCTTTTGAATTTCACCTTTCTCTCTCTAGCTCCCTTCTTCTTTCTCTCTTATTCCTTCTTCTTTTTCTTTCTTCTCCCTTTTTCCCTTTCTCCCTTCTTGTCGTGGGTTTTCTCTGATTTTCGCTGAGGAAGTGGCAACTTGGCCACCAAGTCAAGAGGAAAACTAATATAAAATTAATGACTTCCTCAAGAAGCCACTTGCCCCTTAACAAAAACCCTTGCTTTCCCTAAATATTTCCAAAATACCATTCCATTACAATGTGACCATGTGGTTCTCTGAGGCCTTGTTTGGGTGAAGGGAAAGCTTACCATGTGTTTAATTCCTTCTTGAGTCCTACTTCAATGGATTTTTGTGCAACTTTCTTCTTGGCTCCCTATCTCTATTTTTATTGTCCAACTGTGGTCCTGTAAACAAAGAATTTACTATCTCATCCTTAAACATTTCTTCCAAAAATGAGAAAATCCTTATTAAATATTCACAATTATTTCTTTATAACTACCCCATTTAACCCTTTTTAATCCTTCCTTAATATTCCATTTTGTGAATATAATTAACAGAATTCTAGGTGTTATATAAAACATACTGGAAATTTATATTTTCACTATTGTATCATATTATGTTCAGATTAGTATATCACCATGTCAATTTATATGATGCACCTAATGTTTGTGATTTATTGGATCGAGCTGCCCTACCTTGGGCATATATTTGGAGTACGAGAGTTAGTTATAGTCCATTTATCTAAGCTTTCGGTGCACGTGCCAGCACCAACACTGGTATCACCAGGAGGGCCAGATGAATGAGAAATTTTTGAGTAAATAGTAAATAACTATACTAACTTAACCCAGGAGATTTTTTTTGAAATAGTAACCAGGTATGCTTTTGCTATTTGTACTACAAATAGTACCTTGATTATTATGATTTCTATATAAACACCTCCATGGTTGCTATGCTAATGAAAAGCTCTTTGAAGTAATACAAGTTTATTGGGTTATGTCTATGTTTATACTATGGTGCTTCATTACAGTATTCTATCATTAATGAATTAAAGTAAAGAGAAAGTAAACAAATATAGTAATGAAAAGAGGTAATGTCATTAGAAACAAAAGCAGATTGGATATATATATATAAATTTATAAAGTCATTACGAAGTCTCTATAAGAGTAGATCAATCTTAGACGGCTAGTGGTGGATGGTTATCTAAATCGATATTATGAGATCTTGAGTGTGTCAATAGTTATACTATATAGAGTCATAGATGATTATGTACATGTAAGAAATTACTTGTGTTTCCTTTTTATATACTTGAGTGGTGTAATGATTACTGTTAAAAAAGTTTCAACTAGTTATTGAGCTTAATCACCTCAATAGTAACTTATTTTATTTTGGTACAATAACATATGACACCACCTAGGAGAAATCTGGTGGATACCATGGATGATACCTTACATGGTTTGGCTATGGCTATTTTTGATGAAGTATCAACTACAAATATAATCATGCACCAATTCCAGAACAATAATAATGGTGGAAATAAAAGACCTACAGGGAATGAGAATGGATGGTCCAAATTTATGAGAGCAAAACCTCTTACATTTTAAGAAAGTTATGATCCAGTGGCGACTAAGAGATGGCTACGAGAGTTAGAAAAGATCTTTGATGTGTTAGGCTAAACTAATGAATAGAAGGTTACATTTGCAGTGTATATGCTGAAAGATGAAGTTGAGCATTGGTGGAGAGGGGCCAGGAAATTGTTAATCCATCAATATAGGTAGATAAGTTGGAGGGTGTTCCCAACTATTTTCCTTGAAAAGTAATTTTTGAGTAGTGTACGTGTAGAAAAGTAGATTGAATTTTTATAACTTAGATAGGGCAATATGACTATTGATCAGTATATTACTTGGTTTGAAGAACTATAAAAAGAATTTCTTATTTAAGGAAAAATCCAAATGAGGCATGGAAAACAGTGATGTTTAAAGCAAGATTGAAACAAGAACTAAAAAAATGAGGTAGTGGCAATAGAGATCAGGGAATATGTACCATTGATAAGTAAGTGTAGACTACTTGAAAAGAGTTTGAAGGCTAGAATATGAGAAGCAGAGACAAGCTTTATGGAAGAGAAAGCAAAGGATGTATAATAAGAACAAAAATGTTAGGGGTAAAGGTAATGGAGGGGGCAAGAGGCTTTGAATGATGGGTTATAGACCACTCCAAACATATTCATCTTTAGGTAAGTATAACAAATATGGCCATACTCATGGAAATAAACCATGCTTTGCATACTAAGGTGTTTGTTTTAACTATGCATAGAAGGGGCATTTTGTGAAGAAATGCCCTTAGCATAAAGGTAAACAAACAGAACAGAGGCTACAGATTAGAGGTAGAGTCTTAACCTTAAGTGGTAAGGAAGCAACACAATCTACGGATATGATATAAGGTACATGTTACATTTATGATTTTCATTTTCTTATATTATTGGACTTGAGTACTAGTTACTCATTCATATATAATGAATGTGTGAAGAAACCTCTTCCTAATGTCCCTTATGATTTGTTTACCTTTAAATGGAATTGATATTATCCTGAGTCTAGATTGGTTACATGAGAATCAAGTTTTTTTGAATTGTTATAATAAAACTATTAAATTTCTACCTTCTTTTCATTCCAAAAAATATGAAATGAATTTCTTAAATGCCAACCAGTTTGGTAAAGAGATGAAAAATGAAGAGTTGAGCTATGTTCTTTTATATTCTTCAAATATATAAGTTAAATGGGAACGTAGTCAAATTCCAGTATTTTATGAGTTCTTAGAAGTATTTCCATAAAATATTTCTGAGTTACCAGTTGAGAGAGAAATTAAGAAGCAATTAGAGGAATTCTTACCCTAGCTTCCTCTAAGGGGGTTAAGGACACCTTAAGGAGGGTTAATTATTAAATAGATGGATAGATCATGAAGTCATTAAATGGGCAGTAGAGGGGATATTTTTTGGCTAGATAAAATTAAGAGTAGCAAAAGCACATTCAGTAGAAAACGTAGAGGGAAGAAGAAGAGAAGAAGAAGAAAAGAGAGAAAAGGTATGGATATAAGGTGAGTATCACTCATTTATTGCTACCCTAGCTTCCTTCCTCCTTCTTTCTCTATTGGTGACATGCTTCTGCCTTTAAAAGAATGCAGAACAACAGTGGTGGTAATGTGAGAAAGTGGTGTAAGCTAGAAAGAAAAATGAGGCAACAAAGAGAATTAAACCGAAGTAAGAAGGGGAAGCCTCTAAGAGGTCTTTTGAGGTGGGTTTCATAATGAATTTACTTGAAAAAAAAATTGATTTGATCCAAAGCTAGAAAATTTTCTCAATGTTTTTTATAACAACCTTTTTTTATATTATTTATTATAAAATATAGATTTCACATACATGTCATTAATCAAAACATACGTACAACAAAATCAAACACATAAATAACTACATCTTATTTATTCTAATTGACCAATTCCGGAGATATAGATGCAGGTGGTTGCACCTTCTCCAGCATCTGAACCAACTCGACCACAAACATATTATTTGATTCTGAGATATGCCTAACATAAAGTACCTTGATCCAACGTACACTAAAAGTCAGAGCCATAAAAAAATCTTCATAACTAATTTTCTGAACATGATGTGGAAATATAGTGAGAATTAAATCCCAATAAGTTCAACAATAAATCATCATTAATATAGCTCATCACGTCATGTTCAGCTGTATAAACTACAGTAAATATCTTTGGTCACACGAATGCACTATATCTATGCAGATGAGAATCGTACAATAATGACATGTATGACGAGATTAATTATTTTTAGAATATCATATGATGACTATCAATTTATTCTCATATCAAGCTACCCTAGTCAGGGTGAGTATTTTCTACTCTCTGGTATGGACTTTTCTCGCTCCGTCTGACATGGCCCACTTTCTCTTTCTTTTTTCATTAACATGATCATAACCGTTGGTAGGGCGTCCCCTACTGGTGCACCACACGGATTACCATGTGACCGTGCTCATTTCTTTTCTTTTCACAATGATAGCCAAAAATATGCTTTCAATAACAAGTATGTTTCTCAAAATATAACTATTACCAAAAATCATTGGTAATATGCCATGAACATAACCATTTCAAATATCACTTTAGAAAATATTTCCATGTCAAAATTTCACACTTAAGATGGTAAGAAGTTCATAAAATGGCAATGGCTATGGCATATACTGGTCATTTATTATTTTCATTTATAATATTCTTCTTCTTTTTTAAATATTAATTTGATTTCTTTATTTTCTTGATGCAGGTTTTCATCTCATCTAACCTTCTCTTACTAATTAGAGCATAACGCCCTCAATTTAACTCTGACGTAGGTGATCTTGGTATCAATTTCAAGATAAAACAATTATCTAAAACTATTATGTTGAATCTTGTAGCGAAATATTACGAAATCAAGGTGATATTACTCCCTCAATGTACAGGTTATTTCTTCTCGAATAGGTTCTGACCTCTGCCTACTAATCAGTCGATATCTTACTCATAAAAATTCTAAATTAAGTTATACCAGTGGCTACAAATCCGTGACACATATATAAATAATTCATATGTTAACTATGTATTTTAATTCCCTACATAATGTTCCCAAAAATTAAAACACAGAAGCTATCGTAACATAATCTTCCCTGATTAACCATTTTCTGACCACTGCTTAATAATCAGACCATATCTACCTCATATGGACTTCAAATTGCGTAATTCCAGTGGCTAAAATTTCGTGACACACACACACACATATATATATATATATATATATATATATATATATATATATATAATTCTTATGTTAACCATTTATTTGAACTCCCTACAGAATGTTCCTAGAAATTAAAACACAGAAGTTATCCTAACATGTTCTTCCCTGATTAACCATTTTCTGAACACTGCTTACTAATCATACCATATCTACCTCATATGGACTCCAATTTGAGTGATTATAGTGGCTAAAAATCCGAAACACATATATCTATAATTCTTATTTTAACCATTTATTTTAATTCCCTACAGAAAGTTACCAGAAATTAAAACACAGAAGTTATCCTAACATGTTCTTCCCTGATTAACCATTTTCTGAACACTGCTTACTAATTAGACCATATCTACCTCATATGGACTCCAAATTGAGTGATTCCAGTGGCTAAAAATCATGAGACATAGATATACATTTTTTATGTTAACCATTTGTTTTAATTCCTAACCGAGTCTTCCCAGAATATTACACACATAAGCTTAAAAGTTTGCCATTCATAGCCATACCTATGCAGAACTATCAACACCAGCCTAAGTATTCAAACATACCTAATATGTAACATGATATAGCAACATCCATGACCAATCATCAAAGTTCTAAGATCAAAATCTCATATAAATATTATAACTTTCAAAAGTTTT